>OY728161.1:336977319-338177319 GCA_963277665.1 Viscum album | reverse complement strand
TAATTTGGAATAAACTAATACTATTCCTTTACTAATATTTAATAGGGTTAAAATGACTGTTATTTATATCTATCAACACCCACCCATCACCTTATTATGAGGGCTGTCATGTTCAATATCCAAGAAGATATTATTCAAAATAGAAAATTTTTAATAGGTCATGTGAAGAGTGGGTATTAGAAAAGATCCAGAGAAAAGCACTGAGCTGCCTATGCCACTTGATGATATAGATATTCATATGGTCGATCAAGTAATTGGAACAGTCGTAGAATTACTATCAGATCTTGTAAAAAACATGTCAATAAAGATATATTAATTTTCAATTTATTTTTCAATTTAAACCATTAACAATTAATGAAAATAGTTCAAAACAAGTGATTTTTATTATAGAATGAGAATGAGATGGGGGTTAAGCTAAAGCGTGAATCAAAACATTCTAAAGGAAAAACTAAACAAGTGAAAAGACCTTCACCATGAACTATTACCCCGTCCATTCAATATATTAATTAATTAACATTGAAGGTTATTTTGAATAAAAATTTAAAATGTAGTTGTAATTTCATAATTGATTTTGAATAGAAAATGTTTGGATAGTCTATTACAGACTACATTTCTCTTGAGAATGTAAATGAAATCATCATGTATGAATTTATTGGTGTCTCAGTTATAAAAGTATACTGGAGGTGTGTTTTCATCATATGTTTTTCCAATAACTGATATAATATGTAAATTATGACTAAAAACAAATCATATTTTTTTACAGGATTCTATATAAATATTGATTGAAGGAAAACCCCTATGAACATAAATATTGACTCATTAGTCCTAACATCACTTATATAGAACTAACCTCCTTAGATTTAGATCAAATAAAATTAATAGTTGAAAAATAGGTCTTAGTTTTTGAAATAAAACTAATGGATGATAGACCCTTATTGTTACCAATGATGTAGAGGTAAAAATCTATTATTTAATCAAATTAAATATATTTTCATTATTTACATTAATTATTCCACTATGTTTTTTAGGAAACATTGGTTACTCATTATGGTAAAACTAGATACAGTAAATAATTATTTTCTTGATTTACTGCTTGGATAAACAACATATTGATTTTAAATTATGATGTTGTTCAATTTTTAACACACTATGTCCGACGATTTAAAACTAAACTTCATGTTATATAATTTAAATTATGTTTTAATGATAATTATATTATGATAGTGTTGTCTTTAAATATCGTTAAAATCATGGTATGGGGATATTCCCTACATTTGTACAAGGAGTCTATCGACTTCTACAAGTAGATAAGTATTATGGTATATATAATATGATTTCACTATCAAAACACATATGAAAACAAATTAAAATTTTTTTCCAATGTTTTAGTTGTTTCTTAAAAAAAACATGGGAAAATATTTTGGTAATTTTCTTTGTAAATTTATGAGAGACAAGTTATAACATGAACAAAATAACATCCTTAAAGAGGAATTCTAAAAGATAAGTACAATTTTATTTAAAATATTTATTAAACCTTTGTATATTTAAATTTTTCAGTAGTAATCAGACTATCGAAAGTACTTGTATTGAAAAAATGAAATAGATTCATTTAGATATGACTATGCAGCATACCTCATGTCATAATATACACATATATCATGAATATGTGACTTCCTACTACTTATTTAGTTGGTTTTCATATTTATATCTAATTTTTTTAGTTAATTTATTCATCATTTTTATCTGATACTTTTTTTGTTAATTTTCATATATATCATAAAGAAACGACTTTATCAACATGGATGATTCACTCATGAGATTATGAACTCAACATGGATGATTCACTCATGATGATACAATTGTAAAGACCGGGATTTTTTCATGTAATTATTTTTAATTATATGGGGATATTAAGAGTCCGAAAAAGTTGATGGCATGTGACTCTGTGCCCCAGAGTGCTCGGAATGAATTTTTGAACATTTTTCGGGCAATTTCAGTAAACGTGAGAGTGGGTTTTTGTAACATTTGAATCAATTCTCAAAATTGAAATCTGAGGACACCGTTGAACTTGCAGAACTTGTATTTTCTTAAGGATACCTTCACCTCGACCGCAGTATGTCAAGTGTGTAAGGTATTTTTTCAGTTTTTCGTGGAAGAAGAAAAATAAAATAATTAACATTTTATTTTTCATTTTGAAACAACCTTTTTAATTATGGATGTGGGGACCACCTAAGCTTGAAACCTCCTTTTGGAATTCTATTGGTGGGGACCACCCTAACCCTTATTTAATGTGGGGAAATCCCTTTGAATCCTACCATTCAATTGTTCCAACAGAATACAATTTATTGCGACTTTTAATTATACCAACTATGATGTGCCGACATTAATTAACCTATCTTAATTAATAGTGTATTATTATTTCCTTGTCGGAAATAATTGGAAAAGGTTAATTGGGAGAGAGACTTGGAGAACATAGAAGAACATTCTGCAAACGAAGAACCCCCCCCCCCCCCAATGAAGAATGAGGACGACGCACGCACCCGAATCGGAAGAGTCATGCAGAAGTGATGAAAGTCAGTGTCCTCTTCATCGACTACATCTTCTTCCTCATGCCACCTCTAATGGAAAATCGATGTAGGGGTTTTATTTATGTTTTAATTTTTTTTAATTGATTCTCTATATCCTAAATTCACAATGACGATGGACAAATGAACATGGCCAATGCCCCACACATAAACCGTGCTCCATTTTCATTTTATTTTTCACACATTTTCATGTGTTCTTCAACGCCTAATATATATTAAGAATGGAAACACAAATTTTTTCTAAGAACAATATATGGAAATAGATCCCTCTAATCAAGTATCACGAATATGCGATCGTTTAATATTTTTAGCTTAGAATGAAGCTGAAGCGGCTCGCAGAAGAAGGTGGTGGCCAGCACCTGGTCAACCATGAGGGAGGAAGGGAAAAACGTGTCTGCACTGCCAGTTTTGAAGGAGGTCGCGGCCCGTTGGCCATGGAGGACCAGGGTGGCGGCCAGAATCTGGTCGGCCACATGGAGGAGCCACAGCACACGTCCGCGCCACCGGTGGAGTAGGAGGCTACAGCCGCTGGGTAGCGGCGGAGGCCGGAGGGCGGCTAGCAGCCGGACAACCGTAGCGAGACAGTGATGCCATCACGCTACTTGAAGAAGAACCGGCTAGCCATTTCGGCCGGCCAAGGTGCACCATGTGGGACTGCTGAGTGGTCTCGCGTGCCGGCATGGTGACCGAACGGCCAACAGGCCATTCAGATTAACAGGGGGGGAACCACCCCCCAGGTTGTGGCTAGGGTGGACCACCCGCCCACCAAAAGAAGCCTAGTGGGCCGCACCGTAGGCCACCTAGTGGTCCGTGACAAAGGGAAGGGTCGGTTCAACCAGGTCGGACTAGACCTGAGCCCAACCCAACGCAGTTTTTTTTCCGTAACATGAGAATCAGGCGTCCGTTTGAGGAACCATATATGGAACCAGAATCCTTGGATCGAGACTGTCCATTTTGTATACTCTACATGAGTTTTGGATAATATTGGAGTATGGTCGGGTTGGATCGAACCTCGAATCCAACCGGGCCCTCGGAGTGGAAACACTAATAATTAACAGACCGAGCATCCAATTGATGAGTCATATATTACGTTGGGTCCCTTTTGACGTGAAGAACCTTTGCTGTACTTTTTATTAGAACTTCGGGATAGTTGAGGTATTATCAATGGCTTGGGGAGTGGTTATTCCAAACGCGCTACGTGTGAAACCCTGTGACTGGATAAGATCTGATGACTAAATACCATTAAGACTCAGAGTAACTCGACATGCCCAGTGGGGAGAACCTCTATGTGATGCGGTAGACCCATGGTGGGGAGCACCTTTGTGTGATGAGGCAGACACATGGTACTCAACAGGAGGAGTATCTCAGCAGGCCAAGAGGGGGAGCACCTCTGTGTGACGCGGCAGACCCATAGTGGGGAGTGCCTCTGTGTGACGCAGCAGACCCACGGTACTTGATAGGAGAAGTACCTCTGCAGTCCAAGATTAGTGGGAAGTGCCTTTGTGTGATGCGACAGTCCCACTATACTCGATAAAGGAGGGGTTCTCCAGCATCTGAGGTGTTCGACGATGTGACTAGGGATGTTACTTGTTTCTACCCCTAGAATAAATCCTAGTGTGAGTTGTCTTTACTTTGTGCTTGTGATTGAGGTTATGCTATGTGATACTTCCCCTTCGTGGTGTTACCCTCATGGTATTCTTTTCATATGTATGAGATAAGAATATCCTGAAAACATAGGTATATGTATGGGAATATACAAAAGAAGAGTTGGGTTCTTGATTTGTGGTATTTCTTTAGTGGAAATCTAGGAGACCGACGGGGTATCGGGGTCCCTAATGAGTAACGTTTTACTCACCCCTGCATGGCTTATGCCCGCACCATGTTGTTTTTCGTGTAGACAATGGACAACTCTGACTGAGGATGAGGGTAGAAGGACTGGAGGTAGCTTGGAGGTGGAAATTAGATGAGTCATACCACATAGATTATCGTTCAATAGTTGTACCTACCCTTCAGGTAGGATCATTGGCAGGTGTTCACAAGGACTATTTTTAGTCTTACTTGTACTTTTCAGTTTACTTGAACTTTACAGTTGGGATTATATTTTGGCCCCTTTTAATTTCTATACACACCCTATTTACTATATAGTTTTACATTGATCTTGTATCTTACTTTGTGCTTAGTTGTGTGATTTTACATGTTATAAAGGCAATGCCTTCCCATTTCAAGGGAATATGCCATTCGGTGCATGTTTCTAGCCCCTGTCCTATGGAAGGAGTGCTTGGGGTAGTCATGACATGGGCCCCAAGGGATGGGTCGTGAAAAATGGATATCAGATGAGTTTGGTTATACCAAAGAACTAGAACACTAATATTTTCTATGTGTAAATAATGTTAAGTGTGATGAGTGTGGTTTTCAATTCATGGAGTCCAGTGTTGGTGTGGAAGCCGACGTATCCATACACTAGGACCCTAAATTTTGATTTATGACTCAATGCACGAAAACACTAATTCCGTATGTTTTTAAAAGTTTTCTTTGTTATCTTTTTGAGTCATCTCACCAGGTGTAAACTTAATGATTGTGGTGCACCTGTTTCTTTTTAGGATGCCTCCACATAGACAGCAATCCAGGTTTCCAGTTAGAGTACATAATGACAGCACACCGAGTGATGAGTATTCATTGTAGGACCCCCATACAGCAGTTGTAACACCAGGTGGTGTACTAGCAGCACCACTACTTGTTGGGAAGCCAATGCCACATGCCTCAGCAGGAGAGGGTGCACACTGCTTGAGCGTGTTTCACGGGTTCCAGCACCAGAGGCCACTAAGGTTTTGGGATGAGATATATTCATATGTGTCTTAGGATTGGATGGAGGTTGTGGTTAGAGTCTTTCGACTGGTAGGGACACCAGTTGCTCTCATGGTGATCCTTGTCGCCACCCTTCTTCAGGAAGCAGTGGGAAAATGGTGTAGCTTGATGCTCTATGATCTTGAAAAGTTCACTCTCATCTCGGAAAACTTTGAGAGGCTTTTTAGGTCAGATTTTTTCCCAGCAACCTTATGCTCAGTGCGTATATAGGAACTTCTCCACTTGCAGTAGGGTAGCATGATTGTGGCTTAGTATTCGGTGAGGTTCAACAACCTCTCATGATACTCTACTAACATGGTGCAGGAAACTTTCTTCAGATCCCGGACCTTTGAGTAGGGTCTTAGATGGTAAATTATAACTTATATGGTTTCTCATAGCATCCCGAAGCAGGCGGGGGTGTTAGAGTGAGCACTTTTAGTGGAGATTTTCCTTTCTTTGCAGTCCCCCATAGAGAGAACCACCACCAGACGACATGTACCAGAGTCATCGGTAGCTGGCAGAAGACATATGATGTAGAGGTCCAAGTGGACCATTCCTACAGGTGGACCACCGCATTATACATGGTCGGTCGTGCGAGGGTCTCTAGGTAGAGCAGGACATGCGGGGATCATGCAATGTTACTCATGCGGGGGGCAGGGTCACATGGCTCATTACTGCCCGACCCACCGTACCGATGAGCAGTAGACAGTCGAGGGACCACTGAGGCAGAGACATAGGTTCGATCGAGGAGTTTCGCAGGAAGAAGTAGGATGTGGCAAAGGAGTAAGTCGTGTAATAGGCGGTGTGTGGCGATTTGAGGTTCTACCACCACCACCACTAGAAGGTCCACCTTGACCATAGGGAGCAGGTGTATAGGGATGAGCTCAGCTCTATGGAGCTTAGGCCTATGTCCATGGTGCTACATAGATGATACGTGTTATGATCTGTTTCTACTCTACCTAAGTTGATGTACTTATAGACACATGTTTCAATCACTCTTTTCTTTCCTTGGCCCTCATTCGAATCCAGGAGATTCTGACAGAGTGGTTGACTCGATCCTTATGGCTAGAGACTCCTATGGGAGCGGATTAGACGATTACACACTGGTTCTAGTATTGTGAGTTTAATCTAGGAGGCGAGAGCTTCGTCTAGGATCTCCCAGTAGCGGCGTTGAGTCCTTACGACTTTATCCTGGGTATGGACTGGATATCAACATTCCATGCTCAAATTGATTATATTAGACACATTGTAGGGTGTGTCTACATAGATGGGACTAGGTTTTACTTTACAGGCGAGAAGGGAACCTTTGCATCATAAGATGGACTTACCCAGAGGAGGGTGGAGCCAATCACACATCAGTTGGCTAGCCTTACCCTCAGAGTGGTTGATGTTGAGAGTCTGATCTATCTTGTAGTTGTGGACCAGTATGATGATTTTTTTCTCTATTGACATTATAGGTCTACCACCTCACAGAGAGTTGTAAATTTACATTGACATGTACCCTGAGATGACACCGATATCTACCCCAGTATATCAGATGGCTCCCGCAGAGTTTCGAGAGATGCGAGTACATCTAGAGCACTTGAAGAGCAAGGGGTTCATTAGGCCCAGTGTTTCTCACTGGGAATCCCTGATTTTGATCGCCAAGAAGGTGGATGGGAGTTTGAGACTCTGTGTGGACAATCGGATCCTGAACCAGGTGACCATGAAGAACAATTATCCACTCCCTAGGAATGACGGTCTCTTTGATCAGCTGAAAAGAGCCCGATGGTTTTTGAAGATAGACCTCAGATCGGGATATCACCAGTTCATACTACGAGATGAGAATGGGAAGAATACGTCTTTCAGATGATGGTATGACCATTATGAGTTCCTGGTTATGCCATTAAACATGGCCAACACCCCAGAAATGTTCATGGGACTCATGAACAAGATATTCTAGAAATACCATGATCACTTTGTAGTAGTCTTTATCAATTACATCCAAATATACTCAACAACTGAGGAGGAACATGCCTATCCTATTTAGATAGTTCTGGACACACTCTGAGAGCACCAGCATTATGGTATGCTCTCGAAGTGCCAGTTTTGGATACAAGATGTCCACTTTTTGGGACACGTCATCTCAGAGGCTGGACTTTTGGTGGATCCAGTGACGATTGAGGCTGTACTAGCTTGGGAGCCACCCAGGAGCATAACGGAGGTGAGGAGTTTTTTTGGGATTAGCCAGTTACTATTAGAGGTTTGTGCCTGACTTTTCCAGAGTTTTGGTACCCTTATCAGCATTGATGAAGAAGGGGAAACCATTCGTGTGGTTGGAGAGGTTCCAGTGGAGTTTCTCAGAGATGAGGCATATACTAACAATTACCCCCATCTTGAGGCTATAAGAGGAGCGCATTGGGAATTTAGTATACTACGATGCATCAAGGATCGAGATTTATTGTGTCCTAATGTAGGGCTGAGCGGTGATCATGTATAGTTCTCGATAGATGAGACAACATGAGTAGGACTACGCTACCAATGACTTGGAGTTAAAATCAATGTTCTTTTCCTTGAAGATGTGGTGACAATGCTTGATGGGAGAACATTTTATAGTCTACTCCGATCACAAGAGTCTTAGGTATATCTTCTCTCAGAAAGACTTGAAACTGAGACAACTGCATTTTCTTGAGTTCCTCCAAGACTATGACTTCGAGATAGTCTATAGTCATGAAAAGGTGAATGTAGTAGTAGATTCACTTAGCAGGATATTAGGTATACAACTGCTGAGTGAGGTGAAAGAATAGCTAGACACTTTGTGGATATCCTATGTGGATCGAGAAGGAGTAGATTATCTTCAGTCACTGATAGTCACTCACCCACTCCTTCAGCAAGATAGGGAGGCGTAGCTTGGGGATGCTAATTGTAAGGCTCGACATGCTCAAATATCCACATGATAGGCACCTAATAAATTTTCTAAAGTTTGGGAGCATTTCATCCTCTTCAGGGGGTGTACTGTGGTTCTAGTGACTCTTAGGGAGGAAGTGTTGAGGGAGTTCCATACATCCCCTTTAGCGGTACTTCCAAGAGTGGTGAAGATGTACTAGGACCATTGGTGTCAGCACTGGTGGCCGTGAATGAAGAAAGTAGTGGCAGAGTTTGTCTCTCGGTGCCTCACTTTTCATCATGTGAAGGTAGAGCATCAGATTCCAGCATGCATAGTTCAACAATTAGATGTTTCAGAGAGGAAGTGGGATGGAATTTTCATGAACTTCGTTATTGTTCTTCCACGCACGTCTATGGGACATGAATCTATTTGGGTGATCATAGACCGAGTCACCAAGTTATCCCACTTACAACCTATCAGAGAGCAGGGTTCAGTAGAGGGCTTGGGATGCCTCTAAGGAGAGGATATTGTATAGCTTCATGGAGTGCCAACAATGATTGTCCCCCTATCATGATACATGTTTTACTTTCTAGCTATAGAAGGGGTTGTAGGAGGCGTTCGTGGCACAAGTTCAATTGATCACCGCCTTCCATCCTCAGATGGATGGTCAGACGGAGCAGACCATTCAGACCCTTGAGGACATGATACGTGCTTTCGTCTTGGATTTTGGCCACATCTGGGAGGATCACTTTACCTTAGTGTATTTTGTATAAAATAATAGTTATCACTCCACTATCAGTATGACACCATTTTAGGAATTGTACGGATGACCATACAGATCACCTTTGTGCTGTACAAACCCAGGGGAGTCATCACTCATGGGACCAGAGATGGTGCGAGATACCACAATGAAGGTGCATATCATCCATGAGTGGATGAAGACTGTACAGAGTAGGAAAAATTCCTATATTGATAGGAGTTGGATAGCTCTAGAATTCGAGGATGTTGACTATGTCTTTCAATAAGTCTCACCTCGATGAGGTTTTCAGAGATTTGGCTGGGGTGGAAAGTTATCTCCGAGGTTCACCAGACCTTTTCAGGTCCTCAGTAGTGTTAGAGATGTGTCTTACCACATAGCTCTTCCACCTCATTTTCACATAGTGCATGACATTTTCCAATTATCTCAGTTTAGGAGATACGTGCATGACCCATCTCACATCGTCGACCCTGGCAAGATAGACATCGACGATGGGGCGACGTTTACGGAGGTTCTGGTAGAGATTGAGGATTAATAAGAGCAGGTCCTTAACGGGAAGTCGATACCTATGATGTGCATTCTCTGGTAGCACAAAATATTTCTGTAGAGAACATGGGGTAGGGAGGCTCAAATGTATACTCACTACACCCACTTGTTCCTTTAGTTTGAGTTGTGGATTACAGGGATGCAAAGCCCTGAGGTGGGGAGAATGTAAAGACCCAAAATTTTCCATGTAATTTTTTAATTATATAGGAATATTAAGAGTCTGAGAAAATTGACGGCGTGTGATTCTGAGGCCTGGAGTGCCCGGAATAAATTTTTGAACTTCTGTTTTGGTTACATTCAGTAAACGTGCGAGCTGGTTTTTGTAACTTTTGAATAGGTCCTCAAAATTGAAATATGAGGACACCATTGAACTCACAAAACATGTATTCTCTTAAGGATACCTTCACCTTGACCACAGTAGGTCTAGGGTGGAAGTTAGTTTTTCAGTATTTTGTGGAAAAAGAAAAATATAATAATTAAAATCTTATTTTTCTTTTTGAAACCTCCTTTTTGAATTATGGTGGTGGGGACCACCCAGGCTTGAAACCCTTTTTTTTTGAATTCTAGTGGTGGGGACCACCAAACCCCTTCATTAATGTGGGGAAATCCCTTGGAATCCTCCGATTAAATTGTGCTAACGCAATACAATTTATTGCGACTTTTAATTGTGACAAAATTGATGTGATGACATTAATTAACCTATCTTAATTAAAATTGGCTCATCATTTCCTTGTTGGAAATCATTGGCAAAGGAGAATTGGGAGAGAGCCTTGGAGAACCTAGAAGAACATTCTACTAATGAAGAACCCCCCCCCCCCCATGAAGAACAAGGACGATGCATGAGCTCGGATCGGAAGTATCTTGCAGAAGTGATGAACGTCAGTGTCCTCTTCACCGACTAAGTCTTCTTCCTCCCACCACCTCCAATGGAAAATCGAGGTAGGGGTTTTATTTATGTTTTAATTTACATTATTAATTCTTTATATCCTAAATTCACAATGACAATTTCCAAATGAACATGTACATCTTCCCGCACATAAACCATGTTCTTTTTTATTTTTATTTTTTGCACGTTATTTGTGCGTTCTTAAACGACTAATATTTATTGGCGCTAGAAACAAGAAGTTTCACGAAGTGTGATATATGGACATAGATCCCTCGATGCAAGGATCACGAATATGCGATTGTTTAATTTTTTGGGCATGGAACGATGCCACAGAGGCACGTAAAAAAAAGGCTGTGGTCGACACCCGGATGACCTTAAGTGAGGAAGGGCAGCGTGCATCCACGCCGCAGACTGTGAAGGAGGTCATGGCCCATTGGTGGCGGAAGAGTAGGGTGGAGGCCTACATCCGACCGGCAGAATGGTGGAGTGGTGGCGCACGTCCATGCTGTTGGTGGAGCATGAGGCCGTGACTGCTGGGCTGCAACAAAGGCCGGAGGGCTGCCGGCACCCGGCTGGCCACAAGCAGTTAGCGGTGCCATCGCACCACTGGATGGAGAACCGGCCGACTGAGGCACACCGTGAGATACCGACGAGCGATCATTTGTACTAGTAGGGAGACCGAATGGAAAATGGTCTATTAGGATTATCGGGTGGGGGGTGCCTCTCCCCGGGTTGCAGCTAGGGCGGACTGCCTGCCCACCGCGGGCCGACCCGACGGGCCGAACCCTTCGTGGGTAGGGCGGACGGGCGGTCCCTTCATGGGCCGGGCCGATGGGCCGCACCCTTCATGGTCCGGGCTGGGATCTCCAAGGCCCTGGCAATCCGGGCTAGACCCAGACCGGGTCAGGTCGAACGGAACCGGGTCGGGGTGGTCCAGGTCGGGTCGGCTCGGACCTAGGCCCAACCGACCCCAGTTTCACCTTTTTGGCCATATCATGAGAACTGGGAATCTGTTTGATGAAATGTCTATGGAACTAGTATCCTTTGATCGAGTCGGTCCATTTGGTATATTCCACATGAGTTTTGGATAATTTTGGAGTACGACCGGGTTTGATCAAACCCTGAATACAACCGGGCCATCGGAGCGAAAACGCTAATAACTAACAGATTGGGCGTCCAATTGATATGCCATCTATTGCATTGGGTCCCTATTGATGTGAAGAAACATTGGGGTACTTGTTTTGGAACATCGGTATGGTTGAGGTACGATTGATGGCTTTGGGAGTGTTTCTTCCAAATTCGCTATGTGTGGAACCCTGCGACTAGCTGAGATCCGACGACTATTGACCATTACGACTTGGAGTGACTCGACAGGCCCAGTGGGGAGCTCCTCGGTGTGACACGGCAGACCCATGGTAGGGATAATATATTTGGGACATAGTATACTCATGGTACTCGATAGGAAGAATATCTCAACATGCAATGAGGGGGAGAGCCTCTGTGTGACGCGACAGACCCATGGTGGGGAGCACCTCTTTTTGACATGGCAGACCCATGATACTCGATAGGAGGAGTACCTCAGCAGTCCAAAATTAGTGGGAAGTGCCTCTGTGTGACACGGTAGGACCACAGTACTCGATAATGGAGGATCTCTCCAATAGCTGAGGTGTTCTATGATGTGACTGTGGATTTTACTTGTTTCTACACCTAGAATAAATCCAGGTGTGAGTTGTCATTACATTGTACCTGTGACTGAGGTTATGCTATGTGGTACTTCACCTTAGTGGTTCTACCCTCATGGTATACTTTCCACATGTATGAGATGATTATAGCTTAAAAACATAGGTATATTTATGGGCATATACCTAAGTAGAGTTGGGTTCTTGATTTGGGGTTTTTCCTTTGAGGAACTCTAAAAGACTTACGAGGTCTTGGGGCCTCTACTGAGTATCGTTTTACTCACCCCTGCATGGTCTACACCCACACCTTATTGTTTTTGGAGAACACGATAGAAATTTCTGATTGAGGATGAGGGTGGCAGGACTGGAGGTTGCTCAGAGGTCGACTTTATACGAGGTGTACCGCATAGAGACCCGTTCGAGAGTTGTACCTACCCTTCAGGTAGGAATTTTGGCGAGTGTTCATAAGAGTTGTTTTCAGTTTTACTTTTACTTTTTAGTTTACTTGTACTTTACAGCTGGGATTGTATTCTGGACACTTTTACTTTCTATACACACCCTGGTAACTATATAGTTTTACTTTGAGCTTGTATCCTTCTTTGTGCTTAGTTGTGTGACTTTATATGTTATAAAGGCAATGCCTTCACGTTTCTAGGGAATACACCTTTCAGTGCTAGTCACCCGCCCCTGGCCTATGGAAGGAGGGCTTGGGGTAGTCGTGGAATGAGCCCTAAGGGATGTTTCCTAACCACAATTTTATTTTTATTCTCTAATGAATTCAGCATTTTAGGTTATGGAACAATAATATTGTTAGATAACCCATAATTTTGATTGGATTGTAGGATAAAAATACATGGTGAAATAAACCATAACTCAATATGATACACGATGTTCCCGATATGACTCAAATTATATAGTTTTAGTTTAAAATTGAAATTTTATTAATGTATTATTTAATATTTATGTCTAATTTTTTTCAATATTTTTTTACTAACATAATAATTATTTCATTATGTAGATGGATTTTTCTTCTCGAGTTGGGGTGGTTTGTTCAAAGATGATCATGCCCATGAGATAAAAGATTTTGAGGATACAACTAAGATAATGGAAATAAGAAATTGGGTCAAGAATATATATACACACACGCACACACACACACTTCATGAAAAGGTGAATTCCAAAAACTTATTTTGGTAAATTTTCACTATTTTATCCACTATTTTTAATTTAATTTCCTTATCATTATTATCAAATAATTATCTAGTTTTTTCAATGATCCTTCAGGAATTCATATTTTTATTTCAACTATCTTCAATAAGGCATTTCAGGAAACATGTGGTTTCCTCTTCCATCCAAATGGAACATATTCTATCTTTCTGGTTACATTGTTTACATTTGAAATAAAAACAAACTTAACATAATTAATCATCCACATATCAATTTGATACACAGTGTGCTCGATAAAACTTGAACTCTATAATTTCAATTTATAATTTACATTTTAGTTCAAAACACACATCACATACACAAAACTGAGTAAACATATTCATATTGTTTTTATACTTTAGGAAAATGATCCTCAAGTCATTTGTGATGTGTAGGAATCAAACACACCTCAATCAGACACACATTGTGATCAGTCTGACACCAAGTGTGACTTTTTATATAAAAATGACATTAATTGTAGTAAATAAAATAAGTGACATACTCAAAACCAAGAAAACATATTCATATTGTATTGATACTTTAGTAAAATGATACATATGTAATTTTTAATTTATAATAATCAACCACACCTCAATATTATAAACGGTTTGACCGATATTCCCCAAAGAGTCTTTTTATTTAAAATTGACATTAATTTTAGTAAAAAAGAAAACTGAGACTCAACAATGGTAAATTTTTTTTGAGTATTTTAAAACTATAGTAAAATTATTTATAAGCATTTTTTGACATTTAGGAATCTGGCGCACCTCAAAACCATTCATGGTGTGCTCAGTATGACATCATGTGTGACTTTTTATTTAAAATTGACATTAACATTAGTAAAAAAGCAAGTTACATACTGAAAATTGAGAAAAATATTTCATATTGTTTTCATACTTCATGATAATGATACGTAATCTATTTTTACAGTGTAGGAATCAGCTAAACGTGAATATGGTACACGATGCACTATGTATAACTGAATGTATCTTTTATCAGTTTAAAATTGAAATTTAGTTCAAAAAGTGTGTTACTCACTGAAAACAAAGTAAATTCACTATGATTACCTTAATAATTTAGGAAAATGATTCATAAGTCATTTTAAGGTTTACAAATAAATATCACATCAAAAAAACAAACGATGTGACCTGTATGACTCAAAGTGTGTGTTTCCATTTTAAAATGAATTTTTAGTCAAAAATAAAGTGAAATATTTAGAACCTAGAATTTTTTTTGATTAATTTGATACTTTATGAAAATTATTGATAAATTATTTTTGAGGTTTAGGAATCAACTACACCTTGATAGGATGCATAGTGTTACTGTTAATTCCCCAAGTGTGTCATTTTATTTGAAATTGACATTATTTTTAGTAAAAAGGACAAGTAAAATACTCAAGCCTAATAAAACTCATTAATATTTTTTTCATACATTAGGGAAACATTTCATAAGTATTTTTTTTATTTTTAATAATCAACTAAACCTCAATATGATACACCATGTGATCAGTATGACTCAAAGTATCCATTTTGAGTTTGAAATTTAAGTTTTAGTTGAAAACATGTTCCTCTTGATGATATATAAGAAAACATGATATGATTGTTTTGATAATTTATTAAAATAGTTAATAATTCTTTTTTTATTTTTAGGAATCAATATCATGTAAAAACAACACACAATGTGACTGATATGGCTCAATGTCAACGTTTTCTATTTAAAATGACATTTTAGTAAAAAACTAATGTGACATACTCAAAACCAAGAAAATTAATTCAGATTGTTTATATACTATAGTAAAATTTTCCATAAGTCATTTTTGAAATGTAGGAATCAACAGCACCTCAATCTGACACACGATGTAACCGGTATGACTCAAAGTGAGTCCTTTTATTTAAAATTAAGGTTTTAGTAAAAAACAAAAGTGACATACTAAAAAATAATAAAATGAAACTATATTTAATTTATAATTTATTAAAATTATCCATATGTCATTTTTAACATGTGGGAATCATCCACACCCCTATATGATACACTGTGTTCTCAGTATGACTCAATGTGTCTGTTATCATTCTAAAATTGCCATTTTTGTTCAAAACCTCTATCACCAACTATAAACCAAGATAATGCACTCAGAATGAGTTGATATTTTAGTAAAATGATTCATATGTAATTTTTTATGTGTGTGAATTGTTCTCATGTAACACTAACACATGATGTGACTGGTAGGAATCAAACAATGTTTTTTAGTTTAAAATGACATTTTAGTAAAAAAAATACATGTGAAATACTCAAAACTAATCAAACATATTCATATTATTCTGATAATTTAGGAAAATTATCCATAATTCATTTGTGACATGTAGGAATCAGACCCACCACAATCTAATGCACAATGTGATCAGTATGACTAGAAGGGTGTCTTTTTATTTAAAATTGTCATTTATTAATGTATTATTTCATTTTTATGATTTATTTATTTATTTATAGTATTACTAACATAATAATTATTTTCATATATAGGTGGAATCTTTTTCCCATGTTTTATTGGTTTGTTCGAAAACAAATACAATGATTATAATTTTTTAGTAGGGGGACACAAGTTCCAAATACAAATAAAACATTAATGTTTTTTAATGTCTGTGGATTGTAATTGAAAATTTAGTTATAAAAAATTGTTTTAAATGTATATAATATAGTGTTTTTATGTATTTTTTATGTAAATTTTATTTTAATTAAATTATGATTTTTCATAGAGGTTTTTTTTCATTCTGGTGCATTTTTTATAGTGTGTTATAATTTCAACAGCACAGTGTAGTAGTGGGGCCTTTGTCACAACTATTTCATGAAATGATAATGGCTCATCTTTATCAATGATAATGAAAGCACTGATAAAGGGTGTCTGTTATCATCACCAAAATTAGCAACGATAAAATAATACCTTTATCGGTAATTTTTATAGCATTGATAAACGCCATACTTTATAAGTGTTTATTTAGTACTGATAAAGGGGTACCCCTTTTAATGGAACTTAGGAAAACAGTTCTTTTTGGAGCTGTTAAATCCCATTTTTTACACTGTTGAAGGGCCTATCTGTGGTTGTGGTAAAAGAATTCATCTTTTACCAACTCTAGGAAAAGCGGTGATAAAGGCCATGGAGCTGTTGTAAAGATACAATAGCCCTATGACAACAAACTTAATCATAATCCAAAAACATATAAATACCCATAAATATATAAAAGAAAATTGAAATACAAATATAAAATTTTAATATCACTTCAATTAAAAATTTACATATAGAAAATTTATTGATTAGATATTTACAATTAATAAAACAATTACAAAAAAATATAAAAAATCATAACGTTTATAGTAGGCTTCCTCCAAAGATCAACCTTCGTACAAAATATTTCCGCTACAACTAAACTAATGTTGATTTTTGTAATATTAAATAAAAAAATAAACAAATTTTAATATTAATTTTATATAATCCACATATCATAAATTATATTATTAAAAATATATATATTAATTATATTAATAGTTAATCATGTGTTGTATTGACATGCAGATAATTAAAAAATGAATTATGGATCATTTTCCTAGAGTTTTAAAACAATCCAAGCTCATTTTCTCATTTTTCACAATGTCATATGCACATAAAACTAATAAAGAACTTTTATATTGATAACATGAAATGCATGGCATACCGACTACACCTTGTTTCAGATTGACATGAGATCGATACTTATATGTTACAAATGAATTGTGGATTATTTTCCTAATGTTTGAATATAATCTGAGCTCATTTTCTTACTTTTGGCTATATGACATGCTTTTTCAACTAAAATAGAAATTTTATATTGAAAACATTAAAATCAATTCATATTGACCAAATAATGTGTTAAATTGACATGTGATTAATTTGTACACATCATAAATGAATTATGAATAATTATTCTAATGTTTGAAAACAATTTGAGATTGTTTGAAAAAATTTGACTTGTGATGCTCATTTTAAACTAAAGTGATTATTTTATATTGAAAACACACACTTCAAGTCATATTAGTCGCATCATATATTGGATTGATGCATGGTTTATTCCTACATGTTTCAAATAAATTATGTATTTTTCTAATGTTTGAAAACAATCCAAACTTGTTGTCTCATTTTTGGCTATACGATGTGCATTTTAAACTATAATTGTGCATTTATATTGAAATCATTATCTTTGAGTCATAATGACCACATTTTGTGTGTAATTGATATTTTTTCAATTCCTACATGTCGTAAATTAATTATGGATAATTTTCCAAAAGTTTGAATATAATCTGAGACTATTTTCTTTTTTTCCTAATGACACGTGTTTTAAACTAAAATGAAACCTTTATATTGAAAACATGCACATTAAGTTATACTGACCATGTCAGGTGACATATTGATGTAAATTCAATTCCTACACATCAAAAATTAATTATAGATCATTGTGAAAATGTTTGAAAATAATCTGAGCTCATTTTATCAGTTTTTTCTATGTGACACGTGTTTTAAACTAAAATGGAACTTATATATATTTAAAACACACACATCAAGTCACGTCTTCCACATCATCAATTGAATTGATATATTATCAATTCCTATATGTCATAAATTAAGTATGGATCATTTTCCAAAATTTTGAAAATAATATGAGCTTGTTTCTTTCTTTTGGCTTTGTGATGTGTGTTTTAATCTAAAATTACACAATAATATTGAAAAAATGAAAATCAAGTCATACTGATCACATCATGTGTCAAATTGTTGTGCGGTTAATTTCTACACATAAAAATTTAATTATCAATCATTCATCAATATTTTTAAAATAATCGAAGGTTTTTTCTCAGTTTTGGATATGTGATGTGCATTTTAAACTAAAATATCACTTTTATGTTGAAAATAATCACTTTGAGTCATGTTGATAACATCTTGTGTCAAATTTACATGTGGTTGATTTCTACATGGAAAAAATAAATTATGACTCACTGTCATAATGTTTGAAAAAAATAGGATATCATTTTCTTGTTTTTATCTATTTGGGGAAAATTTTAAACTAAAATGGTACTTCTATATTGAAAACACACACATCGAGGCATAACATTCACATAATTTTTTGGATTAATTTAAAGTCAATTCCTATAGGTAAAAAATGTATTATGGATTATATTCCTAAATTTTGAAAACAATGTAATCTCATTTTATTGGTTTTATGTATGTGATGTTTTTTAAAATTAAAATATCACTTTTATATTTAAAATTCATACTTCATGTTATATCGACCACATCATGTGCAATATTGACATTAAGTAAATTATTAAACCATAAAAATGAATTATAGATTATTTTACTAAATATTAAAAATAATCCAATCTTGTATGCTTCGTTTTTTATATGTGATGCACATTTTAATCATTAATGGTACTTTTATATTGAAAACAAAAACATTGAATCATACTAGTCACATCACGTGTCATATTGGTGTGTGATTTATTCCTATATGTCAATAATGACTTATGTATTTTTTTTCCTAAATCATAAAAATTATCTAAACATATTTTCTCATATCTTATTATGTGACATTTGTTTTGAACTAATATATCAATTGTAAACTGAAAGCATTCATTTCTAGTCATACTAGTTACACTTTATTTCATATTGAGAGAAAATATAAAACTATCCTTCTTCTTGTAGGGTTTTTGTGTATTTAGAGTGCAAGGAATGATGCTCGACACAATAATCCTTCCTCTTGTTGGTTTTCTGGCCAGGTTTTGAAAGGATTTCCATCCAGTTCCTTCAGTGATGCTTATGATTTCATATAGATCATCCTCTATCATGGATGCTAGGATGAGGTAGGAGTGATGGGTTCAGGGGAACCCTCATCATCACAATATCAATCTTAATATATATGGGTCATGCACCATTGGGTCATTCATAGGGTAGGCATGATCAGAGATCAGAGGGGAATGATTATTTCATCATTCTGAACTTTTTTTGGAAGAGGTGACTCATTGAAGTCTGAGGTGCATGCCCTTGAAATGGTATTGAGATTGTGAAAATAGAGGATTTTTTCCATTGAGGCAATTGAAATAGATTCTTTATCTATTTTCAAGGCTCATCATAGATATGGAGATGTTTTATGGAAAATCACTTATATCACTAGAGATTTCAAGGACTTAATGAATAACCACATATATATTTCCCACACATGGTGAGTGGATAATATGGTCGTTGATTTCCTGGATTCAAAAGCTACTAAGATTTAAGTTATTTCTTATTACAATAATATAGGTTACTTTTCGGCTGATATTTTTCAGTTTGTTGAAAATAATTCCTTAGGTCTACACTATTTCTTGCCTCTGTGATCTCTTTCTTTCTTTTTCATGCACTTTTTGTATACTATTTTTGTATTCTCATTTTTATTATTAATAAAATATGAACTTTATGGCTATTTTTTCTTTTTTTTTTATTTAACGTGTGTTTTGAACTAAAATGTCAATTTTAAACTAAAAACATACAGTTCGAGTCATACTAGTCACACCGTGTATCATATTGATGTGCGGTTGATTCCTACACATCAAAAATGACTTTTACATAAATTTCCAAATGTATAAAAACAATATAAACGTTTTTTCACTATTTTGAGCATGATGGTCTATATTGACCTAAAATATCAATTTTAAAATAATAACATACCCTACCATTCATAATGTGTACACTGTATATCATATTGAGGGGTGTATTATTCTCAAGAGCATGAGTAGCTTCAGACATGTTAGAAAATCTTATAGAATCTGTAGTGCATAACCCTTTATTATACTTTCCCTTGAAAAATAATTCAAAAATAATATATAAGCATTATGATAATAATGATTCGTATCCCAAATGTATCTCTAAAGTCGCAGCCCATACTAGATAACAAACGTAATAGGTAATCACCTAAATTTGGTGCTATAAAACATTCTAACACCATGTACTCTACCCACTCGTCTCTAAAAAATTTACTTCTTCTTTTGAGTATGTAGATTGTTTGAAATCATGTTAATATTGAAAAAATATTTATAAAAAAATATTAACAATTATTTTTAATGAAATTTTAATTACCTTTAGAAATTACATGTTTGAGTATGCTAGACTTTTGATGGTATATAAAATCATTCATAAATTCTAAAATGTAATATCCATAATATTAATTGTTATTTGGTTCCATACATTGTAAAAACATTGATAAAAATAAATAAATTGTTGTTAAAATTTTCTATATTAAAATATTACTATATATGAATTAATTTTTTTTATTTGAATAAATCCATAATATTCTTGTGTTCAGTCACTGACCTCATTTATGATTTAGCTTATATTTATAATTTTCCATATAATTGTAAAAATTATCATTAAAACACAAACTGAAACATATAATTATAATTTTATCTTTAAAATATTGATGGCATTTAATTATAAATTCATAATAAACATCATGTGTTGTTGGTTTTTTGGAAATCTATGCATTAAATCCAAAAAATAAACATTTATGGTATCGAATTTGATTATGATTATAATACAGTGATTCCTAAAAACAAATATGTAATGAAAAAAAGAAACAAATATTTTATATCATTAGATTGTAGAGTTTTACCACTATATTTTAAAAATAATGAAGATTCTCTCATTTGTTATTTTCTTCTCAAATTATTCACTTAGTGAACCTTCATTCTTTTAAATTTATTATAATTCTATGAAATTTCATGAATTAAAATGATATAATGATAAATGAGTCCAAATCATTCTTCATAGGGTTTCCCCTTACATATTAATAATATATATGCCTATATAAAATATTAATAGTTATTAAATATAATGAATATAGTGAATAATTTCTCAGATAGAGGGATTATTTAAATGTTACTTATATACGTATTCAAGATTGAGACACCCGACCATTATAACATGATAATATAAATTATACTCTCTAGGCCAACCACATTTGTAATGAAATATCTAAATAATTATTCATTATATTTAATGTAGGAAATATTTCTATCTTTGAAGGTTGTGTTTTCATGATCTTGGAATGCTAATATATGTTGTAGTTGAACTGGAAAAGAGAAGGTAATCCTAGAAGTTTCTTTTTATTTCTTCATTTAATTATTATATTATCTTGATTTGTCCTACTATTTCTCCATAGTTTTATCCATATGTAATATAATTCCTCATTTTAGACCTTTTTTATTCAACTGTAAAAGCGTTTTCATTTGAAAAATATTGTTAAGGTCATACTTCATGTATCATTATAACATTATATGATCATGATATGAATGTTCCAGTAGCATTATCAACTATAGTAACATCTGGATCATCAAGAAAATTGGAAACTCAACACACATCAAAGAATCAACTTCAACCAGTACTCTCATATTCTAGCACTCTAGGTTTTACGTACATGGCCCTTTATTTATGTATTTTCTTTTATATATAATGTTGGGTTTTGTTTTGAGATGTTTGGAGGCGTTTTGGCATGATTTGAAGGATTTTATATTGGTTCTCAATTTGGAAATGACTAGTGCAGACCATGAAACACCTCCAAAAACCATGAAAAGTAAATAGTGAGCACAAGAAATGTGCACAGTTGGCACATTGTTTGTCCATGCCGTGTAAATGCCTAGAATAAACCATGTAATGTTGGACAATGGAGAAACACGTGGTTAGAACATGGTTTTTCTAACTATGTCATACATCCATGTGTGGTATTCTTTAAGATAGGGTATCTGGCATGTTTAGTAGACATTTTTTTTAATCGTGCACCCTAACTATGAACCATGAAGGTTTATATTAAAAAAAATTGATTTATCTCAATTTACCTCTTTAATCACTCATTTGTTCCCTAATACTCCCATAACACAAATTCCTCTCCCTACCAAGGATTGAGTGATAATTCCCATTGACATAGGAGAAATTTCTAGGTGATCTAATGTCTTTTAGAGATCAACATTTTCTGTTAAGTTCCCATTATTCATTTTTTCCTTATATATTTTTTCCTCCAGTCTCTCAAAACAATAGTCCTAATACATTTTTGATATATCTAGGTTCTCTATTAGTTTTATTCATCATATCATGTTTAATTAGGTGAAGGGAACAAGTTCTATGTTTTAATCTAGAAGATATAAGTCTAGTTGTTGACGTTGTAGTGTTTTTATTTATTTTTACCAATTTTTGAGAGGTAAGTGTCTTTTCTGTCGATTCTACTTTATTAGAACTTGATGTGTTGGTTTTAAATTTATTTTTTCCATTAATTTATTGTGAAATTTAAAAGAGATTATTAATATAAACCCACTTTATTTATGGTTTTAAAAAATTTTAAAAAATTGGATAGTTTTGTGGAAAACCACGTGATATAAATTTTAAAATGGTAATTTTAAAATTATAGATTTTGTTCTCATGGAAAATATTTACATAAATATTTTCAATAATAGAAATATTTTACTAAAATCGTTTGGAATTATTGATTGATAATGGTTCTTTTCATACATGGTGTTCAAGAGTTCATTTGAATAATATGTGACCTTCTGTAAGGGGTGTGTTCCATTGGGGCACCTATTATAGGTTGCCATGTGAATACTTGGTACATCGATGAGAGACAGATGATGAGTATGAAACTATCACCTGGTAATGAATGTTTGGATGTGAGGATGTGTGTAATGGATATTCCAAATATATTTTAGAAATGTTTTAAATGATTGTTTTATTGATTTCCATGGAAAACAGTTTTGGTTTGAAAAACTATTTTGGATTTGATATAAAGTTCTTTAAATTATTTTTAAATTGTTGTATATGTCCTAGTGTCTTGAGTTGTAATGTAATTAGGTAAATCCTACTATGATTGTAGTCAACCCCTACTTGGTAATAGTTTTGTGTTTTTAGATGTCATATTTTGATACACATTTAAAGGAATGGCATCTCATTTATTTAGTGATGATTCATGATAACTTGGGAATGGAATATTGAGATGGAGCTTGGATCATGTTTGGAGTTACTATTGGATTTCATTGGTTTATTTGAGTTTTTTTTGGTTTGTTTCCACTTTTACTATGACATGGTTATTGATTTGGTTATACATTGTGTTTTTTTCTTGTACTCATTCTTCAAATAGTGTATTTTTATGATCGTTATCTTGGGTTTTGGATGTTTATATTTATAGTTAAAACAATACTACAAAAATGGGTTTATCCCGCTCTAGGGTTTTAATAGTGCTCACATAAAGAACATTAAAAAACCCATTTTTCAATGCTAGAAAAATAACTATTAAAATTGATCTTTAACAACACATTTTTAGCATTATTAAAGGGGCACTTTAATATCCATAAAAATGATGTTAAATTGGTAACTTTGTCATCACTTATAAAAAAGTGCGGATAAATCCCCCTAATTTATCAGCACTAGTTAAAAAGTACTGATAAATGGGGTCCTTTATCAATGTTAGTAAAAAATAACTAATAAAAGGGTGTTCTTAATCAACACTTTTTTAGAAACACTGATAATGACCCCCTCCTATCACCACTTTTTTACTAGCACTAATATGGTGTATATTTCTAAAAAAAATCATTAAAAATTATATATTTATATTGATATAAATATAATATATATTTTTAAATATTGTTTTATATATGTTTAAATAGTAATTTACACAATATATATAATATATTTAGTGAAAATTTCTTATAACTCTAGAAAAGCCCTGAAAACCCAAAAAACCGATGATAACTCCAGAAACCCTAAAAATCCTAAAAAGACCATAACTTCTGATCCAAGATTCCATTTAAGCTACATAACCAGTGAAATATAATATTATGAAATGATATAAAAACACATTTTATTTAAATTGTATGATAGTCAAAGGAATATGATTTATTATAGTTTCAAAATAGTCATAAACCAAGCTCAAACTTCAAATGACCATAAATATTTATCTAGTTGTCTGTTTGGAATCTACCACAAATAAAATTTAATCCAATGATTATCTATACACCATTTAGTTCATGTACATTCTCTTTGAGTATTTCCCTCTTTTAATTCCCCAAAAGTTCCCATAAGGCCTCTGAAATAGCATTTTTAGTAGCCGACCTTGGTTTCTTATAATTTATATGCGTATAACTTTAGATATGTGTGTCCATTTGGCGTATACCATATATCATATCTAATTTAATTTAATGATATTCAATTTTATTGGTTTTAGATCTGAAATATACAACCATATTAAAAGTTATGGTCATTTTATTATTTTTAGGTGTTCTTGTGTTTTTTTAGTTTCTTAAGGTTTTTTTGTGTTTTAACTATTTTTAGAGTTAATATTCATTTTAATATATATATATATATAAATTAATATATATTTGATAATATATATATATATATATATATATATTTATATGGATAAAAAATATTACAAAATATTACAAAATATATAGATATGTCATAAAATATAAAACAAAATAGTATAGGGGAGTCAAAATGATGCTGGTGTAAAAGATGGCGGTTCTAGGTTAAAAATACTCACTACTGTAAGGGTCACATGGAAAATTGCTAATAAATGGGATATTTGAGCGCTAATAAAGGGGGCGAGGCGGGAAGCACGGATAAAGGGGGTGATAGGGGTGGGTTGTGAAAATTAATATTTATTCCCTTTATTAGCGGGGCCTTTATTTGTGATTTTTTAGAGCAATTAAAAAGGGCCTTTAATAGTTCTAAAAAGAACTAATAAAGGGGGCCTTTCACAAAACTAAAAAAAGTGTTGTTAAATATAACCCTTTAACATCGCTTACATTATCAGTACTTCTATAGCTTTGATAATGCCCTTTTACCTGCACTATTAAAGGCTTGATTTGAAGTAGTGAAATCTTCCCCCGAATTTTTATGAATCCCTTATCATTTATGGATAGTATTTGGTGTCTTGGGGATATCACCTAAGGTCGGTATCTCTAACCTCCTCTTCACAAGCTAGTGGGTGAGGGGAAGGATGTTACACATGTGATATTTTTAGAGTTTTTATGTAGCATATCTCCTTGAACATTATATATCATACCCCTCACAATAAGGTGAATCATAATTATTGATAGATATTAATAACATACAACTTCACCATACAATAAATTATTAAAATAGTGTAATAAAAAAATATTTTATTGAAATATAAGAGAAAGTGTAATTAAAAAATTAATTACCTTATGTAAGGTAAGTGGTTAAGGGGAATGGATAGCCTCAAATCAAGTGGGGTCATTGACTTTCAAGTACTAATATTTGTTCAAAGACCAATTCATTTTGATCCATTCATATATGTTGGTCCTCAAGAAAAGAATATATAAAAAAATCATTCAAAGAATATATATGTTCATTTAGTACTTTCATCTTCTCATTTGTATTTTCTATCGGATTTTTCTTCTAGAAACATGGTAAAGGTTACACTCAAAAACATGTACCTCTAACAAGGCCATATTGTTCTTGATGTTTCAAAGCTACTAAAAGTAGTTTTTATTTAGGCCTAATTGAGGATAGTTTCTATGTACTGTAGCGGCAACATGTCACTGTAGCGGCGACATGGCACTTTAGCAGCGGCGGGTCCTGTGTGGTACTGTAGTAGTGCGGGTACTGTAGTAGTACTATTCACAGAATTGGCCCTGGGAAAAAATAAGGTCTTACGGGCCATGTAATGGGATAAATGCCCACTGAGCCTTCAAGATATGTAATGGGTCTCCCTCTACCCATTTAAATGAGGTATTTTGTTGGCTTTAATAATAAATGAATCTTCAGCCCCAACCATTAAAAAAAACTATTCCTATTATGTAATAATTACACATGATTCCTAATCCAATTGTGTATTTTCATCAACTAATTTACCCTCTTTATTTATGAGAGCCTCTTTTTGTAGCTTGTGATGTGGGATGGAAGTAGCTTCATATTTTGATTCATCAATCTGTATATAAAAAAGGAACATTTTTTGTTGCATATCACATAATACTTTTATTGTAGATTTCAAATACATACCATTTTTTCTAGTTAATTTTTCCCCATCCATTATTTATTGTAGGGGTGCATTTTTTATACATATTTTTTATTTTCAACAATATTTTTCTATTTTATAAATAAACAATTTGGAATCAAAGTGGATAAAAAATGAATTGCATTAAAATTTTATTGACTACATTACACCTAAATTTATTTCTAATCGTGAAAACTTATAAAAGAATCCCATGTATCTTGTTTTATAAAATGTTTATAAATAACTAGTGGGTGAGGGTTTATATTCTCCTGAATATCACTATGATGATTATTTTTAAGAAGCTTCCACAAGCCTCTACGAGTTTTTTTGCAGTGAACACTAATATGTATTTATTATGGAAATCATCTAAAATAAATGAAATATGAAAGGAATAATGAAAATTAAATCAATGTTTAATTATTTAATTTTTTGTTAAAATATATAAATTATATCATAACATTCTCATAATATCTTTCCAAATGGATTCTTTCAATACATGAATGAAATGGTGCTAGGTATCTATATAAATTGGCATATGAATTCTCATTATGATCCTTACATAACATATAAACATCAACTTGTTGGGGTTAATAGATTAGTCACATCGATTCCATCGAACCACAAATTTTATACCCTTTATTCTTACCCTGATTGTTTTGCCTAACACAAGGATGCTACGCTGTTCTTTTTTTAATTGACATGTTGTTGATCCCCTAATAATTCCACTTTCTCAATATTATCCATCTATTCTTCCTCGGTATTGGTAACATCATCTTGTGTAGATGTTATTATATTCATGATTAGTCAAACATTTAAATTATATAATGAAAATTTAGAAGATAAAACATAATATAATGAGGAAATTTAAAGTATATTAAAAAAAATAACCAGCTCATTGAGATCACTTTTTTCATTAAATATTGGATGGATTTGGATCCTCGATCGATTATATAAATCCCCTCTTTATGGTACACTCCAATGTACATGTCACGACCTGTCCTCGGGCCCCGTGTCATGACTACCCCAAGCCTGACCTCCATAGGCCAGGGGATGACGACTAGCACCAAAGGCATAAATTTCGATAAAAGGGAAGGCATTGCATTTATATAAGTAAACAAACACAACAGAGTACGCATGCTGAAGTAAACACTAAGTAAACTAAGTACAAAAGTAAGTGTTGGAAAGTAAATGGGCCAGAATACAAACCCAACTGAAAGTACATTACAACAGAAAAGAAAGAACAGCTACAGTAAAGTAAACCAGTAACCACTGAGTCATCCTCCGGATATCCCACCTGAAGGGTGGGTACAAATGGTCACCTCAGCTCATTGGGTCCGGATGTCTGCTCCGTGTACGTCCCGCCAAGTGGTCCACCTCCAGGTACTGTCCCGCTCCACAAGACTCCACCTCGATCAGTGCTATCTGTCGTCTGCATCCAACATAACGTAGTGCGGGCATAGCCCATGCAGGGTTGAGTATACGATACTCAGTAGGGACCCTGATACCCTCAAAGGTCTCCTAGAATCCAAAAAGGATAAACCAAAAAGGAAGGATACAAAAAAATGTATCAACCAACTCTACTTAGGTATATGCTCATACATATACCTAAGTCATCAATTCTAGTTCGACACCAACTCACTAGCCCAAGAACAACCCAGTCCACATAAGAAAGCACAACCTAGTCCACATAGAAAATCTAGTCAATCACATTAATTATAATGAATGAAAGTCAAGACTCATCTCACACAGGTATACTACTCATGAATAGGGGTGAAGATGATAGATGTAGCCTCTAAATCATCTCCCCTACCAAACCCACATAGGATCCAAGTACAGAAGTCGTCGCTGTCGAACCCACATAGGATCCAAGTACAATAACCATCGCTGTCGAACCCATGTAGGATCCAAGTACAGTCATCATCACTACCAAACCCATGGAGGATCCAAGTATAGTCGTCCTCGCTGTCAAACCCACCTAGGATCCAAGTACAGTCGTCATCGTCGTCGCAGACGAAGCCAACTCTAGGGTTCCCGCACACAACGCGCTCGATTCTAGGAGGGTCTGCTCCATGAGCCAAGGGTTCTATACATCAACTGTCACAATGTCCAGAGTTGACGTATCCAAAATTTTATCCTCGTAAATAGTAACTCAACGCAACAGACGACACATCAATCGGACGCCCGGTCTGAGAGATATTGGTTTTTTCGTCCTAGGGGCCCAGTTAGAAATATGCTCGTTTTAACCCTGTTAATATCCAAATTCATCTGAAACTCACTTAGAGTATCGCAAAAGGACCATCTCATAGAAAGAGTCCTAGTGCCACATACGGTGCGTCGATCGGATGTGCGGTCCTTAAGTTATTCACGTTTAAGTGAATAACGGGCCCGGACCGTTTAGCCTAGTGGGTCGACGGGTTAGGTTAACCCAGTTTGATGGGTCCGACCCAGAAGGGGTGTCAGACTGGTCCGAAGGAATACATAACTCAGCCCGAAGGGGAACGGCCCGACCCGAAGTGGCACGACCCGGCGAGGCACGGCCCAGCGCGATGCGTCCCGACGCAGCCCAGATCAGTCTAGCCCAGCTCGGCCCGGCCCGGCGCGACCCTGCTCAGCCCAGCCCGGCTGGCTCAGCTGGCTATCCAAGAAGGTTCCAAGGCCCCCCCCCGGTTTTCCGCATCGGCGGCGGCAGGCGGCGCCGCCCTTCCCTAAACGGGCCAGCTAGACTGGCCGGCCTTTAGAGCGCGTGGCCCGCATGGGCAGGCCGTCAGTCTTCCAGCACGGAGCCCTCCTGGCGCCGCGGTCCAGCTCCGCCCGGCCGGCCGATGGGATGGCCGGTTATTCCGCCGAAGTAGCCCATGTAGTGGGCTGTAGTTCCTCCCGCACAACTGGCGTGAAAGCTCTGGTTTTCTTTGCCACGTTTCTAGCATGGCACGACGACATCGTTCTTTCCCCGCCTCCGGTTTCCAATTCCAAAAAGATCAAGAAACGACGAAGGGTCTTCAGGCCGTGTTTGTTTGGCCCGCACCTCCGTGTTAGGCGATAACATTCGCCCGAAGATGTACAAGATTTCACAAAGAACAATGAACAATTTTTATTCAAATAAAAATTGGAACAAAACACCCTACCTCAACAAAAGATGTCGAATGTCGGACGTCGTGGAAGACGACATCGTCGAGTGAGGTCTAGTAAGCGATGTTGGAAAGCGCCTGAGTAAGAATCGATGTCTTCCCTTTTTTTCATGGAGAAAAGATTATAAAAAGAGACTTCGTTGGCGAGTTCCCTCATCGGTGTCTCCTCCCTTATTGCGGAGGAAGAAGATGAAGGAGGAATCGGGTTCGCCGAGTTGATGTTCTTCATTGGAGAGTTGGCATTCTTCAACAAAGGAGAAGAACCGTTCTTCAAAAACCCAAGCGCTCTCCCAATTTCTCCCCAACACCACACTTGCCAACCCCCAAATAAAATAAGGCTTATCCTTATTTTATTTAATCTTGCCAAGCATTTAAAATTTAAAATTCAAACACTTCATTAACTTAATTGAAGAAGTTCAATCAATTAATTAATGTGTGTGTTGGAAAGAATTAATGAGGGAGATAGGGTAGAGGAAGAGTTACTCAATTAAATTCAAAGGGGGGGTGTCAACATTAAACAATGGAGTTTAATGGGAAGTTGAAGGGGTTTAGGGAATGTGAATGGTTGGGGCTCATGTGGGCCTCACCTCACAATTATCCTCACATGGGTAGTTAGGAGCTTGTGGGTCCCATCCCAACTCCCCCATGTAGGATATAACCACTTAAGATATAAAAATAAAATTGTCCCACAATTTTATTCACTTCTCATTTAAACCACAAAATTTTAACTTCTCCTCTCGTGCAAACGCTATTACGGTAAAGGTCCCCCTAAGCAATTACCGGTGCTACGAGTTCATTGGTGCCCTCAGATTTCAATTCCGAGCAATGGTACAAAAGATAGAAAAACCCACTCATTCATTCACTGAACGTACCCGAGCTAAACTTTAGAAAATTATTCTGGGATCACCGGGTGTCGGAATCAAGTACCATCAGAAACTACATACTCATAAAATCCCAAAGAATTTAAGAAAAAAATTTCCTTGAAATTTATGGGTCATTAAATTACTCCCACCTCTGGCATTTACGTCCTTGTAAAGCTATATCATAAAATAGGGACACAAATGATGGTACTGTGAATGCATCTGAGCCTCCCGCCCTCATGTGCTCTCCTGGAGGTTCTCGTGCTGCCAACGAATGCGCACCAGAGGAATCGACCTTCTACGTAGGACCCGCTCCATTCGATCCTCGATATCCACCGGGACCACCGCAAATGTCGCCCCGTCATCAATGTCCAGCACCCCATGATCAATGATATGCTCTGGGTCGTGCATGTATCTCCTCAGCAGAGATACGTGGAAGACGTCGTGCACCTGGTGCAACTAAGGTGGAAGGGCCAAGAGATAAGCCACCTCGTCTACCCTGCTGAGAACACGGAATGGTTCGAAGAAGCGCTGAGATAACTTGTTGCCCCGGCCAAATCTTTGTAATCCACATCGAGTTGAGACCCGTAAGAAAACGTGGTCACCATCCTTGAACTCCAGTGTTCTCTGCCTCCTATCAGCATAGGACTTCTGTCTTCTCTGTGTAGTCTTCATCCGCTCCTAGATGATCTGCACCTTCTCCGTCGTATCCTGGACCATCTCTGGTCCTACAAGTGCTGACTCCCCATGGTCTTTCCAGCACATAAGTGATCTGCAAGGTCGGTCGTACAGTTCCTCGTATGGTTCCATCCCGATGGTGTAGTGGTAGCTATTGTTGTGTGCAAACTCCACCAAGGGTAGGTGATCCTCCCAGCTGCGAAAAAAGTCAAGGACACATGCAGAGAGCATTTCCTCATGTGTCTGAATGGTCCTCTCCATCTGGCCATCCGTCTGAGGATTAAAGGCAGTGCTCTGGTGTAGCTGCATCCCAAATGCCTCATGCAACCACTTCCAAAGCCAGGAAGTAAAGCAAGCATCTCGGTCAGAGACGATAGATGATGGCACACCATAAATCCGTGCGATCTCCTGAACGTAGAGGCATCCCAAGCTCTCCACTGACCCCTGCTCTCTAATAGGTAGGAAGTGGGCTGACTTGTTGAGTCGGTCAACGATCACCCAGATGGAGTCGTGTCCTATGGATGTACGTGGGAGCCCCATCGCGAAATCCATGGATATCCCATCCCACTTCCACTCTGAAATCTCTAAGGGCTATACCAAACCTGCTGGTACCTGGTGCTCCGACATCACTTGCTGACAAGTGAGGCATCGTGAAACGAACTCTACCACATCCTTATTCATACCTTCCCACCAGTGCAATCATCTGAGATCCCGGTACATCTTCGCTACTCCTGGATGTACTGCCATAGGGGAAGTGTGAAACTCCCTCAGCACCTCCTCCTGTAATGCAACTGGTACCATGGTACGTCCCCTGAAGAGGATGACATGCTCTCCTCCTATAGAAAATCCATCAGGTGCTTGTCCTGTGGATATTTGTGCACGTCACGTCTCAAAGTCAACATTACCACACTATGCCTCTCTGAACTACTGAAGTAGTGGAGGAATGACTATGAGTGACTGTATAAAGGATGCTCCATCTCTATCCACGAAAGATATCTGCAATGCGGCTGGTTTCTCTGTCACCTCTCCATGTAGCTGAATGCCCGATCTCCTCCTGAGATCATCAGCTACTACGTTCCCCTTCCTAGGAGTATAGACTATCTCAAATTCATAGTCCTGGAGGATCTTAATCCATTGCCGCTGTCTCAGGTTCAGGTCATTCTGCGAGAATATGTACCTGAGAATTTGGTGGTCAGAGTAGACTGTAAAGTGCTCACCCGTCAGATAGTGCCACCACATTTTCAAGGTGAATACCAATACTAATAACTCCTGGTCATGTGTACCGTAGTTCTGCTCGTGCTGCCTCAACTGTCGTGAACCATAACTGATCACTTCCCGCTCCTGAATTAGGACACATTCAAGTCCAATCCCTGGTGCATCGCAATAAACTACGTACCCTACGCCCTCCTCCAGTAGCATCAAGATGGGTGCACTGGTCAATCTCTGTCTCATCTCCTGGAAGCTCTGCTAAAATCTATCTGACCACACGAAGGGTTTCCCCTTCTTCCTCAATGTTTAAAGCGGTGCTGCAACTCTGGAGAAGTTTGGCACAAATCTATGATAGTACCCAGCCATATCTAGGAAACTCCGCACCTCCATCACACTCCTGGGTGGCTCCCAAGCAAGTACTTCCTCGATCTTCACAGGATCCACTGAAACTCCCGCCTCATAGATGACGTGTCCCAAGAAGTGGACCTCTCAAATCTAGAACTAACACTTCGAGATCTTACCATAAAGCTGGTGCTCTCGGAGTGTGTCCAGTACAACTCGTAAGTGGTAGGCGTGCTCCTCCTCAGTAGTAGAGTTAATCAGTATATCGTCGATGAAGTCTACGACAAATTAATTGAGGTAAGGCTGGAAGATCCTATTCATGAGACTCATGAACACTGATGGAGCGTTAGTTATTCCTAAAGGCATAACAAAGAACTCATAGTGTCCATACCAACACCTTAAGGTCATCTTCTGCACATCCTCATTTCGAACTCTGAGCTGATGATAGCCTGACCTAAGGTCTATCTTCTAGAACCATCGTGCTCCCTTGAGATGATCAAAGAGGTCGTAGATCCTTGTGAGTGGATACTTGTTCTTTATGGTCACCTGATTCAGGCGACGGTAGTCGACACATAGTCGTAAGATCCCATCCTCCTTCTTGGCGAATAAAATCAAAGAAGCCCAGGGTGAAACCCTAGGTCGGATGAATCCCTTGACCTGCAAGTCCTCCAGCTGTACCCGAAGCTAATGAAGCTCAGCAGGAGCCATCTGATATGCTGGTGTAGATATCGGTGCGGTCCCGGGGAATAGGTCAATATATAATTCTACCTCTCTGCGAGGAGGTAGTCCTGGAACATCGTCAGGGAAAATGTCCACATACTGATCCACCACAACAGGAAAACTTGAACTCCGCACATCAACCGCTCTGAGGATGAGACTAACCAACTGATGTTTGGTCAGCTTCCCTCTCCTCTGCATAAGCCCATCCTGCGCTACAAAGGCTCCCTTCTCATTGGTGAAGGTGAACCTCCCCCCATTTGTGCGGAAACACTGCACATTTCACCTAATACAGTCAATCTGGGCATGAACATTAGATAACTAGTCCATACCCAAGATGACGTCATAAGGCCTTGACGCTGCTACAAGAAGATCCCAGCCGAAGCTCTCACCTCCTAGAGTAAGCTCACACTGCCGGCACCAGTGTGTAATCGCCGAGTCTACTCCCGTAAAATTCTCTAGTCGTAAGGATCAAGCCAAGGGCTCTGTCAGAATCTACGAGCTCCGAACAAGTGTAGCGTCAATGAAAGAATGACTCGCTTCTGTATCTATAAGAACTGCAGCAAGGGTGGAGTTGACACAGATAGTACCTCAAATCATCTCAGGTGCACCATGGTCATAAACCTCCACTTCCTGAAGCTCAGGCTGCCTCGTTCCGCTAGCTCCCTGTGGTCGGGGTGGACCTCCTGGTGGTGGTTGTGGTAAAGCCTCTAAGCTTCATCCACCACCTGTTGTTCGTCCAGCTCCTCTGCCCCATCTGTCTGCTCCCTAAGGACCACCATCGTTGAACCTCTTCCTCTGCCTAGGTGGTCCCTCAACCGTCTTCTGCTCCTCTTCATGGCGGTTCGGGCAGTCATGAGCCATGTGGCCCTGCCCGCTGCATGCATAGCACTGCCTGCCTCTCGTATGACTGGCTCTGCTGCGTGTGCCCCGCACCTCCGAACCAGTATCCTGAGGTCGCCCACCTGATGGCCTAGTCCCCTTGGACCTCTGCGACATCTGTCTACTGCCAGCTGCAGAAGACTCTTCTACGTGTCGCCTTGTGGTAGGCCTCGCTGCTGGTGTAGGCTCAGCAAGGAATCTCTCCACAAGAAGGGCTCGCTCAAGTACTCCTGCCTGCGTCAGAATGCTGATGGAGATCATCGAAGCCCTGATCTCATGCCTTAGTCCCTGCTCGAAGGTCCGAGCCCAGAAGAATGAGTTCGGTACCATGTCTGTGGAGTAGCATGAGAGGTCAGTAAACCTCGCCGAGTACTGGGCTACTGTCATGCTGCCCTGTCGTAGCTATATTAACTCCTGGATTCGCACTGCATGGAGGGTGGCCGGAACAAACTCCAAGAAAAAGAGGCTCTCGAACTCCATCCATAGTAGAGATGCATCATCGTGCACCTGAAGCATCAGGCTTCACCATCTACTCGCTGTTGCGTACAGGAGACTCACGGAAAGGATCTCCATAATATCTTATGGTGTCCCTACCAATATGAAGACTCGGACAATAGCCTCCAGCCAATCCTCAGCTGCCTAAGGGTCCGTCTCTCCGCGGATCATGGGCGGCCTCTATCACTGAAACTCGTGCAGTGCACACAGGCGACGTGCACTCTCCGCTGCTGGGGATGGTGGTATCGGTGGCCCAGCGGTTAGAGGTGTCATTGGTGCCTCCGATTTAATGGGTCCCTACACCGAGGCCTTATCGCTCGGTGTGCTGCCATCTCACACAAAGCTCGGAACCCTAGCTGGCTATCGTCGTGGAGCCATCCTGAAAAGAAATAGGTGTGCCATGGTAAATATAGTATACCTGGTGAGCTGACACAAAGTAATCACAAAGAAAACTTTTGAAACACACATGCAATCAGTGTTTTCGAGCACTGAGTCGGAAATCAGAAGTCAGGGTCCAGGTGTATGGATACGTCAGCCGCCGCAGTAACACTGGACTCCCTGGACCAATAACCACACTCAATACTCTAAACATTAATGCTTCACAGGGAAGAAATTATCAGAGTCCTGAGTTCCGTGGTAGAACCGACTCCTCTGATACCAATTTTTCATGACCCATCCTCGGGGCCCATGCCGTGACTACCCCAAGCCCGCCTTCCATAGGCCAGGGGCTGGAGACTAGCACCAAAGGCGTAAATCCTGATAAAAGGGAAGACTTTTCCTTTATATAAGTAAACAAACACAATAGAGTACGCAAGATGAAGTAAACACTAAGTAAACTGAGTAAAAAAGTAAGTGCTGGAAAGTAAATGGGCCAGAATACAAACCCAACTGAAAGTACAGTACATTAGAAAAGAAAGAATAGTTGTAGTAAAGTAAACCATCAACCACTGATTCATCCTCCGGATATCCCACCTGAAGGGTGGGTACAAATGGTCTCCTCAGCTCCTTGGGTCCGGCCATCCGCTCTGTGTATGTCCCGCCAAGTGGTCCACCTCCAAGTATCGTCCCGCTTCACAAGACTCCACCTTGATCAATTTTGTTTGTCCTCTGCATCCAACACAACATAGTGCGGGCATAGCCCGTGCAGGGGTGAGTATACGATACTCAGTCCACATAGAAAAGCATAACCCAGTCCACACAGGAAAGAAATCCAATCACATCGATGATAATAAATGGAAGTCAAGACTCATCTCACACAGGTATAATACTCACGAAGAGGGGTGGAGATGATAGATGTATCCTCTGAATCATCTCCCCTGGCGAACCCACGTAGGATCCAAGTACAGAATTCGTCGCTGCCGAATCCACGCAGGATCCAAGTACAGTAACCATCAATGCCAAACCCACGTAGGATCCAAGTATAGTCGTCATCGCTGCCGAACCCATGGAGGATCCAAGTACAGTCATCCTCACTACCGAACCCACGTAGGATCCAAGTACAGTCATCATCGTCGTCGCAGACGCAGCCAGCTCTAGGGTTCCCGCACACAGCACGCTCGATTCCGGTAGGGTCCACTCCACGAGCCAAGGGGTCGATACATCAACTGTCACAAGGTCCAGAGTTGATGTATCCCAATGTTTTGTCTCGTCAATAAGAATTCAACGCAACATAAGGCGCATCAATCAGATGCCCGGTCTGAGAGATATTGGCTTTTCCGTCCTAGGGGCTCGGTTAGAAATATGCTTGTTTCTAACCCGATAGATACCCAAATTCATCCAAAACTCACTTAGAGTATCTCAAAAGGACCGTCTCATCGAAAGAGTCCCAGTTTCACAGACGGTGCGTCGATCGGATGCACTGTGCTTAAATTATTCACGTTTAAGTGAATAATGGGCTCGGCCCGTTTAGCCCAGTGGACTGATGGGTCGGGTTAACCCAGTTTGATGGGTCCGACCCAGTAGGGGTGTCAGACCGGTCTGAAGGAATACATAACTCGGCCCGAAGGGGTGTGGATCAACTGGAAGTGGCGTGGCCCGACCCAAATTGGTGCGGCCCGGCCCAGTGGGGCACGACCCGGCGTGGCCCGGCTCAGCCCGGCCTGGCGTGACCCGGTTGGGCGCGCGGCCCGGCCGGCTGGGCCGAAGGCCGAGCGTGTTCCAATGGGGGGGAGCCCCCCCCCGGTTGTCCGAACCGGAAATTCCTCCCTTCCACAAACCGGCCGGCATTCAGCGCACGTGGCCCGCATGGGCGGGCTGCCGGTCTTCCAGCGCGGTGCCCTCCTGGCGCCGCGGTCCAGCTCTGCCCGGCCGACCGATGGGCCAGCCGGTTCTTCTGCCGAAGCGGCCCGAGTAGTGGGCCATGGGTCCTCCCGCACAACTGGCACGACGGCGCCGGTTTTCTTTTCCACGTTTCTGGAATGGCGCGATGACGTTGTTCTTTCCCCACCTCTGGTTAGAAAGATCAAGAAACGATAGAGGGTCGTCGGGCCGTGTTTGTTCGGCCTGTGGCCTTCGAGTTAGGCGATAACATTCGGCCGAATATGTACAAGATTTCATGAGCACAACGAACAATTTTTATTCAAATGAAAATTGGAACAAAACACCCTACCTCAACAAAAGATGTCGAACTTCAGACATCGCGGAAGACGGTGTCGCGGGGTGATGTTTCATAAGCGACGTTAGAAAGCACCCGAGGAGGAAGCGGCGTCTCCCTTTTTGTCACGGAGAAAAGATATAAGGTGAGGCTTTGTTGGCGAGTTCCCACATTGATATCTCCTCCCTTTTCACGGAGGAAGAAGAGGACAGAGAAACCGGGTTCACCGAGTCGATGTTCTTCGTCGGAGAGTTGGCGTTCTTTAACAAAGGAGAAGAACCATTCTTCGAAAACCCAAGAGCTCTCTCAATTTCTCCCCAACACCACACTTTCTAACCCCCAAATAAAATAAGGCTTATCCTTATTTTATTTAATCTTTCCAAGAATTTAAAATTAAAAATTCAAACACTTAATTAACTTAATTGAAGAAGTTAAATAAATTAATTAAAGTGTGTGTTGGAAAGAATTAATGAGGGAGAGAGGGGAGAGGAAGAGTTACTCAATTAAATTCAGGGGGGTGTCAACATTAAACAATGGAGTTTAATTGGAGGTTTAAGGGGTTTAGGGAATGTGAATGGTTGGGTTTCATGTGGGCCCCACCTCACAATTATCCCCACATGGGTAGTTAGGAGCTTGTGGGTCCCATTTCAACTCCCCCATCTAGGATATAACCACTTAAGATATAAAAATAAAATTGTCCCACAATTTTATTCACTTCTCATCTAAACCAAAAAAAATTAACTTATCCTCCCGTGAAAACATAATTACGGTAAAGGTCCCCCTAAGAAATTACCAGCGCTGTGTGTTCATCGGTGCCCTCGGATTTCAATTTTGGACACTGGTTCAAAAGATAGAAAAACCCGCTCATTCATTCACTGAACGTACCCGAGCTAAAATTCAGAAAATTATTCCGGGCACACCGGTCCTCAGAATCAGGTGCTATCAGAAACTGCATACTCGTAAAATCCCAAAGAATTTAAGAAAAAATTTTACTTGAAATTTACGGGTCTTTATAGTACAAGGAATTGTATACATTGGAACTATCATGAAATTATTATTATCTCCCAATTAAAGGGTCTTCCTCTATTGAATTTTCATATGAACCTGTCATTATTTTATTTGGTAATAGGATAATTGGTGAATTTTTATTTTCTAGATTTGAGACTTAAAATACCATCACTGTTTATGATTCCATTATGAATGGATCATCCTTATTTTCTCACACATTTAAATATACCATCACATATCCCAATTCAATGACTTTGACTACACTCCTGTTTTCAACGAATATTAAATAGAAAATCTGTCCATGAAATTTTGTATAATGCAACTCATATATTTATTTGATGATGCCAGAATATGACATATTCATAAAAATTGGATTTCTATCCATGGATTTAGATATTTTTCTCACTTCCTCTTCATGTGTAACACTATTATTTTGCATCATAATTTTTTCATATTATTCCTTTTTATAGAAAGTAAAACCATTAATTACAAAACTGGTGAAAACTATAACATTTACACTTGGTACCCTGTCTAGTGATCAATGTATTTGGGAAATTGAATTCATATTTTTAGTTAAATCCTTATAAATATGATATAAAAACATCTAATAAAATATTAATTATGTTTATTTGATATCTATCCTTCACCATTTAATGAATTTAAATGAATAATAATTACTTTTTGGGCTTCAACATGTGGATAAACCTCTACACTATTATGTAAAATTTAAAGGTGAGATTGCTCCAAATCTATCATGGTAATTGTAACAAAATTTTTTCAAGAAATCACTTCACCCATATAGAATCCACCACAATTAGAATTTTAGAGATCAATTCTATCGATATATGATAGGAAATTATTATAAAATTCAATATTTTCCTCAATAACATATCATTATGCAAAACAAACTTATAGCCAACTTTGATTATTGGTATGATGTTTAAAAATCATCCTATATAATTCAATTGGGTACATTCATCTATAATGGACATGGCCAGGTAATTGAACATCTCTAACCAATTAAACCATTAGGTGGACCATTCTATCAAAGAATGATGGTGGGAAGAACATATCTAATTAAAATAATATGACTGTAATTTTTTTATTCATGATTTGAAACTTTATTTGGTCTATAATTTTTCATCATTGGTTAATTTATGTCATAAATTTTTAGGTGTAAGGAAAAATAATGAAACATACGTCAAATCTTATATCAAAACATGACAGACATGTGATTTTAGACCCTATAACTTAAAATTAGTCATTGATGCAAAATTCCTGATATTTGAGGAATAACACTTATGAAATCTTTACACCGTTAAGGAATTTTAAAAATTGATTTTTTTCTAGTCTTGATAGAGTATAAGATTCTAGGGGATGAAAATTCTACCTTTCACCATCCATTTATTCTAACTGTTCTCTTATAGTCCTGTCAATCATGTCCAACCTATCCTTGATGTCAACATTAGTTTTTTTAGAAATAGTTAGTAACAAGACAATAACACTATCAAATAAATTGATTTCTAAATTAATGATATCAGGAAAATTTCAGACGTACAAACAATTCCAATATGCTGATTGAAACAAAATTTATATATTTTTTCACCTTAATTTTTTAAGTTTTTTGGAAAAACATTTACTGAATATAGTTTCAATATCATTTAATTTCTCAAACAATTGATCACCCATTAGTGGAGACTATATTGTACCTTGTTATGTATTCCCATCAAATGGTAACATCTAGTATTTTTATATATGTCATTGAGGTAAAAAAAATTCAATGTCCAAAAAACAATGTCTTTGAATAATTTTTTAGTATAAATGAATGTGGACATATTTCACAAATTGGAAACCATGATATTCCTTTAATTTTATATTCTAATAAATTTCTCTAAGTAGGAAAGTCATTTATGATTCCATATAGCATTAACATCAGTGGTAATTCTTCACTTCTATGAGTTTTATACAATGTAACACCTATGCCCCACATCAATTTCAGATCATTGATCAATGGATCCAAATGGACATCAATATCATTACCATATTTTTCTGGTCCAGATATAAGAAGAGACAACAAAATGTATTTACACTTCATGAATAATCGTGGTGGTAAGTTACAATTTTTCAGCATAACTATTTATGTACTATGAGTACTACTCTGTACACCAAAATGATTTAAACTATATTTAGATAATGTAATATGGAAGCTTCTCAGCCAATTTACAAATTAAAGATACTCATGATCAATTTTCATCCACTGTGGAGTGTCTATTAGGTGACATAGTTTCCCATCTTCAATTCTTATATTTGTGTTCTATGCCAATTTTATAGTGGTTTTTTGGAATCTTTATTTTATTCTAAACATTTTAATGATAGAAAAGTACCATATAATTTTTAAGGACTTTATTCATCTTTATAGTACTAATTCATGCCACACTTAGGGAATATTCTGAGTAATTCATGGTCCTTGGGAAATAATATACAATCATCAGGATATGATTTTTTTTCAAATATCATTCTCATTTATCTTAGTATTCTTTTAGAATCATATTTTTAACAAGGAATCCCATTTTCTTCTGAAATCATATCATTCTAGAGACCGAAAAGTTATGTAAAGACGGTTTTTCTCCATCCACTATTATCTTTAAAATTATATAACATCAGTACAAATAAAAATGTTGTATATTTAGTACAAATAGAAAACAATAGTCTCTTAGTGCACCTATTTATCTTATCAAGAAACATTGGAAAATGATGAAGTTCATATTCAATATCAATTTTCATTTCTTCTATACGATGTTAATCATAATATACATATGTATCCATGTAAAATGATCCATAAATTGCAGTATTTTCATTACAAGTATGTACATTTAGTTTATCCGCATGTTTATTCCAACATTTATAGATCTGCTCTATTCTATGACAAATAAAACGTTATTCCAACTCTTCTAGATGAATTTGTCCAAAATAAAAACAATGTAAACATGGAAAAATGATTTGGGAAGTTTCGTATGCATGCTCCATTGAACACTTGATAAACTCTTTAACTCTATCCTCATACTATTTTGTCATACAATTAGTTCCCATAAATTTTTTATTCATATCGATCATATTAAGAACAAAAAATATTCATTTTTTTACAAATATTTTTAAATACATATGAGTTATTCATAATCAAAGTAGGAAGTTATAAATACTTATAATAAGGGGAACCCAAAATTTGAATTTTATTTGTGATTATTCCTAACATTTTTTCATTTTACACAAGGGTGGAATGAAAAGAAAAAACCATGGGTAAACATGTGGTTGTAGGTCCTAGTTCTCTATTTGATGTTTTATGGGGAAAAGGAGGTAATTCTAGGATGGTTTCTATAACCATTCGAGATGGAATTTCAAAAAGAGAGATGATTTTTTGTTTATTCATTTCCTTACATGGTACGTAGTGGGCCAATTGGTGTTCCATTGATAAGGTGATTAGGAACTGAAGTAGATGATCTTTTATCATGTTATGAAATAGTAAACTTTAACACAGGTTGAAGAAGTGTCTTGGTGAGATAAGCAGAAAGCATTATTTCAAACTAATGATTGTAGTATAATCCCAACTACCAAAGATCACTAAAAACAAAACCCATCCTCAGTGGAACCAACAAGGATAATAATATTTGAAAAAATGTCAGAGTGGAAACAGGGAGTGAGGTTTAACCAAGACAAAAGTAGATATGGATTTTTTGAATGGGTTCTAAAGAGGGAAGTAAATATTATTAGTGAAAATTTACAAAACTATTTCATTTTGAATGAAAAAAGGGTGAATATACCTACATGAAAATTATCCAAGACATTAAATTGTGTATGCTCGCTTTTGTTATCATTACTAGAAGAATAATTTTTTTAACTGAACATGAGTTTAGCATTTTGTGTTTCAAATTTATTATTTTTGATGTTTTCATCATGGAAAATATTAAAATGATTGAGATTTTTTCATTTTAATGGAAGAAAATGGGTATAATTATTTTATTTTAATCCGAGATAGCATAAAGAATACTTGGAACATGGAATCTTCTCTCATATTTTTGATGTTCTATCCAAGAACACCCTCTAAAAGTACCTTAGGATGTTGAAGGAGTGGGAATGTTTAGGCGATTGACATTTTTTAGTGGCCAAATGTCACATATTATTAATTTTAAGAAATATCATCTCAATTACATACAATATCCAGAAAAAGGATAGAGTAATTGAAATCTTATGTGAAATTTGGCCACTGAAAAGTATCATTCATCAAAAATTAAAATAAAAAGAAAATAGTGAGGTTGATAAGAATCGATTGGACTGACATAAGTGTGAGTATGGCGGTGAACCAGGTGATATCCCCACACGATGATGATTTTTTCAGTACTGGAGGAAGTAGTTTGTAATGGTGGTGTCATATCAGTTATGCCCAAGAGAGTTTATGTGAATTGAGGACAGTATCTCAAGGACAAAGGCAGTCATAAAGGAGAACATATGATGTTGACTAAATATATAATTTTTTTAATAAAGTATATACCTCAATAAAAATCAACTTACTTTAATTTATAAAAAATATAATAATAAATTATTCACAAATGACATTCCCATATATTAATAAAAAAGAGGATATTAAAATATTTTTTAGGCATTAGGTATTTTTAAAAAAATGATTTAAATTAGAAATTAATATAACATAAACTTCTTGCAAAATTAATCAACATGATTTTAAAAAATAATATTCATTATATATAAAGGGGAACTCTATATAAAATAGAAAATTTCAAATTTAAAACTATTTTTTATAATTTTTGATGGGGTAATCAATAAATATTTTAACCATATAAATTAAATTAATATATTAAATTTAATAGTTTGAATTATTTACAAACATGATTAATATTATATATGTTTTTATAGGACATTAGAAAACATTTTACTAAATATATTAATAGTTAAAGTACATAGTAAAAAAATAATGAAATTAAAAAAGTTTCCAATTTTAAGGTGTCATCATAAAGAGTAGTGGATCAAAGAAGGAGGGTATGGGGGATTATAGTAAAGGAGATATCATATACAATCTTGTGAGAAGGGGACGTATAAAGAGATCAATAAAAAATAAACATGTGGGGGAGGGAGAGAGTGAAGAAACAATGGATCGAGGTAAGGGAGACTGGATGGAAAATCAATTAGGTATATCATGATAAAATAAGATCGCTCAAACCATTTAAATTCTTTGGGAAAATTAAAAACATCAAAAGAAGAACTAAAAATGATGAAACAATGAAAGAGCTTTAACGGCAGATCATAAGTCAAATACTGCGGGTTTCGAAAGTGTCGATTCATCTAAGGATTTCTTGGAAGAGTGGTGGTAATATTTTAGTTCCACAAGATCTTGAACGGTACGAGCGATGTAGTCCTCTTTGAGGGTTATATTTGCATGATTATAAATGTTTTATAAGCTCTTTTTAAAAATCACTGATAAAACAACTAGTTACCGGCGCTAACTCTTAGCACTGATAAAGATGGGCCTTTATTAGTGATTTGTAATGCTGTGAAAACAAATCTTTATTGGCACTTTTTGGAAATCATTTTTAAAGATATGTATTGTTAGTGATTTCTATAGTAGCATTTATAAAATCTATATTTATCAACACTTACTATATTAGCATAGATAAAATCTATATTTATTAGTGCTCTTTGGAAAATGTTACTAAAAACTATATAAAATATAATTAAAAATATTAAAAAACTATATATTAAAAATGAATAAGTAATAAAAATGTAAAAAATAATTAACATTATAATTGAATAGATAATCTTAAATGTATAAATGCTATAAATGAGTAAATTTTGATAACTAAAAATGAATAAACGTCAAAATTATAAAAAAATGAATGAGTTTTATAAATTATATATATTATTAAAAAAGATAAAATGAATTTAAATTAAAGTGAAATGAATGAATAATAAATATGTACATTAAAACCATATTAAAAAACAAAAATGTTATCAAATAAATGTGTAAAAATAAATATTAAAAATAAATAAATTACCAAAATACTAAAAGAATAAATATTGAAAATGAATAAATTATAAAGAAAAGTAAAAAAGTTACATTATAAAATAATAATTAATACTAAACAATATTAAAAGAATTAATGTTAAAAAAAGGGTAATATTTAATAATTAAAATATCATTAGATTGTATAAATATTATAAAAATGTGCACATGAGGGTGCAAGAGAGTGGTTCAGTACCCCTCCAGTGCATCTAGGAAGACTGGGGTTCAAACCCTAGCGGCATCAATTTGTGGCCACTTGTATAATTTTGGGGCCTTTTTTGTGTGGCCGAAATCATTTTACATCGGCGTAAGTGATATAATTTGGTTTATAGTTGGCAAATGCTATTCAATTATGCCTGCTATGGTAGGAGGGATTTGGTGATGGAGATGCTAGTCCCGCAACAGTGATGCAGGGGGAGCATGGTGAAAGTGTCCATGATTTATGGCATCGCAGCTTTTTAGAAATGATGGTTTTGAAGGGCAACATCGCTCATAGATGGTTGTCGTAGGGGGTTGTAACCTTCATCAGCAGTGGCTGCACGTTGACGACCCCAGCAATGGTAACAGATCTCTACATGGTAGGGTGATGATGATGGCATTCTTCTAGAAGGTATTAGTGGAGACATCTGCAGATTGATGGCACTGAAGTAGTGGTAGGTGTTTTGATCGACGATTGGGATTGGGGAACTCCTACTCAACGGTCGTAGTGGTGGTCATACGGTCATCAAAGCAAAGTGGCATGGCATTCAGTGACACTGGCGAGTGTGTGTTAGGCGTCAATAGTAGGGATCGCGCAATGCTGGGCTTTGAGTGGGACGTTCCCATATTTGATCTATAGGGGGATGCACGATCGATGGGGACAACAAATAGGGTTTCTTGGAAAAGACATCATGAGGGAGGGTGCGCAATGGCGGTACCTGAGTTGCACAGGAAATCCAAGACGAAGTTGGGGCATATGGACTATCTCGGTTTTCGCCCTTGGGGTTGTATGAATTTTTCTTTTAGGGCATAAATTGTAAAGGGTCTTGGTGACAATACTAGTAAGGGCTCTACATGCCCATATAATATATATAAATAAATAGAATGTAATGGGTTGGTTATCCCTTGCAGGTGTTATGACCTGCCCATAGGCCTATAGGTGTGGTCTGTGTGTGTGTTTTTCTTGGTACTATACACCCAAGCGTTTGCAATGTATACAAAAATAAACAATTATTATTAGTTATAGATATTATTAAAAAATAAAATGAATATATGTTAAAATGAAAATGAATACATATTAATTATAAAAACTACAACCACATTAAAATAAATTAAATCTTAATGAATAAATATGAATAAATAAATATTAAAAATGTTTAAAATTAAAAAAAAATTAAACATTGAAAATTTTAAAAAGAATAAATTACAAATATATTAAAATTTTAAGAATATTAATGAAAGAATAATATTAAAAATGAATAAATTTGAAAAAAATTTAATTGTAATGAATAATATTTATTGAATAAAAATATAAAAAATGAAAAAAATTTAATGATAGGAATCGTAATATATATTTAATATATATTTTTTAATAAAAAATAATTCTAATAGAAATTTTAATATTACAAATAAAATTATGTGTTTGTTCTATATAAAAATGTATTATGTATGTATTGGTGTATGTGAAATTAATATAACACATGTTTGATATATGTTAAATAGGAAATAAAAATGACATTTAATTAAACATGTATTACTCAATATAATTAGCCGATATTTTCAATTAATATGAATTTTTTATTATAAACCATTTTCATTAAATATATGACTCATTTTATGTAAATATACATATTTTGTATCAAATAAATCATATTTAATGAAATATATATATATTGATATATATATATATAGGTGAATATATTTCTATATTAAAAATAGTAAATATATTAAGGAATAATTATGTATGAAAAACATTAAAAATGGATAAATTTAAAAAATATTATACGAATAAATGTTTGAAATATATAAATTATAAAAAAATACCAATATTAATAAATAAATAATATTAAAGGAATTCATGTTAAAAATAAGTGAAATGTTATTAAAAGATGAATAAATTGAAAATTTTGAAAAAAGTTAATGAGAGATTAATTATATAATTTTTTTAAAAATAAAAATCAATATATGTTTCAATGAATGTGAATATATATTAATTATGTAAATTAAAACTATATTAAAAATATTAAATGTTAATCAATAAATATGAATAAATATTAAAATTGAATAAAATTTAAAAAATATTAAAAAAAATTAAAAATAAGTAAATCATAATAATATTTATTGAAGTATTAATGAAAAAATTATTAATGAAAATGAATAAATTTAATATATATATAATTATAAATAGTCATAAATAGTATATATTATATATAAATATAAAAAATTAATAAAATGTTATAATTTAAACAAATTATATTAAATACGAAATATAAAAAAATTTAATAAATAAAAATATAAAAATATAATGTTAAAAATTTATATTATTTTTGTTTGTCTCTATAAAATAGAATTAACTTCGTATATGTATACATGTGAAATGACTATAGGAAATATTAAGTGTATCATATTTAGTCAAATATTTTTAATTGATAATTTAATATTTATTATTTGTTATATATGTCAAATTGAAAAAACAAATGACATTGATGAAACAAAATGTCTAAATTAGTAATTTTTTTAAAATCAATATTATATATTTTTAATTAATTTGATAAACTATTTTTTTATATATGACATATAAATTTATATGATTTATAATACATATTTTATATCATATAAATAATATTTAAGAAAATTATATTTATATATATGTAATTTCTATTTTATATGACATTTTTAAATAAATATCTTATATATCAAGTGAAAATGTATATTTAGTCAAATATAAATCATATATAATAAAATATGTTAAAATTTTATTAATATAAATATAAATATATTTTAATATATGACTTTTAATGATATAATTTTTAAATGAATATACCCTTTTATCAGCACTGGATAAAAGCACTAATAAAGGAAACTACTATTTAATATTGGTTTTGAAGTAGTGTAACATTTCCTTCTCCAAGGCCACTCAATTGTTTACATGTAAATTTTTATTACATAATGAACATATTTTTCCATTACTCGAAATTTCTAACCACTAGGAAAAATATTCAACATTAGAAAAACTCTTAGACAACAAAAAATAACATCTCACTCACCTCAGAAAATATCTCCACCAAAATAAGTGGGTTTTATTTTTATATGTGCCTTCTGGTAACTTTACTAATTTTTTCTCCTACCGTTAGAATCATTTACTTCACATTGCTTCTTTCCTTCTAAAGACATAAAAATTACATCTTCCAAAAAATTCATCCAACACTTCTCTAGTGGATTTTACCAGATGTAGAATTGTTATCTACTAAAGTACATTACTCGAAGGGTTCAACCGATGAGAACACATTTCATTGTATAAACTTATAGTGTATTTACTTTGTAAAAACTCATACACTACAAAAAAACAGGGCAATTAAAAGGGGTTATTTTTTAATTTAGAAGGGGTTATAACCACCTCTAAACCCTTTAGAAGCGGTTACCTATAACCACCATTAAAGTGCCCACCGACTCTGATTAGAGATGGTTTTTAGTAGGCACTGGTAAATTAGGCATGTGTTTAGTGGCAGTTAGAATAGAGGTGGTTTAAACCTCCTCTAATTTCACACAAAAATCACCATAATTGGATACATTAGAGGTGGTTTAAACCCTCCTCTAATTTAAAGGTCTCATTAGGGGTGGTTCTAACTGCCCCTAATTGGGTATTGTCTTACAGGATTAGGAGTAGTTTTATCCTAACCGCCCCAAAACTACCATTTTTTTAAAAACAATGACCCCATTTAAGCCTCACTAGACACCCATGAAGACCCCCTAACACCCCTTGGATAACCCAATAAGCCCCATGGCAACTCGGGATATGCCACCAAGTCACCCAATGCAGACCACCTAACACTCCCCTTGGACTACCATGCACGACCCCACAGACGCTTGGACAACCAAGAAGGACCCCACTGGCCCCCCTGGGACCTCAAGACACACCCCAAGACAACACACAGACACCCCAAGCCGAAGGCCCTCACCGAGGACAACCCGATACACTCGCACGACCCTCCTGGTACAACCCGAGACACCCCACTGTTAATATGCCCACCCACTCTGATTAGAGCTGGTTTTTAGTAAGCACTGGTAAAATAGGCATGTGTTTAGTGGCGGATAGATTAGAGGTGGTTTTAACCACCTCTAATTTCACAAAAAAAATTCACCATAATTGGATACATTAGAGGTTGTTTAAACACTCATTTAATTCAAAGGTCTCATTAGGGGCTGTTCTAGCCACCCCTAATTAGGTATAGACTCCCATGTTTTGGAGTGGTTTTACCCTAATTTCCCCAAAAATACATTTTTTTTAAACAATGACCCCAACAAAGCCTCACTGGATACCCACAAATACCCCTAACACCCCTTGGATAACCCCAGTTGCCCCATGACAAATCAGGACACACCCTCATGTCACCCAATGCAGACCCCCTAACACCCCCTTGGACTACCACCCACGGCCCCTCATACCCTTGGACACCCACGCATGACCCCACAAACCCCCCTGAGACCCCATGACACACCCCATGACAACACGTAGACACCCCAAGCAGAACGCCCTCACCGATGACAACCCAAGACTCCCTCATGACCCTCCCGATACACCCTAAGACACCCCCAAACACCTTGGAGAAGAAGCCCAGATACCCCCAGACACCCCAAGATGGCCATCAGACACCCCCCACCAGGTTGTGACACGCTGGCACATCCACCAGGCTATGACATGCTGGCATATCCACCTCATTTCCCACTGGGCCGTGGCACAGAGCCCGCCAAACACCTTTCCCACAAACCTAGGCTGTAAAAATTTCCTCACTGAGGATCAAACCCTACATCAGTAGATAGATAACCCGCATCATTACCACTACACCGAGCTAATATCAATATATTATACAGAATAAATTATATTTATTTTGATATAAAAATATTAATATTATATATTAGATATTAGATACATATTTGTGTATTGAAATATAAATAATATAATATATATTTATATATGATATATTTGTGTATACTATATAATATATTAGCGTATTGTATATATATATATAATGAATATTTTTAAAATATATGATATATATATAATATTAGATACATAAATATTAGATAATATATAATATATAAAATATTTGTTTATAAAATATATATATATATTATCTGTGTATAATATATATATATATATAATTATATTTAAGAATATAAATATATATACATACATATATTTGTCAACACATTTATATATGTGTGTTTATATTTGTTTATTTATATAATATTTATAGATATAATATATTTATAATATATTTATATGTACATAATTGATTTTATATATTTTTATTTATGTACATGTGTGTGACAATAATATTATTAATTATTATTATTATTATTAATATTATTATTACACCTTTTTTTATACAATAAATATTATATGGTAGTTTTATTAATACTATACATTTATATATTTCATGATTTATATTATACATATATTATATTAAATACATTTATATTATATATTTATGTATGTGATTATATATATATATATATATCATATCATATATATATATATACACACATACAGAGAACTAAATACATCATATAATTGGAACTAAATGGTTTATATATGAAAATATATTTACTAAAGTAATTTATAATTAATATGGTATACTACAATATATATATAATAATTATACAATATAGTGTATATATATATATATATATATATAAATAAATATTTATAATATATATTTATATTTATATTTTTTTCTATCTAAATTATGTATAATTGTATGCATTATATAATATAAATGTATTTATACAAAAATATACAATAAAAATGTATTTAATATAATATATGTATAATATAAATTACAATATAAATGTATAGTATATATAAATCATATAAAAATTTTATATATTTGAATAGATATTTTTTAATTTCATTTATGTTATGTATAAAAATATTTTTATATGTATACATTTTTTTCATATGTATATATATTTATATAAAGTCCTTATATATAAAAATATGTGAGTGTTTATAATGTATTTAAATATATTTATATAATGTGTTTATGTAATACACACACACACACATGTTCACACACACATATATTTTATATAATTTGAATTTATATGAGATTTATTTTAGAAAATAAAAAATTACAGGGTGTTTAAAACCCCCTCTAATCAAAGGGATTAAAGGTGGTTCATAAACCCATAAAATTAATAGAATTAGATGGGGATTAAAATCCCCTCTAATGGAATCAATTAGAATGGGTTCACAACCTTGTCAAATTTCATAAACTTGAAGGGGTTCACAACCACCTATAATTTCATCAATTAGAAGGGGTTCAAAAACTCTTCTAATTCTATCAATTTGAAGGGGTTCAAAACCCCCTCTAATTTCATAAATTAGAAGGGGTTCAAAAACACATCTAATGTCATCAATTAGAACAGTTTCCAACCCCCCTCTAATTTCATCAATTAGAATGGGTTCATTATAATGCCATTTAATTTCCATGTAATTTTTTTAAAAATTATATGGAATTATTTTGAGACTACATGCTCTGCCGGTACGTGATTCTGATGCTCGGTGAGCAAAGAATGGAATTTAGAACTTTTTGTAAGATACATTCACTAAATGAGCAAGAGGGTTTTTCTAACCTTTGAACCGATACTCGAATCAAAAATTTTAGGGCACCGTTGATCTTAAAACACTAGGATTAACTTAGAAATAACTTATCTTTGGCCGACAAGGGCCGAACAGAAAAGTTAATTTTCGGACTTTTCAAAAAAATAACATAAAATGTTATTTTATTTCTTTTCTCACTAATGAGTGGAAACATGAAGACGTTGCAGTGCAGTGATGGGGTACATTAATAGAGTTCATTAATGTCTTGTTAATATGCAATGTAATTATTCTTTAATGACGCATAACACAGACGTTGTTTAATTAATAAAATAGCGTATTGACACAACGTCGTAACGTAATAGAAATGTTGCAATGTGTTTTGTTATTTTTAATAGATTGACACGTTGGTGGAATGAAGATTAAACTGTGAATATTATCTGGCAAACCACAGACGTATTCCTTTCCAATGAATAATGAAAAACGCCAGCGAGAGGTCATCGACTTCGACATGCCTTAAAAAATGACGAATGCCATCGACCTCTGGGACCCTTGGAGACATAGTGAAAAGGCCAAAAACATCAATGATGTAGGGTTTTTATTTTGAATTCTTCCTCGTCTTGTATTTCTAAACAATGAACGTGGATCAAACAATGAAAAAGTTGATCTACGGGTCACTTGTTCTTGTGGGAGGGTACCCTTTTTAGGGTTCAACATCGAGACTGAATTTTCTGGGATTGAACATATTCCCTGAACCCCCATCCCAGTTTTAAAACATCTATCAAAAAGAGTGTAGGGAGATATGAAAGAGCCCCAAGCCCCTCCGCATATATTCTCTTTGTGAACGAATTGTCTATGATGGAGGCAAGGCACATCCGAGATCATTATGGTGACAGTGACACTGTACAAAGACCATAGGCATCAGAGAATTGAGAAATAGACCACCAAGGCAACTCTGATGTCCCGTAGAATGAACTGCTGCACACTGGTTTCAGTGGCTGGCGGTGACCCATAGTAGCAGACGCGGGAAGAGGGAGGTGGCACGAACATCGGTGTACCCTGATGGCATGAAGGAGAAGAGCAGACCGACACCGAAGGGAGGCGACAACCCGCATCCTTGGAGACCTGGAGAACTGGAGAGCCATGACGCTTGACCATAGTGGAGGGGAGGCCATAGCCCGTCGACCGTGGTAGGTGCTAGATGTGGTTTCAGGTGGGTGCTGTGTAGGAGGAACAACGTTTCCTTGGAGGTTGCATTCGGACAGAGGAGTGGACAAAGTGGCGGTTGCCGCGTCCTGGGTGCACCCCACCAGATGCACATGTGGCTGGGCTTCAGTAATCATATAATAGCCTTAGTTTTGAGCCTGTAAGACTTTGAAATTTTCTTGATGTTATTCCAGAGCAGGGCGTTCAGACGACGTGTGATTCCGAGCCCCGATGAGGCAGGAATTAAATTTTAAGTGCGTTCACACTGGACACTCCATATAGACAGAATAACTCTTAAAAGGTTTCTCGTATGGGAAAATCGAGGGCACCGTTGAGTCTATAATGTTCCATTTACCCTAGGAGGGGTATGACTTTTGCGGGCGCGAGCCTTTTGTGAAAAACGCTACCAGAGGCGTTTTCGTAATTTAGCGGCCTCAGGCATCTAATTTTATAACTTTTTTATGGAGGCTTGGATTAAAATTCTGAGACTTCAATTGCGCTCAGGGCATGGCTTTTACCCTAGGGGAGGCATAACCTCAACCCTACTGGGAGTTCGTGTACGGGGCCAACGGGCAGGGGGGGGGGTTTAAGTGTTTTCTATTTAAACATGACCCCACCCTTCTTCTCCTCCCTTCATCCCTGGTGAAAACTCCCCCAATGATTAAGGAGGATCTCATATCCTATCCTCAATCCCCCCGTCAAGGTGGTGACGGCTCTAATGCATTGTCGGTGAAGCATCGGGCAACACCCATCAAGGTAGATGCGTGTTTTATCGTTTTAATTCCTACAGTCTTCATCAATTTGGTTTAATTTCATTGAGTTGTAGTCTAATCATCGAGAGAAGCCCATATTATAGTAGAAATCGTTCTAATATTTCCAACACATGCTTCAGATTAAAAATCCAAGTCCCGGGGTGTTCGGGGTTGCCATATGAAATTTCCGGCCGTTTTCCCCGTTTTTCAACGATTCCAGCGGTGGTCCGGCGGGATCCAGCGGCGGTGGCGGGCTATTGTGGAGGCGGCGCTGGCTCAAGGCTGTGGTGGTGTGGGCTCTAAGTGGCGGCGGCATGGTCTCCAGGTGGCGGTGGCACGGGCTCCAGTGGCGGTGGCGCGAGGGGTCGACCGGGCGGCGATTGTCGACCGGTTGGACCGGGGTCGCGGCGTGCGACCCCGAGGGAAGAACAGAGACTTGCTTCCAGCGGGTCTCCACATGGACCAAAGAACAACCACGAGGGCCGTTCGACAGAGAAGTGGACCCCGAGTCCACGGCTGGCCTGGGAGGCTGAACCGCGGGCCGACGCCATGAGCCGGCCCGGCCCAGACCTGGTGTACCAGCCAGCTGCCCGAGTCCCTTTTTACATTTCTATTTTTAGTTCTTTTTGTTGTGTTTGTATTCTAGCTCACTTGATTTCAGTTTTACTTGTACTCAGCACTGGTTTTAGTATACTTGTTTTCCCCATTATGTTTGTGGGACATGGTTGGGCACGTGTGTGTGTGTACATGTACCCAAGAAAATGCCTCCTCCTTGAAGGTTTACGCCTTCAGCACTAGTCGCCATCCCATGGCCTTCAGGAGGCAGGCGTGGGACAGTCACTATACATTCCTTGGGGGACAGGTCGTGACATTCATAACCCCCGCTATTTTAATTAATTATAAGGCGTTTAGAACCCCCCTAAAATTTCATAAATTAGAAAGAGTTCAAAACCCCCACTAGTCTAAGTGATTAGCCGTGGTTCATGAATCCCCTCTAATTTTTTGAGATTAGTGGGGATTGTGAACCCACACTACATCGTTTTAAAAAAATTAAATTACACACACACAAACACACACACACATATATATACAAATAAATATTATATATATATATATATATCGTCTCCAAAATATGAACAAATATATAGCGCTACTAATTATTAAATTAGTTATGGTTTTGATATATCTGCCTCTAAAAATCAAACCAAATATTCAAAAAATAATGTTAAAAAATTTATATCAAGTTGTGAATAACTCACTCCAAAAAAGAACAAATAATATGCTATTTTTTTCTAGTGGTAGGTATATTCAAGATCCTCTTCATTGAATATCGTTGATTTCAATTATCAACAACGATTGATGACGAATATAATAATTCATCATCATCATCATTAGATGAGGTCTTCAATATTTTATAATATAACATTTTGGTCGAACATATGAAGCACATAACCTATTCCCAAACATATTTGAAATACAAAATAACATGAACAAACTTTTTTTGGTGGATATTAAAAAATAAGTCATTTGTTTTGATAATACATATTATAGGGAAAGAAAATGTGTTAAAAATATAAACAAAAAACATGCAGAACTCATAAAATTGAGTTATGTGGGTTCTAATATAAAAGAATTCTAGTTATAGGGGTGAATCAAGATACATCTAAATAAAGTATTACCTTTTCAATGATCTTTTCCTTGAATTAGTAGAAACACTAATCACTTCATATTTGTGTAGTTAAAAATATAAAATTTGAGATACACAATGTTTTCTTGGATTACCCTATATGGGATACATTCATGGAGAATTCAATTGTAGACGTACTGGAATACAAATCTCAATATGTGAAAAATAGTAAAATTTTTAGTAGATTCACTATCTATAAATGTTAAGAACACCTAAATTTTAAATATTAATACTCTCTTCAAAAGTGATAGTGAATTAACAATTAAAATTGAATTTTTTTAACACTTTCACAATGTATAAAAAGTAATTAAACTATTTATGTTAGTGTATCACATTAATCCTCCATGTTATAATAGATTAAAACCTTGAAAAGGATGATAAAATATTTTATACATATTTATCATTTAGTGATGTATATTGATGGATATCAATACTGTCCTCTCTATCAAAAATCCATGCTATAATAATCCACACCATAATCTTCAACAAATTTCATTGTTAAAATATATCTTCATATCTTACCAAACTTTTATATAATTAATCAATGATATTTCTTTCGATCAACACCATCCAAATCATTTTTAAAATCCATGTGAAATAATTACATAAAATCATAAATATATCATTATTTTGATGAAATATGAAAACTAAGATTTGAACCAAAATCATCTAAACCACATGTGATTTTTCCACAAGGATGCAGTTCCTTTATTAAAATGTTGACTTAAAAATCATCATTGCAATATAATATTCAACATGATTTTCCCATTTATATTTTTTGGAATATATATTATGAATCAAAGTGTGGTCATTAAATTTAAATGGAATAGTTTACCTTTAAAAAAATGATCACATTCACATCATACACTATGAAGACATATAATTTTAAAAAATGATCATAAAAATTACTTTCATTGTAACAATTTACCCCAAAAGCCAAATGTCATATATTTTTATTGATTTTTGGATAATCTCTCTTTCTTCATAATGAATTGATTCTATAATGATGTTTCCTTTTGTTTTACACATTTCTTCACGTTGAATAATATTACTTTAGAACAATGAAAGGAATTAACTAGGTTTTTTTATGGTAAATAGGGATTCAAAAAAAATATCAAAATGGTGTGAGACATGATGTTACATTTAGTCATGGTCAATAGTGTCTACACCAAGGAATCTCTAGATGAACAGAAACAAATTCCCTTTAGTATTATATGCATTCTACAAAAACACCTTTATAACTCCCCATCCTAGACACCTTAGTCCAAGGGATTAAGGGGATCCACTGTAAGACCTAAATCACATTCCCTGATCAACAAAGGTTCAAAACATGCACCAAAGGATAATGAATAGTTATCGAGGAATGAATTTCATTCTGAATAAATGAAATAGATTTATATAAATTGATGATGCAACTTTAATTTATGCCAAAATAAACTTTCATACAACCATTTTAATGTAGAAAGAGTTAAAAATTATAGTAGATGTAAAATGAAAAAGTTATGAAATAACACTACCAAAATAGAAGCAATGGGACAAAACATATCCATCAAGGGTAGTTAAACCCCCCCCCCAAAAACGTGTGTTTGAAAAAAAACACACATATATAAATAGTTTTTATGATATATCAACAACGAATAATTATTAATTTCAATTTCCTATATAATAATAAAATGTGTTTACATTCTCAGTGAGACATGAGTATAGGAATGATAAATAAAGTACTGAATATGAATCCACTAAATCACTCCCACTCATTCTAATTTTTAAATTACATTCAAGTATTTAAAAACTGTTTATAACTAAATAGTTTACCAAACAGTTACATAAGATTGTTTTGAAGTAAAAAAACACAGTATAGAATTTTCCAATAAAATGTGTAACCATACCTAGTTAATATATGACCACAGTTGTTTATTTTTCATTATATTTTGTAGGAATAATGAGCAATAAGATTACATTTTATAAAATTTTATCATTGTACGATCATACATAGTGTTCACCTACTAGGGATAGTTACCCATACAAGTGTTTCTAAAAACAATAAAACATCCCTATTCATATGACTTTATAAGTAGAACTTCACATGAAAATATAATTTTAATATATTTGATCACTAACACACCCTTCCATCCACTAGAAAAATATCCTAGTCATTTCACATGCCCATGGTTTAGTAATTAATTTATAAAAAATATTCTCCTTCTAATATAGTTTCCTAAAAATATCTATTAAATGCTATTATCTTACATACACATTTAATATAAAGACATAAAACCACAAAATACCATTTTTTTAAAAACCCCATTTTTTTTCTAAATTTTATATAAATCAAAGTTCTACAATCTAGAAATCATATATTTATCAAGTCAAATTTTCAAATTTATTTGATAAAATCCATACAAATTATATATTTTGGAAAAAAAAATCAATCACATATTGAATATTATGATGTAATTATCATTTTATCCTTATAGTTAACATTTATTTAAAACATCCATTTGGTAGTTAACTGGGAACCAACACAAGGATCCAATATGAAACCACAAAACCAAAGAACCAAAAAACCAAACAAATACATACCCAAATTCAAAATTCAAAATTCAAAAATAAAAATAAAAAACAACAGTAGGACATTGGTGGAAGATATTGACTGAATCACCTTGAGGCCACTTCCACTGTACCAAACACAATCTGCCCACAACCCCTTGGTATGAATGAAAAAGCAAACAAACTCTGACTAGTTGAGTTCACAGATATCCCACCAAAAATCCAAATCCATGATTCATCATAAACTACTACAAAAATAAGGAAAAATTTAAATATATCTAGAGGCTAAATCAATGATGTCATCATCCAAACCCCAAGAAACATAAATATTATCATCTGTCAACCACTAGTGCTGGACCAACATCACACTGAACCAAGAGCCCTCACGGTATCAACAAAATAGTAGACACTAACTAAGTCTAGTAAAATTCTATTCCAATATAAATATATAAATATATAGTTTATAATATATTTATATATATACAAACTTTTTTAAAATCCCTAAAACTCTTTCATATGTGTTCAACACCTTTAATCCATTGTTTTTTTGTCTGTAATTTGAATTTGTCATAAAATTCCACCATAATGACATGAAAAAAAAATCCAAATATACTTCTTGACAAGGTTTGGTTTCAACAAATATTTTTACAACAGTCTGGATGAAATGAGGAAACAAATTAAAATACAAACTAAACACCCAGGAGGATGCTCGATGATCCCCAAGGCAATGATAATCCCAAAGGAAAATACAATATTGAAAGAATGAGACAATGATGATCCCCAAGTAAAACAAATAGGATGACCCAAATATGATGGAAAAATCGATTTTCAATTAATGGAATCTAAAATTCTTATAAAACCATGAAAACATACATTAAAATAAATATAAATAGTTGAATAAAACATATACCAATTGAAGAAAATATCATCCAATGACCATGTTATACACAACAATAGAAGACAAGAAAATATCACACTCAGTAATCACATAACACCACCTTATATGAATAAATATAGACATAATACTAATTTATATGTATAAAAATTAGGAAAGGAAAGCTAAAATTACAAGCTAGATATGCATTAAATTACTTGTATTTTAAATTATTCAAGAAGAAACAAGTGGGCATGTCTCCTAAATTGGTCGAGTAGTGTTCAATTATAAGAGATCGATCCTAGAATGTTGATGCTGTGTTATCTAGGTATTATAATTTTATCTATGTGGTAGTAACTTTCAATGTGTAAATTGGATGTGCATGCTAAAACAAAGACTACCTGCTGGTCTTCACAAAGTTGGAAGAGGCATAACAAAGGCTAGAGGATTTGATCTTTATCAGGGTTGTGTGTTTATTGATCATCCATATGAGTTTTCATTTATATGTGGTATTTTATGATTTGGATTCCCAGTATAAATAAGAAAGTTACTTATGGGAAATATTCTACTTTTAATCATGAGGGATTGTGTAATTTCTTATATTCATCATCAGACTCTTTTATTTGTCAGTTTTTTGTATCCCATTATTTAAGGTTTTTTCATGTTACATTGGGTGTTATTTATTTCTATATTTTTAACATTATTTCATCTTGTAATTATTTCCACACTATTGGACCAATCATTTTCCATTCTAGAAAGCGGTATCATAAGAAGGTTTCAACTCAGTGTTGTTTATATTGTTTATTTTCCCATTAATACTTCTTATAAATATGAGATTACTCTATAATTGCGACTAAGGTTTATATTTCACAAAAAAAACATTGAAATTACTAAATACACCATTTTCAAAATAGAGGAGGTTTTAGATTAACAACATGTCTAGATGGTAGAAAAATTGAGATCAAAAAATTCAATGGGAACAATTTTCTATTGTGAAAAATAAAGATACAAGTAGTACTATAGAATTATTATTTCCTAAATATGTTATGGTTGAGTGTGGTTCCAATTAGAACCAGAATCATGACATAGAAAATAAAGTGGTGGGTACATGGGGAACTAGAAACATACAAGTCAGTGATGTGGCGGTGACTGTTGGAGGTATACAACATCTAAATGATGCACGTATAATTGTTGGAAAAAATTACCTCAAGGTAACTTTGATGCATTTTTTGGTCGATTGTGTTTGTTGACAATGCGGTTTTTCATGGTTTGTTCTGGAGTTCCAAAGATATTGTTTACAAACTATATTGGGAATGATCCATGATAATGGAATGGATGATCTGAAGGCCTTACAAAAAATAGTATACTAGGTGGTGTTCTTTCCTAGTGTTTTCCGAATTTTTTGGTCCAAAAATTGGGGAATGGGGGATTTTATTTTTGGAATAGGATGTTGCGCCCAAGTGTGAAAGAGGTATGGAAATTTGCGCACAAGAATTATTTCAAGATCATTTCCTCAAAATATGACAAAGTAAAGAAGTGTGCATAGGATATGGTTTTATGTGACAGGTGAGTTTTTGTGAAAGAGACTTAAGCGAATGATACTTGCGCACTCATGGAAATGTTTCATGAAGTTGCGTGTAGGGTCATAAATACCTACAAATAAGAGGATACCCCCCATTTTTTATGATCAACACTTAGAGGATATATGAGCTCTAAATTTAGCATGTAGTTAGTGTCACACAAGAAGGGATTTGCATGTAAGTAGTGAGGTGCACATAATAAGGGAGTTACGTGCAAGTAGTGAGATTCATGTAAAAATAGAGTTTCATGCAAGTTGTAAGTTGCACGAAAGATTATTTTTCATGAATGAGGTGTAGTTTGCGCACAAGGCATCAATATTTCATGTAATTCACCCTAAGGTTGCAGAAATATTTGATGTTTCCCAGCACATCTATAATAAATAAACATTCATCAAGTGGTTGAAAGTGGAACTCAATGATACACTAAATGAGGTATAAAATATATTAATTCAATAAATCAAAGAAGGATCATCTAAAAAGCATTTAGTACAATCCATTTGAGATAGTAATGAGATTTTTAATTGTGATTGGTTGTAAACTAGGAGATATAGTGAGTCATCTATGAAAATTGTAAACATCAATGCGCTTTTAGTTCATTTGGTCGATAAATACATTTCCATTGTATTCTCTTGGATGTATCCCAGTGAGGGTGAACCATGTAAAATTGATGTGTCTTTTTAATGATTTAATTTTGGTTCATATATAGTTGTGGGGAAGAGAGAGAAGAGTTTTTTTAATAATGAAACAATATCAAGGGGTGGTTGTTTTAATCAATCATAACCTGATTCACCCCCTTCTCAGGGTATTTAACCTAGTTGGGCTAACAATAATGTACTCAGGAGAAACATGAAACTTGAAATCACATTGAAAATGGATTGATAAGTATGAAACCATCACTAAAGGACTTGTGCACATGAGGAACAATCACACCTTGATGATTTTTGTACTCAATACCATAAAACTGAAGATGGGTGATTGTATTATTCAAACCATCCTACGATTGCATTATGTGAAGGGCCTAAAGAAGAACCTATTATCTTTGAGATAATTTAACTACATCAGATGCAAGACTCACTGTGGGAATGGATTGATGAGAATTTTAAAACAAGTGTTTGTGTTGATGAAGGTGTAGAATATATCAATGAACCTAAACATTGATATGAGTGAAATGTACGAGGAGTCCGAGATAGTGTTCAAAAAAACTACCTCGATTGAATAATTGATGATGCAATGGCATTGGATGCTTAGTCAAATGTCTAAATAAGGCTTAAAGATTATCTTTGTCCAGAAGTTTCTACCTAGGCTTTCAATGGTATCCTTTCCATTTTGTGAGCATTGTGTTTTGAGCAAGAAACTTTGGATAGGGTTCTGGACATCAAAAAAAAAAAGCAAAGGGATCAAAGAGTTTATTTATTTTAATTTATGCCATGTGTCAAGCATGTACATGTTTTGAGGATGGTTTAAAATACATTTATAAACCTAAATATAGCATAATGGCCAACATAGGGGTCGATCTCAAGGATTCAATGTCAAATGGCATAGTGGTATTCCCAAAAATCATAATGTTCTTTTTTATATATTTTGAATGTGGATGAAAAAACACGAACAATGTAGAAAATCATAGAGGAATAAGGGAAAAAAGTGAAAAAACTATGGAGAATAAGAGTCAGAGGAAGGAAGAAAAGGAATGAACAAGGAAAAGAAGTGTCACTGAGAAGCATGCCCAGATTTTGGTTGTTCCACTCATGTGCTACCCAATATTGACAAAAAATGGACTAAATCATATCATGACCACTTTTACTGGATGATTTATCTCTCATGTCACACAAATATCTCACTAAAGAGTGAATGAGTGATAAACACTTCCCTTGGGTGGTTGAGCTCTCACTTCACCACTTTTAGAGTCATTTTCCACCCAGAGTAAAGAAAAATGATGATGTTTGACATGACTAGCAGACATCATGGAAGCATCAATGTTTCACTTCCTAAACATGACTTATAAATTTTCCCATAAATTATAAAGGTATAAGATCATAACACATCATGGTGTTAAGAACAATCTCAAACATGTATTTAAAAAATGTATAAAAATGATTACAATATAAGGAAGCAGGGAAAACTACAAAACGCGACCCTTCTCTGAGTCCATGGGGGAAGGAGTTATAATCAATCTCTGGCGGTGTCCAAAATTATCTTATATCTCAAGAACTATCTCAATATAAATGTGAAAACCTCCTCTAATAAAAAAATGTAGATAAATCCAAAATATGTTGGGAAATTCATGTGGTGCTGGAAAGAACCAATGTTTTTTCACACAAGAATTTTGAGTAGAAATTTGAATTTTTTCCTTCGAATTCATATAAGGGGTAAATAGAATTTATTTACTAGTAGATGAATTAAAATAATTTTTCTAACTACTTAGTTGGTCCTAGAATAAAATTTTCACACTAGGATAGGTGTTTGGGGTTTTTCTGAGCCGTTCATATTTTAGAAGAATAATTAATAATGAACATTAAATTAATTAAATATTAATGTATTCACACAGTTTCGGTTGGAAATATATTTTGAATTTAGCATCAAATTGATATTTTTTTATTTTTTATTTAGTCGAGAATGAGGAGTTTTTTCTAGGTGGGGCATAAACATATATCGGGCACTGGGGCTAGGACGAGGCCCATTTTATTTTTCTTTTCCTTTTCTTCTTTACATTTACTATTTTATTTTCTTCATCACTAGATTCTCATGAATTCCCCCATGGGGTCTCCTTCATTGTGTCCTATATAGAATTATATTTAGATAGATATAGAGAGAGAAAGTGAGGTAGTGGAAGAGTGGTACCACCACAAAGCTTGGGATGATCCAGATCGTCGGGCGGTGGCCATTGAGCATGGAAATAGGAATAGATTTGGTGGATTTCGTCCAAAGATAGTATGTTTTTAAGTTTTTCTATAAATATCCACAAATTTGTTGTTTTTATGTTTTAAACCCATTATATTCTTTTTTCGGACCCCTAGATCATTGATTTGTAGCTTTCAAGGATAAAAACAGGGGTTTAGGGGGATTTGAGGGGTTTCCCATTATGAAATCCCAATCACACAACATGTAGAATTAGGAGCACACATTGTGTGTTCTTCATGTTCATGGAATATGATATTTTGGAAGTAAATTTTCTGTATGTGCAATAGACTATGTGTTCTAAGACTCAACTAGGTAGCTGAGTATGCATCCAGACTACCCGTGTAGGGACACATGGCCATATAGAATACATTGACAGCACCCTAGCGGGTTGCACGCCATGTAGAGGTACACAAAAAGGCATAGTAAGTGGACATTCCGTGTACAGGATGACGTTCACACTAAAGTACATGGACATGTTGTGTAGGGTATACATTGTGTACATGATAAACACGCCGTGTACATGGGAATTGACACGCCTTATTTGTCTGATGTACATTCCAAAGTGGGGCCATGAGGGTATATGTCGCGTGCTAGGGATGACATGTCATTTACTCCTTCGATACATTATTTTGGGTTTTTTCATATTTTATTAATTGGAGTCTGATTTGGAAATAAGATGAGTGTACTCCGAGTAGCATTCCATATATATCGCGATGGGGAATCTTGTGGAGTGTTTTGAGGACTCTGTTGTGGTGTTTCAAGCATTTTTTTGAACATAGAGATTCTTCCTCTAGTAATTAAATCTAGTTGTCATCTGAGAGTGAGACCTTGATCTGATATGGGCTATTAGCCATCCCTATTGACCAATTATTTTTTTTCTTTACCATTTAGGAAATATCCCTTGCAATATGTGTCCTTATGACACAAGAGGGAATGAGGTTAGATGTCCCCAAGGATTCCCTATAGGATGCCTCCCCATACATTACAACCAAGAAGATCTCATACAGGATGCCTATATTTTATTACTTATATATGATTTAATTTAGGATTCATCTCTAGTGTTTTGATATGATGGACCTCATTAGTTCCCCAATGTTTTACAAACCTTGAGCTAGTATGTCGGGCTTGGGTAGAGACAGAAGCTGGTGTAACCGTAGAACCCATACCAATCATGCAAGACTGTGAGGCTGTGGATAAAGTGGTGGGTTTAGGAATTCTACCACCCTCACTCTTTTAATTATGCATTCACATATTTACTATCAATGCAACTGTGATCCCCGAAGTCTCTTCCTTGTTGGTGGTCTATGATCCTGATGTGATGCATTTTTCTTAATTTTTTATACCGTGAGGTCCTTCTTGGGATCTAGTTTTTGAGGCTAATTGTTTTGGGGATGCCCAAACGTGCTTATTAATTGGATTCCCTTGAAATTTATACTCCTTGGATCCAACATAAATTTTATTCCTTGAGTGATACTTAAATTCCTATTGTATGTATTCCTTGGGCGGGTTAATGGGCCATATGGTTTATTTCACACCATGTGTGATACTTTGATTCCCATAGTAGGAATTCCATTGATGAACTCATATGACATATGGTTTGTAGTACACCTTGAGTGATACTTGGATTCCTAATATGGAATGACTTGGATGGAATTGCATGATTGATTTTTTTATATTCAATAGATTATTACACTATCCTCAATTGATGCCTTGGATGATCCCTATGATTAGGTGGAATAACTATGACTAATTCAATAAGAGGCACTTGTTGGTGATGGGGTTGTAGACATGTTTTATGAATGGATGTCTAGATTGTACATGGATCTAGAGATCACTACTTTTAAATCACCTAAGGGTGATCCCCTTAGGGATTATCTGAGTTTTAATGTCATGATTGCCTATGGACTAGGATCTGGGAATCATACATCAGACTATATTACATGTGGATTGATTAGTATGAAATTTAGCTCAATGATACATTAACAATATTGTCTATAGGTATATGGTATCCTTACTGATAGTGATTCTAGGTGAGTATGGGGGAACCTAGAGTTTGGACATGTATCTCCCTATTGTGATAAATCTTGCTAAGATATATTTTCACCATTGGCTGAAGAAGTTATTTACAATTGGGACTACATACCCATAAGTCAACATCATGATTACAAAATTGATTGGTATGTCATCCAACTGAATGACCTTATTATAGGATGTCCAGTTGACCGTATCATGGGTCCAGAGATCAACATAGGATTGAATTGGTTTTTTTGTTCTTCCTTGCTTGTGTAGTTATGTATATGAGAACATGCATATATATATATAAATATATTTATGGGAATATATATAAATATATATATCCATTCATACATATACTCATATAATATGGTTTTGTTTCCAGATGATTTGGGGTTACAGTCATAGGGATTGGTTGTAGATTTTATTCTATTATTTAGACCTATTGTTTTATATTTTACAGTCATATCGGCTAGGCTGAGTATATTGAATGAGAATGAACTTATGAAATTAGATTTATAATTTCATCATTGGGGTGGCATACTGATATTGTTTATCACCCCAGTATGCGGACCTCAGTGTGTGTGAAGACCTTATTTACTCTTTTTAGGTTGACCACATATCCATGATGGATAGGGATAAGGCCCAGAATTTCATGATCTAGTAGAGTCACTCGTACAAATTCTTATGATCAGATTGGTGTAGTTTTATAGTGAATGGATAGTTGATATAAGGTTTGGATCAAAGTTGTAATTAGATACATATAATTTTATTTCATTTTCTATTTTGTATTCTTTTATATATGATCAACCCAATGGGTGACCAGTGTTGTATATATCACATCGCTGTTATGGTTTTTATAATATTTCATTTATTATTACAATATGTTTCTCTTTCATTTATTCATTGCTTCCACACTATTTTTTTTACTAATTTGAGGATATCTAGTTATTTCCACATTTTTCTACTCTTATATGTGGGAATAGTATCTCTACATACACACCCTAGGATATCACTTCTAGTAGACAGCCTCTAGCATAAGGAAATATGCACTATAGAACTTATGGTGAACTGACTTGGAGTACTGATTTAGTGGAATCCAGGTTGGGATGATACAAAGTATTATTAGATCCAGGTTCTATTTCTTTTGATGTACTATTTGGGATAAGGTAGATATGTGTATTAAGAATATGTAAAACCCTATGATGGATTTTGGGTTGGTGCATTGAGAACAACAGTTTTGGTTGAATTTCTTGGTTTTTGGGGATATGATATTGTTATTTTGATCTGTGATGTTGTATTTATATATGATTTTTTATTTTATTGATGCACATTTTGTGTGGATGTAATAAATTATAATATATTTCTTGCTCTTGGACCATTGGAAGGTGTCCAGGGATTTATTTAGTCTCTAGGATGGTAAAGGGAAGAGGCATATCATGCATTATATTTGGCACGTATGATTCACATGTTATAGGCCTTTTAGTGTGTGATTAAAATAGAAGACAAAGGTCAGTTGTTTAATGTGTCAAAAAAACCTAAATAGGGTTTTCTATTATAGGATTTTGGTGGAATTATACTCAATTACACCATCTTATATATATATACAGATACATGTATATATATATATATATTTGATGGTAGGATATATGGATCTACATTGAGACATTTGATTGTGAGGATAATGAACCAATCCTCATGCCTAGAAGGTGTAATGACCCTTGTAGGTTAGTAGGGAACATGATTCCCATGTGTTGAACCCCATATAGGGTGTTGTTTCATTGGTTCATTTATTTACAGTGTCACATACAATCTATATAGTGTTATCCTACATACATTGGAATGAAATTATACTTAACTGACCTTCATTTGTGGTTATCTAGTAAGATTTTTTAGTACGAAACTAATAGGTACCAAGACATTTCTCATGGACTGGACCACAAGGGGGTATTTCTCTAAATGGATTCCTAGTATGTGTCAGTTTAGTATATTTTCTATGTTGATATCGTGACATCCATGGAGTGGTTCCCTATGATCATGCCCAGTGACTGGATTGATATTTTGGCTAGCTGGTTTGACCTTGTGACCCAGTTGTGAGACTTGATCTGTAGGGCTAGGTGGGAGACCGTGATGCCCTTATTTTTGGATAAGACCATTTTTAGTTGGAATTTCTTTTTTATCGAGGGAAACCTATTAGAAATATTGGACTAGTTTTATGTGTAGCATCCCAGTTCCGAAAGCCACCTAGAGGTGCCCCGTACCCGGTTGGTCACATGGCCTCAAGTGCATTTCCCCAAATGCTAGAGGCTGCCGACTAGCAGTGAGGGCCTTGGGTGTGATAGTGGAGAAACTATGCCCTCATTGGTAGAGTACCCAGCAGAAGAAAAATAAACATGTAATAGAGGAATTAGTAATAACCAACAATGTAACAGCAGAAAACTAAATCACCAACTGGAGCACATATGTATATATGAAATGATGCATGGTACATAACTAGGAAAGTAGCCAAACAAGTCACAATGCTGGAAAACACTACAGTACAAAAAACAAGTACAAAAGAAAAGTAAACAGATCCTCAACATTGTAAGCCAAAGCTTGGTCCCATGCTCTCTGGATCCAAGAAATCAAGTTCCAGAAGTCGAAGGGCGCTTGCCCTTGTCTATACCTGCAACAACATAGTCGGCTTGGGCCCAAAAGCATAGCCCAAATAGGGTGTGAGAAAAAAATACCAGTAGGCATTCACCCGAAGATATGTGCCTAACATTCAGTGAGTATATGGCAGGTAAAAGTACAATAAGAAGTAAACAACAACAACAAGCAGTAGGTAGTAAATAGTACGCAGTAAACAGGATGATACATAGAATCTATAAATCCTCAATAAATCAACAGTATTGAAACAAAAAGCTAAAAAGATGGGAACCCACTGAGAAGTACTCGTAGACATCCCCTCCGGTCCTATCCAAGAAGTACCACAACCATCTGGGCAGGGCACTCAGCCTGACCCCTCTGGCTTGGTCGTACGGATTTATGAGACTCTCTGGGGAAGACCACTCGGTCAATTCCCCTTATAGTATAGGGTAGTTAGGGACTCTCTTGAGGAATATCACACGGTCTAATCCTCTTAGCCCCAAGGTCTAGAGACTCTCTAAGGAATCTATCTCGGTCAATTCCTCCTATAGCCTCAGGTATGCCACATACTCTCTGAGGAAGCTCACTCGGTCAATTCCTCCTCTAGCCTGGGAAGGTTCTTAAAGATATTCAAACAAGGTAATACTCTCTGAGGAATATCACTCGGTCTACCCTCCTATAGTCTATAAAATCCAAGACTCTCTGGAAGCTCACTCGGTCCATCCCCTCTGTAGTCTGTAATATCTAAGTCTCTCTGGGAAGCTCACTTGGTCTATCCCTTATAGTCTATAGCACCAGGTTCCCTCATCCCCATGCCAGTCAGTGCATAATAATGATATAAGGCCAAAGTATACCTATATAGCTACTTTGCTAACCAAATTACACCTATAGAGCTACTTGGATAAACAGTCTACAAGGCAACAAGCATGTCATGAGTTTCACTTCAACCTATAACTGCAAGGCCTGAAACAGGTGTAGCAGCCAAAGGCAAACAAGACCCAAAGGTCATAAATAGAACAAAGAAAGAAAATACATCCAAGCACAGAAATTTATCCTCTAACATGGTCAAATTACCCCTACACAAGAATACAAGAAAGTTAGGAAGACAACAAGGGCAAAAAGGTAAACACGCAATACCTCGTTCACGGGTATCGGTGGAAATTCACACATAAAACTCAAGGACTTTGAACGGTAAGGCACAAACCACCTACCTCGATCCGAGGAGATCAAGAGACTTGAACCACGATGGAAAATTCTCCCTAAAATGTTGAAGATCTGAGAAAACACACAAAATGCTCAACCTTAGATAATTTGAGAAGGAGGAAGAATTGGAAAACAAGGCTGAAGAAGAAGGAAGAACTCACCATTGCGCTTCCAAAGCAATTGACCACGCTCGAATCGCAGAACAGACGGAGAGGCAGGGAATTGGGGAAGAACCAACCGTACGGGTCACTCTCGGATGAAGAACCTGGAGAAGGGGTGTGTTCTGTCCATCAGGCGTGACCCCAGTGCGTATAGTGAAAAAAAGAAAATTACATGGCATGTACTTTTAGTGTACACGGAGTGTACTAGGTTTTCTGTACTCTGCCAAAATAGGCCTCCACGTTACCCCTACACACCGTGTGTGTGGCCCGGACACGGCCAAAACATGGTTTCGAGCAGAAAAGGATTACACGGCGTGTACTCAGAAAGTACACGGCGTGTACTCAGAAAGTACACGGTGTGTACTTCAAAAATTTCCATAAACTCCAAAAATTATAAAAAACACTAGAAAAGGAAAGACATACCTGAAACAAAGATCCGAGTTCTTACAAACTTCCCCTTTAAATAAATTCATCCCCAAATTTCCCTAGATGGGCATAGAAGAGGAAACCTCAAACACCTCCGGCCACTGCGATCGAACCTTAGCCTCCCTCTCCCAAGTCTCGTCATGTATTTTCATGTGCTACCATAGCACTCATACCAGAGGAACAGACTGGCCTCAAAGAACCTTTGTACTGTGATCGACAATCCGGATAGGATGATCTTCAAACGACGCATCCGCTTCGAGCTCAACCTCCTCAATCTGAAAGACATGAGACGGGTCTGAAAAGTAACATCGAAGCTGAGAGACGTGGAAGATGTCGTGAATAGCCCAATACCTCTGAGGTAGCTGCAACCGATAGGAAACTGACCCAAATCTCTCCAACACCTCAAACAGCCTGACGTACTGCGGTGAATGATTACCCTGTCTCCAAATCCTCTTGTGTTCCAACCTCGGTGCGACACGTAGGAAAACCTGATCTCCGACCTCGAACTCCAGAGGTCGTCTTCACTGATCAGCATAAGACTTCTGTCGAGACTGTGTTGTAGCCATCCTCTTCCGAATCAAATATATCTTCTCTGAGGTCTCCTGAACAAGACAAAGTCCTAGCAAAGCTGCCTCTCCTGCCTCTAGCCAGCATAAGGGTGATCGGCATGGCCTACCATACAGAGCCTCGCATGGTTCCGTCTGAATGGTCGCTTGAAAATTGTTGTTGTAGGCGAACTCCACAAGAGGTATATGCTTCTCCCAAGAACTGAAGAAGTCTAGAATGAAAGCTCTGAGCATATCCTAAAGCACCTGGATCGTTTGCTCAGACTGGATATCAGTCTGGGGATGGTATGCCGTACTCAGAAGTACCTGGGTACCCAAAGCCTTCTGAATTCCCTGCCAGAACCGAGAGGTAAAGCGGGCATCCCTGTCAGATTCAATAGAGTGTGGAACTCCATTTAGACGTACAATCTCTCAGATGTAGAGTCATCCCAGATCATCAACACTGAAGGTTTCCTTGATCGGAAAGAAGTGTTCTACCTTTGTAAGCCTGTCGAAAATGACCCAAACAACATCCCTTCCCCAAGTTGACCTTGGTAACCCAATCACGAAGTCCATCGCGACATCGTTCCACTTCCACTCCGGAATGGATAACTGCTGTAAAAGCCCTGCTGGTCGCTGATGCTCTGATTTCACCTGTTGACAAGTAGAACATTTCATGACAAAACCATCAACATCCTTCTTTATACCTAGCCACTAGTACTGGTGATGAAGATCCCGATACATCTTGGTGATGCCAAGATGTACTGCCCAAACTGAGGAATAAAAATCCCGCATCAGCTCCTCACGTATGTCTGCTGGAACCCATACACGTCCCTGGAAACGCAAGATCTCATCCTCGCCTACTATCCATCCAGGAAGAGGGTCCCCTCCTAACACACTCTCCCGCAGGACTAAGGCCTCCGAATCTGATAACTGCCTCATTTGTACCCAATCAACAAGTGTAGAGGTAACCGCCATAGAAGATAGGATAGTCTTTCCCTGTCTGTCTTGAACCTCTAGATGCATCTCATAGAACAGATCCATAAGATGCCACTCACTGCTGGCCTTCTAAACTGCCTGAATCTGAGTTTGTCTGCTCAATGCATCTGCCACTTCATTTCCATTTCCTGGCGTATAGGCGAGATCAAAGTCAAAGGACTAAAGATACTCGACCCACCTGTGCTGTCTCAGATTCAGATCGCACTGAGTGAAGATATACTTGAGACTCTTATGGTCAGTAAAAACCACAAGGTGGTCTCCCAGAAGATAGTGTCTCCAACATCATAAGGCATGAACAACAGCTGCCAACTCTAGATCATGCATAGGGTAATTCCTCTCGTGTGGCCTCAATTACCGAGACCCGTACGCAACTACTCCATCTCCATGCATAAGCATGGATCCCAGCCCCATAACTGAAGAATCATAGTAAAAAGTGTATCCCTTTCCCGGCTTTGGAAAGACTAGTATTGGTGCTGACGTCAACCTCCCTTTCATCTCATGAAAGGCTTACTCACAAGAATATAACCATAAGAACTTCTCCCCCTTCTTGGTCAGACCTATCAATGGTGATTCTAGGCGTGAGATGTCCAGAATGAAGCGTCTGTAGTACCCTACCAGCCCTAGAAAACTCCGTACCTCAAAGACGTTCTTCGGCTGCTCCCAGGAAACTACAACTCTCACATTCTCTAGGTCCACTGACACTCCTGTCTCTGAGATAACATGACCCAGTAAGTGAATCCGATCTATCCAAAAGTGTCACTTCGAGAGTTTAGCATACCGCCGATGCTCTCTCAGTGTACTAAGAACGATCTCAAGATGTGTGGCATGGTCGCGTTGAGTGTGAGAGTACACCAAGATATCGTCCATGAAGACCACGACAAAGGAGTCCAAGTACGGATGGGACACTCAGTTTATCAGTTCCATGAAGATTTCAGGAGCGTTCATAAGACCGAACAACATGACTATATATTCGTAAAGACCATACCTTCTCTTGAAAGCTATCAGAGGTATATCTGATGGTCTAAAGTGCAATTAATGATAACCGGACCTCAAGTCGATCTTCAAGAACACTCGGGCTCCTTGAAGCCGATCAAAGAGGTCATCGATCCTCGGCCAGGGATATCGGTTCTTGACCGTCAACTGATTCAACTTCTGATAATCCACACAAAGCCAAAGGGTACAGTCTTCCTTCTTTGCAAACAGGACAGGCGAACCCCAAGGAGAAGTACTCGGTCAGATGAAACCCTTTTCCTGCAACTCCTCCAACTGCTTCTTGATCTCCTGCAACTCAGGTGTAGCCATCCTATAAGGATGAATGGACACCGGTGCTGCTCCTGGAACAAGCTCAATCGAGAAGTCTACCTCACGCTTCGGAGGTAAACCTGAAAAGTCTTCTGGAAAGACATCCTTGAAATGATCCACCACTGGAGGAAAGTCTAACTGTGAAGTCCTCTGGTCATCCAGATAAAGACTGGAAATATGGGCTGTAACTTCCCCTAGAACATGATGCTCTGGTCCATCTCTACCCGCCTAGACATCCCACTCGCCTCTTAGAAGGAAGGATCTACCCTCTGGTGATATGAAACTCACCCTACGGGGATAAAAATCAACGACTGCCTGGAAAGGAACCAACCAGTCCATACCTAGAATGACGTCATAACCCGTCATCTCTAGGACATTGAGGTCCCATAATAAATGACACCCTGCAACCACAAGAGGGCACTCTATGCACTGACGTACGCTATATGTCCTCATTCCCAAAGGTGTGTCAAGAGTCAACAAGTCGACCGATGAAAAGATACAGAGCCTAAGGATCTACACAACCGAAACAGAGATAAAGATATGGGAAGAACCAGTATCGAAAAGAGATGAAGATAAAACTGAGGCTACTAAGATCGTACCTCGAACTGTAGAAGGTCCGAGATCCTGCTCCTGATAGGTCTTCTCCACGGAGAAAGACCGGCCTGAACCGCGACCCTGCGCCCCTAGCTGACCGCTCTGAGCTGATCCACTATGCTGTCGCTGATGACCAGGTGACTGAACACCATGGCCGCGACCTCCACCTCAGCCTGAACGGCTAGAAGAACTCCAGTTCCCTAACTGGTGGGAAACTGGTGAAGCATCTCCAGAACGCGGGGTCATAGAGGAACCCATACCACCAGCTGAAGGTGAGAAGATATGATAGAAACGCTGAAGATATCCCATCTTTCCGCAAGACTAGCACTCCATCGGATCCCTCTGGCACTAAGGCCTAGTATTCCCACTCCTACCGCACTAGTAGCATACAACCTGGCTGCTATAAGATGCATCCCGCGAACCTTGATCTCCTCTAAAAGACTCTCTATGATGCTTCCTACTATCCGTAAGAGGAACACCAGCTATGGATGAAGAACCGCCCTAGCTCACTGATCTAGAATCCATCATATTTCACTCAGTGATCAGAGGCTTTTTGACGACGGGGGATATCAAATTCAACTGGATGATGTTCAACTGGGAACGAAACTCCTTCCTGAGACCGTCAAACTTCCTAGAAAAGAAAAACTCATCACCTGCTGGGATCGGGGTGAAACGCTGCAGCTCAGTGAAGCGAGATGAGTACTCCATAACAGTGAGATTAACCTACTGCAGACCCATAAAATCCCAGGATAGATCGGCCCTCAAGGTCTCTGGATAGAAGTAGTCATAGAAGGTGTGTCGAAACTCATCCCAAGACATATCCTGCTGACGCCCTATCTATGAGATCACCTCCCACCACCTCTTGGCGGTGTCTCAGAGCATATAAGTAGCCAGATTTACCCTTTTCTCCGGAGGGATCTATAGGTTCTGAAATATGGTCAGTGTGGCCTCTATCCACGACTCTGCAGCCTGAGGTCCTCCATCCCCTGAAAAAGTAGAAGGATGATGCTGCTAGAAAACATGCGTCAACTGATCCATCGACGGGGCAGAAGGTGGGCTCCTTGGAAGGTATACATCATCCTCATGATTTCCTCCCTGAACTGCACCTCGGCGCCTGCAATGGGTATGACAGCCGGTACCAAGGATGGCTCAACTGGAGGATTGGCAGGAAGTCCCTGATCAGCCATATCTGGCATCTGATCATTTCCAGATGATAGACGTACAACCAGAGGACGTCTCAGAGGCTTAGCTCTGAAATATCAAAAGTATACCTTAGATCAGAAAAACATGGACATAGAACACAAGAGTACAAAACATGAATAGGGAAATAAAAACACACAAGGTTACAAAACAGGACTACACAACGTGTGTAAAAACTACACAACATGTCTTCTTAAGCCACTGACATGGGTGTGTAACCCTACCCTACTGGTCGTGTAACACCTCAAACTACACGGCGTATTGACCCAACACACGACGTGTACTTGAAGACTATTCCCCTGCCAGAGTCTCTTTACACAGCTAACTCACACGATTCAAACTACCCTTAGACTGAACGACGTGTTCCCTAGGGACACGGCGTGTACGAGACACTAACTCGGCGCCATATGTTGTTAGTTACATGGCTATCTGCACGGCTGGACCTTAAACGGCTTGTTCAGAACAAACACGACGTGTATAGGAGAAGGTGACACTGTCCCGTGTTGTTCGTGACACGGACGAGTACCTGGGAAAGACTACATGGAATGTTCCAAAAGCAACACGGCGTGTCTTAGAGAAGGTCACGACGACCCGTGTTGTTCGTGACACGGCCGGGTACTTGGACAGAACTACACGACGTGTTCCTTTACAACACGACATGTTCTACTTGAACTTCCCCGACCCGTGTTGTTAGTGACACGTCCGGGTACAAGGCTCTACACTACACGACGTGTATATACCGTACACAGTGGGCTCGTGACACTATTTTAACAACACCATGTTCCTGCACACACAGTCCGTAACACGACCTGAAAACTACACGACGTGCATCCAGAAAGTACACGCCGTGTATTCTAGGTTTTTCTGGGTAGTTTCTCAGAAACTGTACAGAATCCCAGAAACAAAAAAAAAACAAGGCAAAGAGGTTCCAAATTCCGATCCGTGAGGGTCCATAACACCTCAAGAATCAAAATTTGGCATTCATTTAAACAAAGTACAATACAAACAATTATCTAACAAGTAGCAGATATTCTATCAAGCATATATCACAACATCATGCATAATCTACACAACGTCTCTCACGACAGCATGCAATCGCTAATGCACCATAAATGGAATGGTAAGAATGCATGAAATGTGATTTATACAAGTGCCTATATGATGCATGAGATGGAATACCCTCATCTCATCGGGTTGTGACATAAATAGAACCATAATATCAAAACAATAACAGTACAAAGCATGTGAATCACTCTAGATGAAATCGTATGAACCGTAAAATCTCAAAACCAGAAAGCTGCAATAAACGAGGTAGTATGGATTTTCCCTGTACACGGGTTAGCTAATCCCGGGCACAGCTTATTACCAAGTACTAAATCCATCCTATCCCTGGATAAAGTCTCCAAACAGTAAAGCATGAGAAAGTAACCTCTCTGATACAACTTTGTAACATCCCGATTCCTGAAGACACCCAGAGGTGCCCCGTACCCGGTTGTTAACATGGCCTCAAGCGCATTTCCCCAAACGCCAGACGCTGCCGACTAGCAGCGAGGGCCTTGGGTGTGATAGTGTGGAAACTATTCCTTCATTAGTAGAGTACACAACAGAAGAAAAATAAACATGCAATAGTGGAAGCAGTAATAACAAACAATATAATAGCGGAAGAAAAAATCAACAACTGGAGCACATATGTATATATGAAATGATGCATGATACATAACTAGGAAAGCATCCAAACAAGTAAAAAGGATGGAAAACACTACAATACCAAAACAAGTACAAAAGAAAAGTAAACAGCTCCTCAGCATCGCAAGACAAAGCTTGGTCCCATGCTCTCCTACTCCAATCAATCAAGTTCCAGAAGTCGGAGGGCGCTTTCCCTTGTATATACCTACAACAACATAGTCTGCATGGGCCCAAAATCATGGCCCAAACAGGGTGTGAGATAAAATCCCATTAGGAATTCACCTGATGATCTGTTCCTAACAGTCAGTGAGTATATGGAAGGTAAAATTACAATAAGCAGTAAACAACAACAGAAAGTAGTAGGCAGTAAACAGTAATCAGTAAACATGATGATACATAACAGCAATCAATCCACAAAAAATAAACACCAGTGAAACAAATAGCTAAAAATCTGGGAACCCTCTGAGAATTACTCGTAGCCATCCCCTCTGGTATTATCCCAGAAGTACCACAACCCTATGGGCAGTGCACTCAGACTGACCCCTCGGGCTTGGTCATACGAATTTATGAGACTCTCTGGGGAAGCCCACTCAGCCAATTCCCCTTATAGTCTAGGGTAGTCAGGGACTCTCTTTAGGAAGATCACGCGGTCTAACCCTCTTAGCCCCAATGTCTAGAGACTCTTTGAGGAAGCTATCTCGGTCAATTCCTCCTATAGCCTCAGGTATACCACAGACTCTATGAGGAAGCTCACTCGGTCAATTCCTCCTCCAGCCAGGGGAGTTTATTAAAGAGATTAAAAAAAGTTTAGACTCTCTGAGGAATCTCACTCAGTCAAACCTCCTGTAGTCTATAAAATCCAAGACTCTCTGGGAGCTCACTCGGTCTATCCCCTCTATAGTATGTAATATCTAAGACTCTCTAGGAAGCTCACTCGGTCTATCCCTTATAGTCTATAGCACCATCTTCCCTCATCCCCGTGCCAGTCAGTGCATAATAATGATATAAGGCCAAAGTATACCTATAGATCTACTTGGATAACCAATGTACACCTATAGAGCTACTTGGCTAAACAATCTACATGGCAACAAGCATGTCATGAGTTCCACTTCAACCTATAACCGCAAGGTATGAAACATGTGTTGTAGCCAAAGGAAAACAAGACCCAAAGGTCATAAACATAACAAAGAAATGAAAAAACATACAATAAGAACAATTTATCCTCTAAAATGGTCAAATTACCCCTACACAAGCATGCAAGAATGGCAGGAAAACAACAAGGTCAAAAAGGTAAACACGCAATACCCCATTCACGGGTATCAGTGGAAATTTGCACATAAAACTCAGACACTGTGAACGGTAAGGCACATACCACCTACCTCTATTGTAGGAGATAGAGACACTTGAGCCAAGACGACTAATTCTCCCTAAAACGTCACAGATCTGAGAAAACACACAAAAATTTCAACATTAGATAACATGAGAAGGAGGAATAATTGGAAAACAAGTCTCATGTAGAAGGAAGAACCCACCGCTGCGCTTCCAACACAATCGACCGTGCTCGAATCAGAGAAAGTACGGAGAGGCGGGGACTCGGGGAAGATCCAGCCGTACGGGTCACTCTCAGATGATGAACCTGGAGAAGGGGTGTGTTCTATCCGTCAGGCGCGACCCCGACACGTTTAAGTAAAAAAAGATAAGTACATGACATATACTTTTAGAGTACATGGCGTGTACTAGGTTTTCCGTACTCCGCCAAAATCAGCCTCCACGTTACACCTACACACCGTGTGTGTTGCCTGAACACAGCCATCACACAGTTTCGAGTGGAAAAGGAGTACACGACATGTACTCAGAAAGTACACAGTGTTTACTTAAAAAATTTCCAGAAACTCTAAAAATTCTCAAAAACACCAGAAAAGGAAAGAAATACATGAAACGAAGATCCGGGTTCTTACATTATGGATGAGTTTTTAGGTAGTGATCATGGTTGTACAATCGTTTATGATCGATGCACGATAGCTTATAGGGTTTGAGATATATGCATATTGATGATTTTGGAATTTGAAGAGGAAACTAGGGTTCTTGTTTTTCAAGATTGGATTTGATGAGTAGGATTGTTCAGGTGCCTGACCCTATTGACTAGTGTTTCAATTGTTGCTCACGTAGTTAGAGTATGATTAGAATCTCATGACTAGAACAAATCTAGGGGATGGGCAGTCATGGAATAAATTATGGAATAGGTGAGGTTCTTGATATTGAAGAGGAGTTCCACGGGTTCTTTTAGATTAATGAGACTGACATTCGAGGTAGTATGATCATCCTAGGATTTTAATGGACAACTCTCTAGTGTATGAATTAGGTTTAATGATTTGGTTAACCCATGTTTGGACCAGAACATGCATTTTTGGAAGACTTGGTGTCATGAGTTGGTTAAAGGGAAGTTATCATGTTTGATGTGTGCATATCTTGGGAGATCTGTATAAGCATTTTGATGAAATCTTAGAGTACTCTTGGTTGGAGATGATCATTCTATATCTTGACATAATCTTGATTATGTTGAGAGATCATTGTCTCTACACTGATATTCTTTTCTTTTAAATATTTTTTTGGTTGGTGATGGAACCTATTGAGGTTTCACTCGAGGAGAGGTATAAGGAAATCCATATATTGGGGAGTGCACCATTTCTTGTTAAGGGAGGTGGCCCTTTTTTTAGTTGAAATTTGATATTTTTCATGGGCTGTTGAGCTAACAGTTTGGTTATGAGATGAAGATAATGGTATTTCAATGGTGGGGAGTACCAACCATGTTGTAGTAAAGTGACTCCCATGTAGAAGAGTAATGGATGTTGTGATACTGGTCATTAGGTAGTCAGGATAGCGTAGTTGGGAATTTTATTCGGATAAGATCATAGTTTAATCTTTCCACCAAGGAATCTTGGGAAAAATAAAGTTTATAGTGGGGAGTATTTAGGAACCTGTATTTTTTTCAAACTAGAAATTGGAGCATAAATTTGATTTTTTTCCTTCATATGCTTATAATGGTTAAAATGTAATTTTACCCTAGAATATGAGTTGGGATAAATTTTTTTAACCAATATGTTTGTCCCTTAATAAGGTTTTTACCTTAGGAAAAATGATTTGTGGTTTTCAAACCGTTCAAATTTTAGATAAATAATAAATAATTAATAAATAATTAATTAAATATTAATTTATTCGTATAGGTTCATTCGACCATTTTTTTAATGGAGCATCATATTGAGATTTAATATCTACCATTGAGTTTGGAATGAATATTTTTTCTTAGGTTGGGCATAAACTTATATCTAGAGTTGGGGTCAGGCTGGGCCCCTTTTTTCTTTTCCTATTTTTCTTTACCTATTTTCATTTCTTCCACCACGTCTTCTCACACACACCCTTGTGGGATATACTTTACCATGAACAAGATATAATGTTAGAGGGATATATAGTTAGATGGAGAGAGGAAGAGTGGAACCACTATAGATCATAGGACATGCTAGATCATCGTGCGGTTGTCATGGAGTATTGAAATGGGAAAACCTTCATCAGATTCTACCAAAAAGTAGATCTTTTTTATTTTTTTATTAAATACTCATATATTTACCATTTTATGTTTTAAAACCATTATATTCTTTCTTCGGACCCCTACAAGGTCAATTTTTTTCTTTCGGGGAGAAATAGATGTTTTTGGGTGATTTGAGGGGTTTCCCATTCAAGAATCCTGATCACATGACTTGTAGATTCAAGAACAAACACCGTGTGTTCTTCATGTTTAGGAAAGATGATCTTTTTGAAGTACACACTGTGAATAAGGCATACACTACATGTATTGGGAATTGACCATGTAGTTGAGTACCTATCCAGATAGCCCATATAGGGGCACATGGATGTGAAGAGTACACGACCAGACCCCGTGTGGGCTGCACAGAGTGTAGAGGTACACAACTAGGTGAAGCACATGGTCAGAACATGTGAGGTACATGGGAAGGTACCCCATTTAGGGTACACAACATGTACATGATCAACACACCAGGTACATTAGATTTGAAATTCCGTGTTCAGTTAAAGTACATGCCCAAGTGGGGCCATGAGGGTACACACCATGTGTTAGGGATGACACACCATGTACTCCTTCTATGAAACCCCTTTTAGGGGGATTTCCTATTTTACACCTCAATGTTAGAATTAGACATAACATGAATTTATTCTGAGTAGTTTTTCACATAGATTTCAATGGTGAAACCTATGGGCTGATTTGAGGACTCCTAGGTGGTGTTTAGATCATTTTCATTAATGGAGAGGTTACTCCACTAGTAATCAAATCAATATGTCTCTTGAGATTGATACCTTGATCTAGTATGGGCTATGATCTATATCCCATGACCAATGCTGGTGTATATTTTCCCTTGAGTATGTCTCCCTTTTTATATATACCCTTATGAGAGAAGATATTGTGAGGTAAGTTGTTCTTTAGGACCCCATATAGAATGCCTCTAAATAAATTTCAACTGTTTTTATTTGACGGACCCAATGGGTGACCTGATGTTTGATTGAGCTTGAGATAGTACATTAGGTTTGGGTAGATATAGTAGTGGGTGTTACCTTAGAATCCATATCGAACATGCAATCCCATGAGTCCATGGAGGTAGTGGTGGGTTTAAGAATTTGTCCACCCTCAATCTTTATTTTTATTCATTCATATCCTTATTGATGATACAATGATAATTACCACATGTTCTTTCTAGTTAGAGGCTGATAAGCCTAAAATGATGCATTTTTCTCGATTTGGGATGCCCATAAGTACCTCTTGGGATCCTGATTCTAAGCCTAATTATTTTGGGGATTCCCAGAAATGCTTTTTGGGAACTGGATATTGAGCCTACCTGTTTGATTGTTATATTTTTAGAGATTCTTAGAGGTAATTCCTAGGATACAATTATTGAGCCATAAATGACAGGATTAATTTGAAATTTATTCTACTTGGCTCCAAAACACTAATATTTCTTGGACAATTATACTACTTGGTCACTATTTAATTCACTTGATTGGATTCCTTGTAAATTTATACTCATTGCATATGACATACATTATACACCTTGATTGAAATGTGGATTCCAATTTTAGGAATTCTGTTGATGGAATCATAGGATAAATGGTCTATTATAATACTTGAGTGATACTTGATTTCCAAATCTTGGAATTTATTGGATAAACTAAAATTACAAAGGGTTTATAGCTCACCTTGAGTGATAATTGAATTCACAAGTTGTAATTCTTAGTAATAACTCATAAGATAGATATTTTTATATACTCGATTGATGATTACACTCTCCTCGAGCGATGCATATGATGCTTCATAGGATTCGGTGGGCGCACATTGATTTTTTTCCAGAGGTACTTCTTGGGGTTGGACTATTGAGTTCTTCATATAAATGGATGCTGATAATTATATGGATTTAGAGAAAATTAATTATAGTTTGGATAAGGGTGATTTCTTTAAGGATTATATTTTATTTAATGTCGTGATTTCTGATGGACCTAGACGTAGGAGTCAGACATCAAAATAGATTACATGTGGATTGAGTAGTACAGAATCTATCTCAATGACAAATTTACTATATTTTCTATCTGTATATGTTATCCTTATTGGTAGTTATTGGAGATATGTATGGGTGAATCCTAGGTTAGGACATATATCTCTTTGTGATGGCATAGCTTTAACTAGTAGAAAAATCATTTTTAACGTCGTCAATTTGACGTCGGTTTCTTATAAACCGATGTAAATTTTTTTTGTGGATACGTTTTGGAGTCGGTTTTTTAAAAAATGATGCCAAAAACTAAAAAAAATTAGTTTTGGTGTCGATTTTTTTAAAAACCGACTTAAAAAAATAAAAAAAAGTTATGACGTCGGTTTTTATGAAAATAGATGCCAAAAATGTAAAAAAAAATTACAGCCCTATAGATAATTCCCTAATCTTTCATTTGACTGGTCATGGAGCAAAAACGGAGTTTCGGATTAAAAGTTATGGATATTGGAAGTTGATCTTCTCTAAAAGAAGTCTTAATTAAGTCCAACTTTCAAAGGCCATAACTTTTAATCCGTAACTCCGTTTTAGCTCCACGACCAGTCAAATCGAAGCTTAAGAAATTCTCTAAAACTTTATAATTTTTTTTATGTTTTGGCGTCGGTTTTCGTCAAAACCGACGCCAATTTTTTTTTTCACGTCGGTTTTTAAAAAAACTGACACCAAAAATATTTTTTTTACTTTTCGCGTCGGTTTTCATAAAAACCGACGCCAAAACTGTTTTTTTTGTTTTTCACGTCGGTTTTTTTAAAAACTGACGCGAAACATATTTTTTTTTATCTTTTTAGCATCTGTTTATTTAAAAACCGACGCCAAAAATGATATCGATTGGAATTTTTGGCGTCATTTTTCTTAAAAAACTGACACCAAAAGACCAACATATATCCTCTTTTGCATCGGTTTCAAACAAAACCGATGCCAAATTGTATTCACTAATACGCGGGATCATAATTTCAATTTTTTTTCACAATGCACGTTTAAATTTTTAAAATCCCGCATATATTTTCATACAACTCAATCGAAAATATTTTCATTTACTATATATAAATCTGTTTCTCCTTCATTCATCATTTTCATCCTCTTCGATTCAATCAAGTTTTCAACGCGACATCAATCGTTAATTTGAATACGATACGTATTCTATTCATGCATTTTATTTATTATTAATGTCCTTCATTTATATGCAACTCGATTAGATTTCATATAATGATGATTTAATTTTATTATCGAGTTAAAAATATAAAACATTCGGATGAGATTTACCAAGAATGGTGTAAGTTTAATTATCGATCGTCATTTTCATTATCACATGAGTTCTACACTAAATATAAGAGATATAATGATAAACAACATATCATTTCAATGGAAGATCAAAAAATAATCAAAATGTGTTTGAAGTATTATGTATATTTTATATCATTTGGTGTATGTGATTTTAATTTGTGTTTATCTTGTTTTCTTTAAAACATGTTGTATCAATCGATACTTTGACATGTTCAACTTCCGACGGCCATAACTTTTGATCCATAACTCCATTTTAGCTCCACGACCGGTGAAATCGAAGATTAGGAAATTCTCTAAAACATAGAATAATAATAATTTTTTTTCCGCGTCGGTTTTTGTAAAAAACGACGCCGAAAATAAGTTTTTTCCATTTATGGCATCAGTTTTTTTCAAGAACCAATGCCGAAACTATTTTTTAAACTTTTTGGCGTTATTTTTTAAGGAAACTGACGCAAAAAATGACACGGATGAGTTTATTTGGAATCGGTTTTTTACAAAACCGATGCAAAAAATCAATTGAATTTTGTTTGGCATCGGTTTACAAAAACCGATGTAAAAAGTCATATTTTTTACATTGGCGACCTCATCGTCGGTTAAAAACCGACGTAAAAAATAAAAAAAAACTGACGTTAAAGACCTTTTTTATACTAGTTTTTCTTAAAGAAATTTATGGTGTTGGATAAATACGGAATTTTGCATTGGGATTACAGACATAAAATTTGACTTAAAGATACATGACTTGAGTGGTACAACATCCAGATCAATGAAATTATTATAAGATGTACAATTGATTTGATCATGGGTCCAAATATCTACTATGTATTTATTTTCTTATGAATTTATACCCTAGTAGTATATAAGTATATGATCAAATTCATATATATATATATACACAAACATATATGGGGATATATATATTTCTATATATACATATACTCATAAAAGACGACGTTGTGTCTAGATGATTTTGGGTCACATGCCCAAGGATCCGTTGTGGAATTGATTTTATTATTTATACTTATTGTTTAATAGATTATAGTTTTCTTAGATATGATGATCATATTTCATGAGAATGAACTTATGGAATTAGATTTATAGTTTCATCATTGGGGTGGCCTACTGATATTATTTATCACTCCTATACATGAACCTATATGTGTGTGATGACATTATTTTTTTCAGGTTGATCATAGATGCATAATGGATGAGGATAATTCCCAAATTTTCCTAACTGAGAAGTGCTACCATGTGGATTATTCTGATCAGATTGGTGCAGTTCGACTGTTTATGTAGATCAGTATGTGGTATGGTTTAGAGTTAGTAGTAAATACCTATAATTTTATAACAGTTTATTTTATGCACTCATGAATGTAAGATAGGCCCTGTTGGTGACTAATGTTATGGGTATGAAATGATTGTTTTGGGATTTTATAGAATTTAATTTATTATAACAGAATGCTCATATTTTAGTTATTTACTGCTTCTATACTCTGTGTATTTACTGATTAGGTGATATCATATTATTTATGAAATTTTTTTACTCTGATTTAAGGGAATAATCTCTCCATAGACACACCATAGGACCTCGCTACTAGTCGGTATCATCCAGAATATGGAGAGGTGTTCTTGGGGAATTGTTGTGAACTGGTTAGGAGAACTGATTTATCAAAATCCAAGACGAGATGTTACAACACCCTTGGTGCACTTTTTTCTAGGCTGAACCAAATCTATGAAACCAATGCACCAACCCTGTACCAAAATTTCAATATTGGAATTTTTATCTTGGATGAACTTTCTAATGGTCATCATGTTTAGTTTCATAAAATTGAACTTCCATCTGTCCATCTCATTACACCTCTGAATGATAGAACTACATAGTGGAATAGACCACATATATATTTTACCACATATATGTGTTTCTGACATAGAAAAATGGGCTACATATCCATATTTCTAAAATTTCTAAATAGGCCATGTCACCAATTGTTTACACAATAGAACCACTTTACATAGACGATTATGAATGCAGATGTTTCTTACAGAGTCGATTCGACCAAGTAGCCATTTTTGATTTTCATAGCCAATCATGTCACACAGCTATCTAACATAACTATTTTAGCCAACATAACCATTTCATCCCATTTACCCATTTCAGTCAATGCATCCATTTTGGGCCACGTAGGTGATTTGGCCATAAAATCTCATAAAAACACAATATTAAAAAAATTTAAAATCATAAACTAAATATTTTTTCAATGAAAATAAAAAAATTAATGTTCCAAAAATTATTTGAGAATTAAAGAAATGAAAAATGAAAAATTTACCACTGAAAAATAAAACATTAAATAATATTTTTAAAGAGGAATATATTCATCCCAATTTGTTACATATTCACAGAATCTATATTAATAACTAAAGTAATGCTTAAAAATCATTTTATTAAATAAAAATAGATATGATTAGGTGTAATAAAATGGCGTCCCATCAAAAATCCCCACAAATAAAACATTTCACTCCTGGGAAATTATGTAATTTTAATTTTTCATTAGTGAAGGCCTCAGGGTCAATGAATTTCATCATGCCTAGGAGAGAACCAAATCATACATTATAAGAGATTTACATGCCACATTTTTGAGTTCATCACACTTAACAAATTAAATACAATCTCAAATCCCAGTTCTAGGAGAAAATACTAGAGAGACCCAAGTAGAATTAGATCTATAAATAAAGGTACAAAAACAATCACTCTCCCCTATGTTCCTCAAACAATGATTTATTTTACCACTTTGTTGATACAAATCTCTAGATTTTTTTATAAATCAATTGTCCCCTTTTTTCTTATTGTTTTAATATTCCCCTCACTATCATGACATAATTTTGACAAGGGAATTTTATTTTAAAATTTCTTATACAAAGAACTTATTGTTTTGGATTTATTTATAGAAACACACCCTGTATCTTTGTCATAGATACTCATCATGGGATACCAATTCCCTATTTTACTCGATATTCAAAATATTTTTAATAATTCTAGATTTTGGCTACATGAGATCTTACATGCTACCCAAGATATGTATCTATGTTCAAATTCATGTTAAAAACTCCTCAAGATAAAGATCCCATTTCATAAGATTCTAACATATAAAACTTTCTTTCATTTTATTTTGAGCTACATTACCATAAAATAATTGATCAAAAAAATTAAGCAATCAAACAATCACTATAATATCAGATTCATTTACTCAACCAAATATGTCAAGGAATCTCCCCTAGGCCATTATGAGTATTATTGGTTGAACTATGATACACCAAAAATTCCTATATTCATATACCAAAACATGATTAATCAAATAAAAGTGGAGGCATTTTTAAAAAAAATTGAAAAATAAAGGTTTTTTTGAGGTGGAATAACTGAAGCAAAGATAAAAAACACAATGAAGTCCCATATCCCCCACACTTAAATACCAAAATTTTCCAAAATTTTAATTCCTTAAGTAGGGAAAAAATAAATTTAAAAATAAATATTCATTTAGTAGTTCATAAATATTTGGATGGGTTACATGATTGTTCAAAATAACACAATTACCATGCTTATTTTTTAATCCATTAACATTGTTGTTTAAAATATTTCTTTTGTCAAATTAAACTATTCAAATTGTTATAAAAAGGAAAAATAAAGTGTAAATATTTTTCTAACATAAACATGATAAATAAAAAGAAAGAAATATTAGGAATGCATAGGCATGTTAGGGGTTCTAGCCAGATTTAAAAATCATTTTAATTGATTTTAAATAATCATGATATTAGAAAACTATGTAACCTTAAGATAAAAATAGATTCATTATTTATTTTATAAGAAAATCAATAGGTATTCCATAAAAAATAATTTCGAAGATGAAAAAAAGAAAAATATGGAAAAATTAAAACAAACCCCCATGATCTTTATTTTATACAATACTCTAGACCACTCAGTTCTAGTTCAAGGTTTGAGGTAGGGAGTTTAATACCTTGATTTATAGTTCAAATATTCTATTATTATTTATTGAACTATACGTGGGATCACTACCTAATTATTTACCGATAATTAAAAGGACATAATTAAAGAAACTAATAAAATTAAAAAGAAGAAAAAAACCGAATGGTGAAAAATCATTATCTTGGGGTAACCCCTCATGGGGTTTTGTGTTTTTACTGCCCACAATTAGAAAACATTGGATAAACACCATTATGATGAATGTTATGGTTTTTTATTTAAAATTACCAGATGTTATTCTTCCCAAATTCAGTGACTCTCCATTTATGGATTACCATATGTACCACTCAATTCAATCCCAACACCTTGATAATGGTGTAACCATTGTTGGTGGAGGGGGGAAAATATTTACTAACATTATTTTAAATCATGGGGTTTGAGATTAATGGGTCATGAGAGGGTAAATCTAGGGAAAGGCATATTGTCTGGTTAAGTCCAATCTCCCATTTAACAAACTTGAGGCCTGTTGTAATTCAACAAAACATAAAATAACAAAACAATAGTTGTTGTTCCCTCTAGATATGTCCCTGAATCAACCATCAAGAAACATGAAAACCTATAAAATCAATATACCAGAACAAAATAGGGCCATTACTTATTTTAAATTTAACAATAGATAGGTATTGGGGATCTATTTTTATACCAGTAAATAATAAATAAAAAATTCCTTGAGGAAAAAACCAATCCAAAGTAGTTAGGGCACCAGAATGCTCTACTAAAAAAACCAAAGCCACCATGAGAACCATATAACTAGAATAGAAGAAGTTAATGGTATTAGGGACAAGTATATATAGGGGATGTGTAGATAGAATAATATTTTACTTCAAAAACCAGATAAAATATCATGTGAATCCTTAGAGAGGGAACCAATGATAGAGGAAAAAAATGGGGAAACCCAAGCATACTGAAGAGGATATAGGGAAATGATAATGTAGAACACAACACTAGTAATTAATCACAACTAGATATTTTTTCCAATTCATCAATTTATATTAAAAATTAATCTCATGAAATTATGAAGATTTAGGTAAATCTCCAACTAAAACTACTTCACTTTTAAAACATTTCAAATCATAACCAAACTTATCTAGAGATATTATAATAATATTCAATTACTCTAGAACCATTGATTATACATCACGTCAAATGAAACACTAAAAATATTACAATTGTTTTAATATGATATATATATTAATAGTAAAATAAAACACATTAAATATATTCACTCCATCTTATTTAATTCTTCTTCACTAGACACAATTTTCAATGCTAGAAGAAATTCATTAAACATAAAATCAATGAAATACCAACTTGGGATTCAATAATTTCCCAATAACTAAATATATCTTAAAAAATGGCTTTTGATCACAATAATAGTTTATTACTATACTTTTTCTATAAATAAAATTTCTTATAAAGATATAAAAATTATATATATAAACTTGAGGATTTTATTTGAACATACCACAAAATTCAAAGAATTAATAAGATATATATTACAGTTTTTAATGAAAAGGACCAAACCTCCCATGAAATATAAGAATTATAATTAAAATTAAATAAAAAAAATATTGTGGAAGATTTTAATTTCAATATTAAAGAGGTTTTATATGATCTCACAAAATTTAGACATGGTAAAGAATATTTAGATAAATTTATAGGATCATAATGTCATAAAAATGAATTATTTAGATGTTTTTTAAAGATATACAACATGTTCCCAAAAAATGATTGAAATTTAAAAATAGTTATCTTAATATAATGTTTGAAATTATTTTTATAAAACACAATGTCTAATATATGAATAAAAATCCAAAAAAATCATGATATGTATGATAGAAAATTGCCCACTTCACCTCTATATTTTCATGGAAATATAATCAAATTAATGAAATAAGGGATTCTAAATATTTATTGAATCCAATTAGTAAAACTATGATTATTTTGTTTCAAAAAGGGTTTTCATATGTTTTAAAAACACATTTTACTATAGTAACACCATTTTATTGATGTAGAGATCAGTTTTTGAATTTCTATTTTCATAAAAATATATCTTGTTTATTTTAAAATTTATCTTTGGTAAAATTATATAACTGACAATTACTTTTTAGTTATATTTTATATCATTTATTTTATTTTTCTTGATTATTATATTTATTCATATAAAGATGATAGACATTATAATATATATATTTTCCATATTTCATCTTCTTTAAAAACATTTTTGTGGAATACATGTGTTATAACATACTTTCTAATTTATTTTATTTCTTTTTTCATGTAAATTACGATTTCCAATTGGTTTTCATTCTGTTATATTTAATTGTTTTCCTTATTCAATGAAAAAAATTAAATAATTGATCTTATTGTATGGTTTAATACTATTTGAATTTAATTTTCCTTTATTTATATTTTTCTGATATGATGAAGAAGTTTTGATCCCCCCTTCTCTTAATTTTTATTTTGAATGTTTATGTTTTCACTGCTAGAAATAGAAGAAAACCAATAAACATAAAGTAAGGTGACACTGGAGTCCTTGTAGTGGAGATAATAACCACTTTATTTCTCACTTGAATTCTAATAAAACACACCAAAGTACTAATTTTCATCCTAATAGTTAATTAATGGTATTTTATCCCCTCTTTTTGTTCAGATCCAAACATCATCTCGGTGATTAGTTTTCATATGTAAAGTGGTTATAAATCTATATGATAATTAATCTAGTTTATTATGACTAATGTTTTTGTTAAATACGAATAATTTAAATGTTTTATATATTATACCACTTTGGAAGGATTTTATATGTCATTTTCATGTTTATTTTAATTCATTAAATATCTTTAAATAATTCATTCATTATTATTTGAAAATATTTTTTGGACCCTATAATTTACTATTTTACTAAGGGGAATCAACATGTGAAGAAAATTAACTATCATTACATATTAGTAATTGAGTGTATAATCAGGTCACTCCTTGATCCATGATTTTGGTTTCGTATGTTATGAATTTTTATTACCAATTTTATAAGGTGGAAAATAAGATTTTACTATCTTCTCAATACCTTATGTTGTTTGTTAGATTTATAATTAACTATAATATTTTATATATTTGGTTTAAATATTTATAATTAATTATAAATAGTAAATATAATTTGGGGCGTTTTTTAATTATCAAAACATGGGAGATTATAGGATTCCTTACCTCTGGATGCTCAGAATTAATAATTAATAAACAATTATTTATTACCTTTTATTCTTAATATTTATATTGTCTGAGGAATTATTTGTGTTGAAAATATAAAAAAATTCTTTATTTCATTTAAATATAAAATCATTGTTTTGTTTTAATTAATTATACAAGACATGTTTTTCATATAATCTACTCTAAATTTTTTATTATGTTTGTGGAGTACTATAGTAATTTCACTAGTGTTTCATATAAATATTAGTTTTACATTATCTATATTTGTTAATCATATCTTGGGAACAAGTTAATTTAATTAAGTGTTTATTGTGGAATTATTAATATAAAAATATTATATTTTTTTCAAATGTGGAAAAAAATGAATCAGTATTTTTTCTTCTTCAAATGTTTACTTAATGTTATTAAAGAAATTTAACTATAAATTTATGTTTCCTGATTGTTTTAAATGTTATGTTTTTCTAGTAACTAAAGTTGTATATATTTAATATTTATGAGAATTTTTTTAAAACAATAAAATTTTTTAATCTTTTTCAATTGGAACAAACCCTTCTTTAAATATTTATATATTAAATATTAGAAAAAAAATAACTCAAAAATTTATTTTGAATCTATTTATTTAACTTTCTAATAACTAGTATTTTTTTTGATGAAATCATAGGCCATGTGTCATATTGGTGTTATATTTTTGGAAATGGAAATCTCGTTTAATTATCTAAATCATTACTAATAAATGAAATGGGTGGTTATTTAATTTTTATACTCAAATGGCGCTTTAAAAATATTACCTCTTATACTAGAAATATATTAGATTTCAGTAAAACATCACTAGAATAAGGGATTAAGAATTTCTTCCTGATATTTTAAGTGGAATCATGGTGGCTCGTATTGATACTCTAACACAAGTTTCTACAATTTAAAACTCCCAATTAGATCTTATATACAATGGATATATTTGGAATTAATAAACCCCTATTGGATCAAAAACATTATAGGGACCGATAAAAGCCATAAATACACCACAAAAAATGTTTTTCAAGTTGTGGGTATTTTTGAATCATGTTAAAAATCATAAATTTTCTCTGTTGCACTATTTTTGAGGATTGGGTTTTTTATTGACAATATTCATCATCATCCCTCAATTATCTCTTTATATCTAATTTTAATTATCATTGTTGGGATATAATAGAGAATATAAATTAAAGGTATAATATTATAATAATCTAATTAAGTATTATTTTTCTTCCACAAAGGATATTAAATCCATTAAATTGAGAGAATGAGTTTCTTTATTGAACCACTAAAAGGATAGGTAATTGTTTTTTGTTATTGGTTTTTATCTAACTATATAAAATACAGGGAAATTTTTATTGAAAACCTTCAAAGTAAAAGAAGTAATATAAAACCATAAAATGTTTTATGGTATGAGATGAATGATTAGGATATAAGATAAACTACAATTACAAAATTTATGTTTACTATTAAATTTATACCACATTATTTATTTTGGTTTTAACTTCTATTTTTTCTTCTTTTTTTAAATTTTATAAAAAATCTTCACCCCTATTTCAACCCAAATCTGGTAAAATATTAGTTGAGAGACATAGAATACACAATATAATTAAAAAAATTTCAATATAAACTCAGAATGACTGAATACATTATTAAAATATTAAATAATCTCAAATTGCACTATATACTCAGTTTCCAAAATTATTTTATTATTGATTCATTTACACCTTAACAAAATATTCACTTATATAAAATACTTGATCAACAAATATAATCATCAATAGGAAATTTTACTGAAATGTATATGCCTTATATTAAATTTGAGATATAATAAAACTATTATGTATTAAATAAAATTAATTAGTTATATGTTGTACAAAATTATTCCCCAATATATCTTTCTCTACTACACCCATTAAATATAATAGTGATTAACTTGGAATTCTTCAATCAAATGGAAAATATCCATAAATATTATTTTTTGATAGATTTTTTTTGTAAACATACTCTACCAAATGGTTAAAATACTCCCATGATGACACAAAGTATAGTTCATAAGCTCAGATAAAGTCCTTCAATTTTAATGAAGTGTTTTTTGACTGTCAATACTTTTTTATGATGATATGAAATAATCATTATCAATTGGGGATACATAACATTTTAGAATCCTTTTATGAACTACTATTTAAACCGTGGATCTATATTTTTAATGATTGAAAAGTGTAATGCAACAAGATTTTACTTTATATATTTTATTTAAATAAATATATTGAGTTTCATATCTTACATTACATGAAATATCGAACTAAAATAAAACCATAACAGATTATATTCATATAACATTATATGTAGTAAATATAACCATTGCAATTGAATTTATGGTATAAATAAATGTAATAAAATTTTGAAATATATAGAGAATAACAAATAAAAAGTCCATTTTAATAAAAATGAGAAAATATTATGAAATTAGTATAACTAAATAACTAATCATAAAATTTTAGGATTAAAAATGAATTTTCCTATAAATATTTTATTTTTACAACTGTATACTTATATTTTAAACAAAATATATTATTTTTTAATGATAAAATATATTTTTTATATTATTTAAATATTTAAACTAATTTATTTATTAATTTATAGGATAAAAGAATAAGAATAGTTAATATCTAAATAGTCATTTTTTAAATAATAATATCTTTTCATTATTTATGATATTTCAATTTAATAGTTAAATTATTACTTTTTAGAATATTAATTTGATAAAAATCAACTTCATTTTTTGATCCAAAATAACAATATTATCTAAGGATAAATTTTTTAGAATTATGTAAAAAAATTGTTTTTAATGTATAATGAAAAATACCATTTTCACAAATACCGATACATTTATGTTATAAATATGATATTAGAAAAACATAATATTTTTTTAATTTTTTAATAATAAAATATTTTTTATATTAGTAAAATTATACACTTAATATTTTATTTTATATTTAGACAACCTATATTTAACATTTTGGAACACAAGTAATATTATATTGTAATAAAAAAGTTTTTGGACATTTATTTTAATTAAATATTAACATGGTGTATTTTGGTTTTGGATTTATTTAAAATCTACATAACACTTATTTAATTACTAATAAAATAATTAATTTTTTGAAAACTAAAAGTCTTAAAAATTTAATCATAATAATAAATTTTAAGCATAAAAATATACTTTCCATAAAAATGTGTTTTTCATGTTATGTGCCCAAAAAAAAATCCCACACATAGAAATATTATTTGATAAAATTATATTATTATTTTGAATAATTATTTAAAAAAATGTAATAACGACCATTTAATTTCTAGGCATAATAATAATTTAATTAGGTGAATATATAATTATTAGAGTAAAAACCAATATAATAAGAGTTAAAAATCTAGAATTAAAAGGCATGGAAAATGTTTAAAACATGTATGGAAATGAATGGTTGACAAATGTTAAATATTAAACATTCCCAAAATCAATTATTGATCACTATTTTATGCTTTTGACCCTTAAATACTGAATTTTCTGTTACATTATTTAAAAATGGAACTCTCCTCACTTATAAACGAAGAATTCCACCACCACTTCAAGGAAACCCTAATTTCATATTATATTTGAGCCTTTACACTTTTAAATTATCATAGAGTCTTATACTATTTTTTCAATCCACTTTATCCCGGAAAAATTAATATGTACTCAATTTCCAAGAAGTCCTACAAGGGAAAGCTCTAGTTCTTAATGAGGTTAAATAGTTTTCATGGATGTCAGGAGTAAAATGTAAGGGGTTTTCTTGACTCAAAATATTTTATAAATTAATAATGACCCAATTTTAATATAGTTTTAGAATTTTATTTATTATATTATATTATGATATTATAGTTTATTTGTTTATTATTATCTATGAAATTACTTTAATATATTTTTTTAATCATAAATGATGACGATGATAAGAATAATTCCCATTCTCTCCAAAAGAGATATTTCCCTTCCATATCCATATCCATTCATCCTGAATTTTTATCCCTTTATTATTTTAAAATATAAATATCTTTTCTTTTCATTGATCTTGAAATTTCTGTTTACCTATTTTAAAATAAAATATTCATCAATATTTTTACGATGCAAGTTTCAAAAAATGTATTTTAAAATATAATTTTTTTTTCATTATATGTTAATTTATTTTTATCTTCCATTTATTATTTCCTTGAGATATTCACTTTTTTATTTTTAAAGTTTTCATTATTAATACACTATTATAAATAGTTTTTTCAACTGATTTCTTTATTTCAACTTCTTAAAATAAAACATTGAAAGTGACTCTTAACTTTATATTTAATGATAAAAAACATTTTTAGAACCCATTTTGTGTATTCACTTCTATTTTACAAATTATCAGTAAAGATTTTAATTGATTTGAAATTATTTTTGTGAACCACACATTAATTTTTTATGAAATACTATTTTATGGTGATTGAATGTTTGGTTTTAACTAATTACATCCTTGATGTGTATTATAAGGATATATTTTAGAAATTATACAAATCCCATTTCCTTTTAATGGGATCCTTATTATGTGATTATTGATTATTTTTCATGTGTCACGCATAGAGATGGATGATTTATGTGGGGGACCAATATTTCCCTACAATTCATTAGTAAATGGGTTTTATCTCATGAGATAAAAATGTTGTGTATAAATATGATTGTGTTATTATTTTTTAACAAGGTTGTGCAGGAACATGATCACATTTTGTTTTGTTCTCATAATGGTTCATTTACATGATCACAAATAGATTTTTTCATATGATGGTGTGTGTAAATGATCACATATAACTTTTTTAACAAGATGGTATATAGAAATGATATCATATAGCTTTTTTCACACAATTGTGTGTGGTCCTGGTTGTGTTTTTATTTGTTCCCAAGATTGTTACTGGACAGTATTTCTCTTAATTTTTTTATAATATTACAATTTAATATACCTATAATTATACCATATATTTAGGTCAATTTTTTTATTGTTATTATTTATGTATCATGATTATTATCTCACACTCTTCTTCCATGGAACATTTTCGTTCAATTGAGATAAAATTTTATACTATCATGACATATGGAAAAATTTTATTGTTTTGTGTTCTTTTTGATAATATATTCCCCCATTATAATGTTTTATCATATTATTATGATATTAAAATTGATGAAAAATTTCTACTGTTTTCCTTATCAGCTATCTGAGATCATCCCCATCTTATGTTTATGTTCCTCTAGTTACGAATATGAGTGTAACCTATGAAGTGTCCAGAAGGGGTTATATTTTGGTTTGATTATCAAGAAATTCTAAAGTATCATAAAATAATTTAATTTTTCATATGACCCTCAAACACAATAAACCTTATTATCTTGGTATTGTGTGATTATTTTTTAGATATAATTTTTTTCTTATAAAAATGATGTAAAATAAATATACAAGTAGTTTTGTTCATCTTACTTTATATTTAAATATATGTGAAAATTATGTGTTTTTTACAATATATCATGGAGTGAGGGTCTAGGGTGCCTCAAAAGGAATTACCTGAATCCTAAACACTTTCTTCACATATACTTTACCTAGGTCGTTATATAAGGACATCTCCCAAATGGGTAAAAGTTGAACTAATTGTGTGTGGTAGTCCATATTCACCCAAATAGAATCATGATTATGTAGTGTCATAAGTGACCCAAATATAAACATTATCATAAAATTATTTCATTTTCATGTAAATATAGTAAAATATTAAAAAATTATTATAGAATAATGATTTACATCATTTGAATATTTAAAATTCATACACAAAAATTAAAAATTAACTATTTATATCATCAGTATGCTCTACTAGAACTATTGTGTGATATCATATTAATTGTTTTCATTCCATTATATACCAAAAAATTATAGTTATAAAACAATTTCATAAATAATCTCATAAAATGTTATGGAAACACTTCTATATCATATAAATAGAGTATATGTTTATCATTTAGTAACCACTCATTAATGGTATCCCAGTCATATAATGGGTCACTGGTCATCAAGAATTATTTATTATTCATTTTTTTCTTCAAATAGTACACATGAATTTTTCTTACACCGAACCTATATAGAACCATTCTATCAAACTCTTCTCGATCATATATAGTTAAATCCTCTATAAATCACATAAATTTATAATTAATCTAATTTTTTTCAATGCTTGAGTCTTCTTACTCATGGAATCATTTACAACCTTTTATTTTTACATAATTTATAAAACATATAAAAGTTAACATTATAAATACAATACACCCAAATTTGTTAAAAAAAATTAAGTCTTTTTTGTTAATAGATACACTTTAGAATCTAATTGTTTAAATACAACATGAACCAATCACTAAATTGGTAAATACTATAGATATTCAAGTAATGAATTTTCAAACAATCTCAAATGTATTCATCAGATAGTTCTTCTCATCTTTTCATAAGTTTCATGATCCATATGACACTGTGTTATCCCCATTTATAAAATTGCATCAAAATTTTTCTTTTGATGAATAAAAGTAGACTAAATATCTCATTCAGGTATGATTTTTCTAGAATTAAATTCAACCATTTATTAAACTCATAAAAACTATTTAATTAACTTTTATCCTGCTAAATAGTCACAACCTCATAAGTTAACATGGTCACTAACAATGATAATATTGATAAAATTTGGATGAAGCATAAAAATATCCTTCTAATCTAAAGAATCATTTAATCTTTAATATACTACATGTATAATACCATAATATAACTAATTACCCATTATTTGGGAATTATAGAACAAAATATTTAGATTTGATATATACCAATAAAATAATATCAAAAATAAGAAATTATCATTTAGATAAATTCACATATAAGATATACTTCCACAACACATCCTGATAAATTCTAAAATTCCTTCCATGATTCTCAATTTATCCTTGGTAAAGTAGAATATCATTCAAAAAACAAATATTCTGGACATGTATATTATAGTGGAATGTCTAACCCCAAATGAAATTTATTTGAACTCACTATATCTATACTTTCTACTGAAAACCATCTTTTATATATACAATTCATTTTCCCTCTACTAGTGATATCTTGGACACAAATCTCCTTCAAAAATACTTATATCCCTTTAATTTTTAAAATAGATCATTTATACTATGTAAATATAATTAATTATTAAATTTCACATAAAAAACTTTTGATAATTGATACATAATCAAAATATTACAGTATCTTTTTTAGAAAACAATACTTCTTCCATTAAAGCGGAAATTCATATTTAATTAAACTCATTTCCATTAAAATCATATATGTTAACCTTAATTTTTTTTGTTTTATGGGACCCATTTGATATTTTGGAAATAATATCATAAACATTCCGGGATACATGCCTACAAAAAATCCATTTCTCTTCCAAGATGAAAGCCACAAAATTTATTATGAAATAAATAAAAACAATTGCACCATATATACAACTGATATTGATATATTATTTCTATTTATCTAAGAACCTATCTAGATACATGGTTTTTAAAATATCTAAGATGTTTAATAAACAATCATTCTTGACTCCGATTAATTTTCCACTCTCTCCAAAATGTGTAAACACTTCCATCTAATAATGTTAAAGATAATCTATACCAATAATAATAAATGTCATATTTAATCATTAACATCCTATATTTTCCAATTTTGTGGTCATATGTGATTATATATAGAACCAATAACTCCTATAATATTTCCAAATCACTAACCATATTAGAATAAGATGTAAATTTTCATTCCTCATTTTATCCTATCTTCAAATGGTATCCAATATTCATAGAATAAGTGATTAAATCCACTATGAAAATTTAATTAATATAATACTCATAATGACATATATGAATGAAATGAACATATATTTACCCATGAAGATCATAAAGTACTATGTTGGTTATATGTGTTGTCTATTAGCTTGTTAATATGACTTGGTGTATTGGGTTATGGATGAAGATACCACTAAAGATAAATAAAAAGATTCAATTACATGTAATATGAATATCCAATCCTATATTTGATAAATATATATTTTAATGTTTCTTATTAATTGATGTTTTATGATTTTCTTTTCTGTTGAAATACAAGTACTAATACATTAAAATAAATACTATCTATAACAATTTTATAGAGTTAGAATAAAACATTGATAATAAAAATTTAATTTTGTGTTTATGGAAGTTATTGAAGGTAGTTAAAAAATTTAGAAAAAAATAGATAAAGTTTAGAAAATTGTCTGATGTGTAGTTATGCTGATGGCTATAATATTGAGTGATGATTATCTTTGAGATGAAGGTTTGATAAAGATGGATTGAATAAGTATTAAAAATTTAGTGTAAATTAATGATAATACTGATGGTTGAGAATTAAATTAGTAAAAATATTTGAAAATAATGTTGAATAGCTATATTAATATTTAGATATTCTACCATTTTATTAATGTTGTTTTGAGGTTATTGAATGTTATTAGAGGACCCACAAGATAATTTTATCATTTTTTGGATTCAATTAAATAAATTTTGAAATATGGTATTATATGGTTAAAAAAATAGAAATTATAATGAGCACATTGTATTGCATAAGACTTTATCCTTATAGTTTTAAAATTGGATAAGTCTTATTTAATAAGACTTATTTTACTTATTTGTAAAAAATTTTATTTTTCATAATATCCATAAAATATTTCATAAGAATTTCTATTTTTCATTTGTCTTCCTAAATATATTATAATTAATTTGAGATACGTATAAGACTTTGTTTGAGGAGTTTAATATTTTTTCTTAGATTCATAATACACATCCAAAATTAAAATTTGTAAAATAAATGAGTTTATATGTTTTTCATGAAAGGTTTAAGTAATTATCTAATCACATAATAATTTCACTTTTTGAGCGTAATACTTATAAGACCTCTAGACTTTGGAATAGGGAGGACTACCACTGGGGATCATAATAATTTAATAAAAGTAATAATTAATATTCTATAAAAAATTCATTCACCTTCTGAAAAAATATAAAATTATTGGAAATATAGATTTTTAAGAAACTATAATTATTAGAAACTAAATACTTTAATACTTAGTGAAATTTAAGATATTGAATAACTTCTGGAAGATACTTCTGAAAGATGAGTATGATGATGTTGAGATGGAATATAGTTCTAATATCATGATTTTTTATTAAAACATGGTTCATTCTATGATTAGTATTTATTAAATGAGAAAAAATAAGGATACCACTAATCTATTAATATGGGATTATCAAATATATAAATTTTAAAATCAATATCAATGATCAATGATTAAACAATTAACAAAAATTAAATCAAACATCAATTGTTGTGGAGTATGTTTTTCCTACAGTAATAGAGATTATTTTTTGTGTGATTTTATCGAATTATATTGAGAAACATATCCAGAGTCTCTTGGAAGAATTAATTTTATATTTAATTAAATGAAATTAAATGAAAAAGTCTATTTGTTGAATGAAAAATTTATACACGAAGTTTAAATAAATGAATATTTTTATGATCAGGGTATAACACCCATGTGATGCTATTGAAAAAATATATTTTAAGATCATGTATATAAGTTTGATTAAAATATTTTATATATTAATTACATATAAAATATAATATATAATCTAGAATATAAAATTGGAGAAAAAAATAATGTTAATACTAGTAGAGAATTGAGAGATCCGGCTACTACACTTTAGAAGAAAAATATTCTCTATATCTAGAAAGAAAGAAAACTTGATGAGATTATAAATATATAATCTTGTCGATGATGAAATGAAAAAAAAAGAAGAAAATGTAAGAATAATAATAAAGGTAATTTATAATATACATTTTATCTCTCTATTTTCTATGTAAAAATTTTTATATTGAGGTGATACTGAATTTTTTAAGATAATAGGATGCCTAAGAGTTAATTAAAGATGAAAGATAATATTTTGAAGAAGATATTATTTTTTATTAATCATATAGTCAGACATGCCTGATAATCTTTCGAAAGTTTACTTGTCATTCAAATACTTTATTGAATAAGGAGATCTGGTCACATTAAATGGAATGACATCCAGTTTCAACATACGATCATCTTTTTTTGGTTGCATGTTTTTGTTAAATACTAATGGTTTAAATATAAAAAACTTCAATCATGTTATCTCGAGTTAGTGATTATCCAAGGTAATTGGATAAAAAATCTACACTAAGGATTCCCCTATATTAAAATACAATAGTTGTAGAGTTGAGTATAAGATGATAAATACTCACAAAATTTTAATAACTTATATGAACAAGTGAAAAAATTTGTGATTGAAACTGAAAGTAACAAAAATAATTAGTATGCTTCCTCATTGGGAATAAAATATATAACAAAACATTATTCTTATAATTAAGTAAAAAATTGGAATCTAATGTGGCATTTTATATTGGGTAATAATAAAATAAATCCATTTATATTATAGTAGGTAACTATAGTTTTGGTATCAAAAAAGGATTTTAATATTGGAAATAGAATTTTGTAAAAACTCTTTCACAATTTATTCACTCCAATGTTGGGTGATTGAACCCAATAACAGGAACTTCAATTGGTATTTGAGAGAAATAGTTTCCCTTTGGTAGGATCATTTTTAATTCATGGTGATTTATATTTTAATACGGTGAAATTAATTATTGAATATATTTAATAAGTGCCTCTGAAAAAATACATTTCTAATCTCTCTCAGAGAAGATATAGAGGTTTTTTTTATTAAACATAAAAAACTAAAAGTAAATAGAGTTAAAGAAGCTAAAAAAATTCAAAAGTGATAAAGGATATTCTAATACTACATGAATGTAATTAGAGTGAAATTAATTTTGATAAATTTACTATTGTTGACCAGTAAGATGAAATGAGTTCTATCTATCATAATCATGATTGTATGATATTTTTAGAATACATATACAAGGATCTCATGGATTATTTAGAGAATGTTTTTATTGAATCTTTCTATAACTTAATTTAATTTATCAGTTATTTACATAAAGATAGAGATTAAATTGAATAGTAAGTAAATGTGATAGAATATTCATTGGATATAAAGTTTTAAAAACGAGACACACTTAGAAAAACAGTTTAATATAAGGAAGAATCAATTTTACATTGAAATGAATGATTATATCTTGTTAGAGAATAATTGAAAATTATTTTTTTATATGGTCATGGGGGAGGTTTATTTACAAAAGTGATCCATGTGTTGGAAAAACTATATAAAACCACTATGACTGACACTGTTATTTAATTTGAAATTAATGACAAAAGGGTGAAGGATCTTGAAAATTATCTAAAATAGATAGGTAAGATGCATCAATATTAGATGTATATGATCATTATTTAATGGTTAAATTTTTTTAGATATGTTGAGGCAAAAAAAAATAAACTCATCATGAAATTTCTTGAACATGAAGTAAAATTTAGAATTTTTGAGGAAGTTAAATGATAAACATTCCAAGATATAAAGAAAATAAAAAGTGTTTCCACAAAAAAGTATGATAATATATTTATTTGGAAAATTATCATTTCATAAGAAAAAATATCTTCTAATAAATTATTAATAAACCTATAATAATCTTATAATAAAGGTAAAACATGCTCCAAAGGACTCTTTTGGTACAAATATAGTTTTATCTGCTAGTATATTTTTCAATTTAGAATATAGAAAAAAGGGTAAAAATAAATTTTTAGGATCAAACATATATTTCAAGGGAATATGTGAGAAAGTTTATGAAGATAATCTCTATTAAATAATCCTATAACAATTTTGAATCTATCCAAAAATCACACACTATTTAATTTGTAAATACTATTACAAATCTAAAAAGAAGATTTTTTATAGGTCAATGCTAGTGCTATAAGAGAATGAGGAATAAGGCCACTGAGTATTGTCACAAAATTTCATATCATATAAATATTTTAATGTAACACCAGATGATATTAATATATATCTATCATTTAAATAAGTCCAATGTGTTTTATAGATTTCTTCAAATTCTTCACCGAATAAAAACAAAACCACAATACATTTTGATAAAACAAAATTATAAGTAGTGAATATATCCCTTATAATTTAATTTTAGTTATAAATTAAAGTTACAACATTTAGTATAAAAGTATGAATAAAATAAAAGTGTAATATTTGAGACCCTACAATTATAATAAAACACTACGTCCTAAAACAATTAAAAAACAAACACTCTAAAGAGACATAATTAATGAATTTCTTTACAAGTGAAATGTTAATTCTAATTATACAAAATTAAATTCATATTAGGATTTAAAATGTTTATATTTTAATAATATGATTTTTTTTATTTTTCTGAAACATTTTATTTTGTAGTGATTATTAAAAAATAATTATTTTTTAAAACCATTAATTTTATGACATTATTATAATATAATAATATATTAAATATTTTTATATACTTTCAATAACACACATATATATATATAATTAAAATTAATAATTCATAATTACTATGTTTTTTTAAATCCATGTTTAACATTTTGGAAACATAAGTAATATTTTACTCTAAGAAGTGATTTATATGCCTGTATTAATTTTATATTGTTCTCATCACATATGGAAATTAAAACCCAAATAATAGATTTAATATAATATATCAACATTAACATATTATTTAATATGAAAAATGTTTTTTTTCATAAAATTATTATTTCTATGATTAATGGTAATGAACATGATAATGATAAAAATGTTATTTTCAATAATATGTTTTATTAATATTGTGTAATTTTTATATAATAAATTAAATTAATAAATTTTACAAACATAAATTAATATAATTTTTAAACATAAATTTAAAAAATTATCACTCATTGAGTTGGTAATACATACTAAATTAATTAATTACACTTAATGGTGAATTTTTTCCCCATACTTTTATATATAAAAGGTTTCAATTTTAAAGTTAATTTTCTCCTACTTTGAAATTTTATCAGATTAAATGGTGGGTAAATTTAGGTTCATAATAACTATAATTTGTAATAAGAAATATTTTATATTTTTAGTAAAACATTTGTTACTTTTTTAATAACTAGTAACCCTAGTAAAGAGAAAAATGGTAAAAGTAAAAATATAAGAGAAAATGACTTCTAGTATGTTTAAAACATGTTTGTAAATAATTGGTGGAGACTTTACCAAACCTATATCACCCCATAATCCATTATTTATAACTTTTCAATTAATTTTACCTTGAATAGTATGATGATATAATTGATAAGTAAATTCTATAAAAAAGTTCCATTTTATTCCATTATAAAAGGGGCACAGTTCCGTCATTATAATTCTCCAATTTACTTAAACAAATAAAGAACATCAATCATGTGTTGCATGGACTACTTCCACCATAAAGCAACAAATTTAATTTTTCACCACTTTCACTCTTTTTGGTACATAATGTTGGAATTATATAAAAAATGTGACATATATAATGTAATTATAAAAATGAAGAGAAAATTTTAATCCACCTTGATTTCCTCTCATTCATTGGAAATGTGAATTTTGTAGACTACCTCATCCACAAAGTACGTTTTTTCTTTTTTCATATTTATTTTCAATATTTAACCAAAATAATTAAAATCTGATTCAAAACTCTAAAAATCCAAATAATATCCTTATTCTTATATTATATTGATATTATTCCCCCAAAAAATTCTTAACTAAACTCACCCATCGAATTATGGTACGTTCATGTTTTGGTCAGCCTACCCATCTACTTGAAAAATTCTGTAAAACACTATCATGGATGAATATGTGGGCTTAAATACTCATATTATTATAAGTTAATAAGAAAGTAATGATTGTTTTATGGTTTTGTAAAGGTTATATTAAGTATTTCAATTATTATTAAAATATCATCTTTAATCATTAAATTTACCAAATAATTCGACACTGAATCCACTTTCACAAAAAATAACTATCAAAATTATGGGATGATATAATTGGTATATCTTAAATATAAGTTTTCTATTATAGTACCTTAAATTTTTTTAGAATGATGACCTTTTTGAGAATAATAAAGAACAACACTACTATTATGAAACTTAATCAAAATAATCAGGACATTTCACACTTGGTATTGAAAATAGATAAAAAAATAACTAATATAAATGTTGAGAATAATTATAAATGAGGTTTTTAAAAGGTTTTAGATATGAATATAACTTTATAATATGATATCAATATTGTTAATTTTCTTATATTGGAGATTAAAGTGTTGTAATTGATGTTAAGAAATAATGAAAGGGAACTTTCATCTCAAATCCATTTTTATGAGTCATTTTCTAAATTTCTAACATCATTATTATTTTATAGCTTATATTTTAAATATTTAATATATTATATCATGATTATTATTTTAGTTATGTAGTTATTAAGTTCAATTACGAGCTCTATATTTAAAAGGAATTTTGATTGAAATTTTACTTAAGTATTCCTAAATACAAAAAATCATACATTTTATAAAGTAATTTGTGTGTGGTTTTACTTGAAATTGCATCATTATCTAGATAATTATAAGTTGATATGGATTTGGAACAGATTCACCAAGGAGTAATCACCCAAAAAAATTCTTACTGAGTATTAACTCAATCTTATTTTGATATTATATGAGTTAGCCTAATAATAAAAATATGGTTAGACACTTCTAGGGTACATTATTTGGATAATTCACATGATCTTTATGAACCTTAATGATTTATTTTCCAATAATTACTTTAGTCTCCTACTATTAAAAACAACTAAACCCAATTAATATATTTTATTGATTACCCAATAATTTGAAAGTACCCCATACCACCACATTATTTTATATCATTGCAAAGGGTTCATCCTATTACAATGAGAATACCCCATATATTCAATGTTAATTTTTATAATATTATCCATGATAAAAAAATTATTTCATCGAATGGGGAAATTTTTGTTTTTTGGTATTTTTATCATAAATATATCTATTATTCTATTTTTCCATGATTAAGTAATAAATTCTTTTTATAATGTTATGAAATGTATTTTTAACTCAAATGATGAATGAACTGGACTTAACGATCAATGGTTAGGGCCTAGTATATATATATACTCTATATTAATTAGTATGACTTATGCGAATAATCATCTAGGTATTTTAATATTCCTCACCCATTAATGTAGGATGTATTTTCACAAGGCATTGGAGAAATGTTGGTAATGTCCAATATTATTCGTTCTATTTGTATGATATCAGTAATCATTACACATGTTTGTATTAATTTTCATAGTTATATTATGCCCTTACTTTAATTTTATAATTGAATTTTTTTGATCATTTATTTCTTATTTTTATATACTTTTTATGCCATGATTATTTTATAATAGATTCTATCAAATAATACCTTTTACTAAGCATATGAGATTACCCTTATTTTTCTTAATTCCTATAGGAAACCTAAAAGAGAACTATATGTAATTTTAAAGGATACACTAGAAGATATAATAACATTCTAATGAATATTGAGGCTATAATTTATTTTCTCAAGTGTAATTTTAAAAATATCTCTGTATCTAGCCCTTTAATACTATTATGCTATTGGATTCTTCAAGAAATCTTATATTATATACCAATATTGTAATATAACATCAGTATCTATGTTTTTTGATATTGATTTGTTATATTTTGTATCTAAGAATGTTTAGTAGAATCCTTAGATACTATATTTAGAGGAACATAATTAGGTATCACAGATATTATGAAAACCTTAATATTTTAAGAATTTTTTTCGTGAAAAAATAATAGAAAATTTATTTTATAATTCAATTTCTTCATCCAGTTACATAAATTATACTGATAAGAGACAATGAATAATAGATGAAATAGTAACTATAACAACACTTGAAGTTGAGGTAGGGATGTTCCTCCTGAGTAATCAATATTCCTATAGTCAAAGATGATAACATAATATCGATAATTGGGAATTTGAACTTGGTTTCGACAAAAATACTTCCCCATATATATAAAGCAACTAATTCATAATGTGTTATATTGGTATCTAAAAAATGGATCATGTTTTTAGAAAGGAAATTTCATTCTTAGATAAGTAGTGAAAGGGAAAAAATTATCATGAAATTATATGGTCTGAAGGGAGATGAAAATCAATGGTGTTCCTTAATTCAGATCACTAAATATGTATTTGACATTGAGTGAATGTAATTGAGAACTTTTAAGGAGTAATTATATAAAAATTACTTTCCTCAGGATAAAAGTATTATAATATAAAAGAAATACCTCAAACATAAACAAAGGGTGTGGAAAATATTATAGATAATGGAGATAATTCTATGAGGTTAGATATACATTTTTAACCAATGTATATTTGAAAAATAAATATTTACAATTTCATTGATTGGGTAAAGTAAATTAATTGAATATATTTAGTCTCTCAGATTTTTTCATTATATGATGATATATTCTAAGGTGACATTAAGATGGAAAATGAGTTATCTAATATATATGTCTTCAATGGGAATCTGAAGAAGTAGGGTTATACTGAGCACCATGAAAATAAAATTATAAAAATGGTAATAAAGTAATATTCGAATTTAGAACATATAAATTCAATAGAAATAAACACTAAAGAAATTTATTCAAGGGAATGTTAGTTTATTTCAAGTGTAGGGAAACATTTCATCAAACTTATGAATGAAAAGTCAAGGTATAATTTACTGATATTAAATTTATTTTCTATAAGTATATAGAGAGTTATGAAATCTAATTCCACAAATGCCAATGGAATTTACCACAAACAATTTTTAGGGATAAAGAAAAACCATATATGATCTCTACAGTGGAGGTCAGAGTAAACAAATGTCTTGATAGAAGTTACATTAATCATATAATCAATGATATAAAAATCCTTATTGAATTCCAAATATAAATACTAATTTATATTATCCATGTTAACAAATAATTTTGAATCATCTCCTAATACTCTAATAAAGGAGTTGTTGGTTAAGACAATTAATGGGAATCTTATTGAAAATAATTTTCAAGCTGTATTTATTAATATATATAGATATTACATGGGGAAAAAATTATTATTAGACCTATAGTTTATTTTTACATAATATATGTTCTGGATTGGGTCTCAATGTATAATTAATGAATTTATTTCTTATAGAATAAGATTAATATTTTTGATGGGTTATAGACCAACTTGTTTTCAAGGGAGAGACTTTACCTCCTGAATATTTTCTAGACCATCCTATTGAAACTTTCCTAAATAAAATTATAGGAGAATAGAAAGATAGAAAATTTCTATGGATGGTAAGGGAATCCTAAGGAAATAGTATTTACCTATTTTACTATAACAAATTGCTGTATTTATAAAGGAATTTCTAGGTTGTCCACCTGATCTTGAGGTTTATATTTCTATTGAACACATTCTTGATGCAAGAACCATAACTAATGAATCCTATATAAAAGAACCAATGTAATTGGTAGTGTTAATGAAACAAATACAAGATTTATGTGATAATGGATTTATACACCCTAATGTTTCACCTTGGGGAGACCATATTTTATTTCTAAAGGGAACATAAGGTTCCAAGAGATTGTGAATTAATTACAAGGAGATCAATGCTATTACCATATAGTATAAGTGATATTTATCCCATATTAATGAATTGTTTGATCATGTTTATGTCACTCAGCAATTTTCAAAAGATCAATTTTTTACTATGGTAATCATTCGATACAAGTGAATAATAAGGATATAACAAAGACATAAATTCATACAATACATGAACATTATGACTTTATAGTAATTCCTTTCACATTAACTAATACACCTTCTATTTTTATTGACTTTATGAATAGAGTATTCAAGGATTATATTGATAATTTTTTTGGGGAATTCAATTATTATATCATGATATAGTAAAAAATATGTGAATATCACAAGAACAATCTATGCATAATATTTGAGATCCTCAAATAAAAAGAATTATATAGGAAATTCATTAATTGTAAATTTTAAATGTATTATGTTTATTTTCTTAGTCGTATTGTCCTCAAATATAGAATATATATTTATCCATTATAGACAAAGGTTGTTAATTAATGGTTAACAATAACCAATATAAAAGAGATATGAAGTTTCCTTGGATTAGAAGGTTATTATTGAATGTTTTTCAAAAAAATTATATATTGGATAACCCTATTAATTAGATGTCATATAATGTGGTTAAATTCACATGGTCTACTGAATGTGAGGAATGTTTTGATGAGATAAATTCAATAACTCTTAATTCATTAGTATTCAATTTATAACCAAGAATTTAATGATTTTAAATACCTAGTGATACATCATATAAAATACCATTTTCACCCACCATGAATGATAGAGTGGTTTCTGATTGCATCAAGGGAATTTATGATTCATGAAAAAAATTATCTAACTAATCACCTTGATATGAATGTTTTAATATTTTATTTGAAAATATGTAGGAAATATCTTTATTGATAAATATGAAATATATATATACGAACCAAAAAAGTATAAAGAATATTTTCTCTCATAAAGAGATGGACATGATGCAAATAAGCTGGGTAAAACTACTCAAGGACTATTATTTCTCAATAAACTACCACCCTAGGATGTAAATAAGGTAGACATTGCTTTTAGTTAGAGAGACAATTGATTTATAATAATGATTGTGACTAATAAGGATCCAATATTCAATAATATAGTAATGGTGAATATGGTAATTATGATGAATGTAGAGCCATAAGTCCTTCTCCAATAAATTACTAAACTACATTTACTAGAATAGATAAAAATGTACCAACAAGATAATAAAGACATATAAAGGGGGATTAAATCCATGGATGATGGTTTTTTTAGCGTCATAATCTACAAAGATGGAGTGTTGAGGTTTGGAAGGAGTTTATGTGTTCCTACCAAACATGATCTGAAGAGGAAGCTACTAGATAAAGAACATATCTCTAATTTTACTATATACCCTAGTAGTATACTGATATCAGGATATTTTGATAATACTTCTGGTGGGATGGATTAAAGTTTGAAATTTCCAAATATGTGTTAAAATTATTAGTGTGTTACTAGGAAAAGGTTGAAAGAAAAAATCATAATAATGTCTTGAATCCTCAGTGTGTATATATGGAAGTAGGACAATATTATTGGGTAATTTTTCATTAGACATCCAATGAATCCAAGGAATAAAGATTTTATATGTGTCATCATGGATCACCTTACCAAATTTTTACATTTATAAAAGTAATGTAATACCAAAACCTTTAGTTACTTTCCCAACACTATACTATTTAAATCATGATACATCCCAAGGTACCTATAAAAATTTTATCAAATCATGACCATAAAATCACTTAAAAATTCTATAAGACCCTTTAAAAAGTTCCCAACACTGAGATAAATTTGTAAATAACCTATCATCCCCAAACAAATTAGTAGTCTAAAAGAACTATTCATATACTAGAAAACATTCTGAGATTGTGTTCTATTGACTTCCATGTGGGACAGGATCATTATCTACCCTTGGTGGAATATGAATACAATATCATTATATATTTGAGAATATAGAGGGATTATTTGAGGAATTGTATATGGAGATATTTCATACTCCAAATTAACGGTAATAAGATATAGAAATATTTCCAGTTGGACTAGAACTTATAGAGGAGATACCTAAGAATGTTCATACTATTCAGAATCAAGTTAAATTAACCCAAAATATAAAAAAATATTATTCTAATAATCAAAGGAATGAATTGGATTTTCTAGTGGTGGATATTGTATTCTTAACATTATCCCCATGGAAGGGTCGTGTAACATTTGGTAAAAAGTGTATGTTAATCATTAGTTACATCATGCTCTTTAATATTTTATAGATAATTTGATTTTTAGCTTACTGATTGTATATTCCAATCATTATCTATAAAGTACATAACATCTTCCATGTTTTATTGTTGAAGAAATACATGTTGGACCCATATCATATACTCACATATGAGGGCATTGAGTTGTAACTTAAATTTCTTAATAATGGAGATCCTATCTAGATTCATTACACTATAGAGTGAGTGTCACAGAATTAGAAAACATAGCTTGTTAATGTCAATATGATAAATCCAAAATTAGAGGAGGCAACATTAGATTCAAAAGAATCTATAAGAAATAAATTATCGAAGTTGTCTAGTATCTGACATGTATCTAATTTTTTGTATGGGATTCTTTAAGGGGGGAATGTAATACCAAAGGTTGTACTAAAACAGGTAAACACAACATCCCAAAAATCTTACATAATTCACACTCTCAAGAGCCATTATTCATGAATTTATTTATAAGTATAATTTTAATGTTAATATTAAAAAATGAAAATCATTTTCCGAATTTATATGGTCAATATTATATTATGATGAATTTGTGAGATTTTTATGAAATACATGTTTTTAGGTGAATATTAAAAAATATAGATATTGTTAAATCCATAAATTTTATGATATTATCACAATAAAATAATAATTTAATTAATTATGAAAACATTTTATGTAAAATATAAATATTTACAAGTACAATAAATCATTTAAATTTACAATTTTATATTTATAAGATACATTTTTTTGATTTTAGAATCATTAGTAATATTTCACTATAAAGAAAATTAGTTTCTTATATTAAAAAAATAGACTTCAAAATTTATATAAAATATATATAAAAACTAGATAAAATATATTAGATCAACATGATCATATTATTTAATAGGGTAAATTTCATTTTTGGGCACAAAATAATGATTATTGTGATTAATACATTCATAGAGGTTGAAAGTAAACAAATGGATGGATGAGAGATTCTACAAAAATCTAGTGCAATACATGTAGAAACCCTATGATTGGATGAGACATGAAATCTAATGACAAGTGACCCAATGTAGGCCAGCTATGATGACCAAGTGGAAGCGGATCTATGTGACTTAGCAGGACCATGGTGGGGAGTGACTCTATGTGACTTGGTAGACCCACAATACTCGATTAGAAGAGTACCTCAGTATGGAAAAGTTGGAAAGCGACTTCTATGTGACCCGGCATTCCCACGGTGGGGATAAGATTATATGTGACCCAACATACCAATGGTACTGATCAAGGAAGAATGGAAAAAAATTACAAGGATAGTGGGAGGTGGCTTTTATGTAACCTAGAAGGCCCACGATACTCAATTAGGATGAGTTCTACAGTAGCCCAAGGTGTTCAATGATAGGACTGATGGTCTTAATTTCTTACTCTAGATTATACATGGTGTGATATTTCTTACTTCTTGGTCATCTTTCTGGATTTCATCATGGTCTTTCCTTGCCTTTTTGGGGTCCATGCTGAGTAATTTTTCACTCACCCCTTCCCAGGCTTCGACTGCATGTGTTGAGTTTTGTGAAGACGACCGACGACTTGTTGGAGTAATTGGTGGACCAGGACCTATTTGTTCCTAGTGAGACCAGGTAGACGCGACATACTTCTATAGCTTCTGACATATACTCTGTACTTTCCCATCAGGTGGGGTTTCTAGAAGACAAATTTTAGAGTTCCTAGTGTTTTCTTATTTTCAATTCTTCCTTTGTTGGGTTTGTATTCTGGCCCATTTTACCTACAGTTTCTAATTTTACTCAGTGGTTGTTTGGTAGTAACATTATTATTTTATGATGTTGGTATAACTATTAGTTTATAATAAATAATTTATTAATATTGTGAAATTTTTAACTAATAAAAAATTAATACCATATAAAATGGTCATCAAATATTATTTTTAACATAAATTTAAATAAATTATCTCCCATTCATGTTTTAATAATTACAACATTAGATTAAGAACTTTAACTATGGAAGAAATTTTTTTTCTACAAAATAGTTTTTTATAAAACATGTTCTAAATTAAATTTTAATTTAATTTTATTAAATTTATAATAAATTCAGTTTAATCACACCCAAATAAGAAATTATGAGTTATTTTTCAAATTTTTAAGACATAAGTTAGGTTGGTAAAAACTAGTTACATCGATAAAAGAAAAAATATGAAAAAATTAAAATATAAAATTAAATGACATCTAATATGTTTAAAACATGCATGTAAATAATTTTTTGAGGATTTATTTACCAAATATTCTCCCAGAATCTATTAGTTAAATTTTTTAGGGTCATTAACCGTTAAAATATGTAATAATATCACAGAAAAATTAATGTTTATTCACAATGGTTCCCTTTTCTTCTCTTATAAAAGGAGATCTATTCCACCCTTTAAATGATCCACAATGCCTTGGAAACATCATTAAACTAATACCAAAAATTTTACACCCCAATAATTCTATTTTATTTCCTAAATCCCCTTTTTACTACAATTCATCATAACTCCATGAATTATAAGGAGTTCGTTTAGAGGAAGTTTAAGGTATCAATATAAGTATTACATACTCTTTACCTTTTCTCCTCAATCATCATCATAAAAAACTTCCATAAATAGATTAATATAATCAATTTATTATGATTTTCATAATTTTTTTGTTATATTAGTGAAAAAAATATATTTGTTCCTTTCCACACACATAAGAATAATAAAATAATGTCGATCATGCGTTGTGAGAACCACCATCTCCATAAAGTAGAAACTTCCATTTATCACCACCACCCCTCTTTACTACTTTTAAGGATGTAATTAATAAATAAATATGGCATATATAATATAATTATTAATATTAATAGAAAAATATTTATCCACCTTCATTTCCACTCCATCATTGAGAAATGAAAATGTCATCAGTGTGTTGTGCGGACTACAATCTCTACAAAGTAAAATTATTTATATATTATATTGATTTTATATCATTATAAAAAATAATTAAAATATGATTCAAAACCATAAAAATATATAAATAATATCATTCTTATTTTTTTATAATTATATTATGGAAATAGAAATATTTTCTTAACCATAATCACCCATTGAATTATGGTTTGTTCATCTTTTGGTCGGTTGAATCGCCTACATAAAATTGCTATTAAACATTATAATAGATGGATATGGGAACATAAATAATAATATTAATATAATATAATAAGAAAATAATGATTTTCTATGGTTCAACAATTATAAAATTATGTCATTAACTTATTATTAAATTATCATCTTTTATTGGTAAATTTTTTGAAATAAGATGACATCGATTCCAATTTCAAAAAACAGAACTAAAACACTTATGCCATGAGATAAGTGATTTATATATCAAAATAAGTTATCTATTATTATACCATAAAATATCTTGTAATTATTAATTTTGGGAGAATGATAATGAAAACACCCCTATTAAAAAACTATTTTAAAATGATCAAAATAATTGACTCCTCATATTAAAAATTAATAATAACTGGCTAATATACAGGAAGATAATAATAAAAAAATATGTTTATAAAATTTTATAAATATTAATAAGGTTATAAAATTTGTGATTAAGATATTTATTTTATTAATATAGGAAATACAAGTGATTTAGTTGGATTCATTAATTAAGGGTAGAGAGATTTCGTCTTAAATTTCTTTTCATGAGACATGTTTTATATTGGGAACCATATTCTAACTATATAGCGCATATAATTATTTTTTAATGTTTAATTAAAGTATATTTATTTCGATTTTTTTTGTTGAAATGTTACCCAAGGTTCCATAATTCCTAAAAATTCAATATTTAGTAAAGTGAAGTGTGAGGGCTTTTATTTGAAATTACATCTCTATCTAGACATAAGAATGTGTATGTGGCTATGGTATAGATGCACCTAGGTGTAATCACTATAAAAAGGGAATGATATTTATCTAATCAATATCCACTTGGTTTATTATGGGTGAGACTAATACTTACAACCTAGATAGACACTACATGGTAATATGAATTGGATAAATCAAATGATAATTACAAACAATGGTGAAGTGTTTTCTAACCATTTCATTAGTCACCTACTATTATAAACTATTAAACTAAATTACAATATTTAATTTACAACTGAAAACATTGAAACTACCCTCAACACCACCTTATCATTATTTCTTTTAAAATCATACTTCCTTTTAAATTGAGAACACCCCATTAATTCTTTTTTCCTTGACTACATAGTAATCATGGATTTTTTCCAAGGAATGTGTAGATATTTTTTTATATAATTTTAGCATATGGGTAGACATTGTAATATTTTTACATGATTATATAATAAGTTTTGTATGTAATGTTATGAAATTTATTTTTTACTCATAAAATGAATATATTAGATTTAATTAGCGACGCAGGGTGGGTAGATATAGATAAAACCTTGATGCATTACTAGGTTTCATGACACATACTATATTGGGTATTGGAATATACCTTACCCATTTACATATGCTTTCTTGTAATAAGGTCTTGATTGTATGATTATGATTTTGAACATTGTGCATTCAAATTGTTTGAGATCAAAAATTATTAGCCATGAATTAATTAATTTTCATGGATATATTATGCCCTCTGTATTAGTTTATTATGAAACTTTTTTGATTATTTATTTATTCTTTTTCCCTACAATTTATGTTGTACTTATGTTATGGTAACATCCATTGTACACTACTCTTTATTGAGAATATTATCTTAACCTTGTTTCACTTCCCCCAAAATAACTATAAGATAACTATGTGTAATTTTCAAGGATAAACACGAAGACATAATAATATTCTCATGGGGTTTTTGAACTGTATTTTATTTTCTCAAGTGTAATGTGAAAAATATGTATGTATCTAGTCTTAAAAGATTACTGAGCCATTGGACCCTTTGGGAACTATTTAATTATATAAACGTAATGTAATATAACTACTAATACAATGTTTTTGGATATTGTGTTATTATAAAATAATTCATTTTTAAATCCAATCCACTAATAAAGTTAATTATTATTTCTGAATAACTAATAAGTTTATTTTATGATTAAAACATTTTTTCCAAAAAAATACGTTTTAGGTGCTATTTATTTTTATTTAAAACAAAATATATAATTTTTTAATGATAAAAAATATATTTTATAGAGATAATATATTAAAATTAATTTAATTATTAATTGATATAAAATTATAATAATAATATTAAATATATTAGAATTCATTTTCTTATTAAAAACAATTCTTCATTATATATAATATTTCCATTTAAATGAAAAATTAATAAAATTTTTAATAAAATTTTTATAAAATGATCTTAATTTTTAATTTATAATAAAAATATTATCTAATGATTAATTTTCAAGGTTTTTTATCAAATGATTAATATTAAGTGAATTGTGAAAAATAACATTTTCAGAAATCACGGTAATATTTCGAAATAAAAAGGATGTAATGAAAACATAAAAATTTAATAAATTTGTTCCTAATAAAATATTTATTAATTAATAAAGTCATAAATCTAAATTTTATGTCAAATTTTTTAATCCTATACTAAACATTTTGGAACTTAAGTAATATGAAATTCTCGTAAAAACTATTTTGACTATTATTAATTAAATATTCAAATGGCATATTTATTGTTTTTAATGATTTGAAACAACATAAATATTATTTTTTAGTTATAAAATTATTAATGTAATTGAAATAAAAATTGATAATTTTATCCAAATAATAATTGTTAGGCCAAAAGTCATCAATTCCTTAAAAATGAGTTTTCGTGTAATGTGTGAAAACATTAAAATATTTTTTTCGAAGCCCTAGAAATTTTATTTGATAAAATTATTTTCATATTTATAACATTATGTATATATTAAAAATTCGGGGCCACATAATTTATGTTCATAAGAAAGACACTTGGGTGAAAATATTATTTCCATAATAAAAACCAATATTGTAAAATTGAAAAAAAGGATAAAAAGTCATAAAAAATGTGTAAAACATATGTGAAAATGAATAGTTGATGTAATAATGATTTTAACCCTTACCCCGCTCCATTATTTTCTGATATTTGATTCTATTGACACTTGAATAGAAACTCTTCCTTTATAATATTAAAAAAAATACTCACTCTCTTCACTTATAAAATAAGACTTACACCACCATTTAATGGCCAATATATTTTCAAATTCTCCTTGAATATATTCCATTTATAAATATAATACACACCTATATCATGTTTAGCAACCCATTTATCCCTGAAAAATACATATTTTCTATATTTATATAAAGTCATACAAGGAAAATATCTAATTCTCAATGTGGCTAATGAGATTTCATGGATGTCAAGAGTATATAGTAAGATGTTTTTGTGATTAAATTAATCTTATTGAGTCATAATGAACCCTATTCAACTATAGTTTTAAAATATGGATTCATAAATTCTATGATTATTTTATTATTTCTTTACTTCTTATTTTATGATGAATTACATTGATAGATTTTGTTCTTTATAAATTTTGATAATGTGAATAATTATTTACATTCTCTCTAAATGAGCTAACTATTTTCCATATACATTTTCACTAACTCCCCACCAATGTTCTCCTTTATTATTTTTAAATCCCAATATGATTTTATTTGGTGGTTTTTAAATTTCTCTTTACTTCATTTTAAATCTAATATTTATCACTACTTTTACAGTGTGGGTTTTAAAAAATGTATTAGAAAATATTAAAAATGTTTTTCATCCCTATTTTTTTTATCATCCGCTCTATATTTGATTTGTATAGTCATTATTTATTATTTAATGATCCATTATTGAGTCTCATTTCTAAATAGTGTTTCAAAAAAATGTCAACTTTATAATATATTATTTCGAATGTTACTCATGATTTTTTATTTTATGAAAATATTAAAAATAATTTCTAAAATTATTTATGGTTTTAATTACATTTTACTATATTTATAAAATAATTTTTTCCATGTAAATTATTTTTAATGATTAAACCAACAAATGTTTTTATGGAATAATCTTTTGGGGTTATTGAATGTTGGGTGTCAATTGATTATATTATTGAGGTAAATTATGGTAACACATTCTAGAAATGTTACAAAAAACCATTTTATTTCCATTGGTTCATTATGATGTGATGTATTTTTTAAATGGAACACATATAAATAGATTACTATCGGTTGGGGTTCTATATTAAGGTGACCCAAGAATAACATAAATAAATATTACAACATTTTAATTAATATTCAATATATAAAAAATATTTATTCCTAAAAAATGTAATATAGCAGTTTATTTGGAGACTGGATGCATATAAATATTACATCTATCATAAATGTATTCCATCATATTAAATTACTTATATATACCATACATAAAACCATTCTTCATAACCTTGGGAAAATATAAACATAAGAAATAGTGAGCTAAAACTCATAGTAAGGGTAAGCATATGAGATATAAATAAATGACCATTAGTGATTATAATGTTGTGATAACATGATCATAAAATAAGAATGTCATACAGAATAAGATAAATGACCTTTTATCATCATTCATGGAATAAGGATTTGTCATTAAAAAATGCAAAAGTCATAAAAGTCCATAATAATTATAATCAATCATGTTCCATGAGAGCATGTCAGAAACAAAGGAATATAGAGTAAATATAAGGTTATAACATTTTGAACATTTATAAATACTAAAAACTTTACTAATTATGTTATAGACATGAAATCCAGTCCTCATATAAACATATGGACATGGAACGAGGTCTTCACCTAAACTTATGGACATGAAACTTGGTCCATGAAAAATGTTGTGAACATTAAATTGAGTTCTAATATGACATAGTTATCTCATGGTTTATATATTATTACCCATTTCATTGGATGGAAATAATGGACCTACCGATAACAAAACCTAAAATAATAAATTTGGAAAAAATTTATAAAAACCTTGAACATTGCATCACAATATTACCTGTAGAAACGAAACTGGTCTCAGAAATATTTTATATTAGTTTAACTATAAAAATTCCATGATTCTCATTGAATAATCCCTAAAAATTTGTTATATTAATATAAAAAAGTGGATTATTTAATTATATCATATACCAATTGAATCATAGGTAACATCAATGTATGTTATAATTGATTAAAAATTTCTTTAAAGAATCCTGAGAATATTTTTGAGGAAAATACACCTCTCATTTTAAAACAACTAATTTATAATCAAATAATTTACAAAATATTAAGAAAAATATTTTATTTTAAATAAATCATGTAATATTTTAATTTAATATTTACATAAAAAATTAGTCACGATGGTAGGAAAATATTATCGTATGCTATACATTAAAAATATATTTTCTTCAACCCTTTAGTAAAATGTACCTCATTCTAGAAATGATAAAAATTAATCATTAAACAGTTCATAGAAAGTAAAAGTTTGGTAAAATTGCCTTGAATAAATAATTATATAATTTTAAAAATATTATATAAAGAATTTTAAATAATATATAGCCATAGAAAAAAAAGTTCATCAACCTAAAGGAAAAAAGGTCAACTTTTATTTTAAAAACATTTTCTCGATAATTTAAAATTAAAAAGATAGGAAATGGTAATAATATATAAAAATTATACAAATAAATATAGTATAATAAAATACAATGGTTTTAAAGTATATAAAATTTATAATTTCCCTTAATAATAATTTTCCAGAGATAATCCAGAAAAGAAATGAGAATGTAACATAATCCCTTAATAAAGTTTCGTCCCGCTTCGTAAAAATTAAAAAATCCAATATTATAAATATATTTTATTAAAAATATATTATATAACCATATTAATACATATAATATAACATTTTATTTACTTATAGTATCTCATATCTTGTCTATTAATAATTATTTATTAAATCACTATTACGGGTGATAACCATTTTGTTTTTTCAGGCATGTTTTGATTTTGATATTTTAGTCCATTTACATTGATCACAGATACATCATCTAATAATTTTAATCATGTTTAATTATCATATTAAATTATTATATAAACATTTATTACCTGTTCATATAAAGAAATGATAAAAAATTAATTACATCAATTCGTGAAGACAATTATCTATACGTACACAAGTGTGATGTTTACACTTTTTGATGGTTGGAATAAATAAAAGGTAAATAATAAATAACCTTTAAAAACCTTATCATATCAAAATATCATATTTATTCATCAAATATATCCTTATTACAATCTATGTAAAGTAAAAATGAAAAATCAATCATATATCTTCCGGGAGTTGGTAGTCCACATGTACGAATGAGCGATGTTATCGTTTAAAAAAATGGGAATGTAAATAGGTTGATAAGATTTTATAATTACTGAAGATTAATTATATAATAAATATAATATATAAAAATTAAATGCATTATAATAATCATCTATTAATGTGGGTTATGAAAAATGAATCACATCGCTTTGTGGAGGCGGTAGACCACACATACACATAAATGATACTTTTATTTCCCATTTGATGGAAAAAAATATGAATAAATGCTTCACTATTTAAATAATAAAATCTATGTATATGGGAGATAATTATGTTATCAAAAAAAATTATCGTAAAATTTAAGGATTTATAAGAAGAAATAACAGGAAAACTATCGATTAAGAACTACGCCTCTTCTTCGGACAACCTCTTTATGTTTACACCAAAAGCCTTATTAGGATAGTATTATAATCAAACCAAAACCTATAGAAATTATTTTCTTATTTTTGAAAAGTGTTTTTTCCAGGAATTTATCACCGAATTGGATCTCAAAGTATAGATATTACATGATATGTGGTTTCCGTTTATAAGTGAGGGAGAAGACACATTTGTAATTTTCAAAATATTAAAATTTATAAATGTATTACTTTTGAAAAATTGAATCAAAATGACTCATATTTGAATATGATATGTTATAGGGTAAAAATATGGCACTTAAATTGGATTTAGGTATGTTTTTAGGTCATTTTAATCCTTATTAGTTTAGTTTTATCCCTTTAAAACTATTTTAACACTAACCGTAGTAATTGGCTTCTTTACCAATGTTACTATTCATAATGACTGAAAACTTTAGTCAAGATTATTACATAATATAATTTATTAGGATTCAAAATATGGGATCTATTTTTAAATATTCAATTTATATAAGTAGAAAAAATTTATTTAAGAATATGTTTTCGAAATGTTGCATATACATTTTTAGAAAAATGTATGTTTAGCATAAAATTGAATTTACCTTCATTCATTATAATGTATAAAATATTAAATAAATGTAAAAATATTTTATTTATTATATTAACTACACATTTAATTAAAATTATTCAACAATATTGTTAGGAAAAAATCTTTCATGGTATCATTGAAGCATTTTTGAGGTTGTTTTGTTTGTTGACAAAGCAGACCATGATGTACAAATTTGTTGAAAAAGGGGATTACATGGTGCGTGGTCGAGATCAAGTGGTGTTTTCAACAATCTATTATTGATTAAAGAATCTCGATCAAGGAATGAATGATCTGGAGGAGGTACAAAAAGAGCAGATACAAGGTGGTGTTGTATGTTTTTCAAAATCAAGGAATGGATGATATAGAAACTTGGAAGGTTGTGTACCATATGATTTTCAAGATCAGAACATCAAAATATTGAAATGATAATATGGGACCCCATGTTTTGGTTTGTCCATGAAAGTGAGTAAGGCGACCGAGGTTCGGGCGGCTGGACTTTCTGCCAAGAGGAGACTTGCGAGCCGATGCATAGGGTGTCAAAAATTCATATAAATAGAGGTCCACCCCTCCTCATTTTTGATGGAGTTCAACACTTAGAGACAATTATAGCTCCATTCACACGGGTGGTTCGGTCACACAAGTGGTGGTTTGGTCGCAAAAGTATTATGATATTCAGAATTTGTATGCCAATTGATAGTTGCGCGCCAATGCTGGTTTGGGAATAAAAGGGATTGGGTTTTCTATGTTTTGGGTAAAAGTAGGGAGTGTCACGCAAGTGGTTAAGTGACACTTTTAATCCAGACATGAAAAATTCTCCAGGTATTATATAAGTGCAGAAAAAATATAGAAGAATGCCTGTAATTATTTGGTTGCATGAAAAGTTGGAATATTTCTTGGTACATCTGTGGAAAATTTGTTTTCATCAGTGGATGAAAGTGGAACTTCAACAGAGCATCTACAAAGAAATATGAATTCATTTGTGATAATTAAGGGACCTACAAGTCTTTAAATTCTGATTGGATCTTTTTAATAAGTAGTGAGAACATTTCAGTTGAGAGAGTAGTGAGCTTTCATAATTTGAGTGGTTGTAAGCCAGTAGGGACAGTGAGCCTGCTCCGAACATTGTAAACACTAGTGCGCTTATAGTGGATTTGGTATATAGGCACATCATTTGTGTATGCTTCATGGATGTATCCTAGTGAGGGTAATCCATGTAAAATTTATGTTTCATGTGCATTATTTATGATTCATTCATACTCTTCAACGAGAAGAAAAAAGAGAAGAGGGTTTTGTCTAACAACAAAACAAGAAAAAAGGGGAAATTGTTTTAATTTGTCAAACCCTGATTCACCCCCCTCTTAGTGTATCTAGCATAGTAAACCTAAAAATTATATATTAATTAAATTTATTATTATAAAAACACATTGCGTGGGTAAATTTTTTATTTAATAAAAACAACTCCTTTTTACCTTCAAATGATTTTATTTTTATTTCTGACCAATTGATAACAAATGAATTAATTTTTAAAAAGTGTAAATATTATTTTTTAAAATTTATTTAATCCATTTAAAAAATAATAATTCAATGTATATATGATAATTTTTATATAAATAATTATAAATAAATTCTATATCTAGGCCTCTTTAAACTCAGTGTTCCATGTAGTGAAATATATCATAGAAATGAGATTTAATTAAAGTGAAATATATATTAAAATGGAGGTATGTTACATTATATTGGATTATAATAATATATCTATCAAAATTATATCAATATGATAAAGAAAACTGAGGATAATTCTTGATCATCACATCCTTGGGATCTCATATAGCATCTTCATAATTTAGGTTTCACCATAAAATGTCGACCAAGTGAGTGGAATTATTTTGAAAAAAATTCTCTTTTTGATTAAAAATATTATTGGGTTTTTACCCATAATAGGGATTATGCTATTTTTTTTATGACTTATGAGTTCAATGAATGCACATTATTAGGTATTTACTTTCTCATGACAAATACATGTTACACATTTTGAACATGAGATATATTTGGCGGAAGTCATTAGAAATAAACAAATATCCCTATACAATAATTTTTTAAATGGATTTATATATCTATTACTCTAATTTACTTTCATTTCAAAAATCATATCATTCATCCATATATATTATTATAGGAATTTCTTATCACAAAATTTGAATCATGGTTCTCACTGATGATTGTGAGCATAAATTTTCTATCAACTCTGATCATCCGTGATGTACTAATGAATAATGATAAACTTATATTACATTTTATAATATATATCCGGTCCCAATATATTTTTTCTCTATATTAATCCCACAACAATGTATTTATACACTTTCCTATATATATATATATATGTATTTAATTATACATATAAAATCTTGGTTAAAATATATTATTATAAGAAAACTCGACTAGAGAATGGTGTTGATCCTTTCCAAATTTCAAATCCCTAGGAAATTATCTAAAAATATCTTGAAGAATTTGAATGGCCTATTCATACTAATAATATATATTAGTATTATATTAAGTGATAATTTTCTACTCAATATTCATTTTTTCTAAAGAATTATATATAATTTTAATGTAAACCTCAGAACCCAATCAGATACAACAATATATTGTACTCGATGAAACCTTACCACTTCTTTAATGTATATCTTGGAAGATGATGAAGTGGGAAATATTATATTATTTCAATTAAATATTATAAATTCATAATTCGAACAACTATAACCCAAATAAAACTGGGACCTTTATATGTTTTGGGGTGTTCGACAATGAAATACCTAGTAAAGATTTCCCATTTCTATTCTGGTATAGATAATTGTTTTAAAAAAACCTAAGAATTATATTTCTAAAAATTAACTTGATAACACACTGTGCATCGAGATAAATACTATAATATATCCTTTTTCTTGTTATGCCACTATAAATACTCTTTCAAAAGACAATACTTCTTTATGTTTTTGGGATGAATTTAGAATCAGAATCTATAATCTTCATCCAATATCAATTTATTCATGTATGGTATTGTTAGGACACTTAATCAGTTCATTATCATTATCATTCCATCATGATCATGGTTGAACTCAAGAACATCCCCCACTTTCTTATATAATTCCATATTTTTCTTAGGCTTCTTCTTAATCCTCTCATAGATGGTTAGATGAACATTCATTTGAGAATGATAAGATATATCCCATTTTCTCATGATTTCAATAACTATATTATTAATATATATAAATATTACATCTCTTTTAATACTCATAATATAAAAACTAGATTTGTATTTTGATCAAAAAGCATCCTCCACCATCTTTTCCTTTCTAGGGTGATAATGTACAGAGCAGTATTAATCACTGTTCAACTCTAACCATCTTATATGCTGAGTATTAAACTCTTTCTATGTTAATATATAAATCATGATTTTGTGATCATTATATATTCCACAACTTTCACCATATAGATAATTACTCCAAATCTATAATGGAAAAATCACATCTTCTACATCTAAATAATGAGTTGGGAATTTTTTTTATCAATTTTTATTGGAATATGGAAAAGGATATCACCATATAATTATACACGAGTAAGAATACTAGTATCTTATTTTATTCCTCATAATATAATAAAAAAACATTATCTACTAAATGGTATAGTAATAAATAGTTCATTTACCATCTTCTCTTTAGATCCTTGAAGTTCCTATAACATTGATCTATCCCCATGAACTTTGATTCCTTCAATACTGACATGGTTAGTGGATTTAATATCCATGGGACAATTCTCAAAAAACATTAGTAGTATCCTAATATCCCATAAAAACTATTTCCCTTAATCATCAGGGATGATGTAATCCATTTTTCGATAAATTTAATTTTAAGTATCCATTGATATACTATTACAATAAATTTTATGATATTAAATTAGATGCTTTGTATCCAAAATTTATAGTTGGTAAATTTTTATTATGATTTATCTTTTCTTGGGACCTTTCAAATAATAATAAAATTTTATTTATTCTTTTACTTAATCATAGAATATAAAATAATATCTTCTAAGAAGTCTACCAATAATAGATCTATGAAACATCTAAATCCACTATTCATTAAATCAATAATGATAACATGATAATTGGAAAGTATCTATTACATTATATAAATTCATAATGATCATACCTAATATAGAAGTCTATCTTCGGAATATCATCTTTTTTTATCCATATCCAACGATATCCTGATCGAATATCAATCCTGAGAAAATTTTTAGATCCTCACAATTGATAAAAATGATCATTAAAATTAGGTATAGGTTACTTATTATAAATAAAAATATTATTATGTTTTCGATAATCAATGAAGATGAACAATAACCCACCCTTCCTCTTATCAAAAAGAATCAATGAACCATATGGTGAAGTCCCAGGATGAATTAATACATTATCTATATTCCCATGTAGTTTATTCATTAAATCATACAACTAAATTGAAGACCTTATATATGGATTATATAAAATAGGTATAAAACTAGAAACAAGTTCTATTGAAAAACTCAAGTTCATGATTCAGGGAAAGACAAAAAAATTAATAAGGGGAAATATAGAAATATTCAAAAAAAAATGGAGAAATTTTAATATTGATTTTCTCCCAAACCATTTGAGATAATTATCCCTAATTAGTATGTTGTAAAACCCATATGATTCATGTAATTTAAATTGGTATATCAGGTTCATCATCACACCAATAGATGATCATAGGTTGATTTTGAATATCAAATGTAACTTACTTCCTCAAAAGATTATCTGTTCTCTACATTGAGTGTTCCAATACATTATGAACATAACATAAAATTCAACTAGTAGAAGAATAAATATATTTATAGAAAAACCGTTCCTATAAAATTCCAGCAATGAAGATATGTAAACATGATATTCCATTGTTTTTCTATATGATTTTTCATTACTAAATCAAAATCAAATCATCGATGTGGTGATGTGTTACCGTTATGAAATTATTATGATATAAAAGAGTGGAAGAACCTAAAACAAATAAATAATTTAAAATTATTTAGTAGATGATAAGTGTACCTTTCACCACAATATTATCCCTAACCACATCAAATGTTTTAATTGTATAAGATTTTAATGTATCCTTTGACTTTAAATTTTACTGAGGATTATTATCCTCATTATCCCTTGGATTATATCATTGATTCACATAATCCCTAAATTACTTGAATAATAATCATATAAGTGGGGGTCATATATTTGGTTGACCTACCTCTCCAATCATTTCATTGACTAGCCTATTCATATTACTTTGAAAACGAATTTTTTTCATGAAAGATGCTAAAACATATTCTTCCCCCCATGAGATACACCACTAGAGCTCCCACAAAACTCTCTCTATATATTTTTATCACTAGAACCATGAAAATTAGGGTCTCTAGCTTTCATTTCCACTTTGAGTTCACATAAAAAATTATCCATACTTTCCAAAGCTTCCTATGGATAATTACATTCAAATTCATTATTTCAAAATACTAAATAATTGACAAAAAATGATTTCTGGGAAAATTATAAAACCAGAAACGTACCTCAAAATTTTTATAATGATTACTTTATAGGTATCGATGGATTCATCTTTATTTTTATTTAAATCTAGAACATTCTTCTCTATTTTAGTAAGAATAGTTCTAGGAAACTACTTATAGAGATATACCATCTTAAACTACACCAATTCACTGGAGTTAATTTCTTTTTCATTCCTTATATTCTTAATAGGATTCCACAGTTGATCTTTTTTATCTTACAAGAGATAGAATACTAATTCAAAATTATTATCACATGAGCACTGTAAAATGAAAATTACATTTTCCATAACACTAATCAATTATTTAGTAAAAAGTGAATTTGAAGACCCACAAAAATAGGGTGTACATTATTGAATAAATGATTCAATGTCATGTTGTTCTCTCCTTGTTGAGTTTAAAACATCAACCTGGTCCAAGTTACTCCCCGTCTCTTGAGAAATTTGAGTTTTCATAGTGACAAGATATTTCATACGCATTCCTTGTAAATTTGTTTACTCAAAAATATATTCATTACATAGACTATCAAATTCATTTTTCTCATGATTCCTTTAAGATCCATCAATTGACTAAAACCATAAATACTATGTATATATAAAGATACAATAATTATGTTGAACAATCATATATTCATTTAAGTAATTCTTAATATTTCCTACATTATAGAACCAAATTATCAGCCAATGACACTTAATGTTTAACCTATTTCATCCAATGTTATAATCTAATCAAATTAATCTTGATGGTTCGTAATGATAATTATAAACTAACCAAATCAGATCCCTTGAGAGAATCTAGCCAGGTGTGTTGTCTTAGGTCCACTCATCACTCAATAATTATGATCAAGTTAATACCCAATAATCCATATTTCGAGTTGTTACCTCTAGGTATATCTGTTACAGAGCCACACCCACTTATTATCATATAGGTAGGGATGTATTTTCTTATAAAAAACATTAACTCTATATTAAAAAAACTTTATGATGATATTATATACAAAGAATTATCACAATTACTTCACCAATTTTTCCTAATTCGAATATAAAATAATTTCTAAACATTACACTAATACCAAATGTGGTGAACCAAGCATAACATACATAAATAATACATCATTTTAGATGAATATTTGATAAATTAAAAGAATATACACATAAAAACTATAAAGGTTTAGTGACATTGAGGAATAGATACATTAACATCATATTTCATCAAGGGTCATCACATATCATAAGAATCTATCTTATCATAGTACTTTCGTTAAACATTACCTACTAAAAATCATTTTTCACAACCAAGGGAAAATGGATACCTAATAAATGGTGATCTAAAATGATTAGTATGGTTAAACATAAGAGATATCAATAAATTATAATAAGTGAACAAAATGGCGTGATAACATGACAATGAAATAATAAAGTCATACCCAATTAATTCATAGATCTTAAATAAAGTGTTATGTCATATGGATTTCTCTCAATAAAATAAACAATTTTTAATTCTGAAGAATCATAAAAAATAAATCATTATCCATGAGAGCTTATTATAAAAACAAGAATGTGGTATAAACATATTATTATGATGTTGTTAACTATTTTAAAAATTAAGGGGTTCAATAATTAATTTTAGGATATTAAACCATGTCCTTATATAAACATATAGATATGAAACAAGGTATACACATATACCTATGGACCTAAAACCATGTCTATTTATAATTTTTTGAACATGAAATCAGTTTCATATAGAACATAGTTATCTAAGGAGTTATCCATATTTAACAGTTTCATTGGATAACTATAATTGACCAACCCATTTTATAAAATTAAATCATAGATGTTCTAAAATATCATAAAAACAGTCATTGTATTATCATAATACGACCAGTGAAAAATAAGATGATTCTAGAACAATTTATTCTTTACATAGTTTACCCATATAATTATTTCTTTTTTAATGCATGTTTCAATTTAGTAATTCTGGCCTTTTACATTAATCATGGTTCCCTAATATTCATAATTTTTATCATTTCATAAATATCATACGTAATCATTAGATACACTTTTATGACTATTCTTATAAATTGGTGATGAGAAAAAAATTACATAACTTAATAGAAACTATAATCTATATGTACACATGAGTGATGTTTTCTATTTTAGATGGATGAAAAAAAGAAAAAGAAAATAATACTTAAACTTCATAGAATAATTATTATATCATAGATATCAATTTTATATTCATTAAATCTATACATACTACAATATAATTAAGTTATAAATGAAAAATGATTCACATCACTTTATGGAGGAGGTAGTATACATGTATGCAAAAGCAATGATATCCTTTCATAATGGATAGAAAGATAAGAATTTTTAGAAGATATTATAACTATATAAACAAAATTATTTTCAAAATATAATATATAAAAATTATATCCACTATAATAACCTACAATTAAATGGGGTCATTAAAAATGAATCATATCCCTATGTAGAGGTGGTAGTCCACACACACGCATGGAAAATGCTTTAATTCCCAATTTGATGGAAAGTGATATGAAAAATATGTTTAATAACATGTATGTATATGGTATTTATTTATTATAGTATATAATCATGGTTAGAATTACCTTAAATTCTTACACAATGATGAAAGAGTATTAATTCAATTAAAGAAATAATTAAATATTTGATTTTGAAAATATTAAAATTGATATAAGGTGAGAAATTTATAGTTTTCCATGTATCTTATTGGTTATTATAAAATTTATTATTATTATAAAATATATAATTCAAAATAAAAATAAAAATTTTAATGTCTTTTATGTTATATTAAATGAATATTGTTTAATTTAATAATAATAATAATGTATCAAAATACTATTTTATAAAATAATTTATAAATCATAAAATATTTAATTAAGAATGATTGGGTATAATAAGGTATAAAATTTCCTCAAATTTCTATTTAATGGTCAATTAAAACCTTTTAAATAGAAATTTAAACCCTTTATAGTGAATAATTTCTTACCATAGTTATAATCAAAATTGGTTATCTATGGATTAAATTAAATGATAAGCTTTAAAATAATACCAAAACATGTCATAATTCTGTTGGAAAATGGTATTACAATACTTTACTACCTTATATTCGAATATATGTCCATTTGGATTCATTTTTATTGAATATTAATTTATTATAGTTTAATATTTTGGAAATTCAAAAAGTGCCCCTCTCCTCAATTATAGAAGGGAACCTCATCCGTCACTTGTTTACACCACATTGAGCATTATATATCAAAAACAATATGTCAATTTACTTTATAGAATACCATAGACACCTTATTTAGGTTTTATTACTCCCCAAAATACCAACCCTAGAGCCATTTAGAAAATATCTACTAGTTTCATTTCAATTAAGAGGTAATCACCTAAACTAATCACTTTCTTTTCTACTATTCTTTATCTCATATAAAAGTATGGTGTTTATTATAAATTAATAAATTTAGTACCCTAAATAATTTTAATTTTATTATAATTATGAATACTGTCTTATACACCATATTTCCTATCAAATTATTCATGAATGTATTGCTCGTGCATACGTATGGATTACCGTCCCCACATAGTGGTACAATTACTTTTTCATCCCCATAATTTATGGATGTGTAATATGATTGGTTTAATATTTATATCCAATATTTATGAAAATATTATACTTGTAAAATTTAAATATCATGTTGAACATCTTACCATCCAATCATTTGGGTAATGATATCGTAGTTCGTGCGTACGTGTAGACTACCACATCCATGAAGTGATGTGATTATTTTTTGATTTATATTGAAAATATATGTTAATCAGGTTGAAGTTTATGATTATATATGATATATAATATATTATAATTGTATATTAATGGTTATTTAATATTTACCCTCATTTCATTCCATAAATAAAAAATTAAAAATCATTCACGTATACATACAAACTTCCATCTCCATGCGTAATGTAATTATTTTTCTATCTATAATGTTAATAGATGACTAAATATTTGATTTTATTGAATATATATATGATAATAATAATATTATTAATATTCATTAGATTATGTAAACATGTTTAATATACAATTATCAAAACTATTAAGTTGAAATAGTCATGATAAATGAAACAATAAACACCTAGAAATCACAATTATAATAAGGAATTACTGATAAAAGGTGTCATTTAAATATGGTAAATGAAACACATATGATATTATAGGTATTAAAATTACACTTTAATAGAAATATAATAAATTTAAATTTAATATACATGAGTTTAGATTGATTTCTATGCATGTTGGACCTAAGGTAAGGGAATTTCAAGTTAGTTTTATTTTTTTGGGACACATGACTTATACACCACATATTTATTTTTGTAGTGTATATACATCCCATAAATTATTTTTATGGTTTTTATCATGATTATTATGGAATAAAAAAATCAATCTAATTTTTTTATTTCATGATTATTATTATTTAAAAGACAAAAAATTAGTAAGAGTTTTATGTTTCAATCTCACTCTTTATCGTGGATGTTTATGATTATGTTATAATGATGAAATATTTTTATCAACCTCTCAAGACACTAAATAATTTTCTTTTTTTTAGTTATTTATTTAAAATATATGTTTTTTGTAACATCCCAATTCCTGGTTCCACACAACTGGTGCCTCGAACTCGGTTGGTCACATGACCTCAAGCGCATTTTCCCAAATGCCAGAGGCTACCAAATAGCAGTGAGGGCCTAGGTATGATAGTGGTGGAACTATGCCCTCATTTGTCAAAGTTTAGCGCAGTGGAAATAGATATTAACATACAAAATAGGAAGTAGTAAACAAAACCCAACTTAAATGGATTCTAGTATTGAATTAAAAGATAACAATAGTCATAAATATATGATGATGCATTATGTCTCTAAGTCTAGGAAAGAAGGAAAAACAGGATACACTACAATCTAGAATAATCCAATACAATTTTCAAGTATGGAAAAGGAAAACAAAATAGTGCAGCAGGAACTCAGTAGCATCGCAAGCCTATGCTTGGTCCCATGCTCTCTTACTCCTCTACAACAATCAAGTACATGTATAGGGACTCTTTACCTTATCAACACCAGAATAAATATTATCTGTTTGGGCCCACGACATGACCAAAATAGGGTGTGAGAAATAAATCCCAATAGGCAACCACCAAAGGCCCATGCTCAACTATCAGTGAAAATGTGCAACAACAATGTACAATAATAAAATGTAGTAAATTAGGCCGTACTCAAAAGTAACTATCTCTACCAGTTCCATTGAAATTTTAACAATTATTTATTAATTCCATGAATGTGCTTTAGTTTGGAAAGAATAACAAGTGAAATCACCATAGTGAATATTCAATGTAAGCATTGCCTTCAGACATGCATATCCTTACCCTCAGGTAAATAGAATCGAAACCCGTAGGTGACTTCCCCCAGGCATAAGTAATAGTTCCCACTGGTATATAAGATATTGCTCGTCGGGATAGAAGGTACTTCCCAGAGGCATATGAAATGTTACCCTCAGGCTAACGAATACTGCCCATAGGCTAAACACAACATTTCCCTCAGGCTAAGTATGAAACTGGGATGAGCCCAACATATAGCAAGCAATACATATAACTTCCTCTCAAGAAAACTTGAAACATGTTATAGATATGGAATACCCTCAGGTATCCTGGCCAAATAGCTAAACATGAGGAACACACCCACAGGGTGGCCCTGGATCCATGTAATGATCCCAAACAACAGTTATAAATATTCGTTAAATTACCTACGCAATTATAGGTTTTTAATTAATCAAGGCATCAGTCATATGACACCCTAAAAGTGGGTGTGAAGCACCATGGTACAAAAAAACACTCAACAGTTGGAATTAAACACCAGACCACCAGACCACCTACCTCGATCTCCCCTGATCGATATACACGAACGAAGCCTCCCGAAACAAACGAGAATGGCGTAGATATGGGATAAAATATTTCCCGTTCAAACTCAAATAACCTCCTTTAGAGAAATAATTGGTAATAAAGACTCACAGAGAGGTAAGAACTCACCAGCGTGGTTCAAACGTGATCAACGACGGAAGAATCTGATTCCCGGTGTGCGGTTGGGAGCTCCTCCAAGCATCAGCCCTCTCTCCTGGTGCTCCAAACACATCCACTTTCTCCTCAGCCGAATGAGGAGGCTACTGCACATTTTAAGTGAAAAAACAAATTACACGGCATGTACTTTGAAAGTACACAACATGTACTTTCCTTTTTAACTATTCCTCTGGTGGCTACTTTTCACCACCACCCTGTTCATCTGCCGACTGATTACATGACGTGTAATAGTAAGTACACAGTATGTAGACAGTTATTACATCCTGAATCACTCAAAATTCTACACGCCCTGTGTTTTTGTCTTACACTCTGTTGGGGTCATGTCTTGTTCCCAAATAGATTATATTACTGCATGTGTTGATAAGGGAAAGAGTCCATATATAGGTGCTTGATTATTGTAGAGGTGTAAGAGAGCATGGGACTGAGCTTATACTTGAGATGCTGCTGAGTTCCCGATGCACTGTTTTTTTCCTTTGCCGTACTTGTACATTTTATTGGATTATTCTAGATTTTAGTGTATCCTATTTTGGAAAATTTCCTAGACATAGATACATAATGCATCATCATATCTATATGACTACTGTTATATTTTACTTCTGTTATGTTATCCATTTCATTTGGGTTTTATTTAATGCTTCCTATTTTGTATGTTTATATCTATTTCTGTTGTGCTACACTTTGACAAATGAGGGCATAGTTTCCCCACTATCAGACCTAGGCCCGCACTGCTAGTTGGCAGCCTCTGGCATTTGGGGAAATGCGATTGATGTCATGTGACCAACTGGGTTCGGGGTACCCGTTGTGTGGCACCCAAAACCAGGACGTTTTAAAGTTGTATCAGAGGGATTTATTTTATTTGAAATACTATTTGGAGCCTATAGTCAGGGATAGGATGGAATTGGTAATTGGTAATAATTTTTTCCCGGGTTTAGCTAACCCGTGTACAAGGAAAAGCCAATCTACCATGTTTAATTGTGATTTATCTGGTTTGGAAATTTTACAGTGATTTGATTTTCACTATTGGGTGACACACTTGTGGTGTGATATTTATAATTTTATATTGGTTTCTATTTAGTTAAAACCTGATGAGATGAGGGTATTCCATCTCATGCATTATTTAGTAACATGTTAGAATTACATGCCATGCATAGTTTCCATGCCATGTAGATGCATTATAAGTTTCATGTTGTTGTGATATATGTAGTGCTATGAAATGCATGATGTTGTGATAAGTACCTTGTTAGAAATACCTTCTATTTCATAGAGTATTGATACATGTTACAGTAGAGTTTTTGGATACTAAACATGGGTTCTTGAGAAGTATGGTCTCTCTTGGACCGGAACTTAGTGAATCATAATCTAGCCTTTGTTGTGGTTGTACTATTAGGTGAATGGTTGGGTGTTAAACTTTGATTCATGGGGAGTATGGGCCCCTACGAATTAGTTTTTGGCATACTGACTCTTGAAATTGAAGGAAAATGGTCTCCAGAGTAGTTTCTGAGGTGTACTGTCCCAAAACCTAGACAACACGGCGTGTGGTCCTATGAACACACGCCATGTAATATTCTGTTCAAGAAGAAGTGAAATTTTTTTATGTACACACCGTGTACCGAAAGTACACGTCGGGTAGTTTCTAACAGTGTCATAGGCCCTGTAGGGAGAAACATGACTTGGGAAGATCTATAGAGAACACACTGTGTCATGTTGACCTTTTTTTCCCGTGTAACTAACAACACAGATGGAGAAAATCTTCGTTTATACACGCCGTTTCAATGAAGAACACGCCGTGTAGTTTGACCTTGGGATCCAGCCATGTAACAAACATACATAGGTCAGTGTTACCTCTTCTTAAACATGTCGGGAACCTAAGGGACATGCCATGTAGTCTTGACCATTGAGACGCCATGTGGACTTGGCTGTGTGGCTGGAAAAAATGGGTGGTGTACACGCCGTGTGCGGGTGTAACATGTTGTGTAGAGTAATCCGAGTAGTCGGTCGTGTCACTGACAACATGGGTAGTTGGAATCTAAGAAGTACATGTCATGTCTATTTGGAACATGCCGTGTAGTCTTAGCTATGTACCTGTCCGTGTGTGCAGACAACACGGGTCAGAAAAGCTTGTTTAGTACACATTGTGTAGTTATTATACACACTTTGTAGTCTCATTAAAAAGAGAGTTGTGTGGCTATTCCATGTAGAGGGACGTGCATATGGGAAGAAAGTTCGTGTATACATCGTGTGTGTAGGCAACACATCGTGTGTTTGGGGTGTAACATGACCAGTTTGGGCAGAGTACACGCCCATGTGGAAGACATGAGGGAGCATGCTGTGTAGTTATTATACACGCCGTGTAGTCTTGTTTTGTAAAACATAAATGTTTTCTTTCTCATGTTCCCTTATTACACTCCTTGTTTTTATTCCTTGATGATATAAATTTGAGGCGTGTTTGACCTTGTAGAGACATGCCATCGAGAATACCAGGAGTTGTACACCAAGAGAGAGGCAACGATTATACTCTAGAGATGGTAGGCCACGGGCTACCGATGGATCCTCCAACAGAGTTAGATGCGGCGCCCGCTGTTATACCGGACGCAGGCACGGATGCACAGTTCCATGAAGGCTTTATGTGGTTTCTGCAGACCTTCTAGGGAGCACCACCGGCTGCCACATATATGGAAGAACTGACTCATATTTTCCAATAGCAGCGTCCACCTATGTTTTCAAGGGATGTCGGACCACAGGCTGCAATGTCTTGGTCGGGTTCTATGTAGACTATTTTTGATCATCTGGATATGCCTCCTGGGTGGAGGGTCAAACTTGCTACTTATATGCTGTGTGATTCCACCTAGAGATGGTTGGATGTTACCACCTAGACTAAGCATCACAAGGACATGGCATGGGAAGATTTTATGGCAGTCTTCTATGACTTTTTTTCAGAGACGCTGATGGCAGATTGAGCTCGAGAGTTCATGAATCTGTAACAGGGTGCTATGTCAGTGATGGATTATTCTTCCCGCTTCATCGAGCTACAACGCTTCACACCTGTTCTGGTAGGATATTTGGCGTTGATGGCTCGACGCATTGAGGATGTCCTTTGATATGACATCTGAGTGTTGTTGAATGTTTTAAGGTTACCTAAAGTGCATGCTATTATGAACCTAGCACTAATTATAGAGTGGAACATGAAGGAATGTTGTGGTGCATGCTAGGGCGGTTCGACACCAGTTTCATGTACTATTTCTACCGACAAGAGGAAATACAGATGAATTTCTATTATTATGGATGTAATAGCTAGAATAATTTTTCAGCTGGCTAGGTAATGTGCTACCAATGCAAAAAAGAGTGGCACAAGAGACCGCAATGTCCATATGACCCAGTGGAGTGCTGAGCTTATGGAGGGGTGGATCATCTCCAGCGTTTTTACAGGGCGTTTCCACCAGTGGATAGTGAGAGGAGTTCTGTGTAGAGTCCACATGCGGGAGCAGGGCCAACATCTTTTTACCAGTTAGGAAATTGGAATTCATCAGGCTAAGGTGGTGGTCGTGTACGTGGTTGCCAGACACCAGGATCTTAGAGATAGCAGGGCAGGTCAGCTCATAGTATGCAAGATGTTTCGCAGGGCCACGGCACGGGGCAGGCATATGCAGTGCAATAGGCCCAGTAGTAGCAAGATCCTAGACCCTCTATTGTCAGATATACTATTCAAGTTTCGTATGTTTTGTCTTATGTACTTTTCCATATGGGAGCTACACATAGCTTAATATTTGTGACCGTTGTGGAGAGACTTGGGCTTCGTGTTTATTCTTCTTCTGATGTTATTACACTATAAACTCTATTGTGAATTAGAAGGATCGGTGTGCATCAGAGTAAGGAGTTCCCCCTAGAGGTTGGAGGGTGTCACTTTCTATGGGACCTCTATGTCTTGGAGATAATGAGCTATGAAATCATTCTCGGGATGGACTGGTTGGTACCCTTTCGAGCCTTTTTAGATTTCTATCATCGCAGGGTGAGTTTTATGTCACCAGAGGGCAGAGAGTTTCTATACAAGGGAGAGTGGGATGTCCAGGCGAGCCGAGATAGACCCGAGCATCGTGGGTAAGGTGGAGTGATAACCCAGATTTTGAGTTTATATCTGGATGACCAGGGAACTTGTCAGAAGGATTTCCCTTTAGTAGTTGATCATTTTTGGGATATCTTCTTGGATGACATTTCAGGTCTCCCTCTAGAGCGAGAGGTGGATTTATCTATTTAGGTTGTGCTATGAGCGACACCAGTGTCCATTCCTTCTAATAGTATGGCTACACCAGAGTTATAGGAGCTCAAGATGCAGTTAGAGGAGTTGCAGACAAAGGGTTTCATCCGACCCAATACTTCTCCTTGGGCTTCACCTATCCTATTTGCGAAAAGTCGGATGGTACCCTCAAACTATGTGTGGATTATCAGAAGTTGAACAAGTTGATGGTTAAGAACTGATATCCCTTACCAAGGATTGATGATATTTTTGATCAACTTTGAATATAACAAGTGTTCTCAAAGATTGAATTGAGATCCAGATTTCATCAATTGCACGTTAGACCATCGGACATACCGGTTACAGCTTCTCGGAGCATATATGGTCTATACAAGTACCTGGTCATGCTGTTCGGACTCACGAACGTGCTAGCAGTTTTCATGGCTCTGATGAATAGTGTGTTCCACCCATATCTGGATTCTTTTGTCGTAGTCTTCATGGACAATATCATTCTGTACTCCCACACTCGACACGCCCATGATACCCATCTTGAGATCATTTTGAGTACACTGAGAGAGCATTAGTTATATGCTAAGCACTCAAAGTGCCACTTTTGGATGGACCCGATACACTTCTTGGGTCATATTATCTCAGAGGTAGGAGTTGCAGTAGACCCAGAGAAAGTGAGAGCCTTAGTTTCCTAGGATAATCCTAAGAACATGTTTGGGATACGGAGTTTCTTGGTGCTGGACGGTTACTATAGGCGCTTTATATAGAAATTCTACAGCTTAGCAGCACCGATGATGGGTTTGACTAAGAAGGGTGTGACGTTCGTTTGGTCAGAAGCTTGCGAGACAGCCTTTCAAGAGATAAAAGGAAGGTTGACATTATCACCAGTCCTAATACATCCAGAGTAAGGGAAGATCTATATAGTTTACTATGATGCATCAGGTATTGGGCTGGGAGAAGTGTTGATGTAGAGCGATGGAGTAGTTGCGTATGGGTCTCAGAAGTTGATTCCACATGAGAGGAATTACCCGACACATGATTTCGAGTTGGCTACACTAGTTCATGAGTTACGTTGTTAGAGACATTATCTCTTGGGAGAACATTTTTGTGGTGTTTATAGACCACAAAAGTCTTAAATACATATTTATCTAGTGTGACTTGAACTTGAGACAGTGAAGGTGGGTTGAATACCTTCAGTCCTTCGACTTTAAGCTTTCCTATACACCTAGTAAGGGTAACACAGTTTCTGATGCACTAAGTAGGGGGAATCAGTTACAGGCAGTGCAGGAGGCCAGTGGTGAGTGGAAGCTCATGGATTTGTTCTCTGAGATGCATTTGGAGTTGTACGATAGTTTGGGGAGAGCTTGTCTTTCATCCTTAGTTGTGACTTCTACCCTCCTGGATAGAGTGAGGATGATACAACTATCATATTCTAAAGGCTTATTTCTATGGGAGTCGATGGAAATTGAGAAACCTCATCCTGGTTGGACGATAGGCAATGAAAAGGTACTGCGTATCCCTAGATAAGTGTGGGTTCCATGGGATATATGCGAGGAGTTGATGTGGCAATTTCATGCTTCAGCTTGTGCACTGCATCCTGGAGTTACCAAAATGTACCGTGACTTGAGACGTCAGTATTGGTGGATAGGTTTGAATTGAGAGGTATTTAGTTTTGTTAAGATATGTTACACCTTTCAGCAGGTGAAGGCGGTGCATCAAAGGCTAGAACAAATTTTACAACAGTTACCCATTCCAGAGTAAAAATGGGATGATGTCACGATGTATTTCGTGACTGGGTTGTCGAGTTCACCTCAAGGCAGTGATGCTGTGTGGGTTTTTATGGACAGACATATGAAGGTAGCTCACTTTTTTCCGATCAAGGAGACCTTTGGTGTTGATGAGATCGAGAAGATGTATATTCGAGAGGTGTTACGTCTTTATGGGGTCCCTCGTTCTATCGTTTCAGATATGAATGCCCATTTTACATTTCCTTTCTGGAAGAGTTTTTAGAGGGAACTAGGTACATAGGTGCTTCTGAGCACAACTTACCACCCTCAGACCGATGGCCAGTTAGAGCCTATGATACAGGTGCTTGAGGACATGCTGCATGCATGCATCATAGACTTGAGGGGATCTTGGGAAAATCACATACCCCTGGTTGATTTTTCCTACAATAATTGTTTTCAAGTAACTATTGATATGGAACCTTACGAGGCTTTATAAGGTAGCCCATTCCAATCCCCATTGTGCTAGTTAGAGGTAGGTGAGGCAGCTTTTCTAAAAACACATCTCATGCGAGAATCTTCAGAGCAGGTCTAGTTGATTCAAAAGTGGATGGCTACTACACATTATCATCAGAAATTTTATGTTGATCGCCGCAGACCACCCTTGGAGTTCGTGGTTGGGGATCAGTTTTTCTTGTGTGTTTCACCGTGGTTGGGACACAGGCGGATTATAAGACATGGTAAACATTCATAAATGTATGTTGAGCCGTTTGATATTCTGGAGAGAGTTGGTTCGGTTTCCTATCGGTTGTAGTTACTGTAGAGGTATCGGTACATGCATGACGTCTTCCACTTATCTCAGCTACACCATTGTCACTCAGACACGTCTCACATTTTTCAACCCAAGGAGGTTGAACTTCTGGTCGATGCATCCTTTGGGGACCATCTAATTTGTATTTTTGATAGGATCATGAAGGTTCTTCCCATCTGGTCAGTTCCTCTCATACATGTGCTCTAGAATCATGCCCAAGTGTAGGACAAAACCTGGGAGAGGGAGACCGACGTACGTGCTCAGTGGCCAGAGTTGTTCTCAGTTTTATCTTCACCAACCTTGGACAGGCAATTTGGGGACGAATTGCTTTAAGGGGGGAAGTTTTTAAGAACCTAGTTCTTATTCTTGAGGTATATGTTTCTTCTTCTAGTTTTTACTTATGTGTTTTTGAGAAAATAAGGGAAATGTGGGAGCAATCCTAAATTTATGGGTACACACCATGTACTTTTGTACACATTCCGTGTATTTCTACTATGGGGGATGAGAAGGCAGGGGGCGTAGGTTTTTTAGTAAAAACAAACTACACGCCGTGTAATTCTATATAAACGCCATGTACTTTTGTCGTGTGGGAAAAAACATAGGGCATGTAGACTTGTTGGAGATTTAGGATGTAATAATTATATACACTCTGTGTACTTAGTATTAAACACTGTGTAATCAGTTGGCAGATGAACAGGGTGGCAGTGAAAAGTAGCCGCCAGAGGAACAGTTAAAAATAAAAGTACATGCTATGTACTTTCAAAGTACATGCCATGTAGTTTGTTTTTACTGAAAAACCTACATGCCCTGCCTTCTCATCTCCCACAGCCTAAGTACATGGAGTGTACCCATAAATTTAGGATTTTCCCACATTTCCATTGTTTTCTCAAAAAAACATAACAAAAAAGGAAAAGAAGAAACCTGTACCTCAAGAATAAGAACCGGGTTATGACATTTTCATTTTTTTCCACTTCATAAATTAATCAATATACATAAAATATGTTTTTAGGGAAAATTGACTTCATTTATCTCTTCGGTAGGAAAACAATTTTCTTCAATATCCATGTTTTTTAAAAATGTTTTTAAGAATATTTTTTTTACAATCCTAGGATTATTTAAACTAAATTTTTATTATATTTTATTTTTTAGAAAATGGTTTAAATGGAATATTTTTCTCAATTTCTATATTATTTAAATTTTTTTTCTTCCAAAAAATGTATAGAATTAATTTTTTTACCTCGTACGATATAAACTTCTTTTCACCCCTTCATGAGTAGTTTTTTCAATAAATATATGTATAAATGTTTACATTTTTTTAAAGAAATGTTTATCATTTTTATGTTCATATTTATTAAAAAAAATATTCATTTCTATGTTGAAATGTAATATTCCACATGATTTTTAATGCTATTTAAATGGTGTTTCTAATCATAAAAGAAAACAGCCCTTGATTTCACTCATGCTTTTCTAGAGGTATGATAGAAGGATACCATTCTTATTATTTATCTGGATGGTTTATGAATATGAAAATATTATTTGATGAAAACCTTTTATTTTCCATGGATTCTTTATAGAAGAAATGATAAAATATTTATAAAATTTATTTATTTTTCATGGGTTATCCTATGATGACATATTAATGAAATACAATTATTTTCGTGGGTTTTCATATGATAATTTATTTATGACCATGTGAGACACAAATGTATGATTTTTATTATGTTATTGGTGAGACCTATATCTCCCTCAAATGCATTGGGTAAATATTGATTTATCATGAGATAAATATGACTAGAATATGGAGTGAACTCTATTTCGTAAGGGACTTTTTCTATTATCATAATTTTTGGAGCAAACCATGACTACTATGACAGTTTGATGTGTGAACCCATTCAACTATGACATATTTTTAATGGATCCTTGAATATTAAATAAATTATTTTATTTTATTATTTATATTACACCATTTCATGCCTTAGGCCAATGTAATTATCTCATGGATCATGTTCTATGATTATTTTATGATTCAGGTCCTCTAAACTAGCAAAATATAGTACATGTATCAATATTTTTTTTCTATTATTATAAAGGTAGTATTTTAAATTTAAATTTATTATTCTCATACCTTTCTTCTCGTAATATGCTTATATGATCATTGATACATCCATTTTATACCCTTATTAAGCATCTGAGATCTCTATTTTCTAATGGTTGTTTTGGCCATGTTATAAAGAAATGTTTATATTATGATATGTGTAAGAAGGGTGATAGTTATAATGAAATAAGTGGGATATGTTTTATGCATTTTTTAACTAGTTGTTTATATTTCCATGTTCCTAAATATACTAGAATAAAGTTATTGTGGCATGGATCGAAATATTACGAAATGAGTATTCATCTATTAAGACGTAATATTTGTAAATACAGGAAAAATGAACTATAAAAATGGTTTTATACAAATGGTTTGATGATCCATTCATATAGGCACCTTATACACATATTTTGGGAAAACAATTTGTATATGTTTATATATGGCCACCTATAACAATGGTTTATCCCAATTTTTGTTATATGTAATTTTCATGGACACGAATAAAAATGGTTTGAGAAAATTAATTCTATAGGTTTTTATATTTCAACCTATACAAATGGTTTGGTAAAACCATTAGAATAGAGAATTTTTATAGACACCGATAACAATGTTTTAAAAAAATCGTTGATATAGGTGGAGCCATAATTTATGCGTAATACTAATAATATTAAAAAAATATATCAGTTTAAAAATAATTATATATATATATATATATTAAAATATAAGGTGACATAAGAGTGGTGAAGTCATTGGAAAATAACTAAGAGGTTTTTTGATCAATAACCATCACTATATGTTTTTCAATATATTACATATACAAATAGTCAGACAAAATCATTTGTATAGGTAATTTTCTTGGACACCTATACAACTATTTTAGGAATGCCATTGGTATAGGTGGTGCCATTATATTTTCATAACCATAATAATATTAATAAATATTATATTATATATATATATATATAATTTTAAAAATGAAGAAATTATCTATCATCAGATTGTGGAAATTTTCTTGGAATATTAGCTGGAGGATGTGGGATCAATACCCAGTGTGAGATTTGTTTTTTCAAAATAAGACATATACCAAAGGACTGACCAAATAATTGGTATTGGTCATTACATTAATTATTAATTATAATATAATTATTAATGTATAATTAAATTATATATAAATATACATATAACCATATAATATGTTGTAGGATAGTGGTAAAGTCCTTTGAATATAAGTGGGAGGTCATGAGATCAATACCCGATATTAGATTTTTTTAATATAGGGACTATACAAAATTTTTGACCAAATCATTGTTATAGTCCTTTTCGTCAAAACTACATATTCCAGTGGTTTGAAAAAAAATTTGGTATAGATCATTTATTTTAAATTACCTTTAATAACAATTTGGTCAAATAGTTTGTATGGGTCTATATATGTTGATAATCACCCAACAGTTTTTAATTAATCTTCATATCACATGGAAATATATATTGATCATTGAATAATTATCATCCCAATTTCACCTACATTTCTAAACTACATGTCCCCAATAAATTTTACAAGGACCAAGGTCTTATAAACCCTTCAACAATCATTGTCTTAACTATATGACCCATGCCAAATAGATGGAAATAATTTTACTCTAGATCTGTGATCTCAATCATATCTTTCATCTTGTATCCATCTATCTAATATAAATCCTCCATAACAATATTGGACACCATAACCCCAATAAATGTAACCTCCCAAGTAATTAATGAATAATATATATTCTTATCTATGTCATGTTATGAATTAGATAGTGTTTTAGAGGCTTAAAATGAGAATAAATCCAATCTTAAGCATGAAATACACTAATATTTTTAAAAGATTGTTTTACTGCATTTTGATGGAAAACCATTTTTAGATCAAAATTTTGACAATTTTATAAGCTCTATTTGTCAAAATAAACTTAATGTTTATGTTCGGGACATTGAAATTTACTTTGGATAAATTTTTGTTATTTTTCTGACAATTTTCATTTTTAATGAATAGTGAAAAATACTGCATTTTACATCAAAAATTATTTTTCATATAATTTAATTATATGGTTAGATTATCATTTTAATTAGTATAAATGTTTAATTAGAATATATTTTTACCATTTAATCCAATGGTGTTCATTATAATAAATTTCACTTTGTAATTGGGCATAAAAAAGTGCCAAACTTTTCATAGATATTGTTTCAAAAAAACCCCCGCTATTTGTTTTGACAACAGGAATTATTTTTAAATTAATTATTGAAATTTAAATGTTTGAAATTTGGTAAAATGGATTCCAAATTTTTAATCATAAGGTCCAAATTATTTAATTAAGACTCTTTTGTTTTTGGACATTATGAATAGTAATGATGGTAATTATCTTTAATTATCATGATTAATTAGTAATTTGGTAGTTATGGATAATATAATAATATCATAATATTAAAAAATGACCCCAACATGTGTCCTAATGCTACTGGTTGTTTCATGGACGACCATGGTATGCCTTGTTCCAAACTTTGGGACCCCATGGAATCAATTTTGGGTGAAAGTGACACTTTATCATTTTATTTTTAAAGAAAGGAGAATATCACTAAAGAATGTGTCACCTGAGTAAAGTTTTTTAGTTTTCTCTATGTAATTGATATCCTAGAATATAAATATTCATTGTAAATCTAAAATTATTTCCCACATCATAGTATTTTTTTATAATTTTTATACATTAAATAAATTAATTTATTTATGACACCATGGTGATGCAGCGATTATCTCATTAATGAACGGTTTAAATAAAATGAAAAGATAATGTAAAATATATAACTTACACTTGTAAAAAACCTATTGTATGAGTATATTTCTAACCCTTGTCACCTTATCCTCTAAATATGTCAATGTGGGACCTTTAAAATCCGAAACACATTTTAAAATAAAGTAACATTTTTTGGCCTTCCAGGAGTGCCCCTCCCCCCTCTTATAAAAGGCCCCTACCTCCTTACCCACACTTCTCAAGCCATTTTCTCGGCCCAAATATGCTCATTTTATCTCTACACATACCTCTATTCATCATATAAGCCTTACCTTAGGCAGAAATCTCTTCAAGAAACCCTTTTGGTTCAAACCAAGAGGAGTTACCCGATTTAAATGTAATGTCTTCACTTGTGTTCTTTTGTTTTATTTTGTTTCTCCAACCCCCTAAACTCTTTTTATTAATTTATTTTGTAGAAAAACCAGTATATCAATATATTAGGATGTTTTTATGAGAATTATTCGAGCTACACTTACACACACCTTCGTCTAATGGTTAAAGAACATGTTGTTTTTGTGGATGGTGAATTTCTGCCTCACGAAACGATGATTGTTCAATATTCTTTTAACACCTTTCATGGTGGCCATTAAGATGTAAATATATTTATATATGATATATATTATGTTTATTTTTTCCTTATTCTTCTATATTTTTCATTTATGGCATACCTTTATGGTTTCCATTATGAATAACGCGATACCTTCATTTTAGGAAGTGCGGACTACCGCCCCCTCAAAGTGATTTGATTCGTTAATGCCATATATGGGACGTATAAAGGATGGAGTCAATGATATTATATATGATATTATACTGGAATTATAATATACCTTTATATCATTATGTATTCATTCCATTAAATACTAAATAGAAATGAAAGTAGCGTTCATGCGTACATATGACTTACCATCTCCATGAACGTTGCATTTCATTCCTTACCTCTAAATATTATGTAATATTATAAATGCATGTATATACTTGATATACATGATATATATTATATCTACATCATTATTATAATTCTTGATATTTTACCACATGAAAAACATGTAATTATACGAAGTTTATTTTTGACTCAAGTGCCAAGGGTCGACAAAACGACCATTATTAACTTAAATAATTACATAATGTTCATAAAATGGAAATAAGTGATATAAAAGGAATAATGAACTTGAAAAAGGTTCTTAAGAAAGTATAAATTAACTCAAGTTTATTATTCAGGAGATTAAAGAACGATTGAGTCATGTCAGACACGAGGTATGGGACTTCATCTCAATCTCCTTTCATTGAGGCATATTTTGTTTTATACACTACTTTATTTTATACGATGTATAAACCCCTTTGAGTTTTACTTTTATTCAAAAGGAATCTTTTTATACTAAGTGTTTTACTAAATTACAAAATGGAATGTTTTTTTCATACGTATGCGGCGACAACGACTTCTCCAACGCTGTGACCATTATTTGAGTTTCGGCTTCCTCTACTAGCCATAACATTTATTTTTGAAAAATAAATACCATGTTTTACCTTTATTTTATTTTTGTATTGGAAATGGTTTTTATAATTTTTTATTATATCAATGTGTTGGATTGATATCTTGTGATTGAAATGTGGAAATGTTATGTTTCCTTTATGCATGTTTTATGTGATATGATTATGTTATAGTTCTTGGGCATTGTTTATGAAGACGGGTGGTTCCGTGATAAACTAAAGGTGGGTGAGCCCAATATAGCTCTCCAATGCGTTGGGTAACACGAAGGGGTTAAACGCTAAGGTTTCTCCGAAGAGATTTAGGGAATATACTGTGATGGGTATTCCAAACGTAACCGTGAGGGTTACTCCCTACATAAGGATGTTATGAATGCCTCAAGTTACCTTTATGTATTATTATTTCTATGGTTTATTCAATATTTTATGAGGTATGTTAAAGTGCTTAAGTTTTATGAGTAAAGTATGATTTCATCAATTCTTATGTATACATGGACTAATGTTTTCATTCCATACTTTTATATCCCTTATTGAGCCTTTTATGCTCATCCCATGTTTTTGAAATGTTTTTCACAGGTCAAGGGAAATGTACATGATGTGATGATAGTGTCGAGGAAGTGTCAAGAAAGAATACATGTTTTATTTTAAATATGTCTCATTTGATGGGAAAAATGAATACAGTCATTTATGTAACCACATAATTGAAATTTGGAATGAAATGCATGATTTATGATCTAATTCTCTAAAACTCTAAACTTGAAAAGATACTCAATTTTTAATCTTGTAATAACTCACGATTAAGTAATGTTTAAGGCTGGGGACTTATAATCAGTATCAGAGGTCGGTTTAGATAAATTTAGGAGTTAGAATTCTATTAAATTATTATCCAAAAATATTTTTGTATGGTCAAATTGAAATGATATAGCATTTGAAGTTTACCGTGTTTCTTCATCTAAGGCATGTTTGATCAGAATGGTTTTCCACAGAGGAAACATGGAAGCAGTTCTAGGAAGGCATACAGAAGAAAATGACCTTCCGAATCAGCATCCTGAGATGGTCATAATTGGAACTAAATAGTTTGTTGCAGTAATGGCGTAGTTGACTCAAGCGATAAATATTGGTGGTATCCATGCACGAGATCAGCTAGATCAACCGCAGAGGAACATGTCAGTGGTGGAACATTTGATGAGGCAACATCCCCCATAATTCAGAGGATCATCTGACCCTGTGCTAGCTAAAGGGTGGATTAAAGCACTGGAGAATATTTTAGATGTCACGGGGTGTTCAAACAATCAAAAGTTTAGTCTTGTAATTTACCGTTTGGAGGGTGAATCAGATTAGTGGTGGTCGATGGTTAAAAATATCAGGGACGCTGATGAGATTGATGCTCTCGACTGGGATGAATTCAAAGTTATGTTTCTTGAGAAGTATTTTCCTAAGGTTTTTCGACTTAGGTTGGAAAAAAATTCTTGGAATTGAGGAAAGAGGACAACTTTGTGGCTGATTATGAAGAAATGTTCACTCGATTGGAAAGGTATGATCCAAATTTTATCCGAGACCTTGATAGTAAAATCAATAATTTTTACTCAGTATTAAAGCCAAAATATCGAAGGGCTTTAGCTTCTCGCGGGTTCAAGAGTTATGAAAATATTTTTTGACGTGCTGAGAATGTGGAAATGGAGTTTTCCAATGATCAAGTGTTATATAAAAACCAATAGAAGAAGAGACCGAGGTGGCAGGAGAAAGGGAAGAATTCTTCAAAAAGGTCTGATGGTAAGAAAACTATGTTTCCAGTTTGTGATAAATGTGGTAAAAGGAATACCGGGGAATGTCTTCTGAATTCTGGAAAGTGATACCGATGTGGTAAGATGGGACATAAGGCTAGTGATTGCACTAAAAAAGATCAGGGTGATTATAAGACCAAATTTGATTTACATTTAGTGAAATGTTTCAAGTTCAATGAGATGGGTCATTATGCAAATGAGTGTTCGAAAAAGATGTCAAATAATGGGAAGCAGTCAGACTACAAGAAAAAAGGAGTGGTGAAATCCTTTGCAACTAACTCAGCAGATGTTGGTCCAGCAAATGAAGTGGTATCAGGTACTTTGTTTTTTCAGATTATGCCAGTGTGTTGTCTGATTCAGGGTCTACACATTCTTTCATTTCTGAAAACATTTCTAGTAAAATGGGAATACCATCTCAAGAAATGACTTCTAAACTTGTGGTAAAAATACCTGGGGGAAATGTTGAGGCAAAAAGAATTTATAAGAATCTCCCTATCCTTATCCGTGGAAAGAACCTACTTGAAAACCTTATTTTTTTTACCTCTAGTAGAGTTTGATGTTATCCTAGGTATGGATTGGCTCTCTGTTTACCATGATAAGATTGATTGTAGAGCTAAAGATGTTTCTTTTCAGAAATACTTTCAGTTTGTGTAAAATAATGAACCCTTACTATTGATAACATATAAATAGGCTGAGAAACTTGTAAAAGATGGAAATGAATGTTACCTTGCACATATTGTTGAAAACAAAGGAACTGTTCAGATTAATGATGTGCCAGTGGTAAATGAGTATCCTGATGTTTTTCCTGATAAGTTTCCTAGAAGAATGCCAGATCGAGAAGTTGAATTTACTGTTGACATAGTTCCTGATGCTAATCCAATTTCAAAACCCCCTTATCGAATGGCTCAAATTGAACTTTTAGAGTTGAAGGAGTAATTGAAATATTTATTAGAGAAAGGTTTCATTCGACCTAACACATCACCATGGGGTGATCCTGTCTTATTTGTTAAAAAGAAAGACAGTTCTATGAGACTTTGCATTGATTATAGTGCCTTGAATAACATCACTGTTAAGAACAAATATCCTTTTCCTCATATCGATGATTTGTTTGATCAGCTCTAGGGAGCTCAGTATTTTTCAAATATTGACATGTGATCGGGGTACCATCAGTTGAATGTAAAGGAAGTAGATATTCTGAAGACCGCGTTTTGTACAAGATATGGACATTATGAATTTTTAGTAATGCCTTTTGGGCTAACCAATGCACCTGCTGTATTCATGGACCTTATGAATAGAATTTTCCATGAGTTCTTGGAAAAGTTTGTGGTTGTTTTCATTGATGATATTTTAGTGTTTTCTAAAAGTAAATAGGAGCATGAAAGTTATTTAAGGGTTATTTTTCAAACCTTAAAAGAAAAGAAATTGTATGGGAAATTCATCAAGTGTTAGTTTTGGTTGTAATAAATTTCTTTCCTTGGTCACATTGTTTCTAAAGGTGGGATAACTTTTGATCCTGTAAAAACAGAGGTTGTTGAAGAATGGCCAAGACCCACAAATGTAACTGAGATTCGTAGTTTTCTTGGTTTGGAAGGCTATTACCGAAGGTTTGTTAGAAATTTTTCACGGTTATCTAGTCCAATGACTAAGCAAACTCAGAAGGGTGTTACATTTATCTGGACAAATGAATGTGATGATTGTTTTCTGGAATTGAAAACAAGATTGGTGAATGCTCCTATTATGGCATTACCTTCCAAAAATGGTGAGTTTGTTATCTACAATGATGCTTCATTGAAAGGACATGGTTGCATCCTAATGCAGAATGATTAGGTAATTGCTTATGCTTCACGTCAGTTGAAAACTCATGAGGTAAATTACCCTACACATGATTTGAAATTAGCTGCTGTTGTTTTCTCTTTAAAAATTTGGAGGCTTCATTTGTATGGTGTAAAGTGTGAAATATATACTGATCACAAAATTTTATAGTATATATTCACTCAGAAATAATTTAACTTGAGACCGAGGAGATGGCTAGAATTAATCAAGGATTATGATTGTACAATTCATTACCATTCAGGAAAAGCAAATAAAGTGGTTGATGCTTTGAGTCGAAAAAGTAATGCTTCATTAACCATGTTATGTTTGGAATGTGATCCTTTGGTTAAGGATTTGATGAAATATGGCATAGAAGTAGTTGGTGCAGGATGTTCTTCTGTTTTTTTTTCAGGTATCAATGAAATCTTCTCTATTAGATAGAATTAAGCAAGCACAGAAGCAAGACAGTGAGTTGTAGAAAAAGGTAGAGCTGGTTCAAAAGGGTAAGTTGCCTGAATTCAACATTGATAATGATTTTGTTTTGAGATTTGGGAAGAGATTGTGTGTTCCGTGTGATTCACAGTTGAAGCGAGAGTTATTATGTGAATCTCATAGTTGTTCATTTTCAGTTCCTCCTGGAAGTAATAAGATGTATAGAGATCTTCAGGAGTATTACTGGTGGGATGGAATGAAAAGAGATATTGCTGATTTTACTGTGGAAGTGTTTGACTTGTCAACAGGTTAAAGCAGAGCGGCAGTTACTGAAGGAGATGCTTCAAACTTTACTATTTCTAAAGTGGAAATGGGATAATATATCCATGGAATTCTTTGTGGTATTTCCGAAGACACCTCGAGGTAATAATACAATATGGGTTATTGTTGATCGTTTGACTAAATCTGCTCATTTCCTTGCTATACGAGATAATTTTTCCCTAGATCAAATTTCTCGTTTGTATCTTAAAGATATATTCTGGTTACATGGAGTTCCCCTCTCCATTGTATCTGATCGTGATCCTAGGTTTACTTCTAACTTTTGGAAAGGCCTTTAGAAGTCGTTGGGTACTGAATTAAATTTTAGTACATCATTTCACCCTCAATTAGATGGGCAGTCAGAATGAACAATTCAGACTTTGGAGGATATGCTACATGCTTGTTCGATGGATTATCAGGGAAGTTGGGACCAACATCTTTCTTTGATTGAGTTTTCTTATAATAACCGTTTTCATTCTAGTATACAGATGGCACCATTTGAGGCATTATATGGGAAGTAGTGTCGAACTCCATATTTTTGAGATGAATTTGGTGAAAGGAAGTTGATGGGACCAGAATTGGTAGAAGAGTTGGTAGAAGAAGTTCAACTGATATAGAAACACATGAGAACAGCTCAGAGCATGCAGAAAAGTTATGTGGACAATAGGAGGAAGGATCTCTCTTTTGAGGTAGGTGATCTTGTCTTTCTCAAAGTTTCACCATGGAATAGTGTGATGCGATTTGGTAAGAAATGAAAGATGAGTCCAAGGATCATTGGACCATATGAAATTCTAGAGAGAGTTGGATTAGTTTCATACTGATTGGCTTTACCTCCGAGTTTATCTCAGGTACACAATGTTTTTCATGTTTCAATGTTAAGGAAGTACATGGCAGATCCATCACATGTTTTGAGTCCAGTGGTAGTTCAGTGGGAAGAGAACCTATCTTATGAGGAACAACTGGTCCAGATTCTTGACCATAGGGAGCAATTGTTGCGGAATAAGGTGATTCATCAAGTAAAGGTTTTGTGAAAAAACCACATGATTGAAGAGGCAACATTGGAATCTGAAAATGCAATGAGGGATAAATACCCCCACTTATTCAATAAGTAAATAAATTGTGGGGATGAAATTTACTAAAGGGGGGAAGGATGTAACATCCCAAGTAAGTAGTGAATAATATATATTCTTATCTATGTATAGTTATGAATTAGATAGGGTTTTAGAGGCTTAAAATAAGAATAAATCGAATCTTAAGCACAAAATACACTAATATTTTTAAAAGATTGTTTTACTACCTTTTGATGGAAAACCATCTTTAGATCAAAATTTTGACAAATTTTTAAGCTCTATTTTTCAAAATAAACATATTATTTATTATTGGGACATTGAAATTTAATTTGGATAAATTTTTGGTATTTTTCTGACAATGTTCATTTTTTAATTAATAGTGAAAAATACTGCATTTTACATCAAAACTGCTTTTTCACCTAATTTAATTATATGGATAGATTATTTTTTTAATTGGTATAAAAGTGTAATTAGAATATATTTTTACCATTTAATCCAATGGTGGTAATTAAAATTAATTTCACTTTGGAATTGGGCATAAACAAGTGCTAAACTTTTCATAGATATTGTTTAAAAAAAACCCGCTATTTGTTTTGAGAACGAGAATTATTTTTAAATTAATTATTGCAATTTATATGTTTGAAATTTGGTAAAATGGATTCCATATTTGGAATCATAACATCCAAATTATGTAATTCAGACTCTTTTGTTTTTAGACATTATGAATAGTAACTATGGTAATTATCTTTAATTATCGTGATTAATTAGTAATCGGGTAGTTAAGGATAATAAAATAATATCATAATAATAACAAGTTATCACAAAATGTGTCTTAATGATACTGGTTGTGTCATGGACGACCATGGGATGCCTTGTGCCAAACTTTGGGACCCCATGGAATCACATTTGGGTGAAAATGACACTTTATCATTTTATTTTTAATGAAAGGAGAATATCACAAAAGAATGTATCACCTGTGTAAAAAAAATTTAGTTTTGTCTGTGTAAATCATATATTAGACTATAAATATCATTGAAAATATAAAAATATTTCATACATCATAGTATTTTTTTTATAATTTTTAGACATTACATAAATTAATTTATTTATGACACTATGATGATGCAGTGATTATCTCATTAATGAACGATTTAAATAAAATGAATATAAAATGTAAAATATAAGACATAAACATGTCAAAAACCTATTGTCTGAGTATATTTCGAACCCTTATCACCTTATCCTCTAAATATGTCAATTTTGGACCTTTAAAATCCGAAACAAATTTTAAAATAAAGTAAAATTTCTTGACTTTCCAAGAGTACCCCTTCTCCCTATTATAAAAGGCCCCCACCTCTACCTCCTTACCCACACTTCTCAAGCCATTTTCTCGGCCAAACACTTCTCATTTTATCTCTCCACATCCCTATCTTCATCATATAAGCCTTACCTTAGGCATAAATCTCTTCAAGAAACCCTTCTGGTTCAAACCAAGAGGAGTTACCCGATTTAAATGTAATGTGTTCACTTGTGTTCTTTTGTTTTATGTTGTTTCTGCAACCACCTAAAATATTTTTATTCCATTATTTTGTAACAAAAAAAGTATCTTGAATATACTAGGATTTTTTTTATGAGAACTATTTGAGCTACACTTACACACACCTTCGTCTAATTGTTAAAGAACATACTGTTTCTGTGGATGGCGAATTTCTGCCTCACGAAACGATGATTGTTCAATCTTATTTTAACACCTTTAATGGTGGCCATTAAGATTTCACTCTATTTATATATAATATATATTATGTTTATGTTTTCCTTATGCTTCTTTATTTTTCATTTATGGCATACCTTTATGATTTCCATTATGGGTAAACGCGATATCTTCATTTTAGGAAGTGCAGACTACCGCCCCCTCAAAGTGATTTGACTCGTTAATGCCATATGAGGGATGTATAAAGGATGGAGTTAATGATATTATATATGATATTATACTGTAATTATAATATACCTTTATATCATTATGAATTCATTCCATTAAATACGAAATAGAAATGAAAGTAGCATTCATGCGTACGTACGCCTTACCGTCTCCATGAACGTTGCATTTCATTTCTTACCTTTAAATGTTATGTAATATTATAAATCCATGTATATACTATATATATATGATATATATGATATCTACATCTTGAATATAATTCTGGATATTTTACCACATGAACAAATTTTAATTATAAGGAGTTTATTTTTGACTCAAGTGCCAAGGGTCGATAAAACGAGCATTATTAACATAAATAATTGCATAATGTTCATAACATGGTAATAAGTGATATAAAAGGAATAATGAAATTGAAAAAGGTTCTTAATAAATAAGAAATTAACTCAAGTTTATTACTCAGGAGATTAAAGAACGATCGAGTCATGTTGGACATGAGGTATGAGACTTCGTCTCAATATCCTTTCATTGAGGCATATTTTGTTTTATTCACAACTTTATTTTATATGGTGTATAAACCCCTTTGACTTTTACTCTTATTCAAAATGATTGTTTTTTATACTAAGTGTTTTACTAAATGACAAAATTGAATGTATTTGTCATACGTATGCGGCGACAATGACTTCTCTACCACCATGACCATTATTTGTGTTTTGGATTCCTCTACAAGCCATACTGTTTTTTTTTGAAAAATAAAAACAACGTTTTACCATTATTTTATTTTGGTATTGAAAATGGTTTTGATAGTTTTTTTATTATATCAATGTGTTGCATTTATATATTGTGATTGAAATGTGGAAATGTTATGTTTCCTTTATGCATGTTTTATGTGATACGATTATGTTATGGTTCTTGGGCATTGTTTATGAAGACGGGTGGTTCCGTGATAAACTAAGGGCGGGTGAGCCTGATATAGCTCTCCAATGCGTTGGGTAACACGAAGGGGTTAAATGCTAAGGTTTCTCTGAAGAGATTTAGGGAATATACTATGATGGGTATTCCAAAAGTAACCATGAGGGTTACTCCCTATGTAAGAATGTTATGAATGCCTCAAGTTACCTTTATGTGGTATGATTTCTATGATTTATTCATGATTTGATGAGGTATGTTAAAGTGATTATATTTTATGAGTAAAGTATTATTTCATCAATTGTTATGTATACATGGAATAATGTTTTCATTCGGTACTTTTATATCCCTTACTGAGCTTTTTATGATCATCCCATGTTTTTGAAATGTTTTTCACTGGCCAAGGTAAAAGTATATGATGTGATGATAGTGTCGAGGAAGTGTCAAGAAAGAATCCATGTTTTATTTTTAATATGTATCCGTTGATGGGAAAAATGAATACTGTCTTTTATGTAACCACCTAGTTGAAATGTGGAATGAAATGCATGATTTATGATCTAATTCTCGAAAACTCTAAACCTGAAAAGATCCTCAATGTGTAATCTTGTAATAACTCAAGATTAAGTAATGTTTATGGTTGGGGACTTATAATCAAACTCACTTATCATGTATACTACAAACTACAAGTAGTTGAGACACTATCACGGGCCTCACCTTATGTTAAAATAACCCCAATGGACTCAGAACCATAGTGAGTGGAAATAACTGACCATAACTCCAAAACCTGGAAAACCTTAATCATCACCTATGTGAATGCTCAACAACATCTATATCATACCAGTAAACAAGATCAACCATCATTTCCCACGAAACAAAATCCCTAATATGTTATCTCATTCTCATTTAACCATAGAACAATGAAAGACGGATATTCTATTCTAAATCCATCATTTAACACTTGATTATAACATTATGTATCGCTTACAAACAATGGAAATTATATGGGGTTCCATTCATGGTTTCCCACATGTCCCAACCCATAACCATTTATTAAAAATCATACTGACACATGTATATTATAATAAATAGATTGAAATTATCTACCATGACTTGGTAATGATTCACTCAATAAGAAACTCAAATAAGTCCATATCCAATCACAAGAAATAAGATAATTTAAATTTTTTTAGATTTTTGGACCAATTAATAGAAAATATTAAAATAGTCAGAGAAATTTCTTTAGACACCTTGTTTTGGAATTCCATACATGTGACTACAAATAGAAACAATCTACATGAATTATGAATGAAAATTAATTATGATATCACTTTTGGGATGATTCTAATAATGAGATAGATAAAAAGGTAGGATCTACTATGTTCTAGTTGAAAGGTCATGTTTCACCAATTATAGTTTAGTCAATCGATGAATTTCTATTTTAGTGAAAAACTAGAAAAATTATATCACACTTTATTTTTAGATAACACAAGAACCATAATGTATTATGTCACCCTTATGTATGGGTTCCTAATGTATTACCCCTCAGAGACACTTATTTACCATGAAAATGACCGTTATGTATCATAAGATTCTCAAACAGATAACCATATTTTCAAAATAGGAGTAATTTTATGTATCAATAAGTTAATCTTATATATTCATTTTTTTCAAAGAGGATTTAATGTGTGTTAACTGTAATTCCATTGTTAATCAGAAATATTTCCATTTTTTATAGACATACTATGATTTATTTAGTGTGATTCACGGTTACTTTTATGTATCATCAATGTTACCCTTATGTAATTGACACTTAATTATCAACAAGGTAACCAATACATTTTAATGATCTAAAATCTCTAATTTATAAATTTTCCTACTCATTATTTGTTGAAATTTATGTATGAAGAGTATAATTCTATATATCAAATAAAATTACATCTATGTATAATCAATCTAACATATTAGTGTTTTTAAAATAACTATAAAAGAACTAAAACTAAAAAACAAAGAGCCTACATCATCCTACTATGACTCATTATATAAAATTACCAGTAAATCATAAAAAATAATCTCTAAAATTCAAACCACTTCCAAACACCACTTACAATATAATTTCACAAAATCCATATCCCCTTAGCATAGACCAAATCATCAGACTTGATCCCTAGAAAATACCATCACACATGAAACCATTATAAGGTCCAAACTCACATGTTTGATCGATGATCTAACCAAAATTCATACTTTTAAATTCTTAATACTTTAAAAATTATATCGTTTTTATAAAAAACCAACCCGGATCAAACTGAACGGTCACCCTATATGTCTCACTAAAAATCCCAAAGTGTGCTGCCGATCACTACAAGATGGAAATATGATTCTATTTATCAATATTCTAAATAATCATAATTATTTAACCATGAACATCCATAATATGTGTTTCATAAACCAAATAAAATATGTATAAAAATATAAATTTAGAAGAGTGAAAAAAGTGGAATTCTAAAACCAAAATGATACATAATAGGGAAAATTCCATTGGTCCAGAACACATGAAAAACCATAAGACAAAATTATACATCATGTGATCGTCAGTCACAACCATCCCAAATCACCTGAATATTTTGGTGACTTGTAGGAGAATCCGAGATAAATAACATCCTTCCCTTTACCATATTCTTCAAAAACAATGTTTACATATAACCAAAGTCTTGTGTTGCATGTGAGAAAATTTAATGTTCAATAACCGTAATAATATATAAAAATTGTTTGACTATGAAAACCTTTAATATAGCTTTAAAACATAAATAGTTTTTATATTGTAATTTTTTTGAAAAAAAAATTCAATTAAATATCACACTAATTTTAAATTTTAATACAATCCATATCCAAATGCTAATGAAAACGGAAGTAAATAATGCTTAATTATATAAAGGAATTAACTAAGAAATCAATTTATATAAAAACTAGTGATAATGTAAAGTAAATTCATATATTTAATGACTACTTATGTTAAAAAATTGGCCGCAAGTTGGATTCTATGATACCAAGACATCCAAGGTGTCTAGACCACATAGTGAATCATAGGTCCTTATAAATACATGTATCCCAAGGTTTTCCCCAAGTACCAAGGTTAACCCCAAAATGAAATTGAATAATAAATGAACCATTTTAATTATTATTTTTGTTATTTTGTTGAACACTTAATGTTTATAACAACTATTGTTAAAAAACCGCCCATAAAAAATTTCTCACGGCCACCAATGGGCAAGTAAAATCATAGAATTTAAATGAGAAATTAATAACAACAAAACAATAATTTTCATCTTCCAAAATCAAAGGATTTCACCAGAACATTCGAGTTTCCAAGAGAATGAATCTCTTGGATAGAGACCTTTTCATTTATCATAGACTAAATACCGACGCCTTCGAATTCAATGAGTGGAAAAAAGAGAACTAATCCTCACAATCCTCGATATAAAAAATTACACAATTAAATCTCCACCCATAACCAATGTTATTACCATTAAATACAATTTATATTCCAATGGATCAAGGGATAGAGATATTAAGGATAGATATTGAGAGAAGATGTGAAATTGAGATGAGATATAAAAATACATTTAACAGATCCACTCATATCAATTAATAATCACCAATTAATTATGGGGGAGTCCTATAATGTTTCCGGGATGGGATGATTTAATCTAAGGAGATATTATTATGATATAAGACATACAAATGAAAACGTCAATTAAGTTAATTATTTATTTTAAAAAGTTATGATCAGGTCACATGGTATGATAAAATATGTACCATATGTTTGGTATCACATTTCTATTGAAATACAATATGTATGGTTTGCAAATAATAATTTCACAACTAGAAATACAACGCTCAAGACATGTGAAGACCTATATACCAAATACATCCACTTGCATAGTTTCTCTTGGATACTCACATGTTTACAAAAATCATGCTCAAATAGTAAAAATTGCTTCATGAAATTAGAGAGTCATATCACATGGTTATCATACACTTACTCTTAATCGTGTTCCTTGTATGTTTTCTATAAAGATCTAAATTTTGGACCCCTATATCCATAAATCATTTAAAACATAAAATGATACAATATATGATAAAAATTATACATGCCTATGAATTAGATGAAATCATAATTTTCCCCACCATAAATAAAATCCTCAAAAATTGATCAATATAATGGAATCATGAATAGATGAGGCCACCGTTGCCTTTTAAACATTTATTGCTCCAACATCTCATGGCTATCTCGTCTACTCTGCTAAAAATATGGACCAATAGAATCATATTACCAAATTATACCTTATCCAAATGATCCAAAATTTGAAATGATTATATAAACAATTATGTATTTAATTTAATGTAAACATACTCTCATTCAATAACATAGGATATATTCAAATTATACTTATTCACATAAGATATATGCAATATTTCATTTATTTATGTCAAGTGACATGGTAATTTCAACTAATATTTCACCATTACATGTCACTCAATGATCTTTAAAGGACAAATATACCATAGATCCAATATACACTACATTACCAAACAAGGATGCCCAAATCGAGGATATAATTGGTGAAAAATCCAGTCAACATCCTCATATTACAATATTTGATGAAGATGATCAACATAACATTTATGGAAACATTGGGCTATCGAAGACCTCTTTTAGAACAACTTCACCTTTTCTATTTTCTCTTGAAAATGATATGGTATAACCAAAGGCTATCCTTCCATCTCTATCCATTATTAAGGTGATCCACATAGACTCTTAAACTACACATTGGAATGTGACTTTTTTTAAATCCAAATAATTGTTGGCATAGTAGAATTTAACCCAAGGTGGATGATTCTCCCATGAACCACAAAAGACAAGAATGATTTAGAAAATCATATACTCAAGATTATATTTGGTTCACATAGTCCACCAATTTACCTTACATTGATATTCTATGTGTGACTTCAATTGGGTACCCATCTCCTATTAAAAACCTTTGAAATACTAGGATGTAAACCATGGGTCACTTTCAGAAACAATAGAAGAAGAAACTATGAGGAGATTCATGATCTATCATATATATCGGAACATGATCTCTTCCATCTTAATTGTCTCTTTTAAAACAAAGAAATAATATGATTGTGTAACTAAGTAAATGATATCCAAAATCACATCCTGAATTGCTGAATTCAATGGTAATTTGACAAAAAAAATCCTTGGATATCTCATACCTTTTATATATAATAATGATTAAATGATGTACAAAATGTTATGTGTCTGTTAGTCTTCCATAATATTATAGAATGTAAGTTATCATGACACAAAATCTACAATCAACCACCATATCCCTAAACACCAATACTAATGTATCAAATCATGATACATCTTGATAGTCCCATGGCTTATAGTCCAACTAGACTGATGTACTCTATCCAAAAAATCATTCCTCATAGATATCATAAAAACTAACCTACCAAATTAACATAAAACACCATCAGGTGACTAAGGCCATTCACCCAAGGTCTCTCAACATTTAAGGATTTTACTAAAACGCTCCCAATCAGTGTCCGTTTCATATCTGATAAAATCTGATCCTTAAAGGAAATATAAAAATTCAAACAAGATTAGATCTATTTCCAATCATAATCATCTACATCCAAGTTCACTTTAGTAACTAGACTCATTAGAGAGCACTCCTCCAAATAATCATTCAAGGATTGGGTTTGTAACTTCATTATCAAAACATCATAAACCAAATTCACTTTTTTGGGTGACTGTGAAAAATCGTAATTAAATATTTAAGGATACTGAACCTAGTTTATATGAAGAATGTTTATATACCTATAAGTAATAATAAATATTAGAGTATTATAACCTGATTATACTCTAATCATATCCCCAATGAGATGGTGTTTCCAAGTCATCAGAGCATGAATCACAACTACCAACTTAGGGTAATTGGTGAAATGGTTATTCTAATAATTGGGTAATTAGTGTGATCCATAGGTCTCCAAATTTTTCCACTATATTATGTTAGAACCTATATTTTTACTTAACAGATCTCTATAAACATTATATATCAAACCCCATTCATGAAGAATCTATACATGAGATAAATTCAATATTACCTTTAGTTACTCAAATGATCTCTCACATTTATCAATCCACTAAAATATAACACAATTATGGGTCAAAACTATCATATGCGACACAATATTAGAGAAATACTAAATAAAATGTCTTTAAATACCATTTAATTAAAAGAATATCTGAATCTCAAACACATTCCTGGTTTTATCCCACAATATCAATGCTTAATTTTTTTTGGATCTGTTGATATATCCATCTAATATATGACATTATATAAAAACATAACATCATAGATCAAAATTTCATATTTTGATTGATTTCCATATATATAATTTTCTTTTAAGATTCTAAGGATGGTATCCAAATAATCATTTGGTTACTCCTATAACTTTGATTACAAAAAAATATCATCCACAAATATAAATATTAATGTTTCCATGGACTAATGAAATATCTAGTTCATTAATACTATAAATACAACATGAGTGTTATTGATTTTGAATGGAGTAACGTGGAACTGAAAATTCCCATGCTATCTCCTAAACACTATGATAGGAATATACTCTTCTTGGACTCTTGACTGATCATACCTCAATCAAAAGTCAAACATAGAAAACCATTAGGCTCCTCCAAATTGATCAAATATAGAATTAATCCTTGATATTGGGTATTTTATCTTAAAATTGACCAGATTAAGCATTCATAAATAAACACAAGGTCAAAGGCTTCTATGTAACATATTTTTAATTAGACCAGGAAATGTTTATGATGACATAGTGGGATAAAAAATGTTGTGTTTATAAGATCAAAAATATAAACTTCAATATTTTCAAATAGTTGGGTTCTATAAGATATGGAAAAATAAAACGGGTCTTGTCGTAGGGAGCATGTCAACAGTTAAATCAAGCTCCCTCTGAGGTGGTAACTGAGAAAAATAATTAGAAAATTCCTCAGTATTCCTACTCATCTCTGTATGATGTGTAATATTCAAATTTTGATCAACAAAATAATGAAACATCTCTAAAAACAAGAAGGATATTATTCCAAAATAAATATCAACATGCCCACATTATAGATCTAAAATCCCACTCAATGACAAATGCATGATGGATTCCATCTACGGAAATATATTTAACTCAATCATGTTAACAATAATCTATGAATTAATATTGTTAATCCAATCAATTTGAATAATAAGTTTTAATATTTCACGATCATAAATTGATAAGTCCCATAATAATTCAAGGTTAGAAATCATGAAAAAACACTCAGGACAGTAAAAACCATATTCAATCCAATTTTACAAGGGAGTGTAATTATTCACCATGATGGGTATAAGATCTAAATAATAACCTAGTGTATCAATCCATTTTGATGATATGAATGAAATACATGACCATGTATCAAATATTGCTAGAACAATAGAATACGAAAATAAATATACCTCTCATCATAGGGGGTGATACATACAATTCCTTAGGTGCATACTCCAATATATAAATACGACCATCCTCCACTCCTCAATGAACATTATTAACTACACAAGTATCCCATTTACAAAAAGAGTGAGATCTACCTCTTTTGTCTACATCAAAAATAAATTTTTATCCTTCAGAACTTGTGGATACGACTTTTCTACCTGAAGGAAATTTTCCATTTAAGAACTATAGATATTCAAATTGTCAATTAATAACACATTCCATAGGTTTTTTCCTAAATTATGATTTTTTGTCCATATCTCTCATACTGGATGTAGAACACATAGATCTGTCAAGATGTATACATCACACCACTGTCACTACACTAGTATGACCTACTACACTTCCTCTTTTTACTAGAATACATATCATTTATTTTTCTGGTGGTTATCCAAACAATTTTGAGACTGGAATTTATATCTATTTATACTAGAGACATTACAGGTTCATCAACAACCTTAACTAGGGTAAAAAGGAACAAAATAATTTGTATCAACTAAATATCATCCTTTAAAACCATATTGAACCACTAAACATCAAGGTATTCATTAAAAACATGTTTAAGTGATAGGTGCACTAACTTAGTGAAATGATTAGTACGATCAATAACTAAATGTTCTAATTTCTGCAAAATCAAAAAAATTTAGGTCTTTTCAACCCAAAAAAAATCAAGATAAAACTAATGATTGGGTACCTTATTAAAGGTGGAATAGTGAATGTATTTATAAAACCTAACTTGAATAATGGTATCCAACCCTTTACTTTCTGATAATTCAATATTTTATGTGGTGAAACCAACTATTTAATCTACATGGGTTTTAAGAAAGTGGAAAATCATTTCAATCCATTCAATACACTAATTTTGTTCTTTGGTTCCTTTATCACCATGGAAGATATAAGGATTGCTCTAAGTAAAATCCAGTGCATGGTTCGTTAATTTGTTTTGGTTTCCAACACCCAACTGACCGAGTGACTAGACTGTATGGATGACAACTTCCACCAAAGAAGGATATACTAGAGGATTTTATGATGTAACATTTCTCATAGAATCCTCTAAAATAGCTGGAAGAGGTCTTATATAATGAATGTTTATGTAACTATCATAGACAACATCCAAATAGAATAAAATAAAATATTTGAATCAAAATATGAACATCAATAATCGATATCAATTCCCCTCTATAATAATAATTTAAAGATACTATAGATTTAATGAATGAGATGCGAAACCATTATAAAGTAATAGGTTCATATAGATAAACCCAAAATCATGTTTATATAAATGTTCCCAAAATATCAAGCTCAAGTGATGTAAAATACCTGACCACCCATGCAACCATAAGATTAGAAATGGAAGTACACTGTCTAGGGAAACTTCAATTCTTACTACCCAAATTCCAATAGTCCTACACCATTATACCAATAACCCATAAACTAATCCCATGAATTTTCATGAAACTTATGACATGGTATATCATTGGTAACATTTTATAATCAAAAAACTAAGATAAACCTCACACATCACCCTATATGGACCTTCAAAAATCTAGAATATTTTTCTTGATCACCACATGTTGGTGGTAAAAATCTGGGTTTTGTTATAGGAATAAAATGTAATGATTTAACCCTAAAAATCACCAATATATGTCTCAAAAAGCAATGTATATATATATATAATAATATAAAAATAGATAAAAATAGTAAGTCTAATATAAGACTGAAACATAACAAAGAAAAATTCTAATGGTCTGGAACACATGAAAAACCATGATCCAAAATTCTACTCTATGTGACCATCAGTGACCACTATCCCAGATCACTAAAAGATAACGTTGACATAGAGGATTAATCAATCTACATGACTTATTTCTCTTCACAAGAGACTTAAAAAAATAAATTTTATATAATCCCAAAGGCATATCTATGGTGTGAGGAAACAACCGATAGGTTACCACCTAAAATATATACAATTTCATTCAATATTAATCTGTTAGTTCTAACATTAAAAAACTATCTTTTACAATGAATATTATATGAAAAAATTCATAAAACATAACTTTGATTATCCATTTTAAAAAATAAATATCACATCCTTATGAACATAGAAGTAAATCATGTTTGATTAAATAGTGGGAAATAACTATGAAATATTTTCATATAATTACATGTGGTCAAGTAAACTAAAATAATACATGTAATGTATACTAATGGGGTAAAAATGGTCTGTTTGAAGTATTATACAATACAAAGACCTCAAATTACCAAAGTCATCATAGTGAATCCTATGTCTATATAAATACATGTACCCAAAATCCATCTCCATGTGTAAACGTTTTCTAATATATAAAAGGAAATATAATCCAAACATTTTAAATTATTCTTTCTCTAATTTTACCAATCACAGAAATTTCATAAAAAACTATTTTCATGAAAGCCACCCTTTAAAATGTTTCTCATTTCCCCCAATGAGAAAATAAAATAATGTACCAAAAAGTATTCCTAAAAAATATCAAACCAATCATTTCATTTTACAAAATGACATTATATCACAAGAATATTAAACATTCCATGGAAAATAATCCATTGGATAGAGACACCTACCATTCCAATGGAGGGAAAATGACTTCTATGAATTTTATATAGGGAAACAATGATATTCAATCCTTATAATTCTAGTTTAACAAATAACGTCATCAAAACTCAACCCAAAATTCAATAACATACCTTTATAATCCATTTCGGTTTAAAAAAGATTAAGGGGAAGAGATATTGAAGATAATTCTATAGATAAGAGGGAAAATTGAGAAGATTCAAAATATAAATCAATGATATATGACCAAATTGATCTAGGATCACTACAGATTCAGTAGTATAATCCTATTAAGAATCCCATTGGTGTTATTTTGAGTTATTGAGTGTTTAGAATACGATAAAACATAATAATAAAAAATGATATCAGGATAATTATCTATTTTATAAAGATCATATGAGTTCTCATATTTAGGCCGCATGATTAGAAAATATATTATCTAATTGTTTGTTAAAAACATTACCATGAAAACTGAAGTTCATGTTTTCCTAGAAATAACTAAATAGTTAGAAAAAACATGCCTAATCCATATGAAAACCACTAGACAAAATCTATCATCTTGCATTATTTCCTAGGTGACTCTTACTGTTAGAAAATATTTCCCAAAACCAGGAAAATCAGTACTAGAACCCTCAGATACCTACCACGTGATTATCATACGATTACTCATATCCACGTGAAGACTGTGCGCCTAAAATATTTTTACCAAAAACACAAATTTTCATCCCCAGACTCCCAAAATCCTCTAAACCTCAAAACAAAAAAAATATGATCAAAACTAAACATAATTTTTCCATATAGGGTGTCACATATTTAATTGGGAAACTATAAGTAGATTTTATCCTTGTATCTAGATTGATTTTCTATATGATCACATTTTAGGATTGATCTAGTTCTATATAATTTATCTATGTTTTAGATATCACCACTTATAGATTTAATATGATTTCATGAGGATCTATTTTATCATAATTTAAAAACCATTATTAGTATTTTTTTATGTCGTATGGTTTAAATAAAAAAATTGTAGTGTTTATGGGATTGTTGAAATTTATCATAACCCATTTTTGGATATTATTATTTTAACATCCCAGGTAATTATAGAATAATACATTTTTATATCTAGTAAGATTTATTAATTTGATATTAATTTTTTTTAATGGGGACTCTATATATGATAGTGTACCCTGCACACAACAATGAGTTTCTATAAAATCTTATATTTCATACAAGATAAAGTTATACAAAAAATATTACATTATTAATATTATTATTTAAAATTATAGTTATCGCCTAGCTGTAGTATTAGTAGGAATGAACAAAACTAACTATACGTTATTTAAAAATGTGTATTAATTTTTTTAATTTAATTCCAACAAATTTTTTCGGACCTAAAATAAGAATAAATCCAATTTTTTGCATAGAAGATCTAATATTTTTTAAATGGATTTTTACCACATTTTGTTGGAGAACCAATTTTAAATATAGTTTCTCACACATTTATATGTTCTATTTTACAAAATAAACTCCTTCTTTGAAAGTGGGATATCAATATTTAGTTTATATAATTTTGTGTTATTTTTCTGATAACATTCATATTTTAATTAATAGTGAAAAATACTACATTACAATTTAAAACATATTTTTCATCTATTTTATTTATATTGTTAAATTATCATTTTAATTGGTCCTAAAGTATATTTAGATTATTATTTTACCATTTAATAAAATTATAGTCATTGTAATCATTTTCTATTTTAAATTAGATATAAAAATATTTCAATCTTTTGAACATTTCACTTTTAAAACATGATTTTTAGTTTAGTTTGCAGAATTAATTTTAAATCTAATATTCTAAGTTCATTAAATTAAATTATGAAAAATGGATTCCTCATATGGAATAAAATTTTCCATATTTGGTTGTAATTTCAATTACATTTTTATTTGAAAAAAGTAACCACGGTAAAAAAATTATTTACTATAGTAAAAGTAAAATGTTGACAAAGGTTGAAATTAGAAGTTAAAATCTTCACATTCCTAAAAACTATAACTTTTATTGGTTTTTTTGGTTTGGATCGACCCTAAACATATTATAAAAATTCAATTTCATTACAAATTCATGTAATTTAATGTAACCTCTATATAGTTATATTTTAATATAAAATAAATAATAAGTTAATCACATGAAACCACCGCTCCTAAAATATAAATACCACGTCTCTACCACCCCATTTCATCACAAATATAATTTTAGCTACTCAAATATATTTATAAACCACTCCTACTCACTCTACCCATGTATAGGTTCATCTCGTCTCCCCAAAATATCAAATCAAAGGTCATCATGTGACTTTTAGGGAGGGGACATTCAAGAGGTAATTTTTTCAAAGTACCCCACTTAATTTCATTTCTTTTAATACTTTATCTTCAAATACTTCACCCATAAATTCATGATAAATATAGAATAATTTAAATTATAGAGTTTTATGTTTATAATTTAATACCTCATTTTCATTTCTTTTCTCACCTCCTCTTATTCAATGAAAGGAAATTGTTGTCCATGTTATGTCAGTTAATCGCCTCCATGAATAATGTTTTTTCCCTTTTCCATTACTACCTTCAAATATGGTTTTAAATCCATATCTTAGGATAAATAATATTAATATTTATATATATTAAAACATATTTATTATTCAAAAAAAATTATATTAATCATAAATTCATGCTTTCTGTATTGTTGTTATATGATAACATTGTTTGGGGACGTGTGGACTACCGCCTCCTCAAAATGATGTGATTCTTTCACAAATCACATTTAATGTATTAGATATTGTTTTGGTAAAAATATATGATATAAATAAAATATTATTTCAACTATAATGTTATTATATATGTATATATATATATTTATATATTTCATTTAATTTCTCTCTACCAATACGATAGGAAAAATGAAAATAACATTTATGTGAATGTACGACCTACCGTCTCCATGAACGGTTTTTTTAGTTTTTCTTTAAATATTATTATAAATACATATCTAATGAATATATATATATATATATATATCATGTTTTATATTATGGATATAATTATCAAATAACCACATGGGAAATTGACATCGTACGATGGTTATTTTCATCTCAAGTACCGAATGTCAACAAAACGACTCACATGAACATAAATAATTTTTTAATTGTTATAACATTGTAAAAAGTGATATAAAATTTATAATTAATAAAAAAATTGTTCCCAATAATCTATTACTTTAACTAGGATTATTATTCAATAATATATATAATGTACAAGACATGTTATACTCGAGGTAAGGGAATTTCTTAACCCAATTTTTATTCTTTGGGTTAAATTTCAAATTCATGATTATGTCATTCAAATATTATGTGTAAAATGAATTTTAAATGTAATGAATTTTATTTATATGTTAAATTTAATTCAATTTTTTAAAATAATTTTTTATATGTAGTGTTTCACTTTACATAGAAAATGACAAATAGAATGTTTTTTAACATATACGGCATGAACGAATTATTTCCTGCCATAAGCATTATTTGATATTTTTATTCCTCTTTAATACTTAATTAATTTTAATGAAAAATTAATACTTTATTCATTTTTCATGTATTTTTGTATTAAAATTTTCTTATGAGGAATTTATTAGGTCAATATCTTGAAACGATATCTTTAGATTTCAATGTGAAAATGTTATTTTTACTTTATGCATGATTTACGTGTTGTGATTATGTTTTGGTTATTTGGAATTTCTTTTGTATATGTGTGGTTCCATGATAAACCAAGGGTGGTAGATCCCATGATATATCTCCAATTCATTGGGTAATGAGATAGAGTTAAATGATAGGGTTTCTTCTAAGAGACTTAGATAATATAGAGTGATGGGTATTAAAATGTAACCATAAAGTTTACTCCCTATATAGATTTGAAAGCAACAAATGTAAGTATTATATGGATTCCAAAAGTTAATTTATGATTTATTATTACTAAGAAGTATTTTCAGTAATCTTATGATTTTATGAGATATATTTTTATTGTTGAAAAATATCCTTTTGTGATATTTTTTTATTGAGTTTAAAATATTCACAGGCTAACAATTTCATTCCTTATTTCATATCCCATACATTGAGTTTTGTTCCCATCCCATGTTTTTGAAATTTTTTCCCTAGTGTATAAATATGTTTATGAGAAATTAATATGAAAAGACTATTTTTATCAATAAAATAAATCATGTTTTATATTAAATGTTTTATATTTTGATAAAAAAATAATATTGTTTTGTAGTATCCTCTTGTGTGATTATGGGGTGTTATGTATTAATGAAGTCATAATTCTATATACCTTAAAACCTGTAAATATCCTCAATTTTGAATTATGTAAATTATTTAATAAACTCAAGAATATGTAATATTTGATGTTGGGGCCTTATAGTTGGTATCAGAGGTTGGTTTAGATTACTTTTGGGGTTAGGATATTGTTAATAGAATATAAAAAAATCATTATGAATTTATAGAAAAATTAAAATGATATATAATTTAATTATTACAATGTTTTTTATCTATGATATGTCTATTTAAAATGGTTTTCCATAGAGTAAATAGGGCAGCCGTGCTGGGATGACATCATGAAAAAAAATTCAAATCAACAACCTGAGATGGTAATGATTGGAACTGAATAGTTTTTTGCAGTGATGGCTTAGTTGACTCAGGTGATAAATAGTGGGGGTATCCATTAATGAGATCATCTAGATCAACAATAGAAAATCATGTCGGTGGTGGATCACTTAACGAGGAAACATCCTCCATAATCAAGAAGATAATCTGACCCCATACTTGATACAGGGTGGATTAAATCCGTAAAAATAATTTTTGATGTAATGGGGTGTTCATAAAATCAGACGATCAGTCTTATTATTTAAAATTTTGAAGGTGAAGCAGAACAATGGTGGTCAATAATTAAGATTAGAAGGGATAGTAAAGATATTGATTCTCTTTATTATGTTTATATCAAAAATATGTTTCTTGAAAAATATTTTTCTATGTCATTTTGACTTTGGATGGGAAAAAATAATTATTATAATTGAGGAAAGAGGATGAATCGGTGAGTGTTTACATAGAAAAATTCACTCGACTAGCAAGGTATGATCCAAATTTCATCTAATATATTGATAGTAGATTCAATCATTTTTACTCAGGATTAAATCCAATGTACCAAATGTCATTGTCATCTCATGGGTTTAAACGTCAAGAAAAACTTGTCTGATGTGCGATGAAGGTGGAAATAGAGTTTTAAAATGATCATGATTTCTTTAAATAATAGAATAATAATAGGTCTATGTGGCAGAAAAAAGGGAATAATTAAAAAAAAATTATGGCAATAAAATTATGATTATAGTATGTGAAAATTATTTGAAAAACACACTGGGGAATGCCTTCATAATTCTAGTATGTGCTTCTGATGTGGTAAAATGTAGTATAAGGCTTGTAAATACACTGAAATGTATAATGGAAGTGGTAAGAAAATATATGATTTATATTCAGTAAATTTTTTATGTGAAATGAGATGGGTTATTTTTTTCAAAACGAGTATTTTATGAACAACTCAAAATGAAAGAAAACAACCAGACAGTATGCAGAAATGTACGGTGAAATCCTTTTCAACTACATCTGAAGATGTTGGTTCATCAAATGAAGTTTTATTAAGAACATTATTTTTTTTACTCAGATTATGCCAATGTGTTTTTTGATTTGTCGTCTATAAATTCTTTAATTTATGGGAAATATTATAGTAAATTGGAAATTCAACCTTGTGAAATGAATCCATAGCTTATGGTAAAAAACATGGGGGAAATTTTGAGGAAAATATATATTAATTTTTTTTTCTTATCCTTATCTGTCATATGATTTTACATATAAACCTTGTTATTTTGAATCTAGTAGTGTTCAATGTTATTCTATATATGGATTGGATTTCTGTTTACCATGTTAAGATTCATTGTAAAGATAAAGAAGTTTCCTTAAAAAAAGCATTTTGTGTACAATAATAAACACATTCCATTGATAAATTATTAGGAAGTTGATAAAGTATTAAAATATGTAAATGAATGTTATCTTTTATATATTTTTAAAATCATTGGATCTATTCAGATTAATGATGCGCTAGAGGTAAATGAGTATCATGATGTTTTTCTTGATGAGTTTTCATGTATTATACCTATTCAAGAAGTTGAATTTACTGTTGACTTAGTTCATGATTCTAAACAAATTTAAAGACCCCATTACCAATTGACTAAAATTTAAATTTTATATTTGAAGAAGAAAATTAAAGATTTATTAGATATAGGATTCCTTTTTCCTATAACATCACTAGGGGGGTTCTCCAATATTGTTGGTTAAAAAAGATGTTTTAATGAGAAGTTTAATTTATTATAGTTCCTTGAATAAAATCACTATTACTAAGTAGTATAATTTTCCTCATATCAATGTTTTTTTGATAAACTTATATGAGAAAAATATTTTTTAAGGCTGAATTGAGTTTGGGGTACCATCTATTGAATGTAAAGGAATAATTCATTTTGAAGACCATGTTTCATACTATATTTGTCCATTTTGAATGTTTTTCCATACTGTTTGGGTAAAATAATTCACCTACTATAATAATTTATGTTATGGATATATTATTATGTGAGTTATTATATATATTTTTTGGTTGTGTAAAATTAGGAAATTTTTATATATTCTAAATGTAAATAGTATTCTGAAATTCAATTAGTGGCTGTCTTTCAAACCTTTAAGGAAATTAAATTGTATGGGAAATTCAAAAAGTATAAGTTTTGGTTACAAAAATACCATTCCTTGGTCACATTGTTTCTAAATATGGAATAACTATTTATCCTACTAAAACAAAATTTATTTATGAATGGAAAATATCCATAAATTATACTATGGTTTGTAGTTTTCTTAGTTTAGCAAGCTATTACTAGATTTTAGTTGAATATTTTCATGGTTATCTATCCTACTAAATATGTTAACTATAAAAGGTGTTAATTCATCTGGATAGAATATTGTGATGATTGTTTTTAGGAATTGAAAAGTATATTGGGTAATGGTCCATTATTGGAATTATCTTAAAAAATAGTTATTTTTTATCTACATTGATGCTTTATTAAAAGGAATTGGTTGTGTCCTAATGCGAAATGATTGGGTAATTTCTTATGATTCATGTTAGTTTAAAACACATGAGTTAAATTACTCTACATTTTTTTTGGAAATAGTTATTATTATTTTTCTCTAAAAATTTGGGCACATCATCTATATGAAGTAAAATGTGAAATATATACTGACCATTAAAGTTTAAAGTATATATTCATTCAGAAATAATTGAATAAGAGATATAAAAGTTGGCTAGAATTAATCAAGGATTATTATTTCACAATTCATTACCATCTAGGAAAAGAAAATAACATGGTTAATGCTTTAAGTCAACAATTTAATGCTACATTAGTAATGCTATGTTTGGAACCCGATCCTTTGGTTATAGATTTGATGAATTTTGGAATTGAAGTTGTTGGTGTAGGAAATTGCTCTATCTTATTTTAGGTGTTACTGCAATCATCTCTACCAGATATAATTAAACAAGTGTAGAAAACAGATAGTGAGTTTTATAAAAAGGTTTAATAGGATCAGAAGGGTAAGTTACCTGAATTTATCATTGATAAATATTGTGTTTTGTGATTTGGGAAGAGATTATGTGTTCCTCATAATCAATAGTTCATGAAACAGTTCTTATGAGAAGATCATAGTTCTCAATTTTCAGTTCATCCTAGAAGTACTTAGATGTACAAAGATCATCGAGAGATTTACTAGTAGGATGGAATAAAATTATATTCTAGTGAAATTTTTGTGAAGTGTTTCAATTATCAATATGATAAAAAAAGAAATACAAGATCCAAAGGGGATGCAACAGCAATTGTCAGTACCAATATATAAATATAAAAATATATCCAAGTATCTCATAGTTGTATTACCGAATAATTCTTTAGGAAACAATATGATATGTGTTATTGGTGATATATTGACTAAATCATCTCATTTTAATCCTATTGTAGATACTCTATCTCAATATCATCTTTCTCAATTCCATATTAAAGAGATAGTTAGGTTGAAAAGAGTTTATCTATCCCCTGTATTTGATTGTTATCCCAATATCACATCTAACATTAGAAAAGGCCTTCACAAGTCATTTGGAATTGAATTAAATTTTTGTACATGTTTTCACCCCATATCATATGGTCAGATAGAATGAATAATTAAGATGTTGGAGGATATTATACATTCATGTTCAATGGATTACCAAGGAAGTTGGTATTAACATCATTATTTAGTTAATATTTCTTATAATAACAATTTTCATTCTAGTATACAAATGGGACCATTTAAGGAGTTGTATTGAAATTGGTGTCAAACACTATATTTTGAGATGAAGAAAGTGGAAGGAAATTTATGTGTCCAGAATTGGTAGAAGAGATGGTATAAAAAGTTCTGTTGATTCAGAAGAATCTGAGAAAATCTCAGAGTAAGAATAAAATTCACACGGATAACTAGAAGAACTATCTTTTTTATGAGGTACTACATCATGTATTTCTCAAAGTTTCTCCATGGTAAAGTGTTATGTGTTTTGGTAAGAAGGGGAAACTAAGTCCACATTTAATTAGACCCTATAAAATATTTGAGAAAGTTGGATCAGTTTCCTAACAAGTGTCTTGACCTCCTATTTTGTCCCAGGTATATAGTTTTTTTCCTAATTAAATGTTAATAAATTATATTGAGAATTAATATCATGTTATGAGACTTGAATTATTTCTGTTGGAAAGGAATTTTTCATATAAGGAACAACTACTGTAGATTCTTGAACATAGAGAGAAATTTTTTCAAAATAAGTTGATAAACCAGTTTATGCATTTATGAAATAATCTGCTGTTAGAATAGGAAACATAGTAATATGAAATTTTTTTGAGGGGGAAATACCCCTATTATTTTGAAAACTAAAAAAATTGCGAGGACATAATTTACAAAAGGGGTGAAGGATATATCTTCCAATGTAATTATAGAAGAATTCATATTCATTTTTATTAATATTTATGATTTATATATTAGTTTTAATTTAAATGGGATTCTTTTTTTGAAAGGGTACTTGACACACAACAATGGGTCTCTTAGAAAACATATGTTTTACACAAGACTGAGTTATACCAAAAATAATACATTATTAATATTATTATTTCAAATGGTAGTTATCAAATAGACATATTTTTGGTGGGAATGAGTATAACTAACTATATTATGTTATCAAATGTTTATTAATTATTTTTACTTTCTTCCAATAAATTTTATGGACCGAAAATAAGAATAAAAGCGTTAATATTATTAAAAGGTAAATTTACAGCTTTTGATGAAGAACAAATTTTATAAATAGTTTTTAACACATTTTTATTTTTTATTTGAAAAAATAAACTTCCTCTTTGAAAAAAAAGATATCAAAATTTATTTTGGATAATTTTTTGGTATTTTTCTGATAAATTTCATATTTTAATGAATAATAAAAAATACTGCATTTTAATTAAAATTTTCTTTTTGGTCTAATTTAGTTAAATTTATATATTATCCATATAATTAGTATTATTGTATATTAAGAATATATTTTTATCATTTAATCAAATTTTGGACATTGTAATCATGTTCAAATTGATATTAGGTATAAAAATATTTTAATCATTTGAATGTTTCACTTTAAAAACTCACCTTTTAGTTTTGTCTATTGAATTAATTTTAAATATAATTATCAAATTATTTGGATTTAATTCGGTAAAATTTGTTCCATATTTTTCATCAAAATGCCCAAATTAGGTTTTATGGTCAATTTTTTTAGTTATAAAAAAATGATACCATGGTAAAAAAATTATTTAACGTAATAAAATTATAATTTTGAAAAGGGTTAAAATTAAAAGTTAAAAGCTCAAAATAAATAAAAACTACAATATTTAATGGTTTTATGAGGTGTCTATTGAATATAAAAATCCTATACAACATTAATTACAATACTAAGTCTTGTAATGTAATTCCGCCTCTATATGGTTAGATTTTAATAGAAATTAATCAATAAATTAATCAATTGAACCCACCTCTCCTCAAGTATAAATACTACCTCTCTACCACCATATTTAGACCCATAAAGCTTATATCCTCAAATACCTACCCAAAACTCTCTTCCTCACTCTAATCACTTACATATTCTTATAGTCTCACCAAAAGTCTAAATCTAAGGGCCTAAATTGTCTTTTAAGGATGGGGTATTCAAGAGGTAATTATCTCAAAGTACCACTCTTAATTTATTTTATTTTTATTATTTATCAACACCTACTTCATCCATAAATTCATGATAACTAAAAAATCATGTACATACTGGTGTTTTATTTTTCTAATGGAATATATAATATCAATTTCATTTCTCACATCCTATTATTCAATGAAATGAAATTGTTGTCCAAGTTATGCTAGTTAATCACCTATGTGAATAATTATTTTGTTCCATTTTCATTAAGGCCATCATGGTAGGTCCTAAAAACTATTTTCAGGTTAAATAATATATAAATATTTATATTATAACCAATTTATCATTATAGAAATGTTATATTAGACATACCTTCATTCTGTTTATATTGTTGTTATAAGATAACTTTGTTTGGGGATGTGTGGACCACCACCTCCTCAGAATGATGTGATTCGTTCACACATTACAAAAAATGTTTTAAGGACTGTTTTAGAAAAAATATAAGATATCAATTAAATTTTAATTATAGTATAATTATATTATATTGGTATACATATTTATATACATTTCATTTAATTATTCTCTTTCAATACAAGAGGAAAAAATTAAAATAAGGTTCATGTGCACGTACGACCTACCACCTCCATGAAATTTGTTTTTAGTTTGTCAAAAAAGATTATTATAAATAAATATTCAATGAATATATAAGATATTTATATCATGTTTTATATTCTTTAAATAATGAATTTATGACCACATGGAATTTTGAAATCATATAAATTCCATTTTCGACTTAAGTACCAAATATTGAAAAAACATTCAATATAATCTTAAATAATTATAAAATTTTTATAACATGGTAATAAGTGATGTAAAATGAATAATAAACATGAAAATATTTCTATATAATTTATGAATTAACCTATGTTTATTATTCAAGAAGATAAATAACGTATGATACATGTTTGACTTGAGGTAAGGGAATTTTTTAACCTAATTTATATTCTTTGAGTTAAATTTATACTTCCTGATTATTTCATTCAACTCATAAATGTGAAATGAATTTTGAATATATTATATAGTATTTATATCATTAATTTCATTTAATATTTTAATAGGACTATTTTTATTTATAGTATTTGAATTTCTATACAAAATGTGAAATGGAATACTTTTTATAACATACTATGATAACGACTTCATTTCCGCTGTAACTGTTATTTTTTAATTGTCATAATTTGTAACCCAAAAACTTTTTACATGTAAAATAAATAACATATTCCATTTTAATGTATTTTGGTTTTGAAAATGGTTTTGATAATACATTTTTATCTCAATATCATGAAACTATATCTTCTGATTGCAATGTCGAAATCTGCCTTTTCCATTATGCATGATTTATGTTTGGTACATATGTTTTTGTTATTTGGAATTTCTTAATAATATGGGTTGTTATTTGATAAAACATGGGTGGTTGAGCCAGTGATATCTCTAAAATGAATTCTGTAATGGTATGGAGTTAAATTATATGGGTTCTTCTAAGAGATTTAGGGAATATATTATGACGACTATTCCAAATTTAACCATGAAGGTTAATCCCTAAATAGATATAAAAGAGACAATGTATTTATGATATATTTTCACAAGATACCATTATGATTTATATTTCAATGAATTTTTTTTCGGAATCTTATGATTTCATGAGGTATGTTTTTATGGATGAAAAGTATGATTTTCTAAAAAAAATCCGGAATTTAAAATATTAATAGGCTAATAGCTTCATTATTTATTTTATATACCTTACTAATATTTTGGTTCTCATCTATGTTTTTAAAATGTTTTCCACTGGTTATAAGTAAGGGTAATATAAAAGAACAAATAAAAAAGATTTTTATCAAGAAAATATATCATGTTTTATTTTAAAGGATTAATATTTGGAAAAAAGGACATTATTTTTATAGTATCATCTTGTATGATTATCAGATGTTATGCATTAATGATGGCCTAATTTTTTAAAACTCTAGACTGAAATGTTACTTAATGTGAAATAAATTATATTCATGAATAAACTCAATATTATGTGATTTTTTAGGATGAGATTATATAATTATGGATTTTATTGATGATATGATAGTTTATTTTATGTTCAAGGAGGAATATGATCTACATGTATGTATTTTATTATGTTTAACTCAATAGTGTTTAAACTAAGGGAAATTGTCGAAGATTAGTTTCTAATAAATTGTAAATTATTTTGGTAATGTTTTCAATGAAAAATATATTATTTCTCTTTGTAAATAATGTGTTTTATTCATGTAGAAGTATATTAAAAATTTTATAGAGGTTCCCAATCTCCTTAGTTTGGATTACTATTTTAGGAGTTTAGTATCATATTAATCTCAGATTGTGAATTATTTATCATCCATGACTATGAAGGTCCAAGAAATTGATTTTCTGAATTAGTGTGAGAAATCATTCAATTGGCTAAACGAGAAGATGAAAATTGATATTTTTTTAGGTTTTAATAGGATAATGATTCATGTAAGGTGTATTTTGATGCTTCATAATATAGTTTATGTTATGTTTTATTAAAGATATGTGTGTTAATTTATTATGGGTCATGAAATGACCACCATCTAGAGCATTACAATACTCCCCGTGATCTATAAATTTCCCATGTGGGTTTCTCACTAAACTCTTGGGGGAATTATCTTATTAGTTATAGATTTATGGTCTCTGTGAATTTCATAATCTTTTATTATATTTTCCCCAAAATTGTTTGGAATATACTGTATGGTATATGTAGAAGGTCACATTTGGATTATGATTTAGATATCACAGTATACATATATATTGGGTATTCTTGTTGTACCTTCATTTAGTTGGGATGCTTATATATATTTTTCATGGTTTTATTGATGAGTAGTGAATGATAGAGGAGCTAGAAGCATTGAAAATGGACATGAAGTATTTTAATAGGCTAGATTATTAGTTTTATATATCAAAATATTCTTATATAATTGGTGATTAAATATATATTGGGATATTCCTAGAAAGTGGTTTAAAATGAATAGATATTTAGTTTTGTTAACCTGACTATTATCTAATATTGGGGATAAATATTTTTTGCTGACACAAGTTTTTTGTGTCACAAATAATGTGTGCCAAAATTTTTATAGAGTATCGTGATTATCCATTCATTCTACCCCACATTGTGGTGAATATATATATTATTATTTTTTTGTAATTTTGGAGGTCATGTTTGAATAAGATTGTGGGATAGTTGATTGTTGGATTCCACTCTGTTTAGTATCTAAAGATTAAGTATCATATTTTAGTTGTGATTTTTACCTTTATTAATTGTTTTGGTTAATTGGGAGGTTATATCAATCGATTTTGTGACTAGATTCTCACATTATACAAGAGGATACATTATTATATGGGTAATGGATGATCATTTTCTTGGGTTTGTTCATTTTCTATCCATTAGGGAGTATGATTTACTAGAGTCATTAATATAGTTTTATATTTTAGAGGTGGTGATATGGTATGGAGTTCCTTGTTCTATTGTATCAAATAATTATTTTATTTCTATATCATTAGTATCAAGAAAATTGAAAAATGATTTTTCAACCTAGTAATGTCATATCACTACACTCCATCGATAAATATATTTTTAGGATGAAAGGAAAAAAAATTAAAAGAATGTAATCTATGTGAATATATTGGAATTAAAAGGTTTGTGGGTTGAAAAAATTCCATTAGTACAATTGTATTATAATAATAAATTACATTTATATATCATTATGACAATATATTGGGCATTTTATATCATCTTTTATCAACATAAATTATATTTGGAGGAATTTTATTTTCATCACCTATTAGCCATGATTCTGTATAAATTATGTTAGATTATGTGCAATTATTTTGGTGGATAATGAGGATAACTAAGATTAGTTATAAATATTATGTTTATTATAGGAATACAGTATTTGTTTCTATAATGGGATAACATTTTTATGCAATTTTCATTACATAATGAGTAGCATATATGGAATGTTTTTAAGAAGTTGTCTCTATCGATTATTGGATCATTGAAGGTGTTCCCACAGTTTAGTAAAATAGAGTATATATTGGAAATATAGCCCTATTAATATAGATTAAATGATGTATTAGGTGGATTAATGTTGATAAAGTATGTATATATATTTTTATGGGATATATTAGGTAATTTTTGAGCTGCATGATGATAAAATATTGAAAATTATCATGTAAAGATATAGGATCATATAGAGAATGACTTGCATTGGTATTGGATTCCATTTTTGTTTAATATATGGCTTTATGGTATATCTTAAGGGGTTTCCTAGGAGTAGGGTCCATGATGAGGTTATAATTCCTAAATTTTATTTAATTTTTCTCATTCCCCAATTTTATTATGAACTCTTTTTCTGTAAGAATATTGTTCATGAAGTGATATGAAAAGATATATTTTGCGTTAAATTTATATTTTCAATTATTTAGTAAGAATAATCTAAATAGTGGGGAGAATGTAGAGGTACCAATGAGGTTTTCCCAGAGTTTTATAGGGGAACATTGTATTTTTAAAATATTTCACTATAGGAGAAATATAATACCAGTTTTCCATAAAAATTATCTTAAAATATAATTAATTTGATCCTTTGTGTTTATAATGGAGTTATTAACACATCATTTGATTTATTTATACAATAAAGAGTTTTAGAATTGGATTTTAGGGGATAACCAATTAGTATTTCAAAACAATAATAAGGGTCCCTTGATAATAATGTGATCTCATAGGGTAAATTTTCTAGGATTCAATCTCTCTCTATTTCTCTCTCTCTCTCTCTCTATATTATCTTTTTTGGTAAATTCTATTGAGTCTTCAAATAGAAACATGGTATAGGTTTTTCAAGTTTTTAGAGTTCAATAGGAGGTAGTTCACTATCAAAAGTATATATAAAATTTAACATCCTTTAATTATCCCATTTTAATATTAAGTCATACTTTTTTTCTTTTATTTTTTTTATGATAAGGTGATTTTATTAAATTTTATAAATATAGGTGTAAACCGGATAATCGTCTTAGTAATTTATTTAGTTTTTTCCTTCCATTTTTTGTTTACATATATTTTTATTTAATAATATATGTAAACTGAATGATAGATGTAATGTAAAAATAAGAAAAAACACATTTTTTATGATTCATGGATATAAGATGATGGATATATGTTGTGTTTTTATAAATATTAATTAAAATAACTATAGGTTAATATTTCATTTTAGATTGAAGTTTTAATAGAGTAGAGAATTTAAGTTTTTCATGAATTTTAATGTTGAATATAATAATAGTTTTATGATGTTTACACATACCCTAACTTGAATTATTGATGGATTATAGAAGTGGGGATTATTATTATACAAGGATTTAGTTTGGGAAATTATAGAGAATCATTACATGATTCATTATTTCCCATACTTTTTTTTCAATGAGCTAAAACAAATTTAAGTTGTTGAATAAATTTAAAATTATGAATTTGTGATATATGGTTAGTGATTATAAATTCATATTCTTCTCACTAATGTTTTGTAGAAGTCCTTATGGTTGAGGTTTTCGGAAGGTGGGTATACCCAAGATTGAAGTTTCATTATTCTATTTGGATAGAAGGTCTGATTTAATATTTTATTATGAATTTACATTTCTATAACTTATATGATACAAAATCTATAATATTAATAAGTTATTCTGGAATACATAACTTGATAGATTGATATTCTGATAGTGTCATGACAGGTGGAAAATGATATTAACCTAGAAATTATTTTTTTAAATAATGTTTCAAAGGATTAAATATCTACTTGATTATTTTGTATGTAAGAGTTCACAACAAAAAATTATTGATTTTATAGTATAGTGTGTAGAATTTTGATTTATAGTTTTAGTGGAATTAAAAATTTTAATTTGATTTGAGATAATGTTGTTAATGAAAATATTTCAGAGGGAATTGTTTTAATTTTATCATGTGGTTATGATTTCCAAGTGATGATTCCAAAGAGTGATCTTATATATAGTATTTATAAAAATTAAATTGAAGATGTTTTTAAAATTTGTATTCTAGATAGTGTTTTTGGACTATTTACACTAGATAATAGATCTAGATAGAATAGTTATGATATTGGGGGATTGTACATTTAAGATCTATTTAATTTTAACATTATTCCTCTTATAATTTTTTCAATTGGTTAATGTTTTCATTATTTTGTTCAATAGTTTTCATTTATTCTTATGTTTAGGGTTGCATAATTTCATAGATATGTATTTTGAAACTTGAGATAGGTAATATAGATGGACTCATTAGTAGGTTATTCCCATAATGGTGAGATTATTTTCCTATAAAGACTATGTGGAGATCAAAATAATTGTGTGACCATGCATGAGGATTATGATTTTTTATAACCTATTATATATTTTTAGTGATGAAATAGATTCATTCAATTTTCAAATCCCTTAATTTTTTATGGGAAGTTCTTATGAGTCCCAATATGTAGGTAATGGGAACCATAGTAGATGGTTAGTTGTGTAATTCTTTCTTCTAACCCTATTTTAAGCCCCTAGTTGATTATTGGTAATGATATACTAATTATATGATAATGATATAAGTGTTTTGTTGGAATGTTCTATGATGTTAGGACGAAACAATAAAAATAGTGTAGAGATATTTCTTATAGAGATTATTTATTAGATTAGTGGTTTTAAATATATTACACACACAAAAACACATTTTATTTATGGAACATACTTGTATTGACCTATAAGGTAGAACTGCTGATTGTGGATATTGCATGGTATTGGAATCCTTTTCAATTTAATATTTTACACTAAAACATGTATTTGTATGTTTTAATAGAATCATTAAATTTGAAAGCTCAATAAGGAACCAACTAAGAACACTTTTAGAGACTGTAACTTTTTTATATCTACTTTTAGGAAGTGAAGAGTGTTTCAGTGGATGTTTTGAGAAGCATTGACCAAGAAGTGGTGAATAACTACTGTAGTGTCTATGTGGGAATATAATTTTATAAAGGTATACTTATTATTTTGAGTTTTCATTATTATTTTTCTATTTTGATTTTTAAAATGATTTTATTTATTTTATAATATGATTTTTATATGATTTTTAATAAAATATAATGGTTAAATGTTCTCTTTTTATTATGAATACATATACCTCTTTCTATATGGTTAGATGGATACCCATTACATAGAATGTATTACCAAGGCCAAGTGGACTGTGAAAATAGCCTAGATGCCCAGTGTAGAATCACTATTATATATTCTATATATTGATCTTTATTATAATGGAAAATGATCTCTCATGTGTTTGTCTTATACCCTTGTTTTTCAACACCATCGACTGGATTATTAGAGGAAGGTTAGGGGTATCATCCTTGATTTTGTTTTTAACCATGGGAGGAGTCTTACTAGGGTATAACCATTAAAATAAATGTGTATATTTATGTCAAAAAAATATTAATGTAATAATAGTTTCATTTCAATCCCGTCGAACGTTGAAAAAAATTATTCCTCCATTATTTGTTTATTTTTTATTATGTATTTTACATTTGGTATAATAATGGTAATGTAATTAAAATATTATTTTAACTATATTTTTGAGTTATTGGAAAAATAATAAAATTAAAATAGTAGTATAATCGTGGAAGAAGTTATAATATACAAATTTTAATGAATTTTTTTAATAGAAGATGAAAATGGATTACACTTGAGTAATTTCTCTTATCATTATTTTATCCATAGTTAACAAATATTTTAAACACTTTATATTTAGAAGTAATAGAATATTAGTATATAGATGTGAATATTGATTTTACACACAATATCCTAGAGATTGTTATAGTTTTTTTAAAACTCAAATGGTTTATTGAATCCAAAAAGGAAATACCTACATATAAAATCAACAAGAATATATATATATGTTAATGAAGGAACTAAGATAGGGGAAACGAAAATTCAATTTTTAATGGGAAATAATTACTATAAATTATGTGACATGGATTAATGATTTCCTCATAAACAAAATAGTAATTTCTATATAATATAATTATAATATGGGGAAGATATTTTTATTTAAGAGTACATCATGTATACAATTAATGTTTCTAAAAATATACTATCAAAAGAATTTTATATGAAGGATCATGGGGTTGATGTTGAGATATTTCCATGGTGATTATTCATTTCCATGTCAATGGAATTTTAAAATGCTCACCATTAACCTATCGAGATAATATCCTGTTTTTTTAAAATTTATTAAAAGAAAAACTATTTTTCAAATCTCTTATGAATAAATTTATGTAATCATGTTAATATTTAACAAAGATGAATCCTAATAACTAATACTATGAAATAATTACTTATAAAAATATAGGATGAAGTTTCACATATTTATTCATTTGTACTTGACATGACATGAAGAATTTAGTGTGATTGATAAATTAATACATTGAAAATCATCTTAATCAACACTAAAAGGTGGTCATGTGTGTGTTGAGATGCCAAAAATGGAAAATGGATTGGAATAAATGTTTCTAAAATTTAGGTCATTATATAGATATATAGATTATAATTTAAGAAGATATTTAGATTTTGTTAAAAGTTACTAAGTTATATTATAAAAAATTGTGGTATACCTATGATTTGAGTATCATAATTTTATAATATAGTTAATTTTTTTTCTATGTAGTTTGAATTAATTTTTATGAAATAAATAAAACATGAAGATTATATTCCAGAAGATTTGGGTAAAGATGTTAAACAAATAGAATTAGGAAAATGTATTATTTTATATTAGTCAATGAAAAATGCATGTTATAAATAATAAAGTGTTTTATATTAAAATTAAGTGAATTAATCAAAAAAAATCAATTAATTTATACTTTATTAATTGAAAATGTATTTAATTTTAGATAGGTTTTAGGAATTTGAAATATAGTGAGTATACTTATAAATGAAATGTTTATACAAAAATCATGGATTGTATTCGCTTATTAGAAATCAGAACATCTAAATATATTTGAGGGGTATCATTTCATGGTTTTTTGTTACCCGATCTTTACACCGTAGAGCTATATCCCTGTAATAAATATATAGGAATGATAATATTTTATTTTATGTAAATTATGAATTTTTTTTTTCTTTTAAATATTTTTGCTATATTTTATTATAAATTGATAGGTTAAAATAGGTAATTCCCCTGAATTATATTTAGTAAAACATTTATATCCAAGAGAATTTATTTAATGGGTAGACATTTAATAACTTATTTAACATGGAATTTCATTTCACATAGTCGTTACATATTGATGATTTACAATTAAATTTTAATTTTGAGTGGCAGGAAAAAAATGTCATGATTTAACATTTTTGTAATATTTTTATCCTAATATTTTGTAAAATAAGACTTAAAATATATGGATATAGGGTTCAATTTCCTAATCAATATTAATTTTTTTAGGTTAAATTATTTTTTTTATGTTTTTTCAGTTATTAAATTTTCTAAATGGATTTTCTGATTGGATTATGAAAACACATGATATGTAATCTCATAATTACATGGCCAAAATAAAATTTTTCATTATAATAAATGTCCACAATTATTTATGTTTATATATTTACATAATTTGGAAGATCATTAACTAACTAAAATCACATCTCATTAATAAAATATACAATTTTTCTACAATATAATCACCTTCTTATTTCATAATAAGTCTTCAATATCTCTCATAAATTCTCCAGAAAAGCTAATATTCAATACATATAATACATATTAATTTGGATCATAAACTAGGTTAATTGAAACATAAGAAAGTGGTGATCTAATATTCTCAGTAAGGATAAAAAATGATAACCATCTAAGATCATAATTAATCATAAGATGAGCATATTGGATTAATCATGTTACATAAGAACAATATACCGAAACAAAAATAAATCATAAATCACATCCTCGGTCAAGAAATAACATAAAAGTTTGTAATATCATAAAAAAGACATAAAAATTGAATGTAGCATATCTTAAAAGAAAACGAAACATATAAATGTGGCACAATCTTGATAAATGGAATCAATTTAAGAAAACTAATTATTTCCATGTCTTTTTGATCAAAATAATTATGTACATGCATTAGAATGTGATAAAACTTATTATTTTTGTGCCATGGTGAACATACTCATTATATTCACACATTAAAACATGACCAAACTCATTATTACCATATCTTTTTAGTCAAAAATCATTATGTTCATGAATTAAAATGTGAGTTATCAAATTATTTCTACTCTATTATGAACAAATTCATTATGTTAATAGATTAAAATTTGAGAAAACTCATTAGGCTGATAGATTTGAAAAAAAATAATTATGTAAAAATTCTACTATCTAATGAGATTTCAAAAAAAAAATTATTATTGGGTGATATGGGAATAAATCCATCATAAATTATACATATGAGTTCAACATTAAATCAATCATTAATCATATCATAAAGATCCCATGGAAATTAGATGGGTTATAATTCCTTTTCAAAAGTAATATTTTAATGAAAACATTTATAATTTCATCAATAATCATAAAATGATGTAAACATAGAAAAGAAATGTGTATCAAAAGTTATTCTATAACATTATAGGAATATACACTTCATTCATGCTAATATAGATTATTGTATTTACATTATATTGACAATGGGTATATATTTAAATCAATAACTACCACTAATAAATATATTAATTAAATATATATAAACACAAAACATTCAAAAGAAAATTAATATATTGTTTATAAAATAAAGTCAGTGAATGAAAAAAAATCTTCATAAGCAGTTGATTGTTATGAGATAAAAAGAGTATATAGAGCATTCCTCTTGTATTAAATAAACTTTCATAATCCTACCAAATAAAAAAATGGTTGATGCTACCATTTGAAAAATATCCCTGATCAAGCATTAAATATATCAAAGTATATAAACATATAAGGAAAACATTTTTTAGCAGTATTTGAAAAAATCACTTTGATAATAAAAAACTTACTTGAAATTGTTGAAAATATTTGCATGAGAAGAATTTTTTTATAAAATATAAATAATAAGAATTTATATTAGAAAACATAAAAATATAAGTAGTAAGATTCATATAAAAATACAAAAATATGGGAAATATGTGTTCAAATGATGAAAATTAAAATATTATTCTTTTAACATATTACGAAAATGACCCATTCTGAAAACATTACCAATTTTCTTAAAACATTAATAATTTTAAGAAAAATACTAAAAATTACCTTAATAGATTTTCGAGGAAATGATATTGAAATGTTATAACAAATCAAATGAGCACATACATGTATGTGAATGTTTTCTTAATTAGAAGAACATAAGTGGGTCATTTTAACTTATAAGAACCACTCCATGTAAACTATGAGTGAATTAAAAATGAAATTGTGAGGGGGAATGTAAAACGAAATGAATTAATTGAATATAGAAAAATATATTCCTCAATAATTAATCACAACATATAAAAAATATTTAGTTTCATAATATAATTTTTTTTTCATGAAATTAAATTGGATACAGAGAACCACATACGTTGTTTTCTTATTTAGATGAATGGTATATAAGCATCTTTTGACCTTAAAATTTATCTTAAATTTATCCTTGAATATTATGTAAACATGATAAATTAGTTTGAATAGGTGCTTTAGGACATGAAATGGAATTATATGTGAGTGAATCTGAGTAGTAGTTCAAGAAAAGTTTTAATAGTAATTGGATCAATGAAAAGGTGGAGGTGATCCCATTTTATAAGTAGATAAAATGACACATTTGTGAATACCCATTATTTTTCAATAATAGAATGAAACTATTAAAGGTAAAATGTTTCTAAAAGTAAAAAATAGTGTAGTGTGTGATGATATTGGGTAAATCTATCCTTAACTATTAATTTCTCCACATTTTAACATGTTTGATGTCATTTATTTTACAATTTTTAGTTTTACCTTTTTTTGTTCTTAATATGGTAAATAGTTTTCAAATAATTAATTAAATTTTAACTAAATATATAACATGAACCATATTGAAAAATTATTATGTGATTAAAATAATTGAAATCTTTGTTAAATCTAATTCTATTTTTATATAACATAAAATTTTCTTTCAAATTGAATCTTTAAGACATGGATGAATAATATAGAAAAGTATTGTTTTATTTAACAAGTATTCTTAGTCATATTTATTACTTATTAAAAAAACGAGTGTTAGAAAATTTATATACTGGTTTATGTATTATATTTTATTTTTTATTAAAAAATATTTATTTCATTTATTAGATAAAAAGTAGACAACATAAGTAAAAAATTATTTGGAAGTAATAGTTTCACCATTATTTTTGTAAATAATTTTAATCCTATTAAAAACTAATATGTATAAAAATTAAATTAACATCATTAACTAATATGTACATATTGATATCAAATATGAAAATCATATATAAAGTGAAATATCAAGGGATTATAAAATTTAATTTCATAATTAATGCACATGACATGTAAATATAGTTTTTTTGGGAAATTGTGTTCCTATGATTATTTTTGGGTTAAAATTATCAATTTTATAAATTCTTATGACATAATTTGGTGGATTTTAAAAAATTTATTTCAAATAATCACAAAATCAATTTTTAAAATAAAAATGTTTAATTAATATAAAAGATTGAAAACTATTTTTCAATTGGAATAAAATGTTACACAAGTTATTAAAATAATAATATGTTTTCATAATTATTGAATAATATTTATAATTGATAATTTACCCCCTTAAATACGACTTTTATTAATGAAAATACTTAATAAATATCTATTTCATGCTTATGTAGTCTTAATATTTAAAATTTTGCTTAAAACCATATTTCTCACTATTAAGATAAAAAATGACTTATAAAAAATGATAAAATACCAATGATTTTTTTGACTTTTTAAATTCAGGAAAATGATCTTTTTATATATTTATAAATCTTAAAAATATTTTTTTTTATTTTTAATAAATATTTAAATAATATAATGTTAAAATTTTTAATGGAAAATAGATATTTACACATTAGGTGTTCTAAATATTATTTCATACAAATCAAAAATATAGAGAATGTGTATACATTAGTTAAAATATTAAAATATTATATATAATCATAATTATTTACCAAATTATATTTATTTAATTTATTAATAAAAAATAAAAAACACTTTGAAAAAAATAAATTTCCAAAACAGATCCTTTTTATTATTAATGTTTTTTTCTTCTAACTAGAAGCTTTTTAAATAGGTTAATATCTTTTTAAATACTTGCAGTTTTATGTTTTTTATATTTTAATTAATAATAATCATATAATATGTCATGTATCTTTTACTTCAATTTTGTTTGTGAAAAAAGTTATCAAATGAAGTATTATTTTAGTCAATTATATTTTAAAAAATGTTGGGGTGTTACGTTCTCCCACTATAAATAAATTATGTCATTTAAATTTAAATTTTTATTTCTAAATGGAATATATAATTTTAAATACAAGATAAACATGCTGCGAGATATAATATCAACATTGGTATGAAACTTAATATCATAATAAATTCTAAGAAACATTCCTTTCAATAAGAATTGGAATATATTAATATTGTAACTGCAAAAAAAATATGCATCATTATATATGCATTGATATTTTAAAGATAAATATCATTTATTTAATCAATTTAACAATCATATTTAAACCAAATTCTATACCCAATATAGTTATGAATATTCAAATAATATCATTAAATAATCATATGAATAAGTACACTCAATACAAAATGTCATAATCTAGCCTATGACTCTTCAAATATTAATTTGGGAATCAATGGTAATTTTTCCTATTAGTATCTAATACATAACAAGGTTATACTATATTAAAATAATTAATAATGGATAATAAAGGCAATGTGGATTAACCAATTCATATACCCCAAATTTTCTAAATACGTGTGCAGTTAGGCCTCTTTATCCCACACCATGTAAAAATCCAATTAGTACCCTATCCACCCTTTTTAGGGTTATTACCCCGAAGTAAATATGATCCAAATCTTGTATCCACTTCTAGTATCCAAAAAATGATGTTATTGTTAGTAAAACCACAAAATCAAAACATAAAAAAATATTAAGATATTATCCTAAACAATATCTTATCCCCTGGAATTATCCTAGTGCTTAAATTAAAATCCTCTCTTCCTAATACCTATAATATTAAATATTTCCTACAATAAATTAAATGAATATATATACTTTTTCAATTATGAACATCCTTAATGTATCACCCCATTATGGCATATATAAGGTCAACTAAAAAAATATAAATATCTTACATTATCTAATCCCTTATCTTATACCAACTTTGATAGCCAATAAATGTGATCATATCATTATAACATTCTTTAATGAAAATATTTCATTAAAAAACATTCAAATCACATTACATGATTATAGTTTAATATAATCTTAGAAAAGAAATAACTAAGTAAGCCATGTCCATTTTAACAAACAAATATATTTCCCACTATCTAATTAACTGATTAATTCATAACAAGTCCTCAACATGTCTGATAAAATTTTCACATAAGTTACACATCTAGATACATCATACATATTAATTTTTCTAGTAACCTATGGAAGTGAAATCAAAATAAATGGTTGCCCTCATATGCATAATATGTATAAATATTATGCATAATAATAAAAAATCATAAGTGGTATTTTGATTATAATATTCATATAATCGTGATACATAAAATGTTATACCCATTAAATTATAGATCTGATATCATGTAATATGGAATGTGATTACACAAAATTATTAATTTCTTATAAAAGAGGGATAAAAATTGAATATAAAAATCATGAAAAGAAATTAAACATTGAATGGGGTGAAATAATAAGCATGAGAAACCTTGTGAGAAAACTCATTATGAAAAATCCTTTTTGAAAAAAATACATATTTCCATGTATTAAAATATAAAAAAACAAATAATCCCCATCCATTTTTGAAAAAACATGTTACGAAGATGCCTAAAAATGTATGATAACTTTTTAATCTCATTTATTTGTAAAAAAACTCCTTTTTTCATATATTAATATCTGAAAAACACATTAGGATCATTCCACTGGGAAAAGATTAAATATGTCCTTTTATTAAAATGTTAGTTATTTGAATATGTCTATTCCATAGTTAATAAACTCATTATGTCCACACATAACTATGTCATGAGAAAACAAACTGAACCAATTTACTGGTTAGTTATATAGGACACCACTTTTCATCATCCACACTTATGAGTTACCCTTGAAATCAATCATTCATCATATCATAAATAACCCATACAAATAAAATGGGTTTTTTATCTATTTCAAATGGATGCATGTATGGAAAATATTCAATTTACATAAATAAACATAATATGATATACCTGTGTAAAATAAATGGGTTTCAAGAGATATTTTGAAACTTTGTATGTAAAACCCTTCAACCAAGAGAATAAATTATATGGTATTTACATAACACAGATAAATATTATAGGACTAAGTCAATAATTTATATAATAAACTTATGAAATACTTCTTTGTGAGAACCCATAAAAATTAATAAAATATAAAATGTTCAAAGAAGATTTGAAATGGAGGAAAATCATATTTATATACATAGGATGACTTGGTAAGGAAAAATCTATGATGGATCATTCCTCAAATAGAAAAGAAAATTTCATAAGTCATCTATAGAATTATGTCATATGGTATCATTTGAATAAAATATTTTATCAAGAATTATATATGTCAAATTACATTGAATTATATGGAATCATTTTCTTAATAGTATATGAAAAATCATATTGTAAATAAGAAAATTATAGGCTTTTTAAAAAAAATATATAAATATAGAAATATATTATAAAACTTGTAGAATATAAATTTCTTTTATAAAACATAAAAAATTAGATGTGATTTTTCATATAAAATGAAAATGATGATGTAAAAATTTTTTCATGTGAAACACAATAAAAATATATACTTGTCACACATTTATGAAAATGACCCATATCAAAAAAATAAAAAATTTCATAAGAACTTTTAAAATTATAATAAAACTAGTATTAAATAAAAATAATAAACTATTTATGCGTTGAAAAAAAACATTATCAATATAATCCATTAAAGTTTTACAATTAATATTAATGTTCCCAACTATAAAAATATATATGATAGTTTCAATTGTAAGAACCACTTTAGGAAAATATGATTCATGGATAAATCGAATTATGTAGGGACTTGTATGACCCTATAAATTAAATAAATCGGGTGAAAGAAATTAATTAGGCGTTAATAACACCATATAAAAGATATCATGGTATTAAATATGAAATATGACTCATGAATTTAAATTTTAGTCAAGTTACACCTTACATTGTTTCCCAACATTGTCAATTCCACTCTAACATTATCAGGATATTTAACAATATGTTGAAATTCACTATGTAAATGAATGGATTAGGATAAATTATAGTGACTGGGGGATTTAAGAATTGAAATATAATTATATTATATGAATATTTTTTAGGTTTTAAAGGAAATTTTTAGGATTAATTAGATCATTGAATGTGTGGAAGTTATCCACTTTTATATGTGAAAAATGGTACTTTTTTTAGGATTCAATATTTTTCAACAATGGAATGATACCATTCCAGCTTCAATGGATCCAAATGTATGAAATAATGTAATTTTGGATGATATTGGGTAATTATATTATCAACAACTAATTTACTCATTTTTTTATACATGTTTGAGGTCATTTACTCTTATATTTTTCACTTTTTTTGTTTTTTTCCTTTGTAACTAGTTTTCACCATAGTAATTAAATTTTTATTAGAAATATATAATAAAAACTCTAAAAAATATTATGTTACAAACCTAAATTTATAATCCATTTATCTTATTTTATTTTTAAATATTTTAAGACTACATTTTAATTTAAATCATTTCAGATATATATATATATATATATATATATATATATAAAGTTGTGTAGACAAATTGTGTCTTGACAATTTTGTGTTTTCCACCTTTTTTATTATTGACTTCCAATTACTGTGGTGCTAGTATAATTATATATTGGGTTAAAAATTAAATTATATTCAGTATTTTAAAATTTATTTATTTAATTTATTAGAAAAAATAGACAACATTTTTGAAAAATTGTATAAAAATAATATTTTGACCATTATCCTGAGAATTAGCTTTAATATTGGTAATATTATTTTTATAAATAATAATTATATTAAAAATATTTAATAATATGGAAATTTTTATGTAAAATATTAAAATATTTTTTTTAAATAATATCTTAAATGATTGTAAAATTAAATTCCATAATTAACACACTTGATGTGTAAATATAGTTTCTAAAGAATGTGTGTTTCAAATCATTTAAATTACTTTCAGGTTAAAATTTTAAATGTTAATATTTATATGAAATAATTTTTTTATTATAATAAATGTAAAAAAAATATCTTTTAAATCAACCATAAATAAAATTTACAATCTAAAATAGTTTTATTAAAATAAAATACCAAAAGAAATTTTAAAGAGTACTAAAGTGTTACATAAGCTCTAAAATTTAAAAATAGATTTTCTTCATAATAATACCTAAAATGGATAATTATAACCCTTATATAAGTCTTTTATAAATTAATATTTTTAATAAATTTCTATTTATTTTTTTATATAGTCATAGAATTTATAATTTTAGTAAAACAATATTTTTTTATTTACTAAAAAGTCAACTATTTCAAAAAAAAATCCTCAAAATTAATTTTAAGATAATTTTGAAATTATAAGTTAAAAAATTTATTTTAGTTTTATCGAATTATAATTATTATAAACGATTTTTTTATTTTCAGTGAAAATAAAAAAATTTAAATATTATCTAATTTTATTGACTAAGAATTTTTTACATGTTATGTGTTCTTAATATTCTTTCGTACCAATTTCTAATATAGATAATTTCATTATCTTTGTTAACATATTGAAAAATTATATATCATCATAATTACATTATATATTATTTTATTTATTTTTTTTTGGATAAAATACACAATAGTTTAAAAAAGTAAATATTTTAAAAACAATAATTTTTAATAATAATAATTTATCTTCTATATATAATAATTTTAAATTGGTTATTATATTATTATATTTTCAATGATTTTTTGTTCTTTTATTTTCCTTAATTAAAATTTTAACACCCTATTACCTTACTCCATGTATGCTTTGACACTTATTTTGGTTTAAATTTTTTTTGGGAGCATTGTGGGATTTAGGGGAATGTAGATCCATTACTGGGGAAAATAACCTAATGTTAGGTGATGTATTTTTTTGGATTAATGGTTTTTTTTTTGATAAATTTATTAATTGATTTATAGGGTGATAGTTTGGACAATAGATGTAACACCCTGATATTTTATGAGAAATATTTTTTTAATGTCTTATGTTATATGCAAAACCATGAGAATATTTCACTACACACAACACTGGCTTGGCTTGCGTTACACGCAAGAGCAACCTTCCTTGATAGCTTGCGTTGTAAGCAATGCTGAGTTTCACTAAACAATGATATATTCTTATAATACTATGAACTAGATTATATGAATAGAATTAACTGAATTTTGAACTTTATAACATTATAATTAATCTTACACATTTTCAAGAATGAGATATGGAAACAAAATCAATTTTCTAGATAAAAGAAGTATTTTTCAAAAAATGCAGTTTTACCTCCTTTTGATGGCGCACCCATTTTAAATATAATTATTGACAATTTTATAAGTTCAATTTTACAAAAAAAATTATTCTTTAGAATAAGGATATAAAAATTTATATTGGATAAATTTTTGGTACTAGTCTAATAACTTTCATATTTTGATGAATAGTACAAATACGCTTAATTTTTATTAAATTTTTTTTTCATCAAGATAATTTATATGGTTAAATGATAAAATTTAATGGTTTTAAAGTATAAATAAAATATATTTTTACCATTAATATAATGTATGTCATTACCACTAATTTTACATTGAATTCATAGGTAAAAACATTTCAATCATTGATAATGTTTTAACTTTTAAAACCCTTTTTACTAACAATGGGATTAATTTTAACTTAAATATACAACTTCTGTGTTTTTAATTTTAAAAAATGGATTCCATATTTGGATTCATTGGGTCTAAATTAGGTTAATAGGTTACTTTTATTTTTTTTGACATTATGAATAGTAACTACATAATTTTTATTTACTACAGTTAAAGGTAAATCGGGAAATTAAGGGTAAAAATAAGATTAAAAAATTACCCTAACACCTGAAGAAATTATATTGGATGAATAAAAGTCGACCCATATCACATAAGGGTAGGAATATATTCATTTAATGGACTTTTGACCATGAAAATTATATAATTATTATTAAAACCAAAGAATGTGACAACATGTCACTCTCTTATATCTTATAAGTGTAATAATTTTAATTTAGTGACAAATTTAATAAAACTTTGAACATGAATAGTATATAGAAATATAATAAAATTATATACATCATAATAATTTATTTATAATTTTTAGGGATTAAATAATTATCATTAATGATGACATAATAGTTATGTTGAAATGATTTTATTGATGGAAATATCAAATAAATGGTTTTGGAAAATATTAAAATAAATATTATATGAACTATTTATTGTGATCCACGAATTTTCTAGATTAATATGACATTTTAAGAATCTATTAAATATTTTTTTTGAATATATCCTCTGTTTAGATTTTATTTAAATTCAAACAAATGAATAGTGTCAAAATTGACACTATTGTTATTTTATAAAAATAACGTATTATAAAATTGATTAAAAATCAAAAAATATATTTAAAAAGTATAAATTGAAATTTATATGTTCTAAAATTTTATAAAGTATCCAATTATGGACAATTCACAACACATAAGTAATTATTTATAACAACTTAACATTTAGAATATTATTACCACAAATAAAATTAAATAGATTAAATAAGGACAAATCAATTCGATAAGGTTTAAAATAAATTCACAATATGTCTAAATTTTATTATCTGATGATATTACAACCCTATCTGATCTCATATTATAATTGAGTTATTTTTGGTGGTTTTTTAGTTGGTATGGAATTTATTATAAATTAATATTTCTTTTGTTTCCAATGGTTCCCCTCCCTTCCATTATAAAACGGCACCTCCTCCCTCTCCTCCACACACCATTTTGAGACTTCATGCTCTGAAAAAACCTACCAATTTATTTTCTCCACTTCCCTAGAAACATTTTAGAGGTCCTGGTATTCTTCAAAGACCAACTTTAGTGCCCTAAGAGGAGGATTAGAAGAGGCGCGTCGAAGAAAAGGTAATATCCTTTACCGATCCTTTAAAATTTATTTATTCTTCTACTTCCACATATTTATTGGTTTCATTATAAAGTAATAACTTAAGTATCACTAATATACTGATATGTTATTATAAATATGAAACAAACCTATTTCACATTCTATCCATCCTATGGAAAATTAAATCACCACGCGTGAGTACGTACGGAATACTATCTCCACGCCGTGGTGTAATCTGTTTTCCACCACAACATTACATGGATGGGTATAATGGTGTAAAGATTAACTATATATGATTATTATAACATGACACTAATTATGAGATATTCTATCATCCACTGCAAGAACGTTCAATAATAATGGGAACGACATCGTCGCTCGTGCGTACGTACGACTTACCGTATCCACGATGCAATGTGATTCATTCTACATGATCTTCTTAAACCATGATTATATAAACGATTTGAATGAATAAACCTTATTTATATTATACTACTACCTTTATTTAAATGATTTATCAATAAACTAAAAAGAGGAATAATAATTTATTCTACAAAACATGCATAAGAACATAAAGCAATGAACACCCGAATAACAAGTTGCAATAAAATATTACTAATAAGAAGCTACGAATATGACCATATATGATATCATAACAATTATTATGATTCTTAAATAAGTCAATGACATTATTTAAATCATTATACATGAGGTTAGGACATGTACAAATCAAATCGGACCAAAGGTAAGGGAAAATATCACAATCTCATTTTTATCTGAGATTGTTTATTCCTCAGAATTTGCTGTGGAATATTTATCATCCACATTAATTTTTCCTCAATATGTAATATAATTTCTATTCCCAAAAAAAATTTTAAATCCAATTTTACCTATTGGTGAATTTTTATTAATAGTTATAAAAAGAATCTTTTGTCGTTTTCAGTACGAGATACTTTTTGACTTTTTCGACCAATGTACGATAAAATTGTTTTTTAACTTATACGACATGAATGGATTTTTATGATTTCATAGAACATTATTTCCATGAAGATTCATTTTAAAATTTTCAAGTTTATTTTTAATTAACTTCATTTAGTTTAAAATTTTATGACATGTAAAGAAAATAAATTTTTTGAAGTAGAAAGGATATTTTCCTCAAGAATGGATTTCAAGTGTTTTATCAAAATTATTTTCCATATAAGAGAATATAGGGTTTTGTTTCTACCCCTATTATTACATTGATTGGATTACGTTATGATGGAATTACTTTTTTGAAGTCTTTTTATCTTATATATATTATGTAATGATGGCATGATGTTTAAGAATCCTATTTTTTTTACATGGGTTATGCTATAATGTATGATTTATGATTTTTTAGAACACATAAGAATGGGTTCATTTTGAGATGGGTGGGACCTATATCTCCCTCCAATGAATTGGGTAAATATTTATATCTTATGATATAGACATGGATGTAACATAAAGTTAATCCAGTTCATTGATACAGGACTGGAACGAGGAGTGAACTCGGTTCAGAAATGGACTTTGTCCACTATGATAGTCTTGGAAATGAGTCTTGACTAATATGAAATGATTTTATATGATTATGTGTGTATTCCACAATGTTTCATGTTTTATGTTATGATTATTGAGATTACATTTCACTACTATGATTTATCCCATGTTATGATATTATGATCTCTTTTTCGGGTTAAGATTTTCCAAATGTTATGTTCTTATGAATATGATATGATTGATATTTCCTTTGTTTACCCTTACTGAGCATTTGAACTCACCCTTTTGTATGTTTTCTTTTCCCCAGGTAATGAAAAAGGGTATTAAGTAGGATATTCTAAAAGGGACTCTAGATATGATGAAATAAATGGGAGACATTGTTGATGCATTATGAACCAGTTGTTTATGTTTCCCAGTTTCTAAAGACACTATACCAATACAGTCCTATCATGGTTTTGTTATATGTTGTAATATGTATGCTTCAATTCTGAAGTAATAACAATGTATGTAATGTATGGGTCATTATAGTTGGTATCAAAGGAATGGTTTAGTCAACCATTGGAAACTAGGATATGAAATCCTTAGTAAGAACTCTAAGGATATGTCTAAGAATAAAACACAAATATTAGTGTCTTGGAAATGGACATGAATAAACTATGATAAGACCTAAAGTGTGAAATTTTATTCCTGATTATGTGGTTTTCCTATTGCAATTAGTGTTTCTCACACTATGCTTATTGGTTTTAGTCAATGGCTGGAACCCGAAGGAATCGTGTTAATGCAGATTGCGATGGGAATGCAATGACTGTCCCCTTGAGAAACCAAATTATATGGGATCTAGAATCAAAAATCTTGTATCCATGCTCACACAACTTTCTCAAGCTATGAATCATGCAGGACTTCCAAACGAGCAAAGGAAGGAGCAACATTCTGTTGAATCCTTCATGAGGCAACGCCCACCTTCATTCAGCGGGTCTTCTGATCCATTAGTGGCTGAACAATGGATTAATACCACTGAAAAGATATTTTCAATTCTACAATGTTCTAAAAATGATAAAGTCATCTTAGAAGTATATCGTTTGGGAGGTGAAGCTGATCAATGGTAGAATCTTATCAAGAAGACGAGGCAAAGAGACGAAATTGAGTCCATGGAATGGGACGAGTTCAAGAACATATTTTTCAATAAGTACTTCCCTCATATTCTTCAAACAAAGATGGAGAATTAGTTTCTTGAACTAAAGCAATAGGATTATGAATCTCTTGGTACATAAGAAGAAAATTTTACAATACTTACAAGGTATGCTTCTGGAATTATTATCCAAACTGAGAGTAAGATCGATCGATGCTTTAGTTCCTCAAAACAAAGTCTTTGAAGGGCGTTAGCCATAAGGGACTTCAATAGCTACGAGGAAATTGTTCGATGTCCTCTCAAGGTTGAGATAGAGATTGGAGTTACCCATCAGTCATATGGGTTTGATAAGAAGAGGAAAATGGAATTCAAAGGGAATCTTAAAGAACACACTGAAAAGAAGATGAGTTTTCCCTTATGCTCAAAGTGTGGAAATAAACATCGTGGAATTGTCTTAAAGAGACAAGTAAATGTTTCATATTTGGAAAAGAAGGTCATCGAGCATTTGAATGCCACAACGATGGGAAAACGATGTCTAGTGATGCGAACAAAGAAAAGGCTACATAGAATGCAGCTCCTACACTTCAATGTTACAAGTGGAAGGAAATTGGGAATTATGCTAATCAATTCCCTAATCCAAGGGTTGTTGATGATGATCGACGTCAACAAAATCTTAAGGCCAAAGACAAAGGAATGTCACATGAAATTTCTATTGACAATGTGGATTACATTAACGAAGTGGTGAACGGTACACTTACCATCTACTCTAAAGTAGAAAATGTTTTATTTGATTCTGGATCCACCCACACTTTTATTTCTAAATAATTTTCTAAGGTTATTTCCGTACTACCTCAACAATTAGTTGTTGAGTTAGCTGTGACATCTCTTAATGGCACAACGGTTGCATCAAAAGTTTATAATTATTCTCCAATTGACGTTTGTGGTAAAGTGATTCCAGAAAATTTATGTGATCTTTCCTATAGTGGAATTTGATGTGATTCTTGGCATGGATTGGCTTCCCTTATATGGATCTCATATCTATTTCCAAAGAAGGTAAGTCACATTTCATATTCCAGATCAATTTATGATCATCTATCGATGTAAGAATGAATATAACCTTCCAGTGGAAATTTCATCCATCTTATGGGTCTTGATACCAATAAATGAAGGATATTTATTTCAAATGGTTGGAGAGAAACTCACGATTAATAATTTACCCATTGTTTGGGATTTTGATGATGTCTTTCTAGAGGAATTGACATGTCTTCCAGCAAATCGTGAAGTTGAGTTTTTAATAGAACTCATACCGGGTTCTATGCCCATTTCAAAGACACCTTATAGAATGGCCCCAATTGAGTTACAATAATTGAAGAAGAAACTCCAAGAGAATATTGATAAGGGATTCATACACCCTAGTGCATCACTTTGGGAAGCACCTGTTCTGTTTGTTAAGAAGAAAGATGGATCAATGAGACTCTACATTGATTATCAAGAACATAACAGGATCACTATCGAGAACAAATACCCTCTCCCACACATTGATGACTTATTTGACCAACTACGGGGAGCTCAATACTTTTCCAAGATTGATCTTCATTCAAGGAATCATAAATTAAGGTTAAAAAAGGAGGATATACCAAATATGGCTTTTCGTACAAGGTATGGACACTATGAAATTATAGTGATGCCATTTGATCTTACTAATTCCCCCGCTATCTTCATGGATCTAATGAATAGAGTCTTTAGAGACTATCTTAATCAGTTTGTGGTAGTCTTTATAGAAAATATTTTTGTCTATTCAAAGAGAAAATAAGACCATGAAATTCACTTGAGAATTGTATTAAAGACCCTAAGAAAGGAAAATATTTATGAAAAATTTAAAAAGTGTGAATTTTGGATTCAAAAAGTTTCATTTATGGGTCACATAATCTTAAAAGAGGGGATATATGTGGATCCAGCAAAAACAGAGGTTATCGAAAGATGGTCAAGACCGACAACAGTAACTAAAATCTGAAGTTTTCTTGGTTTGGGTGGATATTATCAACGTTTTGTGAAATATTTTTCATGATTATCAAATCCACTCACCAGGTTGACTCGAAAAGGAGTTAAGTTCATTTGGATGGAGGACTGTGAAGATAATTTCAAGGATTTAAAAACAAGGTTATCCAGTGCACCTGTGATCACACTGCCATGCAGTGGAGAAAGGGTTGTGATATTTAGTGATGCATCCAAGAAGGGATTAGGGTGTGTTCTCATGCAAAATGATAACGTGATAGCTTATGCATCATGACAGTAGAAAATCCATGTGAAAAATTACCCAACTCATGATTTGGAGTTAGGTGCGGTAATCTTTGCATTAAAGATTTGGAGGCACTATATTAATGGTGAAAGGTGTAATATTTATAAGGATCATAAAATATTAAAGTATCTTTTCACACAAAAGGAGATGAATATGTGCCAAATAAGATATTTGGAGATGATTAAGGATTACGACTGCTCGATTCATTACCACCCTAGGAAAGCAAACAAGGTGTCAGACGCATTAAGTTAAAATAACCATGCTAGAAAATCCATGGTGAGGATCACAAAACATTCAATATTTATGGATTTATAATGGATGGATCTTGGAATTATAATGGAAGGGGAAAATTATTATATTTCTCAAATGAATGTTCAACCATCTATACATGTAAAGATTAAAGAGGCACAAAATGAAGATGTAGAGTTACAAAAGAAGGTGATAAATGTTCCTGAATTACACATTGATTGTGATGAAATAATAAGGTCCAATAATAGGGTTTGTGTTCCTCCCATACAAGAATTAAAGAATGAAATATCGGATGAGGATCATAGTTTTTCATTCTCTATTCACCCTGGAAGCACGAAGATGTATAGGGACCTGAAAGAGTACTTTTGGTGGGATGGCATGAAAAGAGATGTCGCTGAATATGTCTCTCGATGATTGGTTTTTTACCAAGTTAAAGCTGAGAGAAAAGAGTATAAGGGGATGTTACAACCATTACCTATACCATAATGGGAATGTGAAAACATCACTATGGACTTTTTCACTGGACTTCCTAAAACATCCAAAGGAAATAATGCTATTTGGGTTATAGTTGATCGTCTTACAAAGTCGGCACACTTCATTGCTATTAGAGAGGATTTATCTCTTGATCAGCATGCCAGTATATATGCGAAGGAAGTGGTAAGATTTCATGGAGTACCACTTTCCATTATATCTGATCGGGATTCGAGGTTTACCTCCATGTTTTGGAGAAGTCTTCAGCATACTCTAGATACAGAGTTGAGTTTCAACACTACTTATCATCCTCAGACAGACTGTCATTCTGAGAAGACAATTCAAACTCAAGACAAAATATTGAGAGCTTGCTCTATGGATTTCAAAGGTGGTTGGGATCAACACCTACATTTGGTGGAATTTTCTTATAATAATAGCTTTCACACCTATATTCAGATGGCTCCTTATGAAGCTCTCTATGGAAAGAAATGCAGAACTCGAACTTTCTGGGATGAAGTTGGGGAAAGAAATATATTAGGACCAGATATTGTTGATGAGATAACAGAAAAGGAAAGATATATTCAACAACACATAAGAGTAGCTCAGAGTTGACAAAAAAGTTATGTCGATAACCGAAGAAAAGAATTTGAGTTTGAAGTGGGTGATAAAGTGTTCTTACAAATATCTCCTTGGAAGAGAGTATTGAGAATTGGAAATAAGGGAAAGCTGAGCCCTAGGTATATTGGTCCTTTTGAAATATTGTATTATGTTGGGAAGGTAGCTTACCAATTGGAGCTTCCACCGAATCTCTCTCAGGTTGATGATGTGTTCCATGTATCTCTCTTGAGAAAGTACATACCTGATCATTCACATGTACTAAGCTCAGAAGTTTTACTGTTGGAGAAAGATCATTCTTATGAAGAACAACCGATATAGATTATAGATCGTAGAGAAAAAGTTGTACAAAACAATACCACTCATTTGGTTAAAGTTTTAGGGAGGAACCACCAATTAGAAGAACCTACATGGGAACTTGAGGATATGATGAGGGAGAGGTATCCTCATCTGTTGGTTACGAAGTGACGAATTTTGAGGGAGAAATTCTTTTTAAGGGGGGTAGAATGTAACATCCTGATATTTTATGAGAAATATTTTTTAATTTATAATGTTATACGCAACGCCAAGAGAATCATTCACTACACACAACACTGTCTTGTCTTGCGTTACATGCAAGAGAAACATTCCTCGATAGCATGCATTGTAGGCAATGCCGAGTTTCACTAAAAAATTATTTATTCATATAATACTATGAACTAGCTGTTATGAATAGTATTAATAGAATTTTGAATTTTATAACATTACAATTCATCTTACACATTTTCTAGAATGAGATATGAAAACAAAATCAATTTTTCGGATAAAAGAAGTATTTTTTAAAAAATGTAGTTTTACCCCCTTTTGATGGTTCACCCATTTTAAATATAATTTTTGACCATTTTTTAAGTTCAATTTTACAAAATAAACTTTATATTTTGAATTAGGATATGAAAATTTAAATTGGATAAATTTTTGATACTTTTCTGATAACTTTTATATTTTGATAAATAGTAAAAATAAGCTAAATTTTTCATAAAAACAACTGTTTTCATCAAGATAATTTATATGGTTAAATTATAAAATTTAATGGTTATAAAGTATAAATATAATATATTCTTACTATTTAATAAAATTTATGTCATTACCATTAATTTTACATTGAATTCATAGGTAAAAACATTTCAATCTTGGACAATGTTTTAACATTAAAAACGCTTTTTCTTCACAACGAGATTAATTTTAAATTAATTAATGAAACTTCTATGTTTTGAATTTTAAAAAATGGTTTCCATATTTGGATTCAGTGGGTCCAAATTATGTTAACAGGTTAGTTTTATGTTTTTGACATTATGAATAGTAACTACAGTAATTTTTATTTACTATAGTTAAAGGTAAATCGGGTAATTAAGGGTAAAAATAAGATTATAAAATTACCCTAACACCTTAAAAAATTATATTTGATGAATAAAAGTAGACCCATATCACATAAGGGTTGTAATATATTCATTTCATGGACTTTTGACCATGAAAATTATATAATTATTATTAAAACCAAAGAAAGTGACAACATGTCACTCTCTTATATCTTATAAGTGTAATAATTTTATTTTATTGTTAAACTTCAGAAAACATCAAAAATGTATATTATAAAGTAAGATAATAAAATTATCTACATCAAGGGAATTTATTTAGAATTTTTATGTATTAAATAATTATCATTAATTTTGAAACAATAGTGATGTTGAAATTATTTTATTGATTGAAATATAAAATAAATGGTATTAAAAATATTAAAATAAATATTATATGAACTATTTAATGTGATCCACGAATTTTATAGATTAATATGACATGTTAAAAATCTATTAAATATTTTGGTTCTAATATATCATATGTATAGATTTTATTTAAATTCATACAAATGAATAGTGTCAAAATTGACACTATTGTTATTTTAAAAAATTAACATATTATAAAATTGTTTAAAAAATCAAAAAAATATTTAAAAATTATAAATTGAACATTATATGGTCTAAAATGTCATAAATTATACAATTATGGAAAATTCACAACACATAAGTAATTATTTATAACAATTTAAAATTTAGAATATTATTACCACAAATAAAACTAAATAGATTAAATAAGGATAAATCAATTTGATAAGGTTTATAATAAATTCACAACATATCTAAATTTTATTTGATGTTGAGATTACAACCCTATCTTATATCATATTCCAATTGAGTCGTTTTTTGTGGTTTTTTAGTGTGGTAGGAATTTATTATATATTAATATTTCTTATGTTTCCAAAGGTGCGCCTCTCCTCCCTTATAAAAGGGAACCTCCTCCCTATCCTCCTCACACCATTTTGAGCATTCATGCATGTCCTAACCATTCCAATTTATCTTCTCCACTTCCCTAGAAACATACTAGAGGTGATGGTCTTCTTCAAAGACCAACTTTAGTGCCCTAAGAGGAGGTTTAGAAGAGGCGCGTTGAAGAAGAGGTAATATCCTTTACCGATCCTTTGAAATTTATTTCTTCTTCTACTTACTCTTATTTTTTGGTTTCATTATAAATTAATAACACCAGTATCACTTATATAATGATATGTTATTATAAATATGAAACAAACCTATTTCACCTTCTATCCATCCTATGGAAAATGAAATCACCACGCGTACGTACCTACGGAATACCGTCTCCACGCTGTGGTGTAATCTGTTTTCCACCACTACCTTACTTGGATGGGTATAATTATAAGGATCCGGACTAAAAAAGTTTCATAATATTGAATTAAATGAATAATTAACATTGAGGATATTTTCAGGATTAGTGTTTCAGAGAGTTAGACCATAACTATTACATTTCTAAAAATTACAAAGTAGACACTTCTACCCAGTATCCGTATTTTTTAAAACACATCAACTCTTGAAAAAAGTGTCATTTCTAGTTCCATGTTTAAGACAACATTAATTTTCCTTGATCCCATCCTTCACCCTATTCCAAATTATGTCCGGTGATTTTTTTTAAAAAACTTGGGATGAGCATAAAAAGTATAGTAAGGGATACACAAAGAAGTAAAACTGTTAGTTTTTTCAAAACAACAAGTAAACCATGAATACTTTAACTTAAGTAATACTTTTCACCATTATGAAGTATTAAATACACATAAATGAATAAAAAAATCATTACTTACCCTTTTGTAACCAAAAGATTACCATAAAACTCATATAAAGAACACATAACATATAAAGGTAACTTGGGACATAAACATACTTAAATGGAATACCCATACGGTTGACTTCAACACATATCACTAAATGGAATAGTAATATGGATGACTTCTATGCCAAATGAATTGGAGGTTATAACATAACCACCCGTCCTTGTATTCACATAACCACCCGTCATTTGGTTTATCACGTAACCACCCGTCAAATGTCCAAGTACGATTATAAAATCATAAGAATGAAAACAAATATAAAGGAAAGAAATAATTTCCACATTTCAATCACAATATATCACATAAATATAATGAAATAACTAATCCATTATCAAAAAAAATTCAATACCAATATACATAAAAGATTATATGGTATTTATTTACTTTTAAAAACATTACGGCTTGGTGAGGAAGCTAAAGATCCAATTATACTCGCAGCGATGGAAATGGTCATTGTCACTGCATACGTTAAAAGAAAAATTCCCTTTTGTCATTTAGTAAAATTATTCGTAGAAAAATATTCCCTTTGAAAAGTCAAGGGTGTTTATATAGCATATAAAAGAAAGTCGTGTATTAAAACAAAATATGCCTCAATGAAATGAGATTCAGACGAAGTCCCTTACCTCGTGTCTGACTTGACTCGATCATTATTTAATCTCCTTAATAATAAAATAAAGTTATTTTCTACTTGATTATGAACCTTTTTCAGGTTTATTATTCCTTTTATATCACTTATTACCATTTTATAAACATTATGTAATCATTTAAGTTAATAATGTTTGTTTTGTTGATATTTTTTACTTGAGTAAAAAATGAACACCTTATATTACAAGTTGTCCATGTGGTAAATAGTCCATTATATCCAGAATGATATTCATTATTTAGATATCATATATATCATATATATCCAGTATATACTTGTATTTATAATAGTACATAACATTTATAGGTAAGAAATAAAATGCACCGTTCATGGAGACGGTAAGCCGTACGTACGTATAAACACCACTTTCATTTATATTTCTTATTTTAATGGAAATAAAACATAATTATACAAAGTTATATTATAATTACACTATAATATCATATATAATATCACTAGATCTATCTCTTATACATCCCACATAAGGCATTAACGAATCACATCACTTTGAGGGGGTGGTAGTCCGCACTTCCTCAAATGAGATAATCGTATTTACCCACTATGAAAATCATAAAGGATTGATATAATTGGGAATTACATAAGCATAATAAAATCATAAACATAATATATATCATATATAAATATAGTTCCATCATAATGGACACCATGAGAGGCGGTAGGATAAAATCGAACAATCATCGTTTCGTGAGGCGTTAGTTTTCCATCGACAGAAACATTATGTTCTTCATCAATTAGATGGAGGCGTGTGTAAGTGTAGTTATAATACTTATCATAAAAACATCCTAGTATTTTAGGATATTGGTTTTTTCACAAAATAATGGAATAAAATAGTTTAGGGGTTGGAGAAGTAAAATAAATGAAAACAATTTAAGAGAAACCGTTACCTTTTATTTGGGTAACTTCCTTTGGATTGAACCAAAAGGACTAATTGAAGTGCCTTATGCCTAAGGTAAGGCTTCTAGATGGAGGAGAGAGATATATAGAGCATAATTGGGTAGTGTTTGGTCGAGAAAAATGTCTTGAGAGGTGTGAGGAATTGGTTAAAAGTGGTCTCCTTTTATAAGGGGGAGGAGGGGCTCTTTTTGAAAGTAGGAAAACATTATTTTATTATATAAAGATATTCGGTTTATAAAGGACCAAAAATCATTAAAGACGAAGATAAGATGACTAATGGTAGAAATATAATCATCCAATCAGAATTTGACTTGTTCTGGATAATATTTTAATCACTATAATCTTATTTATTTAAATGATTTATTAATGAGGTAAACACTGCATCATTATTATGTCATTAATTATATAATTTATTTTTTGTCTAAAAATTATAAAAAAATAATATCATGTAGAAAATATTTTTAGATTTCTAAATAATGTTTATAGTGGAAAATAGTACTTATATAACACCATATAAAAGTTAATTACTAAAAGAATTTTGTTAATGTCAATTTTGTCTTCACATTAAATTAATTAATCTAAACCATCATTACCACTCCCAAGTGACTCAATAGGGTCCCAAAATAGACCCAAATATTACCATGGGCATAAATGTCTCAAAAAATAAGGTTTGGACAAGTGTTAAGGTAATTTTGAATTATTATAATACTCTTTTTATCTTAAATTAACCTATTTACCTTTAATCGTAGTAAATAAAAGTCAAAAGTAACTATTCACCAGAAATTATTTTCATATTAATGAACCAAATTTTACTTCTTGATAAAAACCATGTATTCCAGATCTTTGAAATTTAATTCATAGAAGTGGTAAAATTTCATTTAAGTGAAAAAGTCTGTTTTTAACTACCACTAAGTGGTTTCACTATTAATCAAAAATTGAAGTTTTTCAGAAAAATACAAAAAATTCGGCCTAAGCTATATTTGATATTTTGAATTAAAAAATGATGTATATTTTTCCAAATTCAAAACATAGAAGTGAAATTAATTAATTTTAAAATTAATTCCCGTTATCAAGACAAATAGCGTGTTTTTAAGAAATAATAACTATCAAAAGATTGATACATGTTTATGACCTAATTTCAAAGTGAGAATAATTCCAATGACCAACATTGGATTATATGGTAAAAATATATTTTAATTTCACTTTAAAACCAACTAAAAAGATAATCTAACCATATAAATAAATTATATTAAAAGTCACTTTTGAATTAAAATGCAATATTTTTCACTATTCATTAAAAAAATGAACTTTATCAGAAAAATACCAAAAAACTACCCAAAGTAAAATTTGACGTTAAAATTATAAATAAGGATATTATTTGGTCAATTAGAATATATTAAAGTTACCAAAACTATATTTAAAGAGGTTTCTTTATTAAAAGGCGGTAAATCAGCCTTTTTATGTAAATTATGCTTAAAATTAGATTCATTCATATTTTAAGCCTTTAAATTCTTATTGGATAATGAAAATACAATTAGAAAACATGTATAATAATATTGTAGTTAGTTTCTTTCATTCCCGCCAATACAATGTCTAGGATTTAACTACCATTTAAAATAATAATATTATATTATCAGTGTGCAATGTAAGATTCCAAAGAAACCCGTTGTTGCGTATCGGGTACGCTATCGAACATAGCAACCCATCTAATGTAAAATTAATATTTAATTCAAAAATTTTAATAAGTATAAAAATATCTTATTCTTCATTTAATTGGGATGTTACATCCTTTCCCCCTTTTGGAAATTTCATCCTCACAATTTTTATTCACTTATCAAAATAAGTGGGGGTATTTAACCCTCATAGCATATTCAGATTCCACGTTACCTCTTTAACCATATGGTTTTTCCACAAAAACTTTTCTTGGTGAATTACCTTATTCTGAAAAACTTTCTCTCTAAAATCAAGAATCTGGACTGGTTGTTCTTCATAAGAGAGATTCTCTTCCAACTGAACTACCTCTAGGCTCAAAACATGAGATGGATCTGGCATATACATTCTCAACATCGAATCATGAAAAACATTATGTACCTGTGATAAACATGGAGGTCAAGACACTCTGTACGCAATTGATCCAACTATCTCTAGAATTTCATAAAGTCCAATGAACCTCGGACTAAACTTTCCCTTCTTACCAAAACACATCACACTTTTCCATGGAGAAACTTTGAAAAAGACATAATCACCTACCACAAAAGAAAGATCCTTCCTACGGTTATCTGCATAACTTTTCTATCTTCTCTGAGCTGTTCTCATGTGCTTCTGAATCAACTGAAATTTCTCTACCATCTCTTCTACAAATTCTGGTCCCATCATCTTCCTTTCACCTACCTCATCCCAAAAAACTAGAGTTCGACAACACTTTCCATATAAAGGCTCAAATGGATCCATCTTTATACTGGAATGAAAACTGTTATTATATGAAAATTCAACCAAAGAAAGATGTGGGTCCCGACATCCCTGGAAATCCATCGAACAAGCATGTAATATATCTTCCAAGGTCTGAATTGTTCATTCCGACTACCCATTTGATTACGGATGAAAAGCTGTACTAAAATTTAATAACGACTTTTTAAGGAATTCCCAAAAGATAGAAGTAATCCTGAGATCACGATTAGATACAATGGAGAGGGGAACTCCATGAAAAATTACTATCTCTTTAACATACAACCGAGCATGTTAATCTAGAGACAATGTATCTCTAATAAGAAGGAAAAGAGCAGATTTGGCCAATCAATCAACTATAATCCAGATTGCATTATTAACTCGGGATGTCTTTGGTAATCCCACAAAGAAGTCCATGGATATATTTTCCTAGTTCCATTCTAGAACTGGTAAAGGCTGAAGCATTACTTTTGGTAACTTTCGCTCTGCTTTAACCTGCTGACAAGTCAAACACTTCACAGTAAAATCAGAAATATCTCTTTTCCTTCCATCCCACCAGTAATACTCCTGAATATCTCTGTACATCTAAGTACTACAAGGATGAATCGAAAACAGGGAACTATGAGCATCACATAACAACTCATTATTCAACTGTGAATCACAAGGCACACATAATCTCTTTCCAAATCTCAAAACACAATCATTATCAACGTTAAAATCAAATAACTTACCCTTATGAACCATCTCTACCTTTTTCTGCAACTCACTGTCTTCCTTATGCCCTTGATTAATTCTGTTTGATAGAGATGATTTCACTGACACCTGAAACAAAAAAGAAGAATTTCCTACACCAACACCTTCTATGACAATGTTTATCAAATCAAAAACCAAAGGATCTTGTTCTAAATGTAACATGGTTAATGAAGCATTACTTTTTCGACTCAAAGTATCTGCCACTTTATTTGCTTTTCCTGGATGGTAATGGATGGTGCAATCATAGTCCTTGATTAATTTCAACCATCTTCTCTATCTCATGTTCAATTACTTCTGAGTTAATATATACTTTAAACTTTTGTGATCAGTATATATTGCACACTTTACTCCATACAAATGATGCCTTCAAATTTTTAAAGCACAAAAAACAATAGCTAATTCCAAATCATGTGTAGGGTAATTTAACTCATGAGGTTTCAACTGACGTGAAGCATAAGAAATTACCTGATCATTCTGTAATAGAACAAAACCATTTCCTTTCAATGAAGCATCACTATATATAACAAAATCCCCATTTCTGGACGGCAGTGCCAAAATTAAAGAATTCACCATTCTTCATTTCAATTCCTGAAAAAAATCATCACATTATTTTGTCCAGATGAACATAACACCTTTTCGAGTTAACTTAGTCATTGGTCTAGATAACCGGGCAAAATTTTCAACAAACCTCCGGTAATGTCCTTCCAAACCAAGAAAACTATGAATCTCAGTTATATTTGTTTATCTTGTCCATTCTTCAACAACTTTCATTTTAGAAGGATCAATAGTTATGCCATTTTTTGAAACAATGTGACCAAGGAAAGAAATTTTTTGTAACCAAAACTCACACTTCTGAATTTCCCAAATAGTTTCTTTTTCTTTTAAGGATTGCAAGACAACCCTTAAATGAATTTCATGTTCCTCCTTACTTTTGGAATAAACCAAAATATCATCAATGAACACAACCACAATCTTATCCAAGAACTCACGGAAAACTCGATTCATAAGATCCATGAATACAACAGGTGAATTGGTTAACCCAAAAAGAACAACTACAAATTCATAATGGCAATATCTAGTATGACACGCGGTCTTCAGAACGTCTAATTTCTTTACATTCAATTGATGGTACTTCTACCTGAAGTCAATATTCGAAAAATACTGAGCTCCCGGAAGCTAATCAAATAATTCATCGATATGATAAAAAGGATACTTATTCTTAACATTAATGTTATTCAATGCTCTATAATCAAATAAAAGTCTCATTGAACCATATTTCTTTTTAACAAACATGATGAAAGCACCCCATGGTGATGTGCTAGGTTTAATGAAACCTTTATCTAATAACTCCTATATTTGATTCTTTAACACTACAAGTTTAATTTGTGCCATTCGATAAGGGGGTTTTGAGATTGGCTTAACATCAAGAACTAAGTCAATAGTAAATTCAACTTCCCGATCAGGTATTATACCAGGAAACTCATTAGGAAACACATCATGGTACTCATTTACCACTAGAACATCATTAATCTGAACATTTCCTTTATTTTCAACAATATGTGTATGGTAACATTCATTTCCATCTTTTACCAGTTTTCAACTTCCTGATATGTTATCAAAAGCAAGGGTTCATTCTTGTACACAAACTATAAATATTTCTGAAATAAAACCTCTTTAGCTCTACAGTCAATCTTAGAATGATAAAAAGACAGCCAATCCATGCCCAAAATAACATCAAAATCTACTAGAGGTAAAATAATAAGGTTTGAAGGTATGTTATTTCCACACACAAAGACATGAATTTTCTCATGTTTTATTTTTGTCTCTAAATTTCTTCCAGTTGTTTTTACCATAAGTTCTGTATTCATATCTTGAGATGGAATTCCCAAATTACTAGAAAAATTCTCAGAAATGAAAGAGTGTGTAGACCCTAAATCTAACAACACATTGGCATAATCTGAACAAGAAAGTAGTGTACCTAGTACTACTTCGTTTAATGGCCCAAAATCTGCTGAAGTAGTTGCAAAATATTTCAACACCCCTTTCTTCTTGTAGTCTGGCTGCTTTCCCTCAGTTGAGTTCTTCCCTGGACACTCATTTGTATATTGAACCATTTCGATACACTTAAAACATCTTACCGATGGTTTTTCATTTCCTACTTGATATTATTACTTACAGTTACAAGTAATATGACCAGACTTACCACACCGGAAGCACTTTCTAGACATCGATAAACACTCTCCAGGATGATTTTTACCACACTTATCACAAGTTGGATATTTAATTTTATTACCTTCAGGATTCTTTGATGAACTCTTTCCCTTTGCCGGCCAACTGGACCTCTTATTCTGTTGTTTGTCAACAAACACCTGATCATCGGAAAACTCCATTTCCTCCTTCTCCACACATCGAACAAGTTTTTCATAACTTTTCATCTCACAAGAGGCTAATTTTCTTCCATATCGTGGCTTTAGTCCTGAGTAAAAACGGTTGATTTTACAATCAAGATCTCATATGAAATTTGGAGCATACCTTGCCAGTCGAGTGAAATTTTCTTCATAAGAAGCCATCGAGTCATCCTCCTGCCTTAATTCTAGGAATTGTTTTACATCCTAAGAGGAACCACCTTAGGAAAATATTTCTCAAGAAACATACCTTTGAATTCATCCCAAAAAAGAGCATCAATATCCTCACTATCGCGGATATTTTTCACCATCAACCACCACTGATCAGCTTCACCTTAAAAATGGTATACAATAAGACTAACCTTTTGATGTTTTGAACAACCCATGACATCCAAAATCTTCTCTAATGCATTAATCCACCCTTTAGCTTGCACATGGTTAGATAATCCTCTGAATGATGGGGGATATTGCATCATGAAATGCTCCACTACTGACATGTTCCTCTACGGTTGATCTGGCTAATTTCGTGCATGGATACCACCACCATTTATAGACTGAGTGAACTATGCCATCACTGCAACAAATTGTTTAGTTCTAATTATGACCATCTCAGGTTTCTTATTTGGACGGTTGTCTTCCTCCTGATGTCGTCCCAACATAGATGCCCTGTTTCCTCTGCGGAAAACCATTATGAACAAAAAAACATATTAGGTGAAGCAACATGGTAATCTGTAAATGCTATATCATTTCAATATCACAATAAATTAATTTAGGGACATTAATTTAACAATACCATAACCCCTAAAGTTATCTAAACCGACTTCTGTTACCATCTATAAGGACTCGAACATAAAACATTACATAATATTGAATTAAATGAATAATTCACATTGATGATCTTTCCTGGTTTAGAGTTATAGAGGGTTAGACCATAACTATTACATTTCAAAAAATTACAATGTAGAAACTTCTACCCAATATCCATTTTTTTACAAAACATGAACTCTTGAAAAAGAGTCATGTCTAGTTCCATGTTTAAGGCAATATGAATTTTCCTTGATCCCATCCTTGACCCAATTCCAAATCATGTCCTATGAAAACATTTCTAAAACTTGGGATGAGCATAAAAAGCTCAGTAATTGATACACAAATAAGTAAAACTGTTAGTTTTTCAAAACAACAAGTAAATGATGAATACTTTAACATAAGTAATACTTCTCACCTTTATGAAGTAGTAAATACTCTTCACTGAATAATAAAATCATTACTTACTATTTTCTAACCAAAATATTACCATAAAACTCAAATAAAGAACACATAACATATAAATGTAACTTTGGATATAAACATACTTAAATGTAATAACCATACAGTCGACTTCCCCACATATCACTAAATGGAATAGCCATACAGATGACTTCCATACCAAATGCATTGATGTTTATAATGTAACCACCCATCCTGGTATTCACGGCACCACCTGTCATTTGGTTTATCACGTAACCACCCATCAAATGTCCATGTACCATTATAAAATCATAAGAATGAAAACAAATATAAAAGAAAGAAAACATTTCCACATTTCAATAACAATATTTCACTTAAATATATTGACATAACTAATCCATTATCAAAACCATATTCAATACCAAAATACTTAAATGATTATATGGTATTTATTTACTTCTAAAAACATTACGGCTTGTTGAAGAAGCCAAAGATCAAATAATACTCGCGGCATCGGAAAATGTCATTGTCACCGTGTATGTTAAAAGAAACATTCCCTTCTGTCATTTAGTAAAACACTTCATAGAAAAAGATTCTCTTTTAAAATTCATGGGTGTTTATACAGCGTATAAAATAATGTAGTGTATTAAAACAAAATATCCCTCAATGAAAGGAGATTGAGACGAAGTCCCTTACCTCATTTTTGACTTGACTCGATCGTTCTTTAATATCCTGAATTATAAACTGAAGTTAGTTTCTATGAGCTTAAGAACCCTTTTCAAGGTTATTATTCGTTTTTTATCACTTATTAACATGTTATAAACATTATGTAATCATTTATGTTAATAATGTTCATTTTGTCGATATTTGTTTCTTGATTAAAACATGAACACCATATATTACAAGTTTTCCATGTGGTCAATATTCCATTATATCCAGAATGATAATCATTATTTAGACATCATATATATCATATATATCCAGTATATACATGTATTTATAATAGTAAATAACATTTAAAGGTATGAAATGAAATGCACCGTTCATGGAGACGGTAAGCCGTACGTACGCATGAATGCTACTTTCATTTATATTTCTTATTTTAATTGAAATAAAAAATAATTATACATAGGTATATAATAATTACAGTATAATATCACATATAATATCATTAACTCTCTCCTTTATACATCCCACATACGTCATTAATGAATCAAATCACTTTGACGGGGTGGTAGTCCACACATACTCAAATGAGATTATCATATTTGCCCAGTATGGAAATCATAAAGGCTTGATATAATTGGGAAGTATAGAAGAATAAGAAAATAATAAACATAATATATATCATATATAAATATAGTTCCATCATAATGGCCACCTTGAGAGGTGGTAGGATAAAATCGAACAATCATCGTTTCGTGAGGCGTTAGTTTTTCATCCACAGAAACATTATGTTCTTCATCCGTTAGATGAAACATCCTAGTATATTTAGGATAATGGTTTTGTTACAAAATAAAGGAATAAAAATATTTTAGGGGTTGGAGAAGTAAAATAAAAGAAAACAATTTAAGATAAATAGTTACCTATAATTTGGGTAACTTCTTTTAGTTTGAACCAAAAGGACTTCTTGAAGTGACTTTTTATTAAGGTAAGGCTTCTAGATGGAGGAGAGGTATGTAAGTAGCTTAATTAGGAAGAGGATCGATGAGCCAAATGGCTAGAGAGGTATGAGTAATTGGTTAGAAGTGGTCTCCTTTTATAAGGGGGAGGAGGGGCGCTTTAGGAAAGTGTGAAAACATCCTTTTATTATATAACGATATTCGGTTTCTAAATGACCAAAAATCATTAAAAATGAATATTATATGACTCATGGTCTAAATAAAATTATACCATCAGAATTGGACATGTTTTGGATAATAGTTTAATCATTATAATCTTATTTATTTAAATGATATATTAATGAGGTAAACACTGCATAACTATTATGTCATAAATAATTTAATTTATTTGTTGTCTAAAAATTATAAAAACATACCATCATGTAGGAAATATTTTTATCTTTCCAAATAATATTTATAGTAGAAAATAGAACTTATATAACACCATATAAAAATTAATTACTAAAATATTTTTGTTAATGTCAATTTTGTCGTCACATTAAATTAATTAATCTAAATTGTCATCATCACTCCCAAGTGGCACAATGGGGTCCCAAAATCGACCCAAAGATGCCCATGGTCGTAAATGACTCAACCAATAAGGTCTGGACATGTTTGAAGGTAATTTTGAAATATTATAATATTCTTTCTATCTTGAATTAACCTATTTACCTTTAACCGCGGTAAATAAAAGTCAAAAGTTACTATTCACCAAAAATTATTTTCATCTTAATGAACCAAATTTTACTTCTTGATAACAACCATGTATCTAGGTTTTTTGAAATTCCCTTCAAAGAATTGGTAAAAATTCATTTAAATGAAAAATTCTGCTTTTTTATCTACCACTAAGTGGTTTCACTATTCATCAAAAATTGAAGTTTTTCAGAAAAATATCAAAAATTCAGCCTAAGCTATATTTGATATTCCGAATTCAAAACTGAGGTATATTTTTACAAATTCAAAATATAGAAGTGGAATTAATTAATTTTAAAATTAATTCCCATTATCAAAACAAATAGCGTGTTTTTAAGAAATAATAACGTTCAAAAGATTGATACTTGTTTATATCCAATTTCAAAGTGAAAATAATTCCAATGACCAACATTGGATTAAATGTTAAAAATATATTTTAATTTCACTTTAAATACAACTAAAAATGTAATCAATCCATATAAATAAATTATATTAAAAGGAACTTTTGAATTAAAATGCAATATTTTTCACTATTCATTAAAAAATGAACTTTATCATAAAAATACCAAAAAAATTACCCAAAGTAAAATTTGTTGTCACCATTCTAAATAAAGATTTTATTTGGTCATTTAGAATGTATTAAAGTTACCAAAACTATATTTAATGAGGGTTCACCATTAAAAGGCGGTAAATCAGCCTTTTAATGTAAATTATTATTAAAATTAGATTGCTTCATATTTTAAGCCTCGAAATTTTTATTGGATAATGTAAATACATTTAACAAACATGTATAATCATATTTTAGTTAGTTTCATTCATTCCCACCAATACAACGACTAGGAGTTAACTACCATTTAAAATAATAATATTATATTATTAGTGTGCAACGTAAGAATCCAAAGAAACTCGTTGTTGCGTATCATGTATGCTATCGAACATAGTAACCCTTTTAAAGTAAAATTAATATTTAATTCAAAAATATTAGTAAGTATAAAAATATCTTATTCTTAATTTACTTGGTATGTTATAATAATGGTTTAATGAAATACTATATATTATTATTATAACATGATACTAATTCTAAAATATTCTATCACCTACTTTAAGACCATTCAATAATTATTGGAATGATATTGTCACTCATGTATACATACGGCTTACCGTATCCACGATGCGATGTTATTCACTCTACATGATATTCATTAAACCATGATTATATAAACGAATTTAATGAATAAATATTATATATATTATACTAATACCATTCTTTAAATGATTTATCTATAACCTAAAATGAGGAATAAGAATTTATTCGACAAATCATGCATAAGAACATAAAGCATTAAACACCCGAATAACAAGTAGTAATGAAATATTACTAATAAGAAGCTAAGAATATGACCATATATGATATCATAACAATGAGTATGATTTTATAAAAAGTCAATGACATTATTTAAATCATTATATAGGAGGTTCGGACACGTACAAAGCATTTCAGACCTAAGGTAAGGGAAAATCTCACAATCTTTTTTTTATCTGAGATTGTTTATACTTCAGAATTTACTGGGGAATATTTATCATCCACATCTAGGTTTCCTCAATAGATATAATTATTTCAATCCTCCTACAAATTTATAAATCCAATTTTAACTATCGGTTAATTTTTAGTAATAGTTATAAAAGGAATCTTTTTTTGTTTTCAGTATGAGATACTTTTTGACTTTTCCAGCAAAAGTATGAGAAAAATGTTTTTTAACTTATACGACATGAATAGATTTTTATGATTTCATAGAAAATTATTTCTATGAAACTTCCTTTAAAAATTTTCAAGTTTATTTTTAATTAACTTCTTTTAGTTTAAAATTTTATAACATGTTAAGGAAGGAAAAATGTTTTTGAAGTAGAAAGGATATTTTCTTCAATAATGGAGTTCGAGTGTTTTATCAAAATTATTTTCCATCCAAGATAATATAGGGTTCTATTTCTATCCCTATTATTACATAGATTGGATTATGTTATGATGAAATTATTTTTATGAATTCCTTTTATCTTATATGTATTATGTTATGATGGCCTATTGTTTAAGAATCCCATTTTTTTACATGTGTTATGTTGTAATGTATGATTTATGATTTTGTGGCACACATAAGAATGGTTTCATTAATAGATGGGTAGGAACTATATCTCCCTCCAATGTGTTGGGTATAGATTTATATCTCATGAGATAGACATGTCTGGAACTCCAAGTTAATCCGGTTTAGTGATACAGGACTGGAATAAGGAATGAACTAGGTTCAGAAATGGACTTTGTCCGGTATGATAGTCTTAGAAGTGAGTCTCGACTAATATGAAATGATTTTCTATGATTATGTGTGTATGCCACAATGTTTTATGTTTAATGTTATGATTATTGGGATTAAATTTCACTACTATGATTTATCCCACGTTATGATATTATGATCTCTTTTGCAGGTTAGGTTTTTCAAAATGTTATATTCTTATGTGTATGATATGATTGATGTTCCCTTTGATTAGCCTTACTGAGCATTTGAGATAACCCTTTTGAATGTTTTCTTTTCCCCAGGTCAGGAAGAAGTGTATTAAGTAGGATATGCCAAAAGGGACTCTAGATATGATGAAATAAATGGGAGATAATGTAGATGCTTTATGAACCAGTTTTTTATGTTTCCTAGTTTCTAAAGACACTATATCTATACAGTCCTATCATGGTTTTGTTTTATGTTTTAATATGTATTCTTTAATTCTGATGTAATAACAATGTATGGAAAGTATGGGTTGTTATAGTATAACCTTAACTTTTTCTTCGTAGGGTTTTTCCAAAAAATATGGCATAGACCAGCATGTGGGAAACATTATCATAATGAATTAGTTATATGATGTGAATATTATTTAGGGTGGATTATATGAGTCTAATTTAGGGAATAAAAACTTTGCAGCCCCAGAAACCTTTACATGACATGAAAACATCGATCATGGGTTAATTTAATCCAAGGTTATGTATTTTCCACCACATTTATAATTTGTGTGATTTTATGCTATGAAAGAGTTTCATGATGTGAATTACTCAAGTATAATGGTTTTAATCATTATTCACACTTAATTCTTTTACAATTTTGTTTTCAGTATTTCCACTCAAATAATATAATAATTTAAATAACCTATGGTCCACGTACCTCTTTTAGGATCACTCCGTTCATTGTATGACTCTAGGGGTAGTGGAATTACATATCACTGATAAGTGGTATTTCTTCTTATTCATTACCTTTAGTCATAGTAGTGGAATTATATAATTTTTTATTCATATTCATGATAGAGTGGTTTTTTCTATCAATCCTTTTTAGTTTCTTATCATACCTTGTCTTTCGAAAGATGATCCATGGTTTTTAAATTTTTATTTGTTGATTGGTGATGGCATTCCCTGGATCTTGAGGTATATGTATCTATTTATGTTTTTAGAATTCATGAATTATTATATATTCTTATTGATCCCCTTGGGTGATTCATTTAAATGGATTTTAATGGATGTAATTTTTTTTAATTAAACGTTATCCTATATTTTGTAATTTTATATGGATAAACATAGCACATTGGAAACCATGCATGAATTTAGAAATGGACATAGGTAACCCTAATGTATGTGGAACCACTAGGAGTTACTTTTGTGATATTGACATATATTGGAAGGAATTTATTTCATTTGTAAACAAGATATTACAGGATTCATCTTTTTTTTATGTCTATTACAAATTCATATAGGATATATCACAAAATTTGTTCTTTATCATTTTTACATGGTTTATCACATGATGGTTTATTTCATTGATATTTTATCACATGTTTAGCTTTACATATTTTTATTTTATATATTATATATTACTAGTTTTATAGAATATAGTATTAATTTTTTTAATACAAAGAAATTCTTACAAATGTTTTCATTTTTCAACTTGCATTATAAAATCGATTTTGTTATAATGATATAACATTCCAATTATTGATATTTGAAATTATAAAGATTATTTGGTGATATTATATTAGGATATGTGATCACATTATACTTTTTTATTTAAGAATTTTTATACTTTTTTTGTATGAATCACGGAAATGGATGGGCATCATGTATCATGCTCGGTTCTCTCATCTATAATTACCTTCGTAGTGGGGTGGATCAGTGGTCATGGATAGAAATAGGGGACATATTTAGTTAAGTATGCTATATAATTCTAGTTTTCATGATGTGACTTTTCATTGTACGTCTCATGGATATGTATTGTTTTATACCATTTTGTAATTTTATATTTCATTAGTTTTGTATCTTGATTTTTTGTTCAATTTTGTATCTTAGCATGCGAAAGACCCCCTTGGGTTATGTTTCTAGTTGATGGGAGATGGTTCATTACAAATTGGAATAATGTAAATACACATCCTGAAGAGTTATTGACACAACCTAGATTCAGTTTGGTGTTTCTGTAGACCAAAGTTAGGACCATCAAAATTCCATTAGTATGTATGAAAAATGGGCCATCCCATCTCACCTTCATATCTCAATCCGAGTTACCAAGTTTGTCTAAGGATATTTTTCAATATTGATACATGGTTTTTGAGGTTATTTTAATAAACCATATTTAGTGTTTATTTAAATGGTCCTTGTGTTTTATTAATACATCATCCATTTTATATGAATAGATAATTATTGTAAATTCTGACTATTTTAATTCATTAATATTGATACCTAATGTTGGTCTTATGATTTTGGATTCCACTCGAAACTGATTGGTTTTTGTTTTTTGTTAGATAATTCCTCCTAGAATAGATCTTCCACATCTATATGAGGATGCTAAAAGATAGGATCCATAGTAAAATTCTCTGGTGGAACCTTATATAATAGAAAGTGTAATCCACATTATTAAGACAATGGTTCACACATGTTTTTGTAACCTAGGAATATCAATGGAGAAATTATCAAAATTTTGAATGTAGTATCCATCTATCTTATCTAGTAAAAAATATCTCCGATAATATAAAAATGGAATGATTATATTGAGATGGTATTTAGCTTTCTAAATACACCTATAAAATATAAGGTGGGGTTTTCAACATATATTCTTAATGGATTGAGAATGAGATTTTTGGACTCTATTGTGCAACCTAATTTGTATGAGGATTCTACCTAGACTACTTTCAATAAAATATCCAACTAGAAGTTTTATCCTAAGACATTGTATAGGAGAAAATACCTGGGATTTATAACCTTAGAGAAGGTATGGTGTACGTTTCTAGATCATTCCATCCATTTTGCTGATTCAGTGCACTTGGAATCAGAGCTAGTCAACAATGGTTTATTAAAGGATCATAGGTCTGAGTTGGGATTGAGGGATTATTTTCATTTGATACGAATTCTCCTGATCATTATGAACTTTGTTAAGGTATTCATTAAAGATATTTTGGATGAGTCTTATAAATCAAACTAATAGATTTGGGTGGAGCTTTTGTTGGTGTTGTTTTTAGCCAATGTGTTTCTTCTCGCCGGGAAAGGAAGCATAATGTTAAGATTCATTCTTTATGACCAGTTTTGTGGGATTCATATGGATAGTTATAGGTTTTTTTATATCAGTGTGGGTGGAAAGGTTATATAAACACTACTTATATAAAGTCTCCCATACTTTTCATCATTGAAAAAAATCATTCCATCCGAATCATTTTTTGAGAGTATTTCCTAATTCATTAAGGATGGATCAACTTTCAGCAAGGATTAATAGGTTTTTAATAATTATTTCAAGGGTATTAGATCTTATCCTCAGCCTATATGGGATGTTATTGTATATAATAAATCTCACTGAGGCTTTGAGATTAGAAATCTTTACATAGTGGAGTATACACCAGATGAATATTATGTAGGAAAAGCCATAGTTTGAGGTATGATATCTATTTAATATTATATGGTGGTAGATTTGTTTGATAAAGGTGTTACACATTCATTGATATCATCAATTTTTTTTATGTCTTGGTATTTCATTCATTATTTATCCATTTTTTTATGGATCTTCCTACACTTTTGGGAAAGAGGTCCAAACAAGGGTTTGAGTTCCCATCATGTCGACTGATGGTAGGGGACCATGAGTTGTGGTGGGACTTCGTAGTGCTCGATATTTTATCATTGACTTGATTAATATCATGGACTAGATGATCAGTGTTAAGGACCATAATGATTGTAATCACCATATAGCTTAGTTCTTAGAAACCAATAGGGTCACTCGTTTTTTAAGGTGAGTGATACTATTGTTCGAGAATAGAGGGGCCAATTTTTTCATATGATTGGATAATATTTTTATAGTTTTCAGTGATTTTTTTTGATAAATTTAACCCCTATTTTAGTAAAAAAATAACTTTTAATGGGGTTTTCATACCCCAAGGACTTTTTAGTTGATTTTTATTGTTTATCACCTAAGAGATAGGTTCAGATTTCCATTGACATGCTACCTGGAAAGATTCCCATATCTATTCCATCTTATGCTTCTAGAGGATATTTTAAATCTTAAGGATCTTGATGCTAAGGGATTTATTCATCCTATAATGTGTCCATGGTCTTCACTTACCACATTTCTATGAAATCATGTGGGATCCTCATACTTTGGATTGAATATAAAAATTTAAATTTGGGGATCTTCAAGACTAAATATCCCTTTACCAGGATTAATGATATATTTAATTAGATTAGAGGGTTTAATTATTATTTAATGAATCACTTGTGGTCAGGATACCACCCATTTGGATTTTTAGAATAGGATATACATAAGATATCATTTAAGATAAGGTATGGGATTGTTGAATTTTTAGTTATTCTATTCAGACTAACAAAAGATTTTACGGTGTTAATGAAATTGATCAACCCGATAATTCATTAATTCTTGGAATCTTTTTGGTGGTGTTTATGGATTATATTTTGGTATAATCTATATCATAAGAGGATCATATAGACCATTTTGATATCATTCTTATAACATTTAGGGAATATAATTGGTATAGTTAGATTTCCAAATGTGAGTTTATGATTCAATTAGTACAGTTTTTTTTAAATTTTAAATTTGAGAGGGAATAATAATAGTTATTGAAAAGGTAACGGTAGTTATGTCATCAGAGAATCCTAGAAATGTTTTTTGAGATCCAAATATTGGTGGGGATGGATAGTTATTATAGTTTATTTCTTAAGGAATTATCCAATATTACATCTCCAATAATAGATTTAATCCGTATGGTTTTAAAGATCAAGTGGAATGACAATTGTCAAATATAATTTTTTAAAATAAAGGTGAGTTTAATTTCATCTCAAATTTTTATTCTTCCATAAACAGGTTTAGGTTTTGATGTTTTCTAAAATATTTTTGTCATGGGAAGGGGCATGTTTTGTTATAGTGTAGACTAGTGGTTTACTATATCTATCGCCAGTTACAATTGCATGTTAAGAACAACCCTAACCATGATCTTGAGATAGTAATGGTTATGATTTCACTCAAAAATGGTTTCAATTACTCATTGGGGAATGTTTCAGGGCATATTATAATCATAAGAGACTGATATATATTTTCACATAGTGGGATCTGAACCTGTGACAAAGATGTTGGGTGGAGTATCTATTGACATTTGATTTTGACATCACTTATACTCTAGGAATAGTAAACATTGTATCCAATGCTCATAGTAAGAAATTATTATCACAAGTAGTATGTTTATATTCAATGAACACTAACTTGTCATTTAATGATCGAGTTTGTATTGAGTAATTTTATAACATCGACTGTTAGGGATTTAGTAAAATTATTTATAATGGGGAGGACTTAGGTGAATGGTCATAGTCTCCTAGTGTTTCTTCATGTTTTTGATATAGGTTAGTTGTTTATTTTCCCCTATGGAAGGATCTTGTGGATAGTGGGCACCATTATGGTTGGTCCAAACATCCAATTACTACCATGATATATCATGATTTGAGGTGTAGGTATTGGTAGTCTGGGATGAGATGGTTCATTGTGGAATTTGTATCGCAATTTATAACTTATCATATAATTAAGGCGGAACACCATACTCATGCTGGTCTATTGTATCCCATACCCTTTCTTGTATAAAAATGAGATGATAATTCCTTATATATCATCATTAGTTTACCACCGACTCTTAGAGAGAAAGATCATATTTTTGTGATCATTTATCAACTCACTAAATTTATGAATTTCCTCCCTATCAAGTTGACTATAAGGGTGGAATAACCTGAGGACTTATATTTATAAGATATTTTGAGAATTCATGTGGTTTTATTTGAGGATTTTTTAGATAGGAATCAATGGTTTATATCAAGATTTTGGAATGATTTTAAATAGGCAATGGGTTCCCAATTCAAATTGAGTAGAATATATCATCCACATATAGATGGACTTACAATGTGATCTATCATGTTTCTTGAGTATATTTATTAGACTATTGTTCTTTATTTCGATGGTTTGTGAAGAATTTTCCTTTACTCATGTTTTTTTGTAAAATAGTTATACAGCTCTAATAAAATTGGAACCCCTTGAGGATTTTTTTGGGTATCCATGTATATCTCCCTTGTGTTGGGAAGAGTTGGGAGAGTTGTGCTTTGTTAGGATGAGTCGTATTTTAGAGATGATGAAGAGTGTGTAGTTTTTCTTGAATACATTTCTCACAGAATAATGTCATCACAAATATTATGCAGACTATTGTCTCTAACTAGTGGAGTACATGGTTAGTGATGGAAAATTTATATTAATTTTACCTCATATGGTAAATTATTAGTTCGGTAACCAGTGTATGTTTATGCTAAGGTTTATGGGATCCTTGGAGATCATCGTAAGACATGGAAAGGTGCCCTGTCTATTTAACTTACTATCTCATTCGACATCAATCCATGATGTGTTTCATGTTTCCCAGTTGAGAAGGCATTGACTATATCCTTACCTTCTGATTAAATGGGACTATATTGATCTTGAGAATGAAATCATTTTTTAGGTATTTATTCAAATTATGGATCATCGAGAGATGGTGATGTGCAATAAAATATTCCATTGGTCTATGTACTATTGAAATATAGATGGGATAGCCCTGAGATTTGAGAGTGATAATTAATGAGTAAATAGTATTGCCTTTTACATATTATGAGTCTAGGGTCTTGAGTAATTTCTATAGAAGAAGATAATTTATGGTTGGGAGATGGTCACACCTCATTACCTCTCTTCTGGTATGATTTTACTTTTGTTTTGGATTATCGTTTTTTGGTATATTTCATGTTTCTCGGAAATGGAGAGTCTTTGAAGGTGGAAATGAATTAAATTATGGAGATGTATTTTTTCATATTAATGAATTCTATGTATAAATGTGTAAATGGATTTAGTGGTTTATCCTTGGGACTTTAGAGCCTGGAGTTTTTGTTTAGATGTTTCCTACAGAATCTGGGCTGAGCATTTATTGTTGGACACATTGAACTTTTTTAATGGATTAAATGATATGAATATGTTGTAGGGAAAATCCATGAGTCTCATATAGGTCATGAAAATTTTACAAGCTATGAATCCATTACATGATGCGAAGTATTCAATAAATATTTAATATAATCTCAAAAGATTCCTTTTTTAGTTTATTTTTAATTTATGCTATTTCATACATTAAAATAGATTCAAGATGTTAAATCCTTGAGTCCAGTATTTTCAATCATTTTGTATGATGGACTATTTCAAAATTCAGTGCGTAAGACTTTCCCTAGAACCCTACAGTGATTTTGGGAAATTTTGGGTCATCTACTTATTTATATATCACATCATTCATTGTTTCAATTATGTGGTGGTTGCATCAGAGATCCTTGGTAAGAGGCCTTTCTTCTTATTCAATTTATTTTTTTGCAGTAGTAGCATTGGATATTTTTTTCCTGATTCATGATTGAGTGGTTTTTTCTATTATATATTTTCAGTTTGTTTCCATTCCCTATCTTTTGAAGGTTGATCCTTGGTTTTTCAATCATGGATGTTAAGGGAGGATAGGTTTCCATCTCTCAGGAAGTAGGTGTATCCATTAAAGTGTTTCTAATTCCTGAATCGATATATATTTTTATCTATTCCATTAGGTTTTTCATTTAAATTAAATTTATTTGATTAAAATGTGTTATTATTAAATGTGATCTATGATTTTTGAAATTTTATTGAAAAAATATAGAACATTAGTTAACCTTGGGTGCATCTGGAAATCAAAATAGGTATCCCTAGTTTGTGTAGAACCACTAGGGGTGAGTTTTTTTATATATCGACAGATTGGGGGAGGACTCGATATTTGTTGGAACCAATATATTCCTTTTACGGTTTATCTTAGGTTTAATCTATCTTTCTATAGGCTACATCCAAAAATGTGTGATTTTTCTTATACACATATTTTATTGCATGATGGTTTAGTTCAAGGATATTTCCTCACATGTTTAGTATACATATTATAATTTAATACCAAATTTATTCATGGTTTTAGTGAATATGGTATAAATTTATGAAAAAAAGGAATGTTAACAAATGGTTTGTATTGTGATAATTTTTTATCAACAAGATTCGGTGATAAAGATAGAATTTGTGCATTATTGATATTAGAACATCTATATTTTTTTTGATATCCTACTGGAATCTTTACTAAAACCCAAATTTTTATTTAGGTAGTTGTATAATTTGTTTTCAAGGAATTATTGAAAAGGTAGGGCATCATGTTGCATACCAGGTTCTCTTGTCATCTGTTCCCTTCATAGTGGGATGGATTCATGGTGATGATGGTCACATATATACTATTTAGATTGTCATGTTTTAACATTCTGTTTTGTCGAGTATGTATTTATTTTTTATGTCTGGGGGATATGTATTGTATTCATTTATTCTTTACATTGATGTTTCTTATATGATACATCTAGTTCTTTTCTATATCTCACTTTTTGGTGGACCACCTAGGGTGATATATCAATTTGACCTTGGTTGGTTCATTGTAATAATCTTCCACTATGTCCCATATCATTTAATTTTAGATTTTCTTATTATAGAAATTATCGAACAAAATTTTAATATTAAGAAAATATATTCCAAAACCATGGGATATTATATGGATATCTCTAATAAGTAAATTAATCAATTTTTTTTTTGTAAATAAAATTAAAAAATCTTTTTAAAATATTATATTTTTAACTAAATATAAATAAAATTTAATAATGAGTAACATTATATTTTTTCAGAATCCAATAACCAACTGACACTTCCAACCATTATATATACATGTAAATTCCATGAACCAAATAACTACCTTAATATATATGAATTATAAAATATAAATGGTTCCATCCATATTTAACACAATTATATTATGGTTAATGGTTCCATTATCCTCATCAAAACTAATAATTTCATTTTTTTCAACATGAATTTTTAAATATACTTATAAATATGTTAAATATTTTATATAATATAATCAAACATATTCAAGAGTTTAGAGATAATATTCATAAATAATTTATTATAATATAATAAAAGTGTATTTTAAGGCGATTTACAATGGAGAGAATAGAAAACACCTCATGCATACAAATCTATAATTTGAGGACAAAAGTCTAGAACAATAAAGGACAGTATTGAAGAGGTATCCTTAATTTCTATCTTGGATTGAGCATCAGAAAACTGGTAGGCCTTACTATAATATTGTGTGACATCTAGATGATTGTTCTCAACTAGATTGAGGAAATCAATTATTTATGAAACAATCCACTATGGAAAATTTCTGTAAAAAGTAATTAATGAATGTACCATAGTGGTGGAGTAAGATTCCACCCATATATGCATACAACATGATTGAATAACATACACGATTGTTCTGATCATCATCCAATTTTCACCTTCAATGAAAGATCAATTTCCAATTTAGTAGTGGAATAAACCTTTAAGGGAGCACCAATGGGTGTGGAGTACACAACCATAGCCCAGGGGACCTATTTCACCTAAAGTCTCCCCATCCATGTTCACATTCAATCAAATTAGAATTTTTGGAATCCATCTAATGGATTTTAGAACCACAGGTTTATTGAATCTATGAGTAACACCAAATTTATTCAAAATAATAATATAATAAATGTAATTTTTTATTGAACCTATTTTCATTCTTGAGGAAGACATGATATCTAGGTAAACCAAATGTATTCCATATTTCCAAGAGGGACTCTAATTTTCAAAGGAATGATTATTTCAGGACATCATGATTATTATAATGAAAACAACCACTTTTATGAGAAATAATTATTTATTTGGGTCACTCTGATCAGTTATTAGAATGTTGTTTATCATGTCATGAAGGCTGTACATATTCTTTTTGATTCAAAATAAAATATTTTAAATCATTACAAAACATCCATGAAGATATGCATAAAATATAAATGTTTTTGAGAGATTATTCTGGATACATGAATAGACACCAAACGAAATCCAAATGATATCCAGATTTCTATAGAATATTATGAACAATAAAACTTCTCCTCTAGACTCTCCACAATTTTATATAATGTGAGTGATAAATGTAGGATTCTTTGAACACTTTTATCCATAAAGGATTTGTCTAATTACCATCATAGATAATCTTGTACAAGTACCTGTATGTGAAATAATCAGTGAAGCATGGAGTCCAAAAAAAACGTATCAATATCATCATATTTGTATATATGGAATTAATACCTGGAATGATGAGGGATAAACCATTACAGAAAATTATTATTATGAGCATAATAAATGGATAGGTGTTTCATGAGGTGAGGTACAACCATGACTTCATCAATTGTCCTATCAAGCAAGGTGTATTCCAAACATTCAGACTGGACTACCTAAAAAATAGATATTTTAAGAAGAACATGATCTCATGGTAAGAGTGCTTAATGGATGTCCATGTAGAAGAGAAAAGATACATGGAATTTATATTTTTTTTCTTTTAGAGAAATATATTAGATAGTAATTCCTTAGACATGTCATTGGAAGTTAGTAAATTCCATGTGAATTCACAAAGGATAGAATCATTGAAAGCATTTAAGTATTTAATTCCCATTCCTACGATGTCAATTGGATTAAAAAAATATTTCCAATCCATAGTTATAAGTTTCTTATCATGAATGGATCCTAACAAAGAAGTTTCTGATCAAAGACTAATGTTCTTTTATAAGGGATTTAGTCTATCTATGAATAGATAAGGCATTCAAAAAAATTGAGGATATAACCAAGTTAACAACAAAAATAATACCTACATGAGACATGGGGTTAAAAATGTTCCTTATAACATTTGATTTTCAAATATATACTAGCATGATCCATATCATTAAGTAATGAACTTAAGTAATATTAATTTAAATAATAGAGAAATCATGATAAGGGTTCCCCATGTATGACTCCTCTAGAACATTGAAAATAACATATAAGAGATACATGATGAGAATGGAGAGTCTTTCACTTTTGAAAATGGTGTTTTAGAAATTAATAATAGGTTCATAGATACACTTACTTCTAAGAATAAAAAATATAAAACTCTATTTAGTTATATAAATGAACATAGTGTTGTTCATCTTGAGGTCAAATCATTCATTCTTGACCTTATTATTCATAGTATTGACACATTTAGAGGCAATGAAAAGACAATTATGAATAATCCTTCTAGGGGAAAACCCAAATTCATTTGGGTTAATAAGACCATTAGAAATAATCCTCTATTTTGAGGAAATTATTTTTCTAACCATTTTTGGAATAGTATTCCCAATTAAAATAGGCCAAATGTTCATAATATCCACAACGTTTTATTTTTTTTAGAATCAATGTAATAAATATGGAATTAAAATCATAGGACATAGAGTCTTGCTTATAAAATTACATCACAGAGATAATGACTTCCTGATACAAAATATCACAATTAAACATAATTAACTTGTTGGTATACCCATCAGGTTATACCGCACTATCAATGTAATAGATGAAAAGTGATTCCTTAATTACCTTCTCCATAGGAGCATCCACAATCATGTTTTTTTTGTTGAGTATCAGAAATGGGTGATATTTTTTCAAGCATCTCATGTGTGATTTCATCTCCTTTTTTAGAGTATAATTTTCAGTGTTGGTAACCATAGCATTAGAGATATCATGATCTAAGATGAACATAGATCCATTGATCTCAAGATTAGTGAATCATTATCAAATTTTCTTTTATATATGTATGCTCTGAATAAAAGTGGACTTTATATCTCCCTATTATACCCATATGACATTGTATTGATTCTAGGTCATTATTTCTTATAGAGAAATAATATCATAAAGATCAAATAGAGCTTGAATCTCATCTCTAGAAAATACATCAGGGTTCTTATTTTCATTCTAACATTAAAGGATATGATGTTCAATGATATTTATATTAGTTTCCATGTTGGATAAGGAACACTAGAACCATTCTCTAAATATAATTTTAACATTCATGATCCTTCTAGAATGAACATTGAGTGGGATATGAGTAGATTTAATTTCTCAAGAATTTGAAAAAACTTTTCTACATCCATGTACAAAAATACATGAGTTATAAAACATAAAATCCAATTGATTAGGCCTTTATTTTATAAAAAATTCACATTAACAATGGGCTATGATCAGAGTGAAATTTGGAAAAATTGTGACCAGAAAAATTTAAATCATCTGTTCCTTCATCAAAATAAACAAGGCATCTATCTAATTTACTACATTTCTTCCCATTGAGTGTGTACCTTCTCAATGTGTAGAAACTCCCATAATTTAGGTTCAAACAAATTGAATTTATAAATAAAATAACAAATGTTAGAGGCTTCTATCCTAGTGATGTAAACACTTGTTTCCACATAATGTCTATGGATAGTGTTAAAATCACCAATAACTATCCATTTATGGGTAATATATTCAGAAATAATTTCTAGATCATTCCAAATTTCTATTATTTTGAGATAAAAAAAGAAGAATAGATGAATGACAAGGATATGTCAGTTTAAAAAATAAAAATGTAAAAAATTTCAGTTTTTATAAATTTTGCAAGAATAAATATAAAAATTATCATGTTTGAGAACCCAAAGGTTTTTAAATATATTATCATTTGAGATCTGTGAAATAAAATTGTTACCAAGAGAATTCTATTTGAAGTAATTATATTGTGTGAAATTTATTTTAGGTTCTTTAATATAAATCATAAAATATTTATTGGTCATAATAATGTATCTCAGGGCTCTAACCATGGGAGAGTTCCCAGGCCCTTGAAAATTTCTAAATAGTGTCATCATTTATTAAGGAATTATTTTCATCTAGTTTACGGATCTCCATTATTTGTACGATCCAACCTATTTTTCTTTCCCTTCCTTATGTATTTAACATTGATATGATTTCTATCTAAGAATTCATAGGCCTTATCATGGGGATTATAGGAACCCTTGGAGAGAGTAAGCACCATACTATCATCATCCCAAAATCATCCACTATGTGGTGTGAACTTGTTGGGGGATTATACAATTCCCATACATGTGTCATGAAGGTTCATTCACTTAGCAGTTTTTACAAATGGAAATCCAGAAAAAGGAATTTCCATGTCATGATGATGGACAATTTTCTCAAGTTGTGTGTCATCAACTGTGAGAATATGTTCTTAGGGTGAACCTTATTAATTCCCCATTGAATCATTATCATGGGACATATACATATATGGTGAAGAACACACACTCATTAATTAAATTCCTAGGTATGATCAGAGAGTTCATGGAAGTGGATGAACACTACTAAGGATTCTTATTCCTTCTATCATTATGTACATCCATGTCATGTCCTCCAGCATACCCAACATTTTCACATTTTTCTATTCCCTCCAGGATCAACACAGGTGTCCCTATCATAGGGGTGTCATTTACTAATATAGAGTGAGAATACTTTACTGGTGTTATACGATCAAAATCTACCCATAAATCACATCTTAGAGATTACATTTAGGCTGATAAAAAAGCTAGATTCAAGGAATCATGAATAGGTTGGTCCTGATTGTGGATCATAATAGGACCCTATAAGGGGGGAGTAATAATTTCAAGATGTGATAGTGTAACAGTGGGAGGATGAGACTTGGATATACTAAAGAACTTCTAATTACTCATATCATATTCACTATCATCGTCTAGTATAGCAATATATACATGAAGAGTATAGGCATCCTTCTCCAAAATATAATAATCATTCATATCAAACATGACAATGGGTGAAAATTTTATGAATATTAAAGGGATTATCATTTTATTATAGCTCATATATTCCAAGAAGTGAAGTCACTTCATAATTAAAATTGGAAGAATCCTAAGAATCCATATTGTCTTGTGGAACCTATGAGGCACCTTATACAATTTTATTATGATTGATATCCTTTATTGGGAAAGGATCTGTAGGGTTATTGAGGTAATCAGAGATAGGACCTTCCCCTTACTTTTATTGGAGACCCTTATATCAGAGTTCTCATTATGTCCTTTAATACTACACAAGCGACAGACCTTGGACCTTTTTCAATTAGATGATGGATGAAAAAAAGATACATTCCTTCCAAAATTTGGGTTTCATTTAAAATAAGATCTCCAATTTAATATTATCATCCTTTTTTTGGAGAAAATCACATCTTAAACCTTGGCAGAGGCCATATCCACCCCCACTATGACTCTAAAAACTATCTAAATCTTGGATTTTATATTATTCTATTAATTCTAATAGAATTTCAAACTAATGAGGAAATATCCCACAAAATCCTAGAATTCCAATATAACCAATTAAGTTGATAGATTCTAATACATACCAATGTGTGGCTATTCCTCACATTAAAGGGATCAAAATTTTGGTCCCATTCCCTAATTCTTAGGATTCTAGTCTTAAAGTAATTGATCCAAATATTCACACATATCTACAATGATTATTAAAGAAGAAGACAATTTGAAAGTATCCTTTCCTATAGTGTTCATCAGACAATCGTAAAATCTGCAATTCAGGGAAGTTATCTTGAAAAGACAATTACACCTCTACATTTTCTCACCTAATAGATTTAATACATGATAAATTATATATAATTTTTAAAGATTGATACTCTCTTTAAAAGATTCACGATTTGAAGATACATGTTCAACATGGCCGTTCTTTATGCCTCTTTTGGGGGAGGGAGTTCCAAAATCAAAGAAAGAAAGGATCACCACAAATTTGAAATATTTCTTAATGTTTTTCTTCATCTCATTAAAATCTAGCAGCATCACACATTTTTTTTTGAAATTTTATTTTTAGGTGCACAAATATGTAATAAGTATTCCTACCGAACAAAATCAGGAAGAGCTGCATCCAGATCTCCCCTAATACAATTTTAATCATCTTTAGATCCAATCTGTGTGCCAGATCCATGATCAAGAGAGTCTCCCCCTCTCTGTCATCTTTTTCGATATTTATTATTTTAGAAAATTTATATAATATTTTTTATATTAAATACATGGCCTTAAATATTCTTTTTTGTGTGTTTTTATTGTGATTTACTTTTATAAAACTGTAAGGATGAAAAAACCATACATTTCAATTTGATTCCTTGAGCTGGAGTACCTATATATATTTGGATAAGGAAAATTAAGGACTAGTTTGGATATTTAATTATTTTTTTAGAAAATACATTTTTTTTATTAAAAATAAGTGTTATAAAAATATTTAAAAAACACAATTTAAAATCATATTTCTGTGTCAATGTACATTTAGAAATGATACACATACATTTTTAAATATTACTATTGTTTTTATTTTATTTATTTTTTATTTTATTCTTATTATAAAATATTTTAGAAATATTTTCTATATAACTATGATAAAATGTAAGAATGTATCCTTAACAATAATTTATCTGTATATATAACTAATATATATTTAATCATAATTTTAATAACATTGAATATGGGTCTCTATTTCATACATACATAAAAAAACCCATATTAATACTATAACATATCAAAAACACTTAACATTAACATAATCAATGTAAAAGGGTCATTGTTTATTAAACAAGGTTCCTAATCAACCTCATGTTTTTCATTAAACATAAAAAATGGATTTCAAGGATCATTAATAAATCATGATATAATTTGGGATAAGAAAAATATATGATAATAAAAATAGGCGGATCAAGAAATTTGTTTATGAAATTCTTCATAAACAACATTGTATAATTTTAAAACCCATGTTAGATCACAAATAATGGTGTTTCAAATTTAATAAAACAATATTTTATACATTAATGATTTAACGGTTTATAGAAGATAATTATATCCCAAATATAATAGAAAATAATCAAGAAAACCCCATTTTTTAATGATCAAACCATATGTTTTAGATTGAATACAATTTATATATAATGTGTAATCTTTTCTTAATTAATATTTTTCATCTAAGCACTACCATGAATGTTTCATAGGGATCACTGAGAAGTATAAAACAAAGATATTCTTTATAGTGTATCCATATGATATTTTAGTTTCCATATAAAAATGAAGGACCCACTCTTCCGCATGGTTTTCCATAACCTTGGTGTCTATTTTAAAGGGGTAGAGAGAGATAGAAAGGTGTAAAAACATTATAGGAGGTTTAGAATTTTATAATACATTATTTTTGTGACATAATATTCATAGCCTATGACCCTATTTGTATCATCATTCCATCTACCAACTTGGAATAAGATTTTTTCAAAAAAATGAAAATATAAATGATGGTCATCAATAATTATTTATCACATTGCAATGATAAATCATCAGGATGATTAATTTGAACAATTTTAAAAAATTATTTAACCATCCAAAATACCTTTATCATCATCACTTAATGAATTAATTTAAAGTGACAACATAATTTTAGATAAATAGTAAATTATAATGAATTATCACACAACACATATATTGTGATACACCAAACCATATGATAGTTACATTTATTGTGTCATGGTTTACACAAGTATAAACCGTTGCATGGTTTGTATTTATAATACATGTCTTATACATTAGTTCATATTTCTAAAAAAAGACAATATAAATTCAAACATCATAGGCTTAGCACACATTAACCATATGCCATATTATATATAAGAAATAATATAATTATATTTAATGGTTAATTTTGGTATCTCTAAAAACTACAGTTTTAATACCTTTAATTAATTTTCACCACCTATTCCATCATATGTAATCTATTGTAGAAATATATCCAGAACATTATTTTTATATCTTTTAAAGTAGTTTTTGATTATATATTGATATATTTTATTTAAAATTTATAATAAACCATAATCCTCATTCGAACTACATCTATGTGTGAACCCATAGACCATTATAGTGTTGAGAAAAAAATATGAATATTATAATTCGTTGGTATAATCAATGATTATCCTCAATCTAGTAACTAATACTACTCAAAATTTAAAAGCAAAAAATCATGATCTTTATTTATAGTCATCATGATTCAACTATGTGGAGATAAATTTATATTGGGATTGACTATAATTTCTTTTCATTTAATATACTGATAAGGCACTATTTTTAATGAATCAAGGATGGGTATACTAATGAGTCACTTGGGACCCTCTTGTTAATTTTTATTTTTCTGAAAAAATGGATGGATTGTAATAGTGTGTTACATAGTACATTTACTCCCTCTATAGTGATTGTGGTGCCTCTTGTTCATATTTGGTTTATAAAAGTTATATTTTATTTTTATTATACTATTTATATATAATTTTTGGATATCATATGATAAAAATCATCTTAAATTTCCCAAATTTACAATATTGTTAAACATGGACATTTGATTAGATGGAACATGTCTGGGAGTGACAAGAAACATAATACTAATAGTTTATAGTCTAAATAAATTGATTTAGGGGGATATATTCATTGAAATCATTTGAGGTTGATTTTGTTTAGATTTATAACTCCATATAATAATAATTTATGTTCTATTTAACAATTTTTTAGAGGTTAATAATTTTTTTCAGATATTATATATTATTGGAATGAGGATTAATACCTAATATTATAGATGTTGAATTCAGTATTGTATACAGTTGTTCCTCCACCAGTTGTGTTATTCATTGGTATGTCACTTTTATTATTATTTAATTCTATAGATTTTGTAAACGTATATTAATTCTTTAATATTATCCTGTAATATAAAATCATATTATGGAAATCCAAGATTCTGTTTGATGATATATGGTGTCTCCTTGTGTGGTTCACAATTTTTTATCTCCTCCCTATTTCTGTGGGTACTTTATAAGGGTTAATACCCTTGTTATTAAATTTTTTAGACCCATTTAATTGTTTTGATTGTCTCATATTTGTTAATTTATATCATTAAAAAGTAATATTTAGATAATATGATTGATAACAATTTCCAATGATTTATTCTTCCTTGAAAAAAATAGAAGAAAGATTATTTTTATAGATACAAAAATTAAAAATTATAGATATTATTAGGTTGGTAGTCATAAAAAATTAGATTGGTATGAAATCATCTCAATGGAGGAAACATATATGGTATTAATATTGTGGCAGCATAAAACACCTAAATAGGGATAGCCTTAATAATCCTATGACTTGTCACCATTATTTAAATATTAGGAATATTATTATATTTTCAATTAATTCCCCTCAGCAATCAAATTTTGCGACAACATACTAGATATATGGATCAATAATTATTTGGGAGAAATTAAAAAAACATATATAGAGTCATAGAAAATGAAGGTTAATAATCATCGAAAGAGTGTGGATCAGAAAAACAAATGGTAATGTTTTAACATAGATAATGAATATTATTAAATTTATTAAACTATATTTATTTAAAGTGTTACCTTTATTATCACCTCTACTATGATCTCTATGATTTTTGATGTGCGTGGGAATGGATGTTTTCACCTATGGGGGGATTAATCAGGTGTGAATGAGTTGTTTACAAATTCTTTTTTACCAATTTTAAACACCCTTATCAATATTTGAAAATCAATTAATTGTTATGATATAGATGTACCAATTTAATTCATACCCAATATAAAAAAATCACATTAAATGATGAATTAATAATAAAGATAAACACATAGTGTTTTACAAGGTTTGATCCTAACAAGAGAAAACAGCACATTGATATGATTTTTTAAATTATATAACATATATTTTATCTCTAGTGTATAGAATTAATGAAAATTTGGTTAAAAGGTATCATACGATACAAAACACCTGGAACATCCACTTAACTTGGATAATAATTATCTCATGAGATAATTTTTTTTCATTGTTTATACTTGATCCACCAATCTTCCACACAACATGAAAACCTCTTGAAAAATATAACATGTAAAAAAGTAATCTCAACATGTTAAATTGATTAGATATCCATCCTCAGTAGTGGTTATAACTGATAATTTCTATTCATGAAGAGTTTCATTCATCTCTCTCACTTCATTTCAGTAGAAAACAATATCTAATTCTTAATAAAATCATGACCCCTTTTATACTTAATAATTACTTTATCCCTTCAATTTGAATGTCTTAATATGGTATATATATAGTAGCCATGTATGTTTGTATTTACCTGAATCATTCTTTTTTCTTTCTTCTCTCCATATTCTTATTTAAACATCAATAAACTGTAACTACTATTCAAAATCTAGTTGGGTTCCACTTCTTACTAGATATCTAAAATGTGCTTATTCTACATAGATGTATTAGTTTCTCAAAATTATCTACGAGCATTAGCTTTATCTTTCTTCTTATTACATTTCATATTCACGAACATATAATAACTTTTTCTATATTTAAAGTTTAAAATTTTTAAACTAATATTGATTCCATTACATCCAAATATTTCCTCAACAACATCATGTTGGTTTCCTAATACGATTTGAAGATTATTCCTTTCCCTAATATTAATATCTATATTATTATTCAAGAAATACTAATTTACATTTAATATTATTCAATAAAATCATATATTATTTTCTACGAGACTTGAGAAATATCTTCTCAAAATAATTCCACAAAAACCCACAAAAATAATTATTCTTATCAATAAAAAAATATATAGTACAATAGTTGTTGTGTAGATCATCTATTTAGGGTATGGATATCATTATTTTAGTTCTCAGGAAGAATCAAAAATCCATTCGTGATATTTAATCCAATTTAAAAAATTTTAGGAATCACTTGTTTTTATTTCCTAAAATTGATTATAAAAAAATATATCATTTTTGTATTTATTTAATTTCCCATAATTTCAAAAGAATTTTAAACCAATGTTATTTTTAAAATATCTATATGTGAAAATCCATGATTTATTATGAAATGATTTTCTTATCCCCATCTTATTTAATCATTACTAATGATGAACTAAATCATGTATTCACAAAGCATAATCATTTTTATAACTAAAATATAGAATATAATGATTGGATCAATCTTATAGAAGATAATTTTTATCTCAAATTTCACTATATGTTATAACCTTATTTTTCATATGACGACCTTTTCAAAAGATTATGTTTTTAAATAATTTTCTTATTTTTTTGTCAAAATAAATCTTTATAAATATTATTATATATTATGTTTTATGTAATTAAATATGATTATTGGTGAGATTATTCCCCTTTCTAATATCAATATGCCTAATGATTATAATTCTCCAAATGAAAAATTCATTCACCCTACTAGAAAAATATTACATACTTATTATTCATTTGAAATTTTTATTTTAAATGAGTATTACGTAACATATAATGAGTATTACACCCAATTGAAAAAGTATTACATATATCTAAAAAGTTATCCAAAATATCAATGAATTCTTAAAAAATATTCAAGGTCATATAAAATATTTTGAGTTCCATTTTAAATTTAAAAATATTAAAAAAATTCAGAAATATTTTATACCAAATAAAACATTTGAAAATGTTTTAATTAAGGATATGAAGTCTTATAAAACACTATGGGATTAGGGGAATTTCCATGTTTCTAGGCACACAATCCAATGATTCAATAATTCTTAAAATTAATCTATATATTATTTAAATATTCTTAAAGAACTTACATTAATATCAAATTAGAATAATAATGACTTAATGACTTTGAAAAAAAATACTTCTAGATCTATTGAACATTATTTAAAATGATTTGTTACGGTAGAATACTCAAAATTGAGAATTACAATGAACTTAAACTACCAATTTTATAATTAATTAACACATATTTTTAAAACCATTATACAAGATATTATCATCCATCAATATTAAACTATTTTATTTCATAAGAACATCAATGCCAAAAAAATTAAATTTTTTTTCTAATCACCAATAAGTAACTATTAAATGATCATTTTCTAAAATAATATTGAATATTAATATTACATGGAATGAGATATTCTCCCTTATATTCATTGGTATCTTCCTCTATCACCCCATACATTTAGAAATATTATAATTTTAGTCAAAAAACCCAACACAATCATTCGGGTTCTTTAGTCTTCACATTTTGATTTATTTTCAATGACATTAATTACTTCACAGAAAAAACAATTTAATTATGTTATTATTTTCTCTGAGGTTTTTTTATTTCCCCCAGAATGATAGTATATAAAATTTTATTGGGGAAATGGAAAATAATTTCCATATAATAATATTACTCATTTTCTGTCACACAATAAAATTTTATATTTCTTTATTTTAGTCTCTATTATCGATAAAATTAGTCAATTTCTTATGAGTAAAGGGTAAAATCACACTTAACAATGAAATGATACATAAATTAATCAACACTATTTCTATGTGATAAATCATTGATGTAAAAACAAGAGTGATAAACCTAGACAAAATATTTATCCATAACATATTCAAAATATATCACCAAATCAGATTTACACTTCATATGATCCATTAAACTAAATCTCTCAAGAATTACTATGAACCTCTAGTAATCTCAAAAATCATATCAGAAATATTTAAGTGGAACAATATTTTTCTCCCATTATAATATTTTTTTCAATTAAATAATCACTCCACATTAGGAATAAAATTTGAAAAATTCCAAATCCAAAATTGGGAATGTGATCATTATATCTTAATATTTGGTTATGTAATTTTTTTCCATAATTCTAGATTTAACTATAAATAAAAAAACACTAGAAAATTAACTTTTGTGAAATCTATCACTTAAGGTATTTTCTTAAATATACTTAATTATGGTTGGTTTTCTTTAATAATGGACTTTATATAAATGGATGTAATTTCTGGTAATATAACACACACATTACTTTTAAATTTTTTTTTGGGTATTATGATAGCTTGGGTAAAATGTCAATAAAAACCTTTTTGAAATTTTAAAATCCTAATTAAACATCCAATAATATGAATAAAATATTATTAATTATATAATATATCATATAGGTATTATATATACTACATAATATGAATTATGGGAACAATATAAATTTATTTCGTGAAAATGAATTTGAGATGAAAGGTCCTTTTCCTTGTTTCCTAACTTCCAATAAAGCACTAGTATATTTTATATAATAGAAATAAAATTATTACTAATATATTTTATATCATTATTCATATTTTTAAAATATTTAAATTCTATTTATAACTATTCTCTGAATGTAAATCAGTTGATTATTATATACTTTTAACATCAGGATTGAGTTATCTCGATCATTTTGATTTAGTTTCTTAATTGAACACTTTTTATTTATTATTCATCCACAGTTTATAAATCTAAATAATATAAGGCACTATAATATAAAACATATCTTGATTTATAAATAATTTTTTCCATCTCATAATTTTTTTAGTTATGTTTCCTATACCTGGAATTAGTGTCAGCTTATTTCGGTAATTTTACCAATCGAAGATAACATTTTAATAGTAAGTGAAATGATTAATATAAAAATTCCATAATAGTAAAAAATGTTTTTTTTCTTGTTAAATTATAATAATATTATTATTTATGTTCACATAATTATCCATGATAGTGTTTTATAACATATTCAAATAGATGGTTAGACCAACCCATACATGAACAAACCACAATTCTATGGGTGAGTATTGCTAATGAAATTTTTATTTTGAAATAATATCATTATAATAGATTCATAATTACATTATTTAAATATTTTTGACATTGGAATTATATTTGATGTTTTTTGGACCAATATTAAAAATTGGGTTGAAAATTGAAAAATGTTACTTTGTGGAGGATGTAGTCTACACAATGTCGGCTTATTTGGGTAATTTTATCAATCGAATATAATATATTAATATTAAGTGAAATAATTAATAAAAAAATTAAAAAATAGTTTAAAATGTTTTTTTCTTATTAATGTATAATATTATTATTATTTAAGTTCACATAATTATCCATGATTGTGGTTTATAACATTATTCTAATAGATGGTTAGACCAACCCAAACATGAACAAACCACAATTATATGGGTGAGTATTGCTAAGGAATTTTTTATTTTGAAATAATATCACTATAATAGATTAATAATTATATTATTTAAATATTTTTAACATTAGAATTATATTTGATGTTTTTTGGAACAATTTTAAAAATATGGTTGAAAATTGAAAATTGTTACTTCGTGGAGGATGTAGTCTGCACAATGGATGGTTAACATTTTCATTTCCTGATGAATGTGTGGAAATGGAAGTGTATTATAATTTTGTCTTAAAATTTATAATTATATTTTCTATTTTAATTTTTTTAAAATAAAAACTTATAACCCAAGGAGGGTGGTAATAGTGAAAAATGAAAGTTTTGCCTTTCTAAAGGAAATAGTGTCACGAACCAGCCCACGTCGACCCTGAACCGGTCACCCAGGCCAGCACGCGACAAGTCCCAATAGGCGTTCACGATCCTCCTGGGATTGTGACAAGCACCAAAGGCATTAATAGAGTACACAAGGGAATGATTTCGCCCATATATAAACAATCAAACAAACTACAGAAATAAACAGACATCCCAAAATGAATTTATATAAAAATTGAACTAAATATTATATGTACAAGAAACTAAAAGTAGAACAAAACCAACAACTCAACTGAACAATCCAAATGACCAACTAACTCTATGTGACACTTCTGGTCACTCTCCAACACAATGATCAAATGTCGCCCAAGGTGATCAAACTAAAGATGAAACATGCACAAGTGCTAAATAAAGAAGAAGACTAGAGGCGTGAGTATTAAAACTCAGTAGGTTAGCCCGATATTCTATTCCCAATGAACAATAATTTAAAATAAAAGAAACATAAATTTATAGTTTTAAATTCAAGATATGAAATTATGGTCTTCAAATTAGGTTCCATGCTATAATAATTATCAGACAAAAACATGCATGTTTAATAAAGAAAAATGCAAGTAACAATTTTTTTCAAAGAGGTGCAACTTCAAAATGAAAATAGTTTTCAAGAGGGCTGTTTTAAAGAATTTTAACTTTTAAATAAATAACACATGATACTGAATTTACCAACCAAACACACCGTATACTGACGGTGATTACAAAATAGCAAATGAGTACTAGTCACAAGAACACCCCTAGACACTAGTTAGTTGTAGGTCCCAGGTACCTCGTATCTCGGTGAAATTAACCATAATAAATATCTGTTGTCGTGTACGAGCCACTAGTAGGGAGCATACCCATAACCTAGTGGTCCCCAATCATCATCGTCATCATAGTTTAGTTAGTTTTGTCATCGTCAAACTTGCTACGTGAAACAGAGGCCAGCCCGCACGGAATCACTAGCATACTAGTACACATCCACCCACCTTGATACCCAGGATTCCCTTTAGTGCTCAATCAAGTTACAAATATTATAAAATAAACATTTCACATCCTCATTCCATTCCCAAACCATAAAAACACAAACAACCCATAATCTTTCTTCACATTTCTTACACAAATCAACAAACCGCTAAATATTTTGGTAAAACAATTTCATGAAGTGTATTGAGGCTTTGCACATAAAACTCATTAAAAAACACTCTTTCAATTATAAAAACACATCAAAACCAAACCAAATAATATTTGTAATCCCTAGAAAAATTTAATAAAATCATTTAATGAACCATAAAACAATCCCAAGTGCACAACTTGGTATACACAAGTAAAACACTCCTTCATTTCTAAGAAATGCCAAACATTCCTTTTAAACATTTTCTCAAAACTAACATTTGACGAAGGTATGCATTTTAATTTTATTAAGGATGTGTATAAACACCATTTATAGCAGCAAACCACATTCATAAACCTCTTATAATACTCGGGTTACATATTCATAACACAACCATTTTCATAAAGATGTGAGACGGTCCATTTTTGGGAAACTCGGGCCAAAATATGTTGTAAACCAAAAACCCACTTGTTTGTAAAAACAAATCCAAATTTGAAATCCATATAAGGACCCAAAAATAACATTTATAATTTTTACAATTCCTTTATAAATCCAATCAAATAACTTTTAAATCACACATCACACATAAAATCCAACCGGGAAATTTACCGAACACATGTCATGCTCTTTTTAAACAAAAAAATTTATTTTAAGTATGTGAAAAGGAATAACACACCAATTGAATGCCATATTTTCATTCAAGACAATGTAAAATGTTTAAAATACCGTAAACTAGATTATAAACCTCACAAAATATTTTCAAAAGATAACAGAACATTTAAACAAACACTTGTTGAGGACTTTCATGACAAAACAACACTACCTTTCACAAAACAATGATTAAACAACCACTTTTCATACCAAGAAAATTATCCAAAGGCATAAAAACAATAATAAACATTTATATCAGTTTATGAGAATATTAAAATGATGAAACATTAATGATAAATCCATGTGCAAGGGATATCCTACCTCAAATCCTTGGCGTAATTGAAACACACACCTGAAATCACCCGTCACGGGTTTATAAACCCTAAAACTATAAATACCTGGCCTAAAAAATAGAAACCCCATCCAAAAAACATGGTATAACAAAACCCTAGGTCTATCAATACTAGGGGACAATATAAATCCAAGAAATAATGAAGGGAGGGGGAAGAGGAAGGAGAAAGGAGAAAGAATCTCACCTTTCACCCAAGAAAACTCTTCGTCTTCCATTATATCTGCAACCCTATAGAGATGGTAATGGCTTGAAACTTCTTGGAGACACTCCTAAGGTCTGGAAGAACCTGGGAAAGAATATTGGTGTCCAAAAGAGAACTAATTAATTCATTTGTGAATGATAAAATTTACCTTTTCAATTATGGACGACTTGAGGTATCCTGAGAAATTTCACCCTAATCCGCAACCCATATGAGCTCCAAAGAGGTAAAATAGATTATGAGGGATAATATATGGTTATTATATTATAGGGGGAGTTGGAATCACCAAAAAATATTAAAAAATGAAAAATATATAAAAGAAACGAATTGTTTGTTTTAAAATAGGAAATGAGCCCATGGGCTGGCCCAATACCTAAATAAGTAACCCAAATTCACCCTACTTATGAATTTATAATGGGTTAAAAAGGATAAATAAGTTTTAATATATCAGTATAGGACAATTAGGAAGATTAATGGGTGAAAAATTATGAAAAAATAGTTATAAATGAAACAAATTCGGTTTTTAAAACTGGGAATGGGCTCACGGTTGGCTCAAATCATGAAGTAACCACCCTTTTTCAAAAACTAGTAAACAAAAAATGCGGATCCCAAATTAGGGTGGTTAGACATATATGAAACTTCAAAACTCAGGATTAATCTCACCAAATACCCATGAAAAGGATCGGTATTTCCAATGGACCGAATCAATATAAAGACAAAAAAAACCGTGTGTGACAATTCTCCCCACCATTAAGGCTTTCCGCCCCCGGAAAGCCATGCCACTTTCTGGCTGAAAAAAAACAACACCTAAGGATTCCATAACAACACAATCCAGCCTCTAAATATATGAAAATATCAATCACCAACAATGCAACTTAATAATCTTTCCCACACAAAACACAACTCACAACAACGTCTGCAGAATCAACAGAAAGATGAAGCCACCACCTCCACAACCAAGCCAAGAACCCGATTGTTGGGCCTTCTCTCAATGAACCCAACCATCACCCAAAACAAAGAGAACTCACAAAAACCAAATATTCTAGGGGAGTCCAGAATGGAATCCCCACTATTAATAATCAACTATCACTATAAATGTTCTTAGGATGAAAATCTAGGAGACCCATGGTGGGTCTCCTCACCATTAGAAACCAACTAGTAACGAACAGACAAGAATTCAACATGAGATAGAATTGGGTCTCACTCACAAAATCCCAAGAAAACCATCCTACAAAAACCTACTATACCAAGTTAATAGGGTTACAACATGAACATATAAACCACCCACTCCCGAACGGAGGGGACAAGAATTTGGCCAACACATTCAACATAGTTCTGGACCCCTGCCACTTGGGGATGGGAGGGAAGGGGACCCAATAATTTGGCCACTGAAACCAAAAAGGAAACAAAGAAAATTCCAAAAAATCTCAACGTATGAGTAGGTAACACCAATACATCACCTTATTTTTACAGGCGGTCCACACAGGGACATTTATTGAAAACCCATATCCATGAAGGAATAACCATAGACACTGTGTGAGGGGTTAAGTCCACCATGCTTGTTGCGACAAAGGGAAATTCATAGAAATGAGGAACCAAAACATTGACATAGAAACTAACTTAACAAAACAGAGGAGTAAGGATCCGAATCGAGCACTCCACACCTCTATCGATTTCCTAACTGTGTGAAAAGCTTCACTCTGAGGCCTATGGATGGAGCCCTTATTCTTGAAGCATTTTCTGCACCACAATCAGGTGATAAGGATCATACCACCCAAAAAAACCTCACTTGATCACAAAAAAACCTTCATCTAAATAGGAACTCATAGATACATATAAAAATTCTATCTCACTCCAAATTAGGGGCAGAATGGACATGGAATATGATGAAACACATAAACATCACCGAACACAACTGCTCTGCCCAAAAGAATTATCACAACCTAGAAGCACTTTTAATAGATCCCAAACAGATCTCTATTCCAACAAACAGGTTGAGGAATCATCAAAAGAGGTGTATTTAAAATTTTAAAGGAATCCTTAGGTTGATCAGCTGGAAATATTTCCAACGGAGAACTATCCATGGCCACATCATAACATCAAACACATCTTTAGAAACCCAATAAAAATTACTCCAAAACCGAGCCACCAACAAGATCTCATCTCTAGATAGAACAAGAGTATGAATTATAGATCACATGGAAGCTAAAAAATAAACAACTCTTCTAAGACATAGAAAAATCAAACCACATAACCATTGGTTTTAAAAAGGCCACAATTTTCAGCTCAAAACAATTTTGAAAAAACAAACTAACTTGTTGGGTTTCCACATTCACCAATGGTGTTTCATCAAGTCTCACCCACATGCACATTTCCATGCCACCCCAGGAACCCAACCACCATACCATATAGGCCATACTTCCAAATATAAATAAAACCATTCATGTGATCACCCATGAAAACACCAAAGGCTAAAACAAAACAACATCATTCCAAAAAAAATTACCTTCATAAGGAACACCAAACACCAAGTCAAAAAACCTTTTCATATTTCAAAAATAAAACCAAAATTAATTAAGAACCATTTTCTTAAAAACCTACCCCTTTTCATTTTTAAAAACTTTTTAAATAACAATGCCACTCCAAACAACCCCTTCCCATTTTTTTTAAAAAAATTCAGCAAGGTATATTTTCATAATCCGAGGTCCATTGAGACCAATACCGTTTCTATTAAAACACCAACCGATCAAAACCAATTTCCAAAACTAATTTATCTGATTCAAAAACATTTTAACATCCCAAAATACCCCATTTAAAACAAATATCCATAATCACATTAAAATGATTCACAATTTGAAAACATTTTATTTCAACAAACCACAAGTTTAGATTATGGATAATCCAATCCCTTTAAATCATTTCCAATTCCCTCCATTTTTTTTACAAAAACAAAACCTTCCAAAACCATTCTTATATTTAATTTTTGAAAACCCCCTTCTTCACTTTTCAAAATCTAATCCTTCCTTTAAAACCCATTTCCAAAATTCTCACACAAGGATTTTAAAAACAAAAATTCAGAATTCAAGAAATGTTCAAGATACCCAGAAAAAGGGAACTAGTGTCGGTGGGTGACTTGACCATATGGTTGGGGGCCATATGCAAAACACCACACCAATACAGAGAGACTTATTAGGACCATTCCCTAGCTCCACATGGCTTTCCAGGCCCTACGAGATCATGGAGGCCATTAGTCAGACTCCCCTTGTCATATCCTAACACCAAAAAATCAACCAAAACAAATGACACTAATAAAACCGGACTTCCCATGGAAACCCAAGGATTAAAACAAGAAATATTTCGCAATTTTCTTCTTGAACTTACCCCTCAAGTCCCAACAATCCTACTCTATCTACCTTGACATCCCCAAAAAAACAAGGGCGCTCTAAAAAGAAAGTTCTGCTAAGAGCCGACCTTCTCTGATACCATTTTGTCATGAACCAGCCCGAGTCGACCCTGAACCGGTCACCCAGGCCAGCCCGCGACATGTCCCGAGAGGCGTTCCCGATCCTCCCGGGATGGTGAAAAGAACCAAGGGAATAAATTGTAAAGACCCATAAAATTCAAGGAAGTTTTTTTCTTAGTTTTGTTCGGAATTTTACAAGAACGCAGTTTCTAACAGCACCTGATTCCGAGGCCCGGTGTGCCCAGAATCATTTTACGAAGTTTGGCTCGGGTACGTTCAATGAACGAACGAGCGGTTTTTTCTAACTTTTGAACCGGTGCTCAAAATCGAATTTTGAGGGCACCGATGGAATTGCAGCGCCAGTATTTTCTTAGAAACGCCTTTTCTGGAGTTGCGTTTGCTCGGGTGTGGTTTTTAATTTTTGGGGTTATGTTATGAAATAAAATAAAAGTGGTGCGACACTTTATTTTATTTCACTTAATGCCACATAAAGCCACTTAAGCTAAGTTAAACGGATAAGGTGGAACCAACGATATCCTACCCACTTGGTAGGATATTTGTGAGGTGGGGCCCACATGAGCCCCACCATTTCTTTCCCTCTATGTAACGCACCCACAAACCCCATATTTAATGAAAGTCAACCGTGCATTTTTCCAGTTAAGAAAGGCCCCTTTAAATTGGGCAGTTAAATTGATACAATTAATTTTTCGAATTAATTGTTCGTTTCTTATCTTTTGATTTTCAAATTCTTATGTTGATAATAAAAGAACAAGAGGACTTATTTTATTATTGTTGGGGGTTTGTGTTGTGTTAAACATTTGAGAGAAAAAGGAGAAGATTCTTCATTCTTCGACGAAGAATGTGAAGAACACACCACCGCCGATGAAGAACGCCAATCTCCGATAGCGGACGACGGCGAGTGACACCTTCCTCAGAGATCACCAAATGCCAACGGGGATTCTCTTCTTCCGCGGCGATCTTCTTCTTCCGTGATGGTTAATTCCGCGATGAACGCTCGTTCGACGACAGCGTTGAGGTAGGGGTTTTATGCATTTCTATTTTGGGATTTTCTTCCATCGTTTTTCCCCTTTCAATTGAACCGCCTGCTATCGCATTAACGGGAGGAGGTCGGACCGCACGAACATGGCCGACACTCCTCTCCTTTTTGTTGTGGATTTTTGATGCGGCGAAGAAGGCAACGCGGTGCCGAAGCACCGTGCAGAAATTGTAAAAGGGAGAGCAGAGAAACACGGCGCCGCCGCACCGCGCCATGGGAAGCAACAAATCTGCGGCGCCATCGCGCCGTGCAGTAGAAGATGAACAAAGGACGCGGTGACATCGCGCCGCACCGGAGGACCTCAGAATCACCGCGGCTGGAGTAGGGCCGCGGTGGAGGGGCGTGGCGCCGTCGCGCTGTGCCGGACAGATGATGGTCACGGCCGGTTCCGGGCCGCGGTGATGCAGGGGAACCGGCGGCCGGCACTGGGCCACCGGCGTCGGAACCAAAGGACCGGCCCTTGCCGGTCCCGTGGCGGAGCAGCCGGCCGGCCGGTGCGGGCCGGCAGGTTCAAGGAGAGCACCGGGGGTCGTATCCACCAGCCGGCCAGCTTAGCGGCCCCATTAAAGGGGCCGGGGTATACTTCACACGGGGGCAGCGCCCCCCGCCCCGAAATGGTTCGGCCGTTCGGCCGAACCCCTGGCAGCACGCCGGGCGGATGCCCTGGCCGGTCCGTCAAACCGGACCGCCAGGCCGGGCCGCGCCCAGGCCGGGCTGCGCCCAAGCGGGCCAGACCCGGACCCGGTTCGGGCCGACCTTGGGGGTATCGGGCCGGGTCGGACCGGGCCCAAACCCCCTGTTACCGATCCTCTTCAGTCTGTTTCCCATAACTTGAGTTACAGGCCTCTGATCGATGCACCGTCAGTTGAGATGCGATCCTTGGATCGAGATGGTCGTTTCGGTATATCGCATATAAGGTTTAAGAGAACTTTGAGTTCGGCCAGGTTTGTTCGTACACGAAACCAACCGGGCCCTCGGAGCGGAAACGATTATAACTTGAGCTCTGGACGTCCGATTGACATGCCGTCGACTTTGATGGATTCCTCTATGTGAGACGGATATTTTGGCTTACTCCGCCCGAGGTTTGGATGCAGGTGGAGTATGGTCGGGTTGGTTTTGACTTAAAAACCAACCGGGCCCCTGGGACGAAAAAGCCAATAACTCTCAGACCGGGCGTCCGATTGACGCGCCGTCTGCGACGTTGAGTTCTTGTTGACGATACAGAACTTTTGTATACATTAACTCCAGACATTTTTTCAGTTGATGTATCAGCCTCTCGGCTTGTGGAGCGGAGCCTCCTGAACGAGCTTGCTGTGTGCGGGAACCCTAGAGCTGACTGCGACTACGACGACGACTGTACAAAGATCCTCAATGGATTCGACGGTGACGGCTACAACACTCAGCGATCCTGCGTGGATCAGTGCTACAGATCCTGTGTGAGTCTGATCCTGTGTGGGGCAACGCTCATCGGTCCTGTGTGGGCCAGCGCATACAGATCCTATGTGGGTCCGATCCTGTGTGGGTCTTTGCGGGGGTTAGTTACCTATCGATTCGGTCAGAGTCAGATCCTTTGTGGGTCATTGCGGGGGTTAGTTACCTATCAATCCTTTGTGGGTTAGATCCATTGTGGGTCATTGCGGTGGTTAGTACCTATCGATCCTTTGTGGGTTCGACAGCTTAGATGAATCAGTGGTTATATCTAATCATCTCTATCGTCATACGAAGAAGTATACCTCTGTGAGCTGAATCCTGTTTTGCTTTCCTATGTGGATTTTGTTGTGCTATCCTGTGTGGATTTAGGTTTTGCTTCCTATGTGGACTGGGTTGTACTTGGGCTCGGATGTTGGAGCCAAACGAGAATTGATGACTTATGTATATGTATGAGCATATACCTAAGCAGTGTTGAATGTTACTTTGTGATTGTATCTTTCCTTTGTGGATTATCCTTTGTAGATTCTGGGAGACCATCATGGGTCTCGGGGTCCCTAATGAGTAGCTTATACTCACCCCTGCACGGGCTATGCCCGCACTACGTTGTGTTGGTTGCAGATGACGGACAGCGCTGATCGTGGTTGAGGCTTGCAGAGCAGGACGGTACCTGGAGGTAGACCACTGGGCGGGACGTTCTCGGAGCGGATGGCTGGACCCGAGTAGTTGTGGAGGCTATCTGTACTCACCCATCAGGTGGGATTTCCAGTGGACATCTCGACGTTGTGGCTTTAATTTTCAGTTGCTGTTTTCCCTCCCAGTTGTACTTTACTATTAGTTTGGGTTTGTATACTGGCCCACTTAATTTTCCGCACTTACTGTTGTACCCAATTTTTACTTAGTGTTTACTTCTACTGCTTGTTTTCTCTGTGGTGTTTGTTTACTTTACAAAGGCAATGACTTCCCTTTTTACCGGGAATTACGCCTTGGTGCTAGTCGCCAGCCCCTGGCCTATGGAAGGCGGGCTTGGGGTAGTCACGACACGGGCCCCGAGGACGGGTCATGACAAATTGGTATCAAAGGAGTTCAGTTCTACCACAGAACATTGGACTCTGATATTTTTCTATGTGAAACAATAGTGTTAAGCGTATTGGGTGTGGTTATCAGTCCATGGAGTCCAGTGTTGGTGTGGCAGCCGATGTATCCGTACACCAGGACCCTGAATTCTGATTTCCGACTTAATGCGTGAAAACATTTATTGCATGTGTGTTTCACGTTTTCTTTGTGATTACTTTATGTCAGCTCACCAGGTATACTGTTTGACCGTGGCACACCTGTTTCTTTTCAGGATGGCCCCATGACAGCAGCCAGCTAGGGTTCCAAGAGTTGTATATGATGACATCCCACCGAGCGATGAGGCCTCGGTACAGGGCCCTTTGACAGCTGAGGCACCAGCTGTACCTTTACCCGCCGAGCCACCGATGCTTCCATCCCCAGCCGCTGACGATGCACGTCGCCTTAGTGCACTGCACGAGTTCCAGTGCCAACGACCGCTCAGGTTCCGTAGGGAGACGGACCCCGAGGTAGCCTAGGACTAGCTGGAGGTAGTGGTGAGAGTTTTCAGGTTAGTGAGGACACCAGTAGACCTCATGGTGATCCTCGCAGTGAGCCTACTGCACGCGGCAGCAGGCCGATGGTGGAGCTTGATGCTCTAGGTGCACGATGAGGCATATATCCTCTAGACGGACTTTGAGAGCCTCTTCCACTCGGAGTTCGTCCCAGCCACCCTCCGTGCGGTGCGCATCTAGGAGCTTCTTCAGCTGCGGCAGGGTAGCTTGATGGTTGCCCAGTACTCGGTGAGATTTACCGATTTCTCATGCTACTCGACATACATGGTACGGGACCCGTTCTTCCGGGCACAGACCTTTGAGCAGGGATTGAGGCATGAGATAAGGGCATCGCTGATCTCCCTCAGAATTCTGACTCAGGAAGGAGTATTGGAGCGAGCCCTTTTGATCGAGAGCTTTTTTGCTGAGCCTTCTTCAGCAACGAGACCTACCGCGGGGGGGCACGTAGTAGAGTCTTCTGCAGCAGGCATTCGACGGATGACTCATGGGTCTAGGAAGACCAGACCCTCAGGCAGACGAAATCAGGACACTGGCTCAGCCGTGCGGGGCACACAGCGTGAAGCCAGTCTTTCGAGAGGCAGGCAGTGCTACACATGCGGCGGGTAGGGCCACATGGCTCGTGACTGCCCGACCCGCCATGCCGAGGAGCACCAGACGGTTGAGGGCCCACCCAGGCAGAGGCATAGGGTCGACCATGGTAGTCTGCAGGGAGAAGGCGGATGAGGCAGAGGAGCTGGCTGAGCAGCAGGTGGTGGGCGACGCATTGAGGCTCTACCACCACCACCACTAGGAGGTCCACCCCGACCACAGGGAGCTAGCGGGCAGAGACATGCACAGCTCCAAGTAGCAGAGGCCTACGACCACGGCGCACCCGAGATGACTCAAGGTACTATCTGTGTCTATTCCACCCTTGCTGAAGTTCTTATAGACACAGGAGTGAGTCATTCTTTCATAGCCACTTCCCGTGTTCGGAGCACGGAGATTCCGACAGAGCTGTTGGATCGATCCTTACGGCTAGAGACTTCTACGGGAGGAGACTCGACGATTATGCACTGGTGCCGGTAGTGTGAGCTTACTCTAGGGTGAGAGAGCTTCGGATGGGATCTTCTTGTAGCAGAGTCGGGGCCTTACGACGTCATCTTGGGCATCGATTGGTTATCTACAGTCCATGACCAGATTTACTGTTTTAGGCACACGGTGTGATGTGTACGCACCGACGGGAGCAGGTTCCCCATCACCAGTGAGAATGGAGCCTTCGCAGCACAGGATGGACTTACGAAGAGGAGAGGATAGCCCATCACTCATCAGTTGGCTAGCCTCATCCTAGGATAAGTTGACGTGCGGAGTCCTAGTTTTCCTATAGTGGTGGATCAGTATGCAGACGTTTTTTCCGATGACATTCCAGGACTACCTCCTCGCAGCGAGGTAGAATTTTATATTGATCTGTACCCCGGGACAGCCCCGATATCTAGCCCAGTATATCGGATGGATCCTACCGAGCTTCGAGAGCTACGAGTACAGTTGGAGGACTTGCAGGGAAAGGGATTCATCCGACCCAGTGTTTCACCCTGGGCTTCCCCAATATTGTTCGCCTAGAAGGAGGACATGAGCTTGTGACTTTGTGTTGACTATCGTCGCCTGAACCAGGTGACAGTGAGGAACAAGTATCCGCTACCAAGGATTGATGACCTCTTCTATTATCTCAAGGGAGCACGGTGGTTCTCAAAGATAGACCTCAGGTCAGGCTATCATCAGCTCAGAGTTTGGGACGAGGATGTGCAGAAGACGACCTTCAGATGTCGGTATGGCCACTATGAGTTCTTGGTTATGCCATTCATCGTAACCAATTCTCCAGCAGTGTTCATGGGCATCATGAACATGATCATTTAACCATACCTCGATCGATTTGTCGTGGTCTTCATCGACGACATTTTGATTTACTTGATGACTGATGAGGAGAACGCCTACCACTTGTGGGATGTACTAGACACACTCCGAGAGAACCATATTTATGGAAAGCTCTCGAAGTGTTAGTTCTGGATACGTGAGGTCCACTTCTTGGGACACGTCATCTCTGAGGCAGGAGTTGCAGTGGATCCTATGAAGATCGAGGCAGTGCTAGCTTGGGAGGCACCCAGGAGCGTGATGGAGGTGCGAAGTTTCTTGGGACTAGCTGGATACTATCAGAGATTTGTGACAGACTTCTCTAGAGTTGAGGCACCACTCTCAGCTCTGATGAAGAAGGGGAAACCCTTTGTGTGGTAAGACAGATGTCAGTAGAGCTTCCAGGAGTTGAGACATAGATTGACCAGCGCCCCTATCTTGAGGCTTCTGGAAGAGGGAGTAGGGTACGTAGTCTACTGCGATGCATCAGGGACCGGACTCAGATGTGTCCGGATGCAGGAGCGGGCGGTGATCGCCTATGGATCATGTCAGTTGAGGCCTCATGAGTAGAACTACTCTACCCATGACCTGGAGTTAACAGTAGTGGTCGTCACTTTGAAGTCATGGTGGCACTACCTAATGGGTGAGCGCTTTACAGTTTTTTCTGACCATCAGAGTCTCAGGTACATCTTCTCTCAGAAGGACCTAAACCTGAGATAGTGGCGATGGCTCGAGTTTCTCCATGACTATGACTTTGAGATAGTCTATACTCCTGGGAAGGGAATGTAGTAGCCGATGCTCTCAGCAGGAGGACGGGCTTTCAGCTACTTGAGGAGGCGACATAGCAGCTATCCTCTTTGTAGATATCCTTCGTGGAAAGAGATGTAGCATCCTTCCTTCAGTCTCTCAAAGTCACCCCTCCACTACTGGAGCGGGTCAGAGAGGCACAACGTGGGGATGCAGACTGTGAGACACGGTGTGCACAGATATCCTCAGGACAGGAACCTGATGGTTTCTCCTTTGGAGCAGAGCATGACGTCCTTTTTCAGAGGACGTACCATGGTACCAGTTTCTTTACGGGAGGAGGTGCTGAGAGAGTTTCACACTTCTCCCTTGGCGGTACATCCTGGAGTGGTGAAGATGTACCAGGACCTCAGACGACAGCACTGGTGGCCGGGCATGAAGAAGGTTGTGGTAGAGTTCGTTTCTCGGTGCCTCACCTGCTAGCAGGTGAAGGAAGAGCATCAGGTACCAAGAAGCTTGGTACAGCCCTTGGATTTCCCGGAGTGTAAGTGGGATGGGATATCTATGGACTTTGTGACTGGACTTCCACGCACTTCCAGAGGTCACGACTCCATTTGGGTGATTGTCGACCGACTCACCAAGTCGGCTCACTTCTTACCCATCAGGGAGTAGGGCTCAGTGGAGAGCTTGGGACGTCTCTAAGTTCAGGAGATTATACGGCTTCACAGTGTGCCATCATCTATCATCTCCGATCGAGATGCTCGCTTTACTTCCCGGATTTGGAAGGGGTTGCAGGAGGCGTTCGGGATGGAGCTACGTCTAAGCAGTACCTTTCACCCTCAGACGGATGGTCAGATGGAGAGGACCATTCAGACTCTCGAGGACATGCTCCGCGCATGTTTCCTCGACTTTGGTCACAACTGGGAGGACCACCTACCCTTGGTGGAGTTTGCATACAACAATAGCTACCACTCCACCATCAGGATGGCACCATACGAGGAGTTGTACGACCGACCTTGCAGATCTCCTTTGTGCTGGACAGACCCTAGGGAGTTAGCACTTGTGGGACCAGAGATGGTCCAGGCCACGATAGAGAATGTCTAGGTCATCCAAGAGAGGATGAGGACAGCTCAGAGCCGGTAGAAGTCCTATGCTGACAGGAGGCGGAGGCCACTAGAGTTCGAGGATGGCAACCACGTCTTCTTGCGTGTCTCACCTCGACGTGGATTACGGAGATTTAGCCGAGGCGACAAGTTGTCTCCATGCTTCATCGGACCATTCCAGGTCCTCACCAGGATTGGCGAGTTGGATTATCGCCTGGCTCTACCACCTCAGTTGCACCGAGTTCACGATATCTTCCACGTATCTCAGCTAAGGAGATATGTGCATGACCCGATGCATATCATTAACCATGGGGACTTAGACATTGATGATGGGGAGACTTTTGCGGAGGTCTCCGTGGATATTGAGGATCAACAGGAGGGAGTCCTACGTGGATGGTCGATTCCTCTAATGCGCATTAGATGGCTGTACGGGAACCTCCAGGAGAGAACTTGGGAGCGGGAGGCTCAGATGCGTGCTCAGTACTCACATTTGTTTCCCTAGTTTATGATGTATCTTTACGGGGACATAAAGCCCTGAGGTGGGAGTGATGTAAAGACTTGTAAAATTCAAGGAAATTTTTTTCTTAATTTTCTTTGTAATTTTACAAGAACGCAGTTTCTGACGGCACCTAATTCCGAGGCCCGGTGTGCACGGAATCATTTTCCGAAGTTTGGCTCGGGTACGTTCAGTGAACGAACGAGCGAGTTTCTCTAACTTTTGAACCGGTGCTCGGAATTGAATTCCAAGGGCACCGATGGAATCGCAGTGCCGATATTTGATTAAAAAGGCCTTTTTTGGAGTTGCATTTTCTCAAGTGTGGTTTTTAATTTTTGGGGTTAAGTTATGAAATAAAATAAAAGTGGTGCGACACTTTATTTTATTTCACTTAAAGCCACTTAATTCCACTTAAGCTAAGTTAAGCGGATAAGGTGGAACCCACGATATCCTACCCACTTGGTAGGATATTTGTGAGGTGGGGCCCGCACGAGCCCCACCATTTTTCCCTCTAAGTAACACACCCGCAAACACCCTCTTTAATGAAAGTCAACCATGCATTTTTCTGGTTAAGAAACGCCCCATTAAATTGGGCAGTTAAATTGATACAATTAATTTTTATAATTAATTGTTTGTTTCTTATCTTTTGATTTTAAAATTCTTATGTTGATAATAAAATAATAAGAGGACTTATTTTATTATTGTTGGGGGTTTGTGTTGTGTTAAACTTTTGAGAGAAAAAGGAGAATATTCTTCGTTCTTCGACGAAGAACGCGAAGAATGCACCACCGCCAACGAAGAACGCCAATCTTCAACGGTGGACGACGGCGAGTGACACCTTCCTCAAGGATCACCAAACGCCAACGACGATTCTTTTCTTCCTTGGCGATCTTCTTCTTCTGTGACGGTTAATTCTGTGACGAACGCTTGTTCGAAGACAGCGTTCAGGTAGGGGTTTTATGCGTTTCTATTTTGTGATTTTCTTCCGTCGTTTTCCCCTTTCAATTGAACCTTCTGTTATCACATTAATAGGAGGAGGTCGGACCGCACGAACACGGCCGACACTCCTCCCCTTTTGGTTGTGGATTTTTGATGCGGCGAAAAAGGCAACGCGGTGCCGAAGAACTGCGCGGAAATTGTAAAAGGGAGAGCGGAGAAACGTTGAGCCGCCGCACGGCGCCGTGGGAAGCAACAAATCCGAAGCGCCGTCGCACCGCACAGTAGAATATGAACAAAGGACGTGACGCTATCGCGCTGCGCCGGAGGACCTCAGAAGCACCGCGGCCGGAGCGGGGCCGCAACAGAGGGGCGGGGTGCCATCGCGCCGCGCCGGAAAGATGAAGACCGCGGTTGGTTCCGGGCCGTGGTGATGTAGGGGAACCGGCGGCCGGCACCGGGCCGCCGACGTCGAAGCAAGGGGACCGGCCATTGCCGGTCCCGTAGCAGAGCAGCCGGCAGGCCGGTGGGGGCTGACTGGTTCGAGGAGAGCGCCGGGGGTCGTAACCCCCAGCCAGCCAGCTGAGCAGCCCCATTAATGGGGCCGCGGTTTACTTCACAAGGGGGCAGCGCCCCCCACCCTGAAACGGTTCGGCAGTTCAGCCGAACCCCTGGCGGCGCGCCACGCGCCGTGCGCCGGGCGGCTGCCCTGGACGGTTCTCCGAACCGGACCGCCAGGCTGGGCCGCGCCAGCTGGGCCGGGCCGCGCCCAAGCGGGTCGAACCCGGACCCAGTTCGGGTCAACCCGGTTCGGGCTGACCCTGGGGGTATCGAGCCGGGTCGGACCGGGCCCGAACCCCCTGTTACCGAACCTCTTCAGTCTTTTTCCCATAACATGAGCTACGGGCCTCCGATCGATGTATCGTCAGTTGCGATGAGATCCTTGGATCGAGACGGTCGTTTTGGTATATCGCACTCAAGGTTTTAGAGAACATTGAGTTTGTCCGGGTTGGTTCATACACGAAAACAACCGGGCCCTCGAAGCGGAAATGCTTATAACTTGAGCTTCGGACGTCCGATTCACGTGGCGTAGACTTTGATGGATTTTCTAAGTGAGACGGATCTTTTGGCTTAATCCGCCCGAGGTTTGGACACAGGTGGAGTATGGTCGGGTTGGTTTTGACCTAAAAACCAACCGGGCCCCTGGGACGAAAAAGCCAATAACTCTCAGACCAGGCGTCCGATTGACGCGCCGACTGCGACGTTGAGTTCCTGTTGACCATACAGAACCTTTGGATACGTCAACTCCGGACTTTGTGTCAGTTGATAAATCAGCCTCTCGGATCATGGAGCGGACCCTCCCGAACGAGCTTGCTATGTGTGGGAACCCTAGAGCTGGCTGCGACTACGACGACAACTGTACAGAGATCCTCAGTGGATTCGATGGCGACAACTACAACACTCAGCGATCCTGCGTGGATCAGTGCTACAGATCCTGTTTGGCTCCGATCCTATGTGGGTCAACGCTCAGTGGTCCTCTGTGGGCCAACGCCTACAGATCCTGTGTGGGTCCGATCCTGTGTGGGTCTTTGCAGGGGTTAGTTACCTATCGATCATGTGTGGGTCAGATCCTTTGTGGGTCATTGCGGGGGTTAGTTACCTATCGATCCTTTGTGGTTCAGATCCTTTGTGGGTCATTGCGGGGGTTAGTTCCCTATCGATCCTTTGTGGGTCAGATCCTTTGTGGGTCATTGCAGGGGTTAGTACCTATCGATCCTTTGTGGGTCTGACGGCTTAGATGAATCAGTGGATATATCTGATCATCTCTATCGTCATATGAAGAAGTATACCTGTGTGAGCTGAATCCTGTTTTTCGTTCCTATGTGGATTGTGTTGTGCTATCCTGTGTGAATTTATGTTTTGCTTCCGGTGTGGACTGGGTTGTACTTGGGCTCAGATGTTGGAGCCGAACGAGAATTGATGAGTTAGGTATATATATGGGAATATACCTAAGCAGTGTCGAATGTTACTTCGTGATTGTATATTTCCTTTGTGGATTATCCTTTGTGGATTCTGGGAGACCTTAGGGGGTCTTGGGGTCCCTACTGAGTAGCTTATACTGACCCCTGCACGGGCTATGCCCGCACTACATTGTGTTGGTTGCAGACGACGGACAACACTGATCGTGGTTGAGGCTTGCGGAGCAGGACGGTACCTGGAGGTAGACCACTGGGCGGGACGTTCTCGGAGTAGACGGCTGGACCCGAGGAGATGCGGAGGCTATCTGTACTCACCCTTCATGTGGGATTTCCAGTGGGCAGCTCGATGTTGCGGCTTTACTTTTTAGTTTCTTTTTTCCCTTCCAGTTATACTTTACTTTCATTTTGGGTTTGTATACTATCCCACTTACTTTTCCGCACATACTATTGTATCCATTTTTTACATAGTGTTTACTTGTACTGCTTGCTTGCTCTGTGGTGTTTGTTTACTTTACAAAGGTAATGCCTTCCCTTTTTACCGGGAATTACGCCTTGGTGCTAGTCGCCAGCCCCTGGCCTATGGAAGGCGGGTTTGGGGTAGTCACGACACGGGCCCCGAGGACGGGTCATGACAATAAATAGAGTACACATGGGAATGATTTAGCCCATATATAAACAATCAAACAAACAGAGAAAATAAACGGACAACCCAAAATGAATTTATATAAAAATTGAATTAAATATTATTTGTACAAGAAAATAAAATTAGAACAAAACCAACAACTCAAATGAAAAATCCCGATGACCAACTAAATCCATGTGACACTTCTGGTCACTCTCCAACACAATGATCAAATTTTTCCCAAGGTGGTCAAACTAAATATGAAACCTGTACAAGGGTTAAAAAAAGAAGAAGACTATAGGCGTGAGTATTAAAACACAGTAGGTTAGCCCGATATTCTATTCCCAATGCACATTCTGTTAAAATAAAAGAAACATAAATTTATAGTTTTAAATTCAAGATATGAAAGTATGGTTTTCAAATGAGTTTCCATGCTATAATAATTATCAGAAAAAACATGCATGATTAATAAACAAAAATGCAAGTAACAATTTTTTTCAAAGAGGTGCAACTTCAAAATTAAAATAGTTTTCAAGAGGGCTATTTTAAAGAATTTTACCTTTTAAATAAATAACACATGATACTGAATTTACCAACCAAGCACACCATATGCCGACGTTGAGTACAAAATAGCCAATGTGCACTAGTCACGGGAACACCCCTAGGCACTAGTTAGTTGTGAGCCCCATGTACCTCGTATCTCAGTGAAAGTAACCTTAATAAATATCTGTTCTCGTGAACGAGCCACTAGTAGGGAGCATAACCATAACCTAGTGGTCCCCAATCATCATAATCATCATAGTTTAGTTACTGTTGTCATCATCAAACTTTCTACGTGAAACAGAGGCCAACCCCCACAGAATCACTAGCATACTAGTACACGTCCGCCCACCTAGATACCCGGGATTCCCTTTAGTGCTCAATCAAGTTACACATATTATCAAATACAAATTTCACATACACATTAAATTTAAAAACCATAAAAACACAAACATCCCATAATCTTTTTCACATTTCTTACACGAATCAACAAACCACTATATATTTTGGTAAAACAATTTCATGAAGTGTAATGAGGCTTTGCACATAAAACTCATTAAAAACACTATTTAAATTATAAAAACACATCAAAAACAAACCAAATAATATTTGGAATCCCTAGAAACATTTAATAAAATCATTTAATGGACAATAATACAATCCCAATTGTACAACTTGGTATACACATGTAAAACACTCCTTCATTTCTAGGAAATGCCAAACGGTCCTTAAAACATTTTCTCAAAACTAACATTTGACGAAGGTATGCATTTTAATTTTATTAAGGATGTGTATAAACACCATTTACAGTAGTAAAACACATTCACAAATCACTTATAATACTCAGGTTACATATTCAAAACACAACCATTTTCATAAAGATGTGAAACGGTCCATTTTTGGGAAACACGTGCCAAAGTATGTTGTAAACCAAAAATCCACTTGTTTGTAAAAACAAATACAAATTGTAAATCCTTATAAGGACCCAGAAATACCATTTATCATTCTTATAATTCCTTTATAAATCTAAACAAATAACTTTTTAATCACACATCACATATAAAAGCCAACCAGGCAATTTACCGAACACATGTCATGCCCTTTTTAAACAAAACAATTTATTTTAAGTACGTGAAAAGGAATAAAACACCAATTGAATGTCATATTTTCATTAAATATACTATAACATGTTAAATATACCATAAAACAGATTATAAACCTCACAAAATATTTTCAAAAGATAACAGAACATTTAAACAAACACTTGTTGAGCACTTTCATGAAAAAACAAAACTACCTTTCACAAAACAATGATTAAACAACCACTTTTCACGTCAAGAAAATTATCCAAAGGCTTAAAAATAATAATAAACATTTATATCAGTTTAGAAGAATATTAAAATGTTGAAACATTAATGATAAATTCATGTTCAAGTGATATCCTACCGCAAATCCTTGGCGTAATTGAAACGCACACCCGAAATCACCCGCCGCGAGTTTATAAACCCTAAAACTATAAATATCAGACTTAAAAAATAGAAACCCCATACAAAAAACAAGTTATAACAAAACCCTAGGTCGATCAATACTAGGGGATAATATAAATCCAAGAAATAATGAATGGAGGGGGAAGAGGAAGGAGAAAGGAGAAGGAATCTCACCTTTCACCCTAGAAAACGCTTCGTCTTCCATTAGATCTTCAACCCTATAGAAAAGGGAAGATCTTGAAACTTTTTGGAGAAACTACTAATGTCTTGTAGAACCAGGGAAAAAAGATTGGTTTCCAAAAGAGTACTAATTTATTGATTTATGAATGATACAATTTAGCTTTTCAATTATGGACGATTTGAGGTATCCTGAGAATTTTCTCCCTAATCCGCGACCCATATGAGCTCCAAAGAGGTAAAATAGATTATTAGGGTTAGTATAGGGTTATTTTATTCTAGGGGTATGTGAAATCAACTAAAAATATTAAAAAATTAAAATTATATAAAAGAAACGAATTATATTTTTTTTAAACAGGAAATGGGCCCATGGGCTGGCCCAATACCTAAATAAGTAACCCAAGTTCACCCTACATATGAATTTATAATGGGTCCAAAAGGATAAATAAGTTTTAATATATCAGTAAAGGACTTGTGGGAAGTTTAATGGGTGAAAAATGATAAAAAAAAGAGTTAGAAAAGAAAACAATTCGGTTTTTAAAACTGGGAATGGGCTCACGGTTGGCCCAAATCATGAAGTAACCACCCTTTCTTAAAAAACTACTAACAAAACAACGGGGATCCCAAATTAGGGTGGTTAGACATATATGAAACTTCAAAACTAAGGATTCATCTCACCAAATACCCATGAAAAGGGTCAGTATTTCCAATGGACCGGATCAATATAGAGTCAAAAAAAAACCGTGCGTGACAAATAGTTTGTAAAATTTATGATCCATGTTGTGTTATTTGTTTATAAGTGGATAGAATGGAATAAATATTGTTCATTACATTATTATAATTAAAAATATATATAATAATTATATTGAGTTAATTATATTAATATGATTATTTTTGGTTTGGAAGATAATGATTAAGAAAAAAAATGTAAAGAGTAAGTAATACTTACATCAAGACCATGTACATTCTCTTGATGAACTCTATAGAATTGAAGGACATATTATAACTTGTTGTGACTATTGTATTTTATAAATTAAGAAATAATTTAGGATATGGAACTCGGGTTGGGATTCATGGATATTTAGAAGGGGAATTGGTGTACTGAAAAGGTTTAGTTGATCACATTTTATTGGTAAAAAGGGGTACATTTCTAATAACCTTTATATTTTAATGATATCACAAAAATGATCAAGGTTCAAGGTAACAAAAAATTAGATATAATATATTTTTGGGTGATATTAGGTTGATATATCCTCAAAAAAGTACTTCCTCACATTTTTAAACATGTTAGATTTCTTTATCACTTGTATATTTTCTTTTACAATTTTATACCAATATCAAGGAAACTAGTTTTACCCATATAAATTATGTATTAATAAAAATATAAAATAACCCATCATACCAAATTTGAACATTATAAACATAAATTTAATTCCAAATTAAAATAATTCAATTTTTTATTATGATAAAATTAACTTCTAAATGGACACATTTTATATATAAAAAATTGTTTTGAAGAAAAATTTTGTTTGAGGAATAAGAGTTCATAATCCTATATAGTACTGATTTCCAATTTAATGAGTGATAATTAATATAATAATAGGATTGAAAATTAAATTAAATTCACTTTTTAGAAGTTATTAATTCTTTTTATTATATAAAAACTACACAAAATTAATAAAACAAATCATTGAAAACAATAGTTTTTCCAATATCGTGTTTGTTAACATTAATCTTAATACTAAAAATCTAATGTAATTAAAATAAAATATTACTTATTAAATAATATGATAATGTTGATATAATATATTAAATCCATATTTTTTATTTTATTTATATATTTTATGAAAAATAATTAATACATGAAAATAAATCATATTTTAGAGTAAAATATTACTTACAATTCCAAAACACAAAACATGTATTTTATAAACACAGAATAGTAATTATAAATTATATATTTTACCTATATATATTATAATTATTTAAATAAAATTTAATTCATACCTCTATTATGATAATTTTGTAAAAGTAACAGTTTTAACAATATTAGTATTTTTAGTATTCGCTTAAAAATAAAATATTTCAAAATAAAAATATTATGATAATATTGATATTTTATATCGAAAATTGAATTTTGTTTTTTCAAATTTAAATTAAATGTTAACATTTTAAAAAATCATGAATAAAATTTCTTTTAGGGGTGTGTTGTGCAATAGTTTTGGGATGTGGTTTTTTCTTACTATAGCGGGGTCACAGATATTACACATTTCATTTTAATTCATCATAGAATTAAAAATATGATTAATTTAATTTATAAGTCTAATTAAATTATAATGTTTATATTTAATACTTATAATTTTTTTAATAAAATAAATCATGGTTTTTTAGATCATATTTTCATGTGAATAATGTTAGAAATCACATTAGACTAATTTAGAGGATATATATATATATATCATTGTGTGTTAATTTACATTATTTATAGAAGATGAAAAAATGTTCCAAAACTCAATTGAATAATGAAGAAATCACCAATAGCACTAGTAGTGTCCTGTAAACCTTCTTCTATTCAGACTTTTAACAATATGTACATATTGAATAACATGAAAATTTGAGATAGCTAAACTTTTCATTTGTGAATTTTTGGGAGTAATTATATCTATAAACATGCATGATCATATACACTATTGAAACTTAGTTTTGTTTATCAACTTTTTATTTTCATACATTTACCCTTATTTTAAATTTAAACCTATTCTAGAAGATAAAACAACATTTGTAATAAATATGTCATCTGGTTCATGAATTTGATTTTACATTGAGCCCATTATGGGATGATGAATAAATTATTTGAATATAAATTTCCCATTAACAAGAGTATTTTTATAAATAATAATCTTATCAGAATACTTTGTGAAAACACTTATTTTATTATTTATATCTTGATAGGTTTCTAAATCTCACTTTTAGTTAAAAACATTTCATGATGAGTGTCTTTTTTATCCTCAAAGAATCTCTCACATTTTTAACTTTTAATATTCATCGTCTATATCCAATCTTTGTTCATATTAATTGAATTAGTTATAAAATTTTCATTATCCATCACTCTTTTATATTTAACTTCCAACTAAGTCTCATTGAAAATTATATTTTTTTATATAAGTTTTAAAATATAAATATTTATTTTATAAAAGAATTCACATGCATGACCTTATCAGAATAAAACTTTTCAAATTATTATTAGACAACATAAAATCATTTATTTAAAATTAATAATGAGTGACCACATCTATAAAAAAACTATCTATATAATCCATGACCTCAAAGTTGAGGTCTTAAATACATTTGATATATTAATGAAATTCATAGATAGAACATTATCATCTTGTAGATCAAAAAAATATATTTATATTAACTAATTACACATTAATTATCATTAAGAAGTTATGTAAGTTCCACTTTCACATTCTAATTTTTCTCTAACATCTTTATGACTATTCTTTCTAATTTTTCAATGTTTTTAAACAATAACTTCATATATACACTGATAGATAATGAAAATGATTCTTCTTTCTAAGGAACATATAAAATCAATTAATTAAAAAATATAATAATCTATATATTAAAATCACTATGACCAAAAAATGATCCAACCAAAGTGAATTTGGTTAGCTTCAATTCCTATTGAAGTGCCTAAGAATAGGTGTAGTCATATAAGACATAGAATGAATCAATTACAATCGAATTTTTACCAAATTTATTTTTATAAATATTTAAATTCCCACTCAATATCAGATACAAAAATTTCCTCTTAAAATATAAATTGATATTTTTTAATTATAACTCAACATTAAACAAACACATTCGATACCTAATTTAATATATTGAGTAGAACATTTTTTATATGGTTTGGTCCTAATGTGGGAAAACTATATCTTATTGTGATTGGTTTCATTTCAATTAACTTATTTTTTTACTAGATTATAAAATTGATTAAAAATTAATTTAATGTTACTTTATTTCACTCAACACATAAACTATTGGATATTAAAACAGAGTAAACTTTAGTAATGGTTTTACAACCACTTACCTAAATAAATCTAAAACATTGGATAATATTTTTAGTGTTTTTTATATACATGCCACTAGTATTTAACACAAATTTATAACCACTAAAATTATGTCACATATCTTAACTAGATGTCATTTCATAAAAAATGATCTACTCTTTTTCAGCAGTAATGTTTTGACTATCAATTTATCTTTTAGAAGATAATCATTCATGTATTCCTCTTCATGTAACTGGAAAATATGATCCTACTCATAATCATGTCAATCATATTTATTGGGAAATTTATCATTATATGATCCTCAAAATTAAAATAGCTCCTCAACATAAGAGTATCATCAAAATAAATAGATAGTTGTAGAGTATATCATCCATTACCTAATTTTTTTTTGATATTTCTTCTTATTTACCATATATGTTTTCTCTTTCATTATAGTGCAACAAGATCTTATATTCATAATATCCTCAAGAATTCATTATTCCTAGATATATAGATTAATTTTCATGTTTGTAGAACCAGGTTATCTCAATTATATGTTTACATTATTATTCTGTTTATTTTTCACAAATTTGATATTCTGGATCATAGAGTATATTTTCTTTATATTTAATATAAAAAATCCTTAAATAAAACATCGTTCATTGACCTTGAAATATCTTTTTAATGTCATTATGCAGGTTTTCCCATGGGTTGTAAATAATATTAATTTATATCAGTTTCATTCCACCATTATTATTCTTAAAATAGAATTTTTTTTTCATTGGATATCATTTATTTAAATTTATATTTAATTCTTCTGATATACTCATAAATATTTTTCTCAGTATAATTCCATAAAATCACAACAAAATCAACCTTCAATGTTGTAGGAAAATATTCACCACAACAGTTGTTGTGTGACATGGCTCATTAGAGCATTAAAATCATTTACTCTACTGTCAATAATTATCAATAACACATTTTTAGTATTTAATTGTATGAAAAATGATCCAAGAATTACCTTATTTTATTTCAAAAAAATTACTCTAGAATTTATCTATTTTTATTGATTTAATTTCAATTAATTTATTCTCCTTTGATCCCCGACGTTGATTTTTAAACTTACATATTTTATAATCCCATATTAATATATCAGTGATCTCCTTATTTTATTCACATTTAATAACCACATGTTTTATCCAGAATCATTGTTTTTTAATGTATCATGCTATTTAGAACTGATGTTCTTCTGAACATGATTCGACTAATATTCTAGAAGTATCATTAGGATGTTATTTATTAACACAAATTTAACTAAATATTAAATACTTTTTTTTAACTTAATACCGTATTTATACAAATATTCATTTCTATGTATTTTACAAATTTTTAGATAGTAAATGATTTTTTAAAGCCTATTAAGTTCTAAATTTTAAAAAAAAAATTATTTTTCTCAGTGGGAGAACTCACTGTTCCAATATATTATACATCCTATATGAATTACTCTATGAAAAAAATGTATTTTGAATTCAGAAAAACTCATATGTGTTCCATGAAAAAGGATATACACTAATTCCATTTTCTATATTTTTATTTTTGATAAGTCTTACTAGGGTCCAAAAAATTCTTATTCTCCTAAAACAAGGTATTATATGGATATAAAAATTCGTATCAAATCTCAAGTAATTATTATGAACTATTAAAATTTATATGAAATATTTTCATACTCATATGAAGACTCATTTATATTTTAAATCACTAATATAGGGTTTCTATAAAATTAATTTGTTATTTTTTTTTAAATATAAGGATAATGCCTTAATAAATACTAAAGGATCAAGAACATTTTCTTATTTTCAACCATATAATATCAAGATTTAAAATTTATTTATTTAAATCACCTACTGATTTAGATAAACTCATGGCTCTTACAATCACATGAAATAAACTCAAAACAACAATAATGACCTGAGAAAACATTAATATATTTATACAGATGTTCAACTTTATTCCAAATATATTTAATAATTGTATACTCAACCTTGTGTATTCTCATAAAATATCACTTCTTATTTAATACTACATCAGTTAGTCTTTAAAAAAGCTTCATCCAGGTGGTAATAATCACTCAATATTGTATCATCCATTATATTTTTATAGTAGAAGGATTTCTATACTTAATCTAGTTTTACTAAAAACCAATAACCGTGTTCACTGAACTTTTTAGACACGGTTTTACAATTTTTTCAGTAATGAGATATTTTAACTCTATAACATTATTATAGAAACTACTTCTTTATAAGGATCCATACATTTCATTGAAATGAAATCAAATCACCAGAAATTATATGTAAGTGTCTCTCTTAAATAAGAAACTGTAAAAATATATTTATCTGATATAGGATAGGACCATCAAATTACATGTAATGGAAGCTTCATTGTTATCTTCAGTAGGCTCTTCATCCATCACCCAAGACAAAAATACATATTGACATGATAATTGAAAAAAATACGACCAACACAATCCTTTGGCTTCTTCAATGATAAATACTTGTTCATATCATTCATTTATATCTACCAAATTCTTATATCAATTGAATTTCCATGGAGGATTTAATTCCTTATTATTTGAATATTGTGATACCTTTTGGAGAGAGGATAAAATGAGGATGTAAATTTACTCATTTCCCACTATGATTAGTGATGTTGAAATCTTATAGGAGCAAATGGTTTTAGATATAATCACTTGCGACCAAATAATTTAAAAATATTGAATATTAATGTTTAATGACAACATTTATTTTTTATGGAAATTAATTTTCATTCCTTTATTTGATAGAAAATTTTACACTTTTTTTTTCTGAAAGTGGGTCATTCTTGGGATTCAAGCATTATTGTATATTAAATATCATCAGGATTTGAAAATATAGTTACTTTTACTAGTTCTTAGATTAATAGAGATAATATATCAATATTAGTTTTCATGATGGTTGTAGTTTTGGTTATGTATTTTTTGAAAAATTATGTGGGTTTCAATTAAGGATAGACATCAATTTCTCTGTAAATGTTTTCCCCAAAAAGAGTATCATATTATTTCCCACTGATCACATGGAACCCATATATCAATATAAATTTTAATTTATTTAATTTATTTAATAAGAAAGAAGTTTGAATAAGAAAAAAATTTCACCTTGGATTGAACCAATTTTTTCCCTAATACAATAATGGTATATTGTGATTATTCATCAATTATAAAAATTTCATTATGTGAAATTAGATAATAAACACAAATTACATAGTATAAATAATATATTTGAAAATTTTAAAGGATCTAAGTAGTTTGGGGAGAATTATTTGTGGTTACCACTGCCCTTAATTTTTTCTTATCTTGAAAATTATTTTTTTGAATGAAATTCTGGTTTTCTTACGATTGAAATAGCAATGTGGAAGAAATTTTATAATTTTAAAGATATTTTGTTGAAGTATATTTTATATGTAATTTTTTCGAAGTGTTAATTTCCTATTTCTGAGATTATGTTATTAGGGTATATCAACTTTGATTTTTTTTTCTAGAATACAAAAATATAGTTAAAGTGGCTATATCAACATATTAGACAAATAATTATTTCATGACTCATTTTTCCTCAAATTATTAGGATTTTTTTCTTTATCCATATCTTCTCAAATGTTATCATTTTATATTAAAATTTTAAATTGGGATGTAGTGATGTTTTAGTGGGTTAAAAAGTACTAGCTAGGTTTTTAGGAGTTTATCAAGACATATAATTATTTTCTATCATCAATATTACCAGAATATTTTATTTAGTGTACTGTGATTTAATAGAATATGGATTGTGATACTTGATTATAAATACAGACAAAATGGGGGTGCATGGATCAAAACAATATGAAAAAAATGATAAGAACATTTGATGAATAATTTAGAGATATATTAGAAAATTATTCCTTCAATATCTATAGGATTTAACTATTTTGTGAGTTGTTCCTATTGTATTTGAACCATATGATTGGGAACTATATATTATCATAATTAAACATGATATTTTGTAAACTAAATTGGGAAAATGTCTTTATAATATTAACATTTAGATGTATCATAAACAATGGTAAGGTAATTTTGAAACATATTCGTTAATTTTGATTACCCAAGCAGTGAATGGATTTTTGATTAAATAAAAATTGACGATATATATAGATAATTACACTCTATAGGCTAAAAATGTGGTTGGTTGAATTGTGTTATATACAATCAATTTATTTTAAATTATTGTGGACTATGTAAAAAATAAAATGAGTAATCATGAATTTTTTTACCAGCGACACAGTATACGGTGGTGAGAACATTAATGAGTGGCCACTAGCTTCTATACCTATACACTATTTCTAGTATATAATAGATTTTCCATCAAATCTAATGAAATAATTTACAAAATATTTTTATAATTACTATTTCTTGGAATATCATGGAGTAAAATAAATTTACAATGATATTACAAAATAGCTTTGGTAGAGTATAATGATGATAAAAATAGAAAAAATATCATCTAAATATTTGAATTTTATATAGGTAAATGTTTTACATTATTAACTTACACAACCATTGAAATATTTTTTTATATTGACTTGAAAATGATATAACATTATGGTGGTTTTTTTTATTTTGTGTACTTAGGACACCACATGAGAAAGATATTATTTAGATAATTATGCACTACCTTATGAAATCATCTCACCTTGTATGAATTTGAGATATATCCTCAGATAATGATCTGGGAAATATAAATGTGATAGAATTTATAAAGATTCATGGGTTATATAATGGGGTGCCCAAACCCACACTATAAGATTTAGTGTAAAAAAACTTATACTTTTGACATAGAATTTTATACTATGTGAGATGACCAAAGATAAACATTATATCTCATAAATAATACCAAAATAAAAATAATTTGAGGTTTATTTTCATTTAGGATTAGTTTTAGAAGTATCAAATTTCATAATACTTTTGAACATTTCACTATAACTAAACAGAACTAGTCCCCCTTCTATACTCTTCAAAGGTTATACTCATATCCATAACCTAGGGAATAGAAACATAAGAAATGGATGATCTCAAATTATTAGTAAGGTAACACTTATCCAAATTTAATAAAAGATTAGATAATAAAAATATAATAAAAAATTATAATGAGAGAAATATCGTATTACAAATAATATAAAATAATAATAGTTGTCTCTAAGTCTTAATAGTAGGATAATTTATCTCAAATGAATGAACATTTACCAAGGAATAACTGTGTGAGATGATAAAAATGATCCATGTATCATAATAAAAAACATGTGAAATAAAAACATGGTATAATTAGAGGAAATTGAAACCATAATATTGTGAATCAATTTAAGAGAAATATTGTTTAGGAACAACCTTGTGAACAAACACAAACATGATCATGTTCACACACAATCGTGTGAACAAATTTATATGATATCATGTCTATGGACCATAAAGTGTTCAAAGAAATATAACATCATTTCTGCACACCATCTTGGGGAAAAAACATATGTGATCATGTTGAGTCATAATAATTTTTAAAAAAACTAACATGATAATATCCACACACAACCTTATGAACAAATCATAACATAATCATTTCCAGAAACAAAATTTTTATCTCAGGAGATATAAAAACATCACCTATGCATTGGATGGGGTTATATGAATCACACTTGAATCATCTCCACATACATGATCCACATGGAAATAATAATTTATCAAATAATTAAGATACCAATAAAATAAAATGGATTTCGTAACATTTCTAGATGATATAATCCAAATTATACTCAAGATTATAATTGCCTGATAAACACCATTAAATAGAATTAACATTTTATTTAATAAAAAATTAATTTTCACTCATGATAAATAATTGCAAAAATATAAATTCTTTAGAGATTAAGATGAAAATGGAATTGAACCCAAAAATATGATTTAAAGTTATTTTAACACTATCCTAAAATTTGATGTTACGAGTCACAATCACAAGTTTTTTTATGAAGTTGAAATGTAGATGTTTTTTTAAACCCTATTTACAATAGAGTATCAATAATGTAACCTCAAAAAATAAAAAATAAAAATCTCAAGGAAATATAGAGTTGAAGAAAAAGAAAAAATATATGGATGGAATACCATTTTAATACATTAAAATACATGTATTGAAACCCACATTAAAAAATTACTGATAAATCTTCTATTTGAAAAGTAATAATGAAATTTTTTTATATCACTAAAAATAAAATATATTTATATTTTAAAATAATAAAATAAATCACTGGTGAGAATATTTTACATGAATGTTTATGATAATGATCTAATTTAGAGAAAATGTGATTAAATACAAACATCATCATCTTTAATGATGAAAGAAATTCATCATTGTAATTCCCATGAAAATAAAGAATAATGGAATTAAAATATCATAATATAAAATAATAAAAAAATTAAAAACATAGTCAATGATGTAAAATTATGACTTAATAAATGAATTTATGTCACGAAAATACCATAACTTTTATTCCAAACATCCATTTGAACTCTTTAACCATTTTAAAAAATAGATATTTCCCTTTGAGGATATCTTGATAATAGAGAAATTAGTTTTTTACCACAGATAAAAGGGAATAAATACATGGTGTAATACTCCAGGATAACTAAAATTGGTATATGTCTAAGATGAATTTAAAATTAGAGGAGCCTTAAAGTTGTGGTGGAAATATCCTTTTTAATTGAGGAGAGTGTCATTTTTTTAATAATATATAGTAAAAGTCAGTATTCAATGGTCAAAAGGGTATAATAATGACAAATAATGTTTTGGGGGATTGTTTAATACCAATGAACCCTTGATAAATTATTTAAACTCATTTTTTAAAAATATTATCTCTTTTATCCCATCAATTTTCATGTTTTCCATTTTCATTTTTACCATGGAAATTAAATTTTTACGCAAGTAATTTTTTTATTCTTATAAATTAAATAGCCTTTATGGAATATTTTCTAAATAGTTATTCTAAATATAAAAAAATTTATCAAATAATATTTTTAATGATGTGAAAAATTATTCTTACTCTTTTTGCTCATAACATGTAAAAATTATTTTTATTAAAATCATATTTTTAGCTTATATTTTTTAGAATATGATAAAATTATCAATGGTTTTTATTCTAATGTAACTAATTAGTTTATTATTAACTACATAATATTTATGCTCTTTTTAAATCAAGTCAAATCTGAAAACCACTTTGTGAATATTTAATTAAAAGAAAAGTCCAAAATAAATTATTAGAATAAAGTACTTCTTGAATTCTAAAATGTTAAACCCATATTATCTAAATTAATTGTAATATATTAAGTATATAATTTTTGTTATTAATTAAAAATTTAATTACTATAAAATATTAACTTTTTATATTATTCATAATTTCTAATTATATAATAAAAGTCTCTGTATTTGTTAATGTGGAGTCTATCACAATTTATTAAAAAAATCCATCTTTTAATAGAAATATAATAAATTCACTTTATTATAATAAAGTCATGATAGATCAAACAAATTAATTTGGATATTTTTCAAAGTAAATTACATAAATTAAGAATTCTACCTTTACATAGAAATATAATATATAATGCAAAATAAATTTAAATAGGAATATGACTATTTGGATAATAACACTCTTTATTCTTATTAATTATCAATTAATAAATAATTTTTTGTAAATATATTATTTTTGTAATAAATATATTATATCATTAATCCATAATATATTTTTTATACAATAAAAAATCCTAACTTTTTAAATTAATAACTTTGAGGAAAATACATTTATTTTTATTAAACGATCTAATTAGTTATTTAGTAATGCTAATATAGTAATATTATTTCCTTGATATTAAAATTGAACCTTTTTTTATTTATACATATATTTCATGTTGTATTAATTTTATTTATACAATAAATTCAATTATTATAATTATAGTTAATACATATAATGAGATATTAATAAAAATGCATCACAATATTGTTTTAGTTCAATTTGGAATGTGAGGAAAGCTATCAATAATGTTCTATTTATTTAAAGGAACGATATATAGTAAAAAATTCTATTATTACACAATTTTCAATCATTACAGAAATAAATCTATTGTTTTCATAATTGTTCTTGAAAGAAATTTATAAGATGATGGGTTCTCATTTGAAGATGATTATGTCATATCATCACAAAAAAATATTGGAAATTAGAACACACCATATAGACATTGAAAAAAATTATATGAACATGTAAACTATACATTAAGACATCATGGGAAGCTCTTATCCCTTTGCTACTGAATATTTAAAAAACATTTATCAAGCAGCAATTTGGATGGATGCTTTCTGATTGAGACAGGAGGACCAGGATAATAACTATTATGTTTAATGTATATATGAGAGAAATTTATCTTGGGGAATAGTTTTTTTATGAGATAACTAATTAGTTTTATTTAATCTAAAAGAGTTTTTTATTTCTAAATTTTTTTATTATCAATATAAATTTCTTTAAAAAATAATTATTTATGCTTATATTTGAAATCTTTTTTTTTACATGTGAATACATGGTTAAGGTATCAATGACTCGATAATCAATAGATATTGACACCTCGGTATATTGTTCAATTTTAGATTATTTATCATATTAATAATATATCTATTAATTTAGGGATTATGTTGAAGTTTGTTTAATTACATGACAGATTCTTTGTTTCTCAAATATGCCTTGTCCTATGTATGATGGAAATTGGGTTCTCTATTCCATTAGAAAAATTACACAAGAAAAAAAATGAAAATATAAATTAACACTAAAATGAATAATGTACTAAAATGTAATGAGGAAACATAAATTAGTTAAAATTAGTTTATCATATAACCAAATATTTCATCTCCACCCCTAAAACATTTTATTAATATATATTATTACTTTAAATTTAAATGTACTAAATATACATGTCCCCAAATTTTGGAGGGTTTAGATAAAACCAAATAGAAAAAACATTACCTTTAATTTTAGTGGTATAATAATGAAACCAAATCCCTAAATTTTTTGGTAGTGAAATACCATATAGAAGAAAAATAAATCATGTTTTGATAGTTCAAATACTATCCTTATATTTTAAATTCTATAGTCTCTTTTAAGAATGATAATTAAAATGATAGATAAATAAATACTTAATTGATCATGGTTGATATGGTCAATGAAGAACCCAATCCTACAAAATTGAGAAACCTACAATTTTAAGGAGGTTTCAAAATATTTATCCACATCAACCACATGAACAAAATTAACGAGTTGTATTTATAGATCTTTGTGGTTTATCATATGTTTTTATCTATTATGGTTCAATTCATGCAAAATAGAACCATTAAAGATAACTTCTAATGGTGATTTTTAAATTTTAGAAATTTTTATTATAGTATTTCAATAAACCAAAAGCTTTACATTTCTTATATCAAGAGGAAGTTATTCATACCCTTTTCTAGTGATGTTTTGTTGAAAACTGATATTTTTAGTCTGAGTGGTAATAAATTCAGACCACCATTTGAGTAAAAAAATGACCATACAAAACATTTCATTAATTATGAAAGATTTATATAATTTATTGAGATTTCCATTTATATAAGGATCACATCAATGTAAAATATGTAGCTTATGGTATCATAAAAAATAATAGGAATTACAATGTTTAATAAATAGAGTCTTATGAAATATTCAAGTTTTTTCATGTCTAATTTTGAATATGTAAATAGTCGAATCAGAATTTAATAAAGCTAGAAAATATTTTTATATTTTATTTTTATTTAAAAGTAACAAAATATCTCCTCAATAATATATATATATATATATCATGTCAACAACCAAACACAATAGGTATAAAAATTATAAAACATCACTATATAGATACAAATCATCAATCACATCAAGGAGACATTTGAGGATGGATATAGCTAATACATATTTTATCAAAGTCGAAAAAATTATATAATATTACTAGATTTACAATGTCATAATAAAAACATAATTTCAATTATTTGAGCTCATGATATGGTTTAAAAATAGAGATCATGCAAAACCAATATATCTTTTACACTAGTGAAAAAATTGTATCTCTCAACAAACTTAAAAAAATGCAGATCAGATCAAATAAATAACATGTATTACATAATTAATGAAAAATAAACATTTATTTTCTATTTTAATGGTTTAAAAAACTTATTATATAATCCACTTGGATAATTCCTCAAAAAATAAATACATTAAATTTACAAAGTAATGAGGAAATGTTTTGTAATTATTAACATTGAACAACCAATGGAAAAGAAGCCAACAATCACTCCCATTTTGGTAATTACCAATCACACAAAATATTATCCCCTTTTGGATTTAATTTAGAATTTTTAAATCAATTAAGTAAAAGAAAATATTTAAGCATAAATCTCAAGAGAAACATATGGTACTTAGAGGATAGTAATATCACAATTCCCTCCACATATAATAGATAATCATAATTCATTACATGTGAAACCACAGTCATGGTGCTAGGAGTGAAATGATTATACACTTGAAAACTAATAAGTATTAATCGTTAGTTTTCCTCACTAGTGGTCTTCCCCTTAGTGAAATAGTTTATGTCAGGGACCCATAAATATCAGAAAATTATAACCAATGAATTCCTTAATGATATATAATGAATTAAAATAATCTAAAAATAACATGCAAAATCCCACCAACATGGTATAATAGATCAAACTATAAATCATTCAAATTACCCAAACTAGTGTATTATAAAAAAATTTAAATTAATGAATGTGTTGTTTTATGGACAATTTGGACATTAAAACTGGTCACATAACATACTATTATATGAAAATAAAAACACTTATGATATCCCATTAATGTACCATTAGGCTGTTCATCAGAGTTTTGATATGTTGTATCAAAATTATATTGAGAAACACAGTGTTCGTTCTCTCTACAATAAGAACACTAATTTCACCATACATGAAGTATTTTGCTATCCTACTATTTCAAGTGGAAAGAAACATAATCATTAATAATTGAATAGTAGAAAAGAGGACTAAAACATCTTTTTCCAATCTAAAAACAAGTTTAATATCAATAAATATATTATTTTCATTGAATCATAAAATAAATTATATATTAAATAATTAAAACAAATGTAAAATCGTATTTTTTATTAAAAAAAGTGATTGAATAAATTCAGGAATAGATTATAGCCTATGTATTCTATAAAAAAGTTTTTCAGAATCTTAGATATAAAAATTTACATATATTTTAATATTTTCCACATTTTATTATTCTATTTAACAATTAAAAAAAATAAATGTGAATTTATAATATATAATAAAAAATAATTGTGATTTGAGGGATTTTACCAAAGATGATTTTTTGAATAAATAAGAAAAATTTACTTTCTAAACAATATTTTAAATCCAAACTATCCATTAATAAAATAGAGATTTTATTGTGATAAAAGAGGATTTAAACTATATAAAAAACAATTTTTAAAAAATAATATTACATTATCTAATGTAATTATAAAATGATTTAGAATACCATATTTATGTAATTTTATTGTATATACAAGATAATTTGTAAGTGAAGTGGAACATTGTTTTTCATAAAAATCATGAATTTTTCATTTCTTATCCACCATGTATACACTGTATTTTATGAAAATAATTATAAACATCATTTTAATATATCAATTTTAATGATTTATCTTTTTTGGGACCAATTTTTACACATATATAAAAAAAATAAGTGGTTTATTTTATGACTTTATGTGCCAATAAGTTTATCTAGTAATTTTATACACTGGATAAATTTTTGGAGATCCACTAAAGTCACATAGAATTAAAATGATAAATAATTATTTTTATATTTAATTTAAAGGATAATTTTTACATTTCATTAGACTATTAATCATTTTCATTATAAACATGAATATATTTCTTTTTAATTCCATGATTTTTTTGGTAAGTTCCCGAAACACATCCTCAAGTTCATTTATAGAAATATTATATCATTATAAGAAATGTTATTCGGAAAATAATTCTAGGAATAACTTATTATTGATCCCAGGATATTTTTTAAGAATATTTTTAGTTATTAGGATTTATTGAAACCCATGTTGATGTTTCTTGGATTTGATATTTAATGAGATTCCTCTAGCATTTAGTATTGAGTTTAGAGAATAATAATCAATGAATGTAAGGTGAATATGTTTAATTTAAGGGATTATACTATATAAAAATAAATTATATTAGAAATTTAGTTTTTTTATAATTTATTTATTTTAGGTGAAGTATAAACATTGATCCTAGAGTAATTGAAGATAATTTGAACAACTCTGGATAAGTTAGGAGTTGCTTGAATTTTTTTTAATTAGAGTGATTTTATATGTAATTTACCTAAATAATTAGAATATTGTGAGTTTAATATTGAATATAATATTATTATTGGAAACATTATACAATGAAGATATTTTACTTGTGTTTTCTATAACATCATTATCTCACTATATCCTCATTGACAAAATAGGGGTTTTCCCAATGTTCACCAATATTATTAGTTCCCCATCCTTGGTTTTGTAGGAAGTTGAATCAGGATTTTAATGTCATGGATTTATTATTCTTCACCTCCTATATTTATAATTCACTCATATCCTAGAATTATATTCTATTCATTTTTTGTTGATCTCATGATGTATTTAGTTTTTTTTGTGGAGAATTAAGGTGCACCAAATGCAGAGGATTTGTTTTTTTCATTGGGGATTTTTTATCACCAATATTGATTAGTCTAGATATCAATCTCTATACATATCTATAGCTAAATATCCCACAATTAAGTCCCTATTTTGAATGTTATTTGTGTGTTAACAATTTTCTGGGTTTGATATGGTGGATTCAGTGACAGATCCAGAGGGCACGATGACTATTGTTTCATATTTTTATTATTATTTTTGATTCATTTATGCCTCTATTTACTTATTAAATTAGTTTACATCTTGATCAATCATATTTTTCATTATCTTGGCCCTATGTGGGGGCTCTCATGGTTGATTGACATGTTCTTATTGAGCATATAAGGGACTATGAAACACAAATTTAGGACTTTAATGATTGTTTTAATTAGAACTTCTAGATGAACTAATTTACTCATATAAAAGAATTAGATTCCTAAAATGGGTAGATAGGAAAACTATTTATCAATAAACAAATGAAACTAAGAGGTTCACATAGAAGGGTGGGTTTTGTCTAAGAGAACACCTTCTCTGGAAATTTTTGATGAATGTGTTTTCTTTGACATCTCCCTTTATTATATATTTTGTATATTACTATTATTTTTTCTTTTTTAATATATTTTTATAATTATAAAAGAAAAAAAAAATAAAAAATAAAATGGTATATAACTTTTTTTATAGTTAGTATTAATTTAAACAAAGTATTTGGATAATATTACATAAACATTAACCCCCACCCTTATAAGTGAGATGTACTGGATATATTTTCTAGGATTTCAATGTGGGATTATTACAACACATTTTAGAATTTAATAAATCATATATTATTTACAATAACACATTATTGATAATAAATTGTAAATCAGAAAACATTTTTAACAAATAGTAATTTTTAAATAATATATTAAATAGTAACTAATTTTTTAATAGAATGATTACTAATAATGTAATTAATATTGTTAAAACTATAATTAACATACAAAATTGTTTTCAAATAATGGGATAAAAAATATAATTACTAATAAAAATATAAATTTTTAAAAATTTATAATATTGAATATAAATAATTTAGTTTAGAATAATTTTAAATTCATATTTAAAAATAATTGATAATAATTAATAATTTAATTATAATTAATTTCATCATAATTACTTTACTTAATAATAATGATATTATTAATTATTATTAAATATTAATAATTTTTCCCCTAGAAATTAATTTCTATTTATTTTTTAGGCTAATAATAATACTAAATTTCTAAAAGGTAAGGGGACCTCACCATGTTATTTTAAACTAGAAAACACAACCTTTTTCTTATGGTAGAGGGATACAATTAAATGAAATTCTTGGCCCACAGAAATTAATCCTCAATACATCGGCCCATTTTTCAAAGTATATTTGTTATCCTGAAGGCCACTTCAATAACCAAATGCCTGCAAGGCCATGTCACAAATTCCTATGTCGCACATGTGAACCATCACAGGAATTTGGTTATTAATAAGATAATTCATAATACTTCAAAATAATGAAATTAATAATATAATAAATAAATATAATTATTCCCATAAATGTCTTAAAGGGTAAATTTCTTGATTTTAGAAATGAAATTTTGGGTCATATAAATTTTATTTCGTTTGTTATATTTATGAAGTTATTTTTATTTTCTATTGTTCTCGATAAGTTTTGTCGATGAGTCAAATTTCATTTAAATTGTACTTATAATTTATTATTTATACATTTCAAAATTAACCTACTTGAAGTATAATAATGTTAGAAGTATATGATTTTCAAACCCTATAAATTATAATGTAAAAATACAATATAAATTAAATTTGAAAAAATGACTAAACTTACCAATATGGTTCATTCATGGGTTTAGATACCCGACTCCATGATCCTCAAATTTGTTAAAAAATAAAAGGAAAAAGAAAACCAAAGAGTTTCAGAACAATTACCCACATAAATTTGTTCCTAAAGGCCAAAAATAAGACCACTATTCAGGTCAGTTAAAACTAAAGGCCCATTGATTTGGCCCAATGTTTTTATTCATAGGTCTTCCTGCTTTGTCTCCTTAGGATCAATAGGTTCCTTACCGTCTCTACTCTAACTAACGAGGTCAACCCCATCTAATCATTTCCATGCAATGTAAGATGCATCCCAAGGTTTTCTCATGGTCTTTCCACATCTTAAGGCTATCACTGTCACCCTACTTCTCATGGTCAGATATATTATCACTAGAAGATTCCTGATCACCATCCTCACCATCGAGAATCTCTTATCGAGGTCGTTTCTCTAGTGCAAAAAAATGTGTCCATCTTTCTCTCCATACCAATGTCCTATCCAGGGATAACAACACCCCATGATCTGTAATGAAGTCATCACATATTATAATATTGAGATTCATCCATTAATAATCATCATAAAATCATCTTCCACATATAGGGGCCTTGACGACAACTCAACATGATGTCTTCAAAGCTGATTAGAGTCATTAGTTCCTCGTCAGTGCCAAGGTTATAGCACCCCTCTTCCAAATTCCAAAACCGCACATTGGAAAATAATTATTCCCAGGATACCCTACCATCCATAAAGAATAACATCCAATAAATGATTCAAAATAAAGTGGGAAACCTAACTCTTGATCTGACCTCTCTTATCCCATTGATAATCGCTACCGCCAAGGTTCATGATGATGATAGTAAAAGATAACATATGAAAAAATAGATGTCCAAAATTTATTGCATACCTAATTTGGTATTTCCAAACATCGTTTCCTATTCATGAAATATTAATTTATAGAGTGTTCGAATTGATAAGACTTCATCTCCCATTTCTTCACCAGGACACTCACTGCCAGATTTATCCTCATGATATTTGGTTCCACATGGTGAAAACGTCTCGTAGTGCCTAATAATATCATCGACAAAGATCATTCATGTGATAAATGGAATTTTACAAAAAAAATTGGAAATCACCATTAAAATATTTAGAGACTTGTTATCCCTTGTTGAGAGATAAAATCTCTATATTACACAATAAATCATTGACAAAATATATAAATAATAATTTAAAATAAATATAATTTCCGAAACAAATTTATTGAAACATAATTTCAATGGAAAAAAATGTTTTTATTTCAAAACATAACATTGTTTCTAATATATTTTCATTAAAATATATCATTTTCAATTATTATTATATTTTTGTTGATATTTGTTTTGTTATTTAAAAAAAATTTGTAATTTTTTTGCATTCAATTTACATTGAATTATTTTGTAATTTTACAATATATGTTATAAATATCAATTGTATTTTACTTGTACTTAATTTCTTATACATAAATTGTTATATGTGTAAATTTATTGGTTTTAATCAATAATGTTTGTGTCATGTAAATTAATTTTATGATTATTAGATTTATGAAATTATTTTAATTTTCAATTTTTTTATATTTTTATTTTATGTATTGTGTTTAATTTAGATTTTACTTATAGTTTATATGTAGTCTACTAAAGCAACATAGTAAAAAAATAATAGGTTTTTTATTTTTCTAGTGAGAGACCTTAAAATATTATAGAAAATTATCTATAAATACAATAAAAATGAAATTTAAAACATAGAATAAACACATAAAAATATTTAAAAAATAAAATATTCTCATCAAAATAATAAACCTATGCTGATATTGTTGATACAAATTATTTTGTTTCAAAGAATAATATTTGGTTTTTAAAAGATGTAGGTAACTCTAAAATCCAACAAAATATAAAATATAATTTTATTTTAAATGAAATTTTGGGCATGAACTTAATACATATAAAATAACTAGATATAAACAAGAATAAATATAAAAAATATAAAAAATTAAGTACTACTAATATTATATTACCAGGAATGTTCGTGTATTGAGTGTACTCATATCTAAAAATTATTAATAAATATAGGAGTATGACAAATTTAAAACATTTAACACACTAAACTCAACCAAGATATGAAAGTAGAAAAACCAAAACCACCGAAATCAACAACCAATGAAATTGAAAACACAATCCATAAATAAAGTGGTCCTATGACCCAAAATATCCATTCCATATAGCTCATCATCTATCTATAGATCAATTTCAACACCTTTCCACTAGGTATCCCGATTTTGTTGTTAGATGTATTCTAGCATGTTGTACAATACTAAGTTTTTCTATGATATAAATACCCTTTTAATTTAAATTTAAATTTGTATTATTACTTGATGTGAAAAACTAGTGACTTTATTTGAGTTTATATTGTGTTCGGGGCATGTTAGGAGCCTAAACAACAGTTTTTGGAAATGATATGTGAGCAACATGGTTAGTAGGAACTGTGGGACCTAGGTCTCATAGTTTGAGTAAACAGTGTGGGGTGGTGTTCAGGTCTCTGTTATAGGATAAAATGAATGTGTAAATTTTTAAACCAAGGATTCACACTTATGTGGGGGTGGGGGGCTATATATTTATAGTGTGGTGAAAATGGTATGTATATTATTTTCAAAACCATGTGCATGGATGGTGGGGGATAGGTGTGGAGGAAATGAGGTTCAAAAGTTTGGCACATGTTGTGGCCCACCGTATGAAAAAACTATACGAACACTACATTTTGGGTGAAATTACATTTTCAACATTAAAATTATATTATCCAAAGACCTATTCTACCTCTTTTTTTCTATCATATAAACGCTCTTTTCCACCACCCATTTCAGATTTATTCAAGACAAAAGCATTTCTTTGGTGTTAATTAACAATCAAAACTCAAAATCTAATTCTAATCATCTTATTGTATTTCTACTATTAAGGGATTAACTTCTTTGTATTATTTTTTCATTTGAATTTCTATTAATGATGTTATTTTAGGGGAAAATGATATTACATATATCCAAATAATTCATCTGTTTCTCTATTTCCTCCCATTCCAGGTCGAGTTAGGAGTTGGTACTGGATGAGTATTCCACCATAGGATAGATGTTGGTGGTGTATAACTTTTCTTGAATTCTATGGTAGTTATATATATATATGTATTTTATTATGTTGTATGTTAAATCATTCAGGTGTTTCTCCTAAAAATAATTGAATTACTTGATTAAATTATTGAAACCCTGATAGTTTACCAAAATAGCACCCTGATATGGTTGGAGGTTGTCCACCACAACCTCAACCACCCTTTAGGTGTGTTTAAATATCTAACCCGTGATATACCACTCTTTTTGGTGTGTTTGTTAGCTCTCTATCTTAGTAGGAGCTGTAATGGATTGAATGATATGTCAAGAGATGGTTTATATATCATTTTCAATGTGTTTACATAATATTAAATGATTAAATTGATTAAATGGTAAATGTGAAATAATTTTGTTGAACTCATGGATTGTGTGTATTTATAAAATGGTTTATCAAATGATTAAGGAAATGGTTATAATTATAAATAATTCCAAGGACGTATATACTACATTGTTCATAACTATATTGAATTACATTGAAATATCTTCTCTCTGGATTCATAATTATATTGAATTTATACTCCATGGATTCAGAAATTTATTGAATTCAATGGAAATTTCTATTTCATTGATTCAGAATTATATTTAATGTCATGGAAACTTCCACTCCATGGATCATGGAAATTTCAACTCCATGTATTCAAGATTATATTTGATGTCATGGAAATTTCTACTCCCTTGATCCAAGTTAATTTGTATTCCAAGTCAATTTATACTCCATGGATACCGTCATTGGGTCTAATACTTTATTAAATTGAAAAGAGCATTTAGGATTCCTTGGAGATTTCTTCTCAAGGATTTGGCCCTTGTGGGTTGGACTCTAAATTACTCAGTATAGGCCTTAATAGATATCACACCATGCTTTACAGATTTACCCATTATGGGTGTCTGGTAATAATTGTTAAACTATATAGTATTACTCCAATATTATCATGATTTATAGTGACCATTAATGGGAAAAAGGTATCACCTTTATATATATAACACCTACTTATTATTTTATATTACTGTAATATAGTGCACACTACAACTGATTTTATACAGATACTAGAATTTTTATAGACAGTGTTGGGGGTGGCCTACTACATGTTATATCACACCCTAGTTGGTCTATCATTGGGTACCCAGAATGTCTTCATGGATACAGGTAGGCACTGAGGATAGCACCACTTCATAAAGCTTGATTGATATGCTTATGAGAAGGGGATCACAAGACCAAGATATTCTTATGATTCTATCTCGTGACTTTTCTTTTTGTAATTTATTTTTATTTTGATTCATGAATTATACTAGAATATTGTTTCCATTTACTATATACCATTCTATATAGAGACATGACATGTTTATAATTTTTTATATGACATTGATTTTGGTTTTGATCGTCATTATTTCCATCTCGATGTTATCTATTATAGATGTTTTATACAATAATTTCTCTTATTTATTAAATTTTCCTACCTATATATCCCTCTGATCAAGAGAGTATTGTCTCCCTACTATTCCATTATAGACACTCATTGCTAGTTGTTAGCCACTAGAATATAGAGAGGTGTGATTGAGGCCATGTGACCCATCATAATGGGAATCGTTTAGTGGAACTCAGATGGGGACATTAGAAAGTGGTATCAAAGGATTAATTTTATATCCTTAATATTTTGACAAAATAGAAATAATATTATAAATTAATTTTTATTTGTTAATGTGTTGTTCTTTGGAGTAGTTGACCCACGTATATGAAAAAAACTAAATTTACTAGAATTTCGATTTTTTAGGATTTACCTTGTTACCGTTGATTCGAATTCACCATTGGGTGATACACATAAGGTTTGATGTTTTTTGGTTATAATTTTCTCTCCCTGTCCCCCTGAGATAAGGTAATTCCATTTCATGAATCTTTTTTATCACTTATTAGGATTAATATTTCATGCGTTATTTCATGCCAGATAAGATGAATTACTTGACTGTATGAAATGATTATTCAATCCTTCTGTAATATAATTTTTATTCGACTAAAGTATCTTTCAAGGGATTGAAAATAATATTTGGTAAATAATATTCATGTCATATCCTAAATAATGTTTTCATGTATAGGCTACAGTTGACACCTTAAGAAACCAATTATGGAATGTTGGGCCATAGACCATTGGACGCATGGGCTATGACATTTTATGTTTGGGATTAAATGGATGAAACAATTTGATTTATAAGGTGTATTATCCCTTATTAATTAGAAGTGGTGATCCATATGGTTCAACCATTCTAAAGTAAATTGTAATAAATAAATGAATTTAAAATAAATTTAAATTATGAAATTGGAAATTTAACTATTAAATGGAGTTTACAATTTCAATTGACAGTCCATATATAGGGACCTATATTGTGGAATAAAAAACATGACCCATACCTAACCTTAATAGATGAATTTAGACAATGTCGCTGGTATTATTTATGACTATTCCCATTATCTAGTCTTAGATTTAAGAATATGAAGGTGTGTGTGGATTATTTATAAGATAGATTATACCTGTACTATGATTATATTTATGATTGGGTTGTTACTGAATATTTTATTAGGTGTATGTTTTGAATTTATAGATATATTTTACAACACAGCCTCCAAGAATGCATCGGGAGGGTTGTGATGACTACATTTCAGTGGTGGTCATCATTGATATACTAGTAGAACCTTCATTATTTCCACATATTTTATTGTTTGGTTTCCTTTGTATAGGTGTTGATTCCCACATTTAAGAGAGTTTCCCGCATTTTTTGCAGACAGTTAAAGGAGCCCCATAGCCTACCTTGTCTATAGTAGAGATAACATTCGTGTTACAGAAGTATCATCTACCTACTATTTTTGGGAATGACCTACCATAGGATACTGAGATGTGGCTTGATACTAATTTATAAATATTTGAGCACTTGGAGGATTCTCTAATGTAGAGAGTCAATATTTCATTGTATATGCTACATGGAGACTCTAAGTACTCTTGGGATGTTCTATACAAGGATGATAGGCTCCCACACATTGTTTAAAGGGATTTTAAATCTTCTTTTGACATATTATGTATAGTTAATCTAATAGATGAAGATGATTTTGATTTTATGTTTCTAGAGTAGCGTAAAATAATTGTTAGGGGGTATTTATCTCACCTTACAATGCTTAGGTGATTTGTGCTCATATACCATGATGATGATCCATCTACAACGAGATTATTTGAGAAAGGTCACAATTATGTCGTAAATTCATAGGTGAATGTGTTTTGTTTGAATAATTTTACTAAGATAGAAAATTATGTGTTGATTACTGAACGGAACCTGCGATAATTAGGGGGCACAAAGTAGGGTAGTACATCTTCTTGACCCATTTTTTCTATGTCAGCTGGCAGGAAACAATGTTTTATGGATTCTAATAAGGGGAACACTAGCCAGGGTGTGAGGGATAGTGGTTCTATATTCATTCAGCAGTGTGAAAGGTAGGGATACATAAAGATCTAGTGTGATAATGAAAAATTCTATTTTCACTATTTCGGGGGGATGAGACATATGAGACATTTTTGAAACACCTTTCCTCCACTGGTTAGTGAGAGGTGGCTGATAGTAACACCTGGTTCAGGAGTGGGTTTCATATCTCCACATTAGGATAGGATCTTGAGTACTATCAGTCATTCAGGCTGAGGTTGTGGTAGTGGATGGGGGATCCATAAACCAGTTTCACCTCGATAGAAGAATGGGGCTACTCAGGATAATGAGGTTATTTCTCAAGGTCATAATTCAGACCATATATTATTAGAACATCCTATACCTAAAGAATATAGCTTTGGGAAATATTTTGTGAGATGTGTAATCTTATTATATTCCACTCTAGTATCTTTACTTTTTTATATTGGTGAGTTATATTCATTTATATATATATATATATATCCTTGGGCTCAATGTCAAATTTTCTGATGGAATTGTGAAACTCCATACTATATTGGAGATACAATTGGAGGTTGTTCAACCATGTAGAGAGATTCCCCAAGATGTTTTTGGGTTTCACTTTGTACATGATCTCTTTAACCTTGAAATGATGATATCTAATGTCATACTCTGAATGGATTGGTTGGTTCCTTACTATTCCCTTATCAGTTCCTATTATCAAGGGGTATCCTTCACATCACTAGAGGGTCGCATGTATATCCCTAGGGGTGAGTGGGATCACTGAGAAGTTAGATCCAGACTATAGCATCATGGGATGGGTGGCATGGCATACCATATTATTATATTATATTTGAATGATTGGGGAATGCATGAGTCATATTTACTTCAAGTGGTTAATCATTTCATGAATTTTTCCTAGATCAATTTTTATGTTTACCTCCTGAGAGAGAGGTGGGGTTCTCTATCAAGATAGTTCCAGGAGCATCAATGGTATCCATTACTCCTTATAGGATGAATACTAGTGAGATGAAGGAGATCAAGAGATAGCCGGAAGACTTAGAAGAAATGATTTTTATATGACCTATTAATTCTCCATGGGGTTCTCCTTACCTTATTGAAAAAATGTAGAATGAATGCTTAGGCTATTTATGGATTACCAAAAATTGAACCAATTGATGTTTAAGAACTAGTTTCTTTTCCCCCAGATTGATGATCTCTTCGACCAGAATCATGGGGCATGGGTTTTATCAAAAAATGATTTGAGGTCTGGTTATCAACATGTATGTGTTCAACCTTCAAACCTTACTTGTATATTTTTCATTTGTTTGTATGGTCATATAAGTATCTGGTTATTCATTTTTCTCTTATGAATGCACAAACTGATTTCATGAAAATAATGTAGCGATTTTTCCATCCTTATCTGGATTAGTTTTTTGTGTTATTCAAGGATCATATATTTGTGTATTCTCACAATACACACACCCACTGTAAACATCTTGAGATCATTTTTGATACCTTAATATAGAATCAGTTATATAATAAGCTCACAAGGTACCACTTCTTTATGTACAAGGTTCACTTGTTTGGTCATATTATCTTAGTGACAAAAGTATTTGTTGAGCCACAGGAGGTGAGAGTTGGGGTTTCCTTATAGAATCCAGAGAATGTATTTGACATAATGAGTTTCATGTGGATACAAGGATATTACATGTATTTCATACATAAAATCTCATACATGTAGGCACCTCATATGAGATTGATTAATAATGATGTGATGTTATCATAGTAAAATTAGTGTGAGATGGCCTTTCAAGAGATGGAAGTGATATTGACTTCAACAATAGTCTCAATTCCTCCAGATCTAGGTAGAATCTATACAATTTACTATGATGTATCAGGTATTAGTCTAGATGTAATTCTAATACTGGAGTAGTGAGTTGTGGAAAATGGGTCTTACCATTTGAGACCACATGAGGATAACTACCCAACACATGATCTCATGTTAGACACTATTGTTCAAGACTTGTGATGTTGGAGGCATTACTTAATGGAATATCATTTTTTTGTGTACATGTACCATAAAATCGTCATGTCCATATTAACATAGTGTCACTTAAATATGAGTCAATAGTGGTGGGTTGAATACCTATAAAAACTTGGCATCGATTTTTCCTGTATGTCATGAAAGGGTAATACTTTTTCTGGTGAAAAGAGTAGGAGGAATCAGATTCAGGATGTTTAGGAGGCTGTTTGCAAATTGTAGCTTATAGAGATGTTTTAAATGACTAACATGGAATAGATGGATGCTCGGATGGTTGAATTTTAGCTCATCCTTGTTACTAACCATAACTCTTCTAGATAGGATGAGGGTGAGATAACTGTCTAATTATAAGATCTTTGTCCTATGGGAGAGTATCACAGATGAAAATCTACATCCTGGTAAGAATGCTGGTGAGAAGGAAATTCTATGTATACAAGGTTGTATTTGGGTTCCAATTGATATATGTGAGGAGATGATGTGAGAGTTTGATACCTCATCTTAGGAAGAACATTTTTACATAACCAGTAAGTATTGAGACTTATTCTATCAATACATGTGTTTTGGTATGAAATGAGATGTAGATATTTTTGTCACTTTGTGCTCCACATGTCAATAGGTGAAGATAAAATTCTAGTGACCGAATGACCTTTTACATCAGTTTACCATTAATGTGTGGAAATAGAATGATGTGTTGATGGATTTCATGACTGTGTTATCAAGGTAACCTTGAGGTAGTGATTTTTATGGGTTGTTATAGATAGGCCCATAAAGGATTCCCATTTCCTTATGATCAAGGATAAATTCTAAATAAAATATCTTGGGATACTATATATCTGAATTATTACACACCATTATGGGGTTCCACATATGGTTATATCAGATAGGGATTACAGGTTTACATCCTAGTTTTGGGAAGGTGTAACATCCCAACCCAGGTGCAACATTCTGGTGCCATGATCCAATTGGTTGTGTGACATTAGGTGTGACTCCCCTTACACCAGAGGCTAAGGACTTTCAACGAAGGTGTAATATGTAATGCGGGGAGACTATATCATCTTTATCAAAAAATCACAATAGTAGAAATAAATATACAATACCAAATGATAATAACAATAACAAAAATAATCTCATTAACCAATAAATTTAAAAATCACATGATAATACCAACCCATTGATAACTGAATATAACCCCAAGACATAAAAATTCCATTAAATATAAGTGTCATGTTTCAAGTTAACTTAAAAAAATTATGGCACACTGAAAACTCTCCAACTAGTTCCTAACATCACATATGGTGGTCATGTCTATGCTTTATCCCAACTCAACCATCTAGCATAGTGAAATGGACCTTATAATTTCTTGTAAACATGCAGTCATTTTGGGTACATATCAGGAATCACTAGTAGGGTTTGAGTATTACCCATTAGGACACCACCAATGGTGTCTAAAACAATATCCATTCTATAATAGCTTATACAATTTTATAAAGAATAAACTACAAAACATAATGTAAAAAACAAGTCATATAAAATATTCTTGATTTAACCACATAAATAATCAAGGACATGATGACACCCATTCCAAGAATACCTGATTTAGGCAATTCATGTTTTTGAACCCCTCTCAATGGGATGATATAGTTCACAATATCAAGAGCTTTCATTAATCATTCAATTTTAAATCTACATTCATGTAATGGGGTTGTAGAATAACAATTTAGAACAGTGTGGGTATTTGGAATAGATTTCTATATTCCACAACTCAGTGATCACATGTATTATATAAATATATTGGGGGCCTAGAGAAGAATAATGGAACCCCATGCTTATTTACATTAGTATTACCTATCTCATAATATAGTCACAAATATCATATCTCTTGGTTCTATGTTTCCAACCATTTATCAATCATTACCAAAATTCATAATTAAACCCATTTCATAAATCAATTAATCTACTAGGAATAAATAATAAATAATCATTATAGTCATATCTCCACACCCTATGGGATTCTATAAATATCAGTATTTGTTAACAAATTAATTTCATAAATCCCATTATTAACCAATTTTCGTATCACCTAATCTACCAATTTAATTATCACATGGGAAATCAATCAATTAAATAATCTTATTATGAATGAAATTTCCCAAAATTGGAATTTTAAAACCACACACATGCATTTATAATCAAGACTGTGGGAAATAAAATTATACCACTGACATTAAGTTTTTTAATAGAAGTTCGCCAAACCAAAATCCCAAACTTGATGCATAATCATCAAAATTCAAAATGGAGTGGAAAACCTATGACAAATAACTATGATCATGATTCAAATTAATGTATTACAATAAAACCAAGATCTTAACCATCACCAATGGATGAAAAGTAATTCCTATTCATGTTTAAAGAGAGACATGATAGAGAGGAAACCAAACGATAAGATATTACATAACGGAAGCAAAGAAGATCCTCGAACTAGATCTTTAATTCATTAATAAAGGGATTCTAGGAGCCTTAGAATCTTCCCAGGAACTTCTAGAAATGGAAAAAATTGTCTTCTACCAAGTGGAAATAACTAGGGGTTAATACCAGAGGGTTCAAATATTTCTTTAAATTTTAAATGGAATTAAATTTGGTATGCATGGTTTTCTTAGCATGGGTTCCCTATTTTCCAAACTATATTACTTAACCAAGTTCTTCTATTTTGGATTCACATAGTTTTTTATGTGGTTCACGATCAGAAAAACCATGCAGAAACCATGAACATATACTCAGTTGGATGTTTCTTAGATTGGGGAGGGTGGTCTCATGGTTTGGCCAAACCATTTACCTACTGTGTTCCACATCTAGTTCTTGCAAAATTTGGTACACAATTTCCTAGTCAAATCTGCATTGTTTCCCCTAATCAGGCACCAAAATTATAGATCCCCTTTAGCTTCCAAAATTCTCCAACTTCACCCTAAACAAAATAGACCCGTCATATTACAAAAAAAGTGTATAATAATACATGTAAACAAGAATGAGAAATATACAAAAAGGTCAATATCATAAAATCTCTCCACATTATAATAGCTTATCCTTGATATGTAATCCCATGAATCTATATGATTGCAAGGTATGATGATTAGGCCACTTAGCCTATATATCTACTTCTCCCTCACATGTTTTCTCATGTACATGGACATGCTTCAATAATACTCATACAATTCACACATTCTTCTCCTACAACAAATTATAACATCAATCATATGATCCTAAAAGGACACATTGTTCTCAAAATCTACATCATTAACATCAATCACGTGATAAAGTTAGATGTGATACCGACAAATTTATAACACATGAAAAAAATCATGCAATGCGCTATAACTCTATTGAAGAACCAATCGTTAAACCTCATACTCGATTCCCTTCATAACATCAAATGATATGACAAGATTGAGTGCCAATATTCCATGTCTTAAAATCCTATAGTGACCAAATCTAGACGACACCCAGTGTAACATGTGATCACCCATTGTAAACTAAAGGGGTCATAAACATTGGTCAAAATATGACTTCATCCTACTCTGAGTAATAAATATAAATTTCTGACACAAATGGACCTTCGCATATGACTCTTACATGAGAATCAATCTAAAAAAATATGACTCTCCTTCCTCTATCAATCATAGAGTTGATCTACATGGAATAACAAAAATTGCCTCATATGGTTATATATATATAGTATCATGATATCTATTTTCACAGTAAAATTCACTAAGTTCTATATTCTCTCCCTAAGACCCACCAAATTCATGAACACACACACATATTATATCTTGAAATTCCTATATAGTATTTTTAGACCTCCCATATATCATTGGGTGGAAATCCATACATTGAAATACCTATATACCAAGAAAATTCTACAAGTCCTGTCAGAAGCATAATGTAAAATGTGAGTTGTGGTATGAAACTATTATCTCTTACACCCTATATTGATGACCTATCTCACAAATGTACAAGTTCCCTAATTGATCAATATATAAATTCTATCATATATTCATGAAATGGGAAAAAAAATTCAATCGGTCCATAATTACCCAAGTAGAATCATTCTTATGAGTAATCCTCACAAGACCAATCATGAAGTCCATGGTAACATCATCCAACATCCATTATGAATTTGGAAATTAATATAGTAATCCACCAGGTCATTGATGTTCGACCTTCACCTACTGACAGATGTAGCACCGGGACAAGAAACATTTAAAAATACTTTTTCTTGATCGACCACTAATATTATCAATGTAGGTAATAATACATTGTGGTCAAACCAGGATGCACCACACACATCGATGCATGAAACTCACACAACAACTCTAATCACATGGTCTTTGGCACATGAACATGGTTTCAGACATAAAAAATCCCATCCTCAGCTAGAGTCTAAGAGAATGATGACTCTATACCACTAAGGATTTACCTTAAGCAGAAACACTTTAGATCCTCATAATGCCTCTCCCTTATCTAGATCAGAAGTGTGGACTCAACTGATACTGATATGTGGGGAAACTAATCTTGGACCTCCAAAATAATAAAAAACATCTCATCTATCATGGTCATTATTTTCCACTCATTACGAGACTCTTTAACTTCTGGAGTCTGTGTCTTCCTACTCATAGAATCAGTAACATTATTCTCATTTGCATGTGTATATTCCAACTCAAAATAAAAAGTATATATATATATAAACCCATCTCCAATATTTTTTATTTATATCTTGTTGATAAAATATGTAACATAATATATTGTGATTGGTATACCCAATAAATATTTCTCCAAAAGTATAATTGTTCAAACACTTCAAAGCATAAACCACAACATCTAACTCAAGATCATCCATATGGTAATTTCAATTATTTTCCCCATCTATGGTAAACCATTATCCACAAATAAATACTCATTCATTAATATTTATCTATTATATATCCCAAATGAATCAAAAAAAATTGTATACTCTTCACCCAACTTCGGTAGAATCAATATTGGTGAAATATTCAGATTTTTATTTAACTCCTAGAAATATTGCTCACATGACCCAAACCATTCAATCATATTCCATTTTATTATCAAGCCCAAAAGTGGTTCACTTAAATGGAACAATTACATGTTTAACCTATGATAATAACTCACCAAACCCATTAAAATATAAATATTAGAGACATTCTTTGTCTTGTTCCAAGAAACAACTATCTACACCTATTCTAGTTCAACTGACACACCTTCCTCTAATATGATGTTTCCCAAAAAATGTACCCTATAGATCTAGAATTTACACATATAGATCTTAGAATATATTTGATTATATTTTAGTGTACTCAAGATGATTTTATTATTTTGTGCATGACCATCATGATTCATGGATCCCACAAAGATATCATCCACAAAAACAACCACAAAATGATCTATGTATGGGTGAATGATCTAGTTCATCATGGATATAAACAAGTTTAGGGAATTCATCATCCCAAATAGAATCATGACGAACTCAAATATGTTATTCCTTCTTGTAAATTTTATCTTTTATATATCATAAAGTCTAACTCTCAACCGATGATACCCCGATCTTAATTCAATATTTGATAAACCACAAAACCTCCCAAATAGTCAAATAGATCATCCATATACAAAATGGGATAATTGTTTTTCAATATCATTTGGTTTAATGTCTGGTAATCAACACATAAACATAACATCTTTTCAACATTTTTAGAAAACAACTCTAGATAAACCCATGATTACATACTCTAACAAATAAATCCCTTATTGATCAATTCTTCCATCTATGCCTTAAACTCTTGAATATCTATTGGTTTTATTTTATATATTGGAACAAAAATTGGCTCAATTTCATGCATGAGATCAATTTTAGACTCGACATATCTCTCATGTGGCATCCTTGAGATGTCTTCCGGAAACATGCCCTAAAACTATTCCACTACGTATGGAAAATACATCATCATACACACCCCAATAATCCATAAAAATAATTTAAATAGGGTTGTGATCAACCCCATTTTTTAATTAACCATACCTCTATGGACTACCATCATACCCCCACTCTCCTCGAGTAACATAATTTTTACCCTCAAGAGACGTAAAGGTCACTCTATTATTGTAATATTATATGTGTTCTAGATAAGATACCAACAATTTCATACCCAAAATTATGTCAAAACCTAACATATCTAGAATGTAGAGATCCCATGGGAAATGATTCTCCCCTACCTCAAGATAACACCCCTTGCATAAATAGATGTCCCTAGATAGCACCCATATTGGTATGAGGATTTTCATAACCCCACTCACAAACTCCACTAACAAACTCAAAATTTTCACATGTTGTGTGGATATAATAGAATGAGAAAATCCAATATCAAATAATGTATTAAATACTGTAGAAGCTACTTAAATAGTACATCTAACTATCAATGTCACGACCTCTCTATCCATAAGTCATACTTGAACTTTAAGCATTCATCATACCCTTATTCCCTATATTGTAGTCTAAGTCTCTTGAGCTACACCACTGTGCGGAGACAGGTTCTCTTTCCCTGAAGTACAACAACCACCTCCTCAAACACCATGGATGAAAGACCTCCATATTACTGGTTGATATAGGGTATAATTCCCCCTTACATCATTATGATTTGTCCTGACTATTCTATCACTAACAATAGGCCAAGAGTTTCAATATTAAATTTGCAAGTGTATGATACTACCACATGATTATCAATCCACAAGTTATTGGAAACATTGGGTATGAATGTTTTCTAACCTATAACATTGGTGGATGTAAATTCAGGTGCTTATTAGAGTAACTAATACTTATCCATGGAAACTCTATTTTTTATTTTCTTATTTGAAATTTTCATAGTGATGCTTCAAATTCATAGAATACGCACCTCATGGTCATCCAGTAGAAACCAATTGTATTCCAGTAGAAGCATCATTTAGTTTCCCTTTATAAATGAGATCCTTCATTACAACATCAAAAAAAAATTATAGCCAAAATATAATAACCTGGGACTTAACCTCACATTTAATTTCATCATGAAAATAAATCTTTTTAGTTACCTCATATCCTAAAAATACTATAAAAAAGAACATAAAATCAGTGAAGTGATTGTCATATTTGTAAGATTTCTATCTCTTCCTAGGTACATACCTTTTTATTTTTCCCCTTCGATCTTGGTTTGCTAACTGTTTTATTTTTCTTCTTAATGATTTTAAGGTGACTATATATTTTATGCAAAATATTTTGTGCCTAAATAATAGTCTATATAAATATACACACCATGTAAGGATATTACATGTTGTATAATATTTTAATCCTATTAAATCACATAAGGAGATGATTTTTTTAGGTAAAACCATTAAAAATAATCACATAAAGTTTAATATAATTAAATACTATATAATTCAATGAGATATATTTTGAAAATTTTCATGCTTTTCATTTTGGTTTATTCTACTTCACGCTTCCATACTCGACCAATCCTAGGGAAACTCTTAGTGTATTTAGTGAAATTTACACATCTTTGATAATTTTGGGTTGGTGCTATATACCATGTAATCCATGTTTAAAATTTTTCCCTTATATTACTCCTTCTTCTGATGTAGTAGTGAAACCCTTGATTGTTGTGGGATTGGGGGATGATCTTGATCCTAGGTTTTGTTCTAGATCTATCTTTTTTTGTTTATTCAACCATCTCACATCAATCGGGTTTTTCTATTGGTGAGTGTTGTTCATAAATTTTTAGTAGGTGGTTGATAATTCAAATCCAAATGTATTAATTTCAATTATGTGTATGTAATTGTAGAATTTTGATTAGATTATTAGAGATTGAGTACTTAATTTAAATAACTAATTTGAATAATTATTTAATTAAGGGAATTATGGTATTAAAAATAATGATCTTTTGATTTTTAATAATTAATTATTCAATTAACTATGGATAGATAGATATTTTTGAAATTGAATAATTAATTGTTAAATTTATTATTTTTATATTAAACTTTTTTAAGTGAAATAATTAATTGTAGAATTAATTATTTTTGATTTTTTTATTATGAAATTTATTTACATGATATTTTAATAGTTGAATTAATTAATGGAATTGATGTAATCAATTAATGGGTGGATGACTTGAAGGGATTTCAAGGATTAATTAATAATTGAATTAATTAATAGATGTAATTTGATTAATTTATCATTGAATTAATTAATTAATTAATGTTATTATGCAATGGATAAAATCAATTAATTAGTTGATGACATAATTAGTGTGACATCATGACACGTGTGAAATTTTGATATTGTGATATATGTGTAAATTGTCTGTGGGAAATGGATGGAGGTTCTAAATTCCTATATGTGTTAAATGTGTGTGGGATATGGACTCAGGCTTCAAATACCCATATGTGTTAAATATGTGTTTGATAGGGATTGAGGCTCCAAATACACATCTATGTTAAATGTGTATGGGATAGAGACTGAGGCTCCAAATACCCATATGATATAGTGATAATGGTATAGGGAATAAGGATCCAAATGCCCATGTGACATTGAGGTTTGGGACATGGACTAACACTCCAAATACCCACAGGGTGTTAGACAAGACATTTTAAGCCCTTGAGTTGGCATTAGTCTATGGTTCCAATTGGCAGTGATGTAAAATTAGATGATGAATAGAAACAATGGAAGTTATATATATGATACCACATAAGGATATTTCAGATAATGGCATGTGACGAAGCCTGTATTGAGGTTCAGGTGTCCTAGGGAAACTCTGGATTTATGTGGTTAATAAAAAGTAAATGAATAAATGTAAACTATTTACTTTATTTCATGAATTTTAATATTTATTAATTTTTATTCTCTTATTTAGATTAAATATTTTTTTAGACATCGTGGGTAGTGGCTTGCTGAGTTAAACTCACACTCTACTCAGTTTTCTTGTTCGGTACCCAAATAGAATTCATGTTTAGAGCACAGGATAAAGGAAAAAGCCATGTGTTAGATGGATGATTTAGGACGAATTTTTGATAAGGGGACTAGATGTGGATCAGGACCTAATTTAGTATTGAAAGTGTCATTGCTTTTGGGTTTGTATCTTGAACCGTGGAACATTCATTAGCATGGTGTTGCTTTTGTTCTGTTTTGATATTATATTTCTAGTTTGTGTCATATTTTGATACTGGTATTTCCCTTGTTATGTTATATATGTTTTGTTATTATTATTTATTTCTAATATTTGGATTCATTAATAAAGAGGGTATAGTATTATTTCTACCAAAATTAGACCCTCACTACTATTCGACAGCCTCAGAGAAACAGGGAGGTGCGCTTGAGGTCATGTGACTGACTGGCTTGGGGAATTAGGTTCTGGCACCAGGGTTGGGTTGTTAAAATGTGGTATCAAAGTTCATTTTATTTTATTTTTATTTTTTATCACTATTTGGGAATGGTAGACAGGGTAATAGTATGATTCAGGTCTTGGTTAAGAGATCACTCATGGGAGTAACTGACCCATGTATATGGGTAAAATCCAAGTGCCTAGGGTGGGATTATTGTTATAGAAGTATGTTTTAATAGTTTATGTCATTTCCCCTCAAGTGATGAGCATGGTGTGTGATGTGATTATTGTTTCTGAGTTTTACTAATATTTGAATCATGGTCCGGATTTTCATGAGAGTTGATTATTGACACACCATTTTATGCACTCATGATTATATTGTGACATCCATCATTTTAGGCTCACAAAGGAAAATGAGTTTTGGGTAAGTCTTTGAACATTAAATATTTTTCATTACTAGTGTTATTGAATTTAAAATGGTGCCTCATGTGAAATTGGAAGTGGTAAAATGATGAAAAATATAAATAATTATGATTTTAAATTAGAAACTTAGATAATAAGAATTATTTTTCCCTTTGATTACCATGTCCAAGATGTATAATAATTAAGGTTAGTGATAGCTCCTTAGTTCTATCTATGTGGTGGGAAAAGGGGAAAATGGCTTTTTAGGGATTTTTGTGATATCGTGTAATTTTGTTACTATTATATTATGTGTCCTAAGGAATGGTTTTGGAATTTTTGAGATATGTCTCCATGATGATTAATTTTGAGAGGATGATAGCAGGACATGACTAGAGATGATCTACCAGTAGTGGAACTTAAGGAACCTATAGTGCTCTATGAGAAATCCAAAGAGAAGTTCACAGAGATATTTACAATCATCGTGAATTTTATAGAAAGATTCCTAGGGTGGGTTGTGAAAATAATTTGCATCCTGACGTTGTAGTTTCTATTATAGCACCCACCATCTATTACTGGAGATGGTTGAACGGATGATAAGGAGTCCTATATTGAGTCCATCCAAGCTATAATTTACACTTAAAAGACTACAATTAAGAAGATAATCATGTTTTTTTATTATATGTTGTGTGTATTAGTGAAGAATTGGTGGGGGATGTTAAGGCCTAGACTAGGTAAGCATACATGGTGGGATGAAAAAAAATCTAGATAATTTCCTAGAACACTTTTTTCCAAAGACACTGATATAAGAGATATCAGTTGGTTTTATTTTGTTAATCAGTTGAGTATTTCTATGAATGGATATTCTAGTCACTTTATAGACATATATTTCTTTTCGCCAACACTAAAAATAGATGAGATAGCTATGGAAATTCAGTTTAAGGAGGGCTTAAATTTGACATTAAACCCTAATTTATCTTCTTTTGGTTAAGGGATTTTGTAGAGGTGGTGTATTAGGCACTCATACTAAAGGGGAACTTGAAGGATTATCTCTATGAAAGAAATATGATTACTACTATAAAATTAAGAGGTGTGTCATCTAGGGTAAGGAATCATTGTTATGATTATGTTATCTAGGGGATAGTAGAATGAGTTTCCATGGGGAAGGATATGTTACTCCGAATCTAACATGAGTTCTTTTCCACCAGTGTGGAAGGATGAGACAATTTCAAAAACATTTTACCCAACCCTTAGTAGAGTGATGATCAAATTGTTTTATGGTACATATATATAGGATTTATAAGATCCCTCAACATATTGGTAGTGATGGAAGAGAAAAATTAAATGAGAGTGCGGGGTGGGGATTATGTACACTGTACCATTCTGGGAACAAGGGTTCTACTAGATGTAGTAGAAAAGGTAGTGTAGGTGGAGTTTATGGTAAATAGATCCCATATAATTATAATGTTTTAACTCAAGGGACTCCGACTTCATCACAAAGAATAGAGGTAGGATAGTTAAATGTCATTTAGCCTACACTATTGGATATAAAGTTTGGACCATCGACATAGAGAGGTATTATTCATGAAGCATCTACATTATCTAATGACTTATTTGAGATACACTCCTTTTATTACATTATTTATGTACATCTTGTGAATTCTTTGATCCTAGAAAATGAGTTAATGATAAGGGTTTTTATAATATATTCGCTGTTGGGAGTGCGGTCAAGAGACATCTGGTTGTGAAAATGGCGCTCTCTTGAGGTTTGGGAGCATCATTTTTTGTGTGATATTTATATTATTGATAATGTAAAGATATGAAATTATTTTGGGAATGTTATGTTTAGTAACATATAGATACTACATTTAATATTACTATAGGAGAGTAACATTTATGTATCCAATGGGTGAAAAATGCATTCACTGTGGAGCATGGGACATCAAGGAAGGGTATATAGGGCCCATTCATCAGCAACTGGGAGATATCACTTCCCAGGTTGTTAGTTTATTACTGGATTACATATGTGTGAAGCATGATGTTTTTTCACCCATACTGGATAGGTTTCTGAATTTATCTATAAAAAACTCCTAGGGCTACCACCTAAGATAAATGTGTAAATTATAATTGATCCTATTTCGGAGGTTGATCTAATGTTCATTTAACTATATAAAATAAAATAGGAAGAGATTAAAGAGGTTAATACTCAAATGGAATATTTAGAAGATGACAAATTTATCCATATGATTACATCACCTCGAGGATTTCCACTTTTGTTTTTATGACAATTATGATGGGAATTTGTTCTTTTTGTGTTGATTACTAGAGGTTGAACTGGATAATTGTAAAGAACTAGTATCCACTTCCATGTATTGATGATCTTCTTTCCTAGTAGAGGGGATATTGTGTATTATTATATATTGAATTCAAATTAGGGTTTAATCAGTTTAGTGTTCAACCATCTAATATACATATGAATACATTCAGAATTATATATAGATTTTATGTGATCATAAAAATTTCATTTAGGTTGATGAACTGACCAACAATGTTTATGGCCTTAATGAAAAAAATCTTCCATCTATACCTGGATAATTTTGTGGCCATTTTTTTGGATGAAATCGTGGTGTAATCAATGACTCATGATGATCATTCTCAACATCTTGACATCATCTCGAGTCACTGATAGAGAATCATTTATACACCAAGCAATCTAATTTTCAATTTTGGGTTGATCATGTATAATTATTGGGTCACATAATCTCCAAGGAAGGTGTATAAGTAGACCCATTGAAGGATTAGGAAGTTTTATCTTGTGATCATCTAAATAATTTATTGATATCCATATCATTCTGGTATTAGTAGGATATTGTTGAATGATTATACATGACTTTTCTGATTTGATGCACCACAATCAGGCTTGACCAAAAAGGGATAAATTTTGATTGGATGGAATTTTGTGAAAATTACTTCCAACAGCTAAAGAAGTGTTTGAAATCATCACCAATATAGATCCTAAAAAAGTTGGGTGATTGTTATACGTTATTTTTTGATTCTTATAGGATCAGACGTCGAGCAGTGTTGATACAGGGAGATCGAGTTGTGGTGTATGGGTCTCAATAGTTGAGGACACATTAGTAGAAGTAACATGTACAAGAACTTGAGTTAGCTATAGTGGTTTATGCTTTGGATTGTTAGAATCATTATTTGTTGGGTGAAAATTTTATTGTTTATATGAATCACATGATATTGATGTGCTTATTTTTGTAAAGAGATTTAATTATTTGGTAGAGAATGTGGGTAGAATATATAAAGATGTCTAATTTTGAGCTCGTATATATGCCCAAAAAGGGAAATAGTATTTTGGATGGACTGTGTAGAGAAACTCATAATAAGGTTTTTCCAGAGTCTATTGATGAGTGGAAGATTATAGCTTTACTGGATGAAATGCATGTGGTGGTTTAGGAAATTCTGGATCAAATTAATCTCAAATTAGTTTCATTGGATTCTTCACACATGATGTGGATTGTAGATATGAAGTATGAAGATCTAGAATATTCATCTTTGAAGGAAATCCGGGAATTTGGATAGTCACCTTTATATTGTATCAATGATGAGGATGATATCATCTATGTTAAGGATCAATTTTTTGTTACCATCAGTATGTGGGAGGAGTTGATTCATAAATTTAATGCCATGATGTGGGTGGTGCATCATTGTGTAAACAAAGTTCTCGAACATACAATGATAGGTTTGGAGGAAAGCCTGAAAAAGTAGATAGTGGGGTTCATGACAAGATGCTACACCTATCGACAGGTGACAGTCAAGCATCAACAACCTAGTGGATTTCTATTGTTGTTGACCATTTTAGAATATAAGTGGTATGACATTACTATATATATTTTTTATGTCCCAAAGGAATCCGTGCAAGAAGGACTCTATTAGGATGATTGTGGAGTATTTAAAATTGGTGTCTCATTTCTTCATATATAGAAAACATTCTTTGATGGAGAAGCTAAGAGATTTTAATTTTTGAGAAATAGTCTTTCTACACGGGGTGCCACTGACTATTGTTTCAGAATGGGACTCATGTTTTTCATTGAGAATCTAGAAGAAATTGCAAAAGGTTCTTGGTGAAAAGTTTTTATTGATTATTTAATTCCACTCATATACATATGGGATGTCTAATAATACTATGAATATACTGAAGGATATTCTACGAGAATGTGTTCTAGACTTTAGTGGGTCTTGGGAGAATCATATTGATTTAGGGGAGTTATCCAATAAATATTGTTATCGTGAGACAATATATGTGGCACCATTTGAGCCACTCTATTTTATTCCATGAATATTACCTCTATGGTAGATTGTGGTAGGTGAGTTAGAGCTTTCGGGATATAGTATTGTGTAGGAGATGTTGAAGTAGGTTCAGCTTATTTGGAAGCATTGGGATACAGATCTGAGTAGATGCAATTCATATGATAATTGAAATATATGATCCCTTGAGTTTACATTGGGTGATCATGTATTCCTTCAGGTGTTTTTTATTGGGGCACTTTAGGATATAGAGGCAGGGCATGCTGGCACCCAGGTTCGTTGGAATTTTTGATATTATAGAGAGAATCGGGCTAGTGGAAAACAATTTGGCTCTTCCATGAAAATTACAATGAATGATTTCTTTCATGTGTAAAAACATCGGTGGTATCACCCTGTCCCTTCCCATGTGATCGATGTAGAATATGATGGGCTTGAGATTACTTTATACATTAACGATCATTTTATCCGTGTGTTGGATCACAATGAGAAAGTGTTTTGGGGAAATACTATTTCAATAGTTTGTGTATTATGGAATCATGGAAATTTTAAAGAGTAAACATGGGAGAGAGAAACATATATATGGTCTCAGTTGACCAATATATATACCTCAAATACATATATATTCTTGGGAGTAATGCTCAAAAAAGAGCTGTTATAATTTTGGGAGATTGTAATATCTTTTTCCCTTTCTAGGTATGTCCCTTTTTAGTTGTACCTTTTCTTCTAGGTATGATAAGTGTTTTGTTTTCATTGAGAAGGATTTTGAGGTGGAAAGATCTATTAGACAATATATTTTGTGCCAAAAAAATTTTCTATTGAAATTTACATGACATTTAATGATATTACACATCATGTAATAGTTTAATTAGTATAAATCATGAGAGGCAACATGTTTTTCCAGTGAAAATCATTAAAAAAAATTATATGATGTATAATGGAATTACATGCCATGTAATTACATAATATTTAGATTAAAAAGTCTTGTGTGTTTCATTCTGTTTTATTATCCATCATGCATCCTTCCTCCTCTTACCGAAGGGAGACTCTTGTGGATTTATAACAATTTATTTATCACAGATCATTATGGATTGGTGGTGGAAACCTGGTAAGACCTTTTATTATTTGTTCCCTTATATTCCTCCTACTTTATATGAATCAGTGGAACCTTTTATATTTGTGGGTTTGGGGGTTGAACTTGATCCTAGGATATTATCTAGATCTCCTCTACCGTTATTAATTGGACATTATTACATCAATCAGGGGTTTACATTGGAGAGCGTTCTTCATCAATTTTAGGTAGGTGGTTTATAATTCAATGTCAAAAGTCTTGATTTAAATTAAGTGTATTTAAATTCATTATTTCTATTAGATTATATGAAATTTTTTTCATGATGGAATTAATTAATTTGGTGAAATAATTTTGGTAATTGTGATGTTGGGAATCCTAAAATTGTGATTTGGAATAAATAATTATTGAATTAATTTTAGGAAAATTGAGATTTTTGACATTGAATAATTAATTTTTATTATATTTAAGTTTTTTAATTGGAATAATTAACTACATAATAAATTATTTGGTATTATTGTGATTATGAAATTGATTAACATGATTAATTTATTGTTGAATAAATTAATGGAATTGATGTAATCAATTAATTGGTGAATGGATTGAAATGACTATAAGGATTAATTAATTGATTAATTAATTAACATAATTGATTTGACTAAAAAATTATTGAATTTAAGGATTGATACGATTATGCAATATTTGAATTTAATTAATTATTTTTTGAATTAATAAATGAGATATTGTGAAACATTTAAAATTGTGATATTGTGATATATGTGTTAAATGTGTTTGGGATAGGGACTCAGACTCCAAATACCCATATGTGTTAAATGTGTGCAAGGCAGGGAATGAGGTTAGAAATACCTATATGTGTTAAATGTGTGTGGGGTAGTGATTAAGGACCCCAATATCCATTTGTGTCAAATATGTGTGGGAAAGGGACTAAGGCTCAAAATACCGATACGATATAGTGATTATGGGATAGGGAATGAGGCCCCAAATACACATGTGACATTGAGGAGTGTTATAGGGACTAAGGCTCCAATTACCCACAAGGTTTTATAAAATTTATTCTAAACCCATGAGTTCTCATTAAACTATGGTTATAATCGGTTGAGATATTAGAAGATATGATTAATGGTACCAATGTCATTCATATATATGATATTCCATGGGGATAGTTCATACTCTGACATTGGTTGAAGTAGGTATTGTAGTTTGAGTGTCCGAGGGGTCTCAGAGGTTTATATGGTTAAATAAATAGAAACTGAATAAATCTAAACTATTTAATTTATTTATTATATCATATTATTTATAAAACCTCATATACATTTTTATAGACTAGTTATTGTTTTAGACATCATTTGTGGTTGCCTACTGAGTTGAACTCACACTCCACTTAGGCTGCCTAATCGATACCCAAAAAGACTTCATGTTGGCATCATATAATAAGCTAAATGTCCTGGTGTTAGATAGATTATTTGGTATGGATCATTCATGAGGAAACTACAAAAGTTACAATATACTCTAGGTATTTTATAGTATCTTTACTTTTGGTTTTTCATTTTGAAACGTGACACATACTTTATCATACCATGTATATCATTCATTTTTTATGTTGTGTTTCATGTTTTGGCCATCTTATGATACTACTATTTTCCAGGTTATATTATATATATTGGATATTCTTATTTATTTTTGACATTGAGCTACTTTGATAAAGTGGGAATAGTTTCCCCGCTGTCAAAATTAGAACCTTTATTCTAGTCAGAAGCCTCTGGTGTACGTGGATGCATGCTTGAGTTAATGTGACAGACCGGTTCAGGGCAGAAGGGTGTGGAACCTAGGTCAGGATGTTAGAGTATCCTATCAGGGAAATACTCCCTAAGGTCAAACTTATAACCATAACTATCCTCTTATTCTTGAGGTTATTAGTGTAAAAGTGATCGATAAACATCTCCAATTTGTCCTTCCATAACATATTCTTCAGTATATCATCAAAAATATAAATTCCCCACTAATTATTCACTTGGAAACATAACATATAAACATATAGTTTCACTCTTTTCTCCATGAGAGTCTCTATATGGTCGATGGTTTCCTAGATAGAGTAAATCCAAAACTCAACTTCCTCAGGTCCACCCTATCTGTTGTATTTTAAAGTGTGCTACAACTGTAACTCATGGGTTAAGGTAGACATACCCCATACAATCAATCCGGGGTCACATTCCATAAACTGTAAAAATCATGCAATGTTCTCATAAAAATTATCTCTAAATCCTTCTCCTGTTACTATCAAGGCCTCATATTCCAGTACTAGAGGACAATTTCCTGCTATGTACTCTAGCGGTGCTATCAACAAGTGTCGTTGTGGACGCATATCTATATGACTAAAAATACACATCTTAAACATGTAAAAAATTAGTAACATATTTCAACACTATGGGTTCTCATAAATCCTTAACAATCATCCCCCATTCCCCACCACACGGTTAAGACCGAGGAAACATAACTACAACCAATCATCCCTCACTTGGGACAAAGATAATATATGGTAACCATTTTCATATTTCAATGTTTCTCAATAGACATCCATATATCCGTCACCATTACTACATTTTTCATCATTTACAAATTTAAATTTCATATTAATAACCTTTTTTATTTTAAATTACTGAAATAATTAAAATAATTTCCTTCTAATATTGATCCTAATGCTTACTTTTTCATGCATTCCAAAAATAATTCATGTCACAATAAATCCTGTTTTCCCAGAATGATTCATGTTTACCCCACAATCTTGACATAATTATCCTTGATGAAAAATATCATAAAACAATAACATCAAAAAAAAGTGCATCACTAAAGGATAAATAACATTCAATTGTATCAAAAATAATAATATACAACATTCCCACACTGGGTACTTGGGTTTTCCCACATTCTTGGGTTATCTAATATTATGAACGAGCTTATGGCCATGGGATGAATCATCATATTATCCTCTCTATCATTCAAAAATTTTATGAAAAGTAAAAAATAAAATCAGAATCTTTTAATACCACTTTGTAACATCCCAAATCATGTGCCACATTGTTGTGCTCCAAGTTGGTTGGTTGTATAAACATAAGAGAAACTCCGAATATACCGGAATATGGAAACTTGTAGTGATGGTATAATATATAATGTGGGTATTATATAACATCATTATCAATGTATCAAAAATGTCTATAAAAATAATGAAATAAATAATGATAAAAATAGTAACCAAAATAATCTCATAACCAATAAATATTAACATCACCTCATAATACCAACACATGGGTAAATGACTACAAACCAAAGATGTAGGCATGCGATGTCATATTACTATCATTTATCAAATAAAAATCCAAAAGTCAAGGAAACACTAACAACTCCCTAATAGGGTCCTAAAATCATATCTTGTTCCATCATGCATTCTCCATCCTAACTCCTCCATCTAACATAGGGCTCTATCCCTTATAATGTCTTGGTAATAAAAATTATATTCAGGTACTAATCAAGTATTCTAAGTTGGGTGTGAGTAAAAATAGTAAGACCCCACCAATAGCATCTAAAATAATATCATATAGTAGTGCATACAGTTGTATAAGGAATGCATTACAAAATATAAAGTAAATATTTTTTACATTAAAAATTATTTTGTTAACCACATAAATCCTTGTTTTCATAATGATACATGAAACATAAATAGCTAAATTGGACATTCCTAGAGTCTAAAATGTTTATATAGGGATAAAACCTTTCAAAATATCATGGGTTCAATCCATAATTCCATTTGAAATTCAAATTCAAACAGTGGGTTCCTAGAACAGCTGTCTGGAACCCCGTGGTTATTGGGAGGAGCAGTCTCTATCCCATAACACGATGATCAAATATAATGCATAAAAATATTGGGGCCTGGTGTAGAAGTCTAGTACACCATGGGTACTTGAAGTATCATTCCCTATCCCACACCTTATCTATAAATATCACATCTCATGGTTCCATTTTCCAACTATTTATCAAAAATTTCTACAATTCCTTATTCAACCCGTTTCATTATTCCATTTCTCAACCAAGCATAAATCAGAAAACATAATTTTAGTCAAATAATCATACACCATTGGTCAAAATCAATTTCTCAAATATTTAATAAATCAATTTCATAATCCCATCACTCACCAATTTTTTTATCCTAGAATCTACCAATTCCATTATCACATGGGGAACCAATCAATTAGTCAATTCAATCTAGAATGAAATTTCTCAACCTAGAAATTAAAATTTCATAATAAAATATATTAATATGTAATCAAGAGTATTGGAATTAAAAAATTAGTCCACCTTTCACAACTTTATTTATGGGCATTCTCTGAACCAAAATCTAGAAATTGACATGGAATGATAAAAAATCACAATGATGTGGATGATCTATGACCAAAACATATAACCAAGAATTAATTTAATAATTTCATTAAAACCTAGATGTAAAACATAACCAATGGAGGAAAAATCATTTCTCTTCATCTTGAAATATGGACAAGAGATAGGAAACCAAAAGAGAAGATATTATATGCCTGAAGAGTAGATAATTCTTCCATCAGATCTTTCATTCATTAATAAGGGGTTCTAGGAGGCTTTTAATCCTATTAGAATATTCTAACATCAAATGAAATGTGGTTTTATTGAGTTGGGAGAATATGGTTTAAAATTGAGGGGTAAGAGAATTTAAAAAAAGGGGACATAAATCTTGTACGCACTATTTCCTGGGTGGTGTTGCATGGTTTTCCAAACAATGCGCATTAACAAGATGCCTCTATTTAAGGGTCGCATATTTTTTCCAAGGCGGAACACTGTTTGAGAAAATATCCTCCAAGCATGAAAAACTCATCTTTTGGAGGATTAATGGTTTGGGGAGGTAGACATCATTTTTTTCCAAACTGTATGCCACAAATCGTTCCTCCAAAATGGAGAGCATAGTCTTCGTGTCCAAACTGCACTATTTTCCTTAACGATGTTAAAACAATGTAAATCACATTTATCTTTTAAAATAATCCAACTTCACCTGAAAAAATGAAAAAATAACCCCATATTTATCCAAAACAAGTGTAAAAATTATTGATAAATGATCACAAAAAATACCTAGAAATATTGGGATCTTACAAAAGCATTGTAGAGGGCATTGTTTATGCAATTACATTAGAAAAAATCCTACTACCCTATGACCGATGGCCAGTAAGAGTATAAAATACTACATCTAGAGGACATTATTAAAGCATGTGTCCATGATTTTGTGGGTTGTTGGAGGAAACATATACCCCTAGATGAGTTCACCCATAGTAATAGCTATTAGGATACATTGCAGATGGAAATTTATAATGACTTTTACAGTAGTCTATCTTAATCACTTCTATTAAATTTAGAGGTTGGAGAGGTAGTATAGCGACAAAATATTAACATCCCTAAACATTATATATATTTTTTAATATTTCAAACATTACATATACACACTCCCAAATACTGTATTAGTTCAGTGCATTTCAAAATTTGGAATAATGAAAAATTGGTTCGTAATTCATATAATTATTCTCCCATATATTTATTTATAACTAGATCCATTTTTGAAATTGAATACTTAAAACATTTATTCTTATCCTAGGAAGAATAACCGAAAGAAAGGGAGATATCATATTCTCAAAAATGGTAAACAAGGGAGTTACATAATAATAACATGAAAATAATGGTATGAAAAAATAATAAAAACATTTGGACATCATACTTGTCATGTCAAATAACATATACAACAATCATATCATAAATATTGATAGTTCATAAGACATGAATCATAATAAAATAAAATAAAATGATCTCCGATAGTATAAAATCGGATAAGACTTGTATTTTGTGAAATACACTTAGGTTTATAAAAACATATGTAAATGATAGTAACCAAGTAATTAAAAACATGTTAGTCTCAGGATAATCACCCATATACTTTCTTTGGTCATGTAGTGACCTCCCACATAACCTCTAGTATTAGGATTAGGAAGACACCCATCTGCACAATTATTATAGTTTTAGGACGACATTCTATGTTACCTCTTATTGTGTGCTTAGGATGACCTCCTATGTGCCCTCTTACTACAATATTAGGATGACATACCTTGTAACCTCTTATTGTAGGCATAGGATGACCCGATGTGTACCCTCTTATTACATTCTTATGATGAACTCCTTTGTTTCTTATTATTGAGATATTAGGATGACTACCTATGTTCCCTATTGAGATCATACAATATTCATTATTAACCAATAAATTTTAGTGAGTTATAATTACCACTCATCATATAATTAAAATCATACATATGTGTTATGTAAGAATATAAATTATTCATCATATTAGAAATCCTGAAAAGAAATGGTTTCCATAAAAATTTCATCATACCATATATCATTGTAATGTAATGAAATTATTAAATATCACATCATCAGAAAATAAATCATTCATATAATGTTTATTAATTTTACTATGTAATCATATACCTAGTAAATCATGAGTATCTCCAATTGATGTCATCTTAGATTGAAAACAATTTTGAATGATATTGTTCGAACATTTCTTGTGGAAAATATCATTTCCACTTTAAAAATAATTTTTAAATTTTAAAACATTTAGAAAACATTTTCTAATAAAAATACACATTAAAAATTATATATTAAACCTTGTAACAATTTTCAACATCTTTGAAATCCATTTTTATCAATCTTGTTTAAATATCATTTTTGAAAACTTTTTTAGAAAAAATTGTTTTTGAATAATATTTTTTGACAATAGATAATAAAATTACATTAAAAAAATCATTAAAAAATAAATATATTCATGATACAACATTTAAATTATAGTTTATATTCCTATTAAAATAATATAGGTGTATAACATAATATGAGTCTTAATGAAAAAAAATTGAGACAAAATTACCTTACGGATTTGGTAACATTCAAACAGTAAACTCTATAAAATAGATATCATCAAATGAATATGTAAATAATTCTAAATTATAGTATATGGAACACATAATTCATTATTTTAATGTATATACACAATAGAATAATTAGTGGTTAATATAGTATAAGTCTTTCCAAAATAAAAGTGAGACTAGAAATCCACTTATCTTAAGTCTTAACTTAGTTCATGTACATTCAAACCTCTTGAAATATAAATTCTATTTTATTATACATATAACATAGAACCATATTCATATATATAATACCATATGTTATTTAATTATGACTTTATGTTACTTTTTTATTAATAATTCCATTTAAGGTTATGTTTCAGGTAATATCCAATTTGTTTTTTAGGCATGTTTTGAATTATTATTATTATTTCTCATAATTAGATAATTATTTTATCATATAAAAAATAATAAAATTGATATATATATATAAATAATATATTCATTATATATGTATTTATGGTGATTAATAAATTTTTTGTACACAAAATAACATAATTCAATCCTGGAGACAGTAGGTCATTCGTATGCATAAAGGTTGTTTTCATTTTATTATTAGATTAAAAGCAATAAAATTTCAAGATATATTATCATTAAAGAATAATTTTTATTCCATATATATCACATATTTTTATTAGAAACATTTTTAATATATTCCATTTAATTTTGTAATGAATCACATCACTTCATGATGTAGTAGTTTGTCGTAGACACAAACAAAGTTATCGTATTTTAAAAAAATAGGAAGCATGAAGTTATGTGTGAAAAAACAATTCCTGAACTATAAAAACATCATAAATATATCATATATCATATATAAACTACAAATACCTTACTATTACCAAAAAGTTAACGTTTTAATAGAATAAATAATGACATAAGTTTGTGAGGCAATTAATTGACATAACATGGAAAATTGTTTCATTTTTTTAATAACAGGTTATGAGAAACGAAATAGTTATGAGATATTCCATTAAAAAGATTAAAATATATTATATAAATTATTCTGGAGTTATATGTTCTTTATCAATGAGGAGGTTAAATGAATTTATACGAAGAAAAGAAAATCAAAGGGGTGTTTTGATTAAATTACCTCTTAAATATAACCTCATTGGATGACCCCTTGTGTACCTTATATTTGGTTTTTCGGTGTGACCAGTAGCACATGAAAATTGGAAGAAATATGGCAAATATATTTTTAAATTTTTTTAAAGGCTTGTGATTAATAATGGGGTGGTGAAGAATGATATTTATTCTTGAGGAGGGGTGGATTTAAGTGTTTAAATAATGTTTATATTAAAATTAAAGGAAACAACATTGAGGTGGAATTAATTTAAAATAATTTTGATGATAAATACATTTTTAAAGGATTTTTATGTTCAATAAATACATCATACACCCATTAAATTTTGTAGTTTTATGCATTTTAATTGTTTACCTATTAACATTTACATATTCTATTATTTTTCCTATAACGTGGAAAATCATTTTTTTACCAAAGTAAATTTTTATGCCTAAAAATAACAAGTAACATAATAACTAATTGAGACCTTTTAATTAAAAATATTAAATAAAAATTACCCAATTAAACTCATGATATTAGAAAACATATATTTAATATTAACATGATGGACGCAATGGAAACTCTATTATTTAATGTAAAAAAGTTAAAAATGTTGAAATGTTCTTATATCTAATTTCTATGTGAAATCTTTTCCAATGAAATAAATTTTTTTATTGATGAAAAAGTGAACAAATTATAGTTTAAAAATATTTAAACATATAATTTATCTATATAAATAAATTAGAAAAAAAATGTAGTTTTCAAATCAAATGCAGTATTTTTCTCATTCTTTAAAAAATGAAGCATATCCTAAAAATACCAAAAATTAAACCAAAGAAAATAATTATACTCATTTTTCAAAAATTAAGTATATTTTTTAATTTAAAATTTATAAAAGTTTCAAAATTTAGTATTAAAGAAAGTTCTCCATTAAAGGTTATAAAACTGATTTTTGAAAAATATAGTTTTAAAATGAAAAAATGGATATATTTGTAATAATGTCTAGAAAAAAATATTTAATTTTAAATATTAGATTGAATATATTATACATATATCATTACTATTATTCATTATGAGAAATTTTTATTTTTATTTGTACAAACACACTTGTTTAAAAACCTCATTTGAAAAATATTTGCATTTATTTTCAAAAGGTTTTTTTTCCATTTATTAGTAATTTATCACCAAGTAATTAGTTATATATACATGTGTTAACCTTGTTTTCATAATTTAGTTTTATCTTCAATTATAATGGCTATTTTAAAATTGTCTTTTTAAAATAAATATTATAAAAAAGGTTTTTTCATAGAAACTTAGTGTTGTGTGAAACTCAAGCTACATCAATATTCTGTATTGAACAATCTTAACACGGTTCATCATGAAACAAAATACATCATAATAATTTAACTTATTTGAAAAAAAAAGTTTCATAAAAACTCTAGGTGTAACATTTTACCCCCTTAAAATGAATTTACCCTTAAAATTCACCACTCCAATAAAAAAACAACGATACTTCTACCTCATAATATCCTCAAGTTCCCATGTAGATTTTTCAAACTCTTAGTTTTTTCCTTGAATCATTTTCCTCGTGAGTTGTATTATTTCACATATTTTTCTCTATTATATTGAAAACCTCTACCAAAACTTCTTCATAATAAAAAACATTCCCCTATGGTATGACCCTTAAGTTTTGTACATATGAAGGATCTTTAATGTTAATCCTTAGGAGAGATACATGGAACACATCATGGAATTGAGAGAGGTTCAGTCTAAGCACTAATCAATAATCTACCACCTTAATGCACTCATTAAATTGTGTCCTCTTAATTGAGAAATTAAATATGGATGTATGAAAATTAATTTGTGGGAAACCCACATTGTAAATATATTTAATAAAACATCATCTTAAAAAATGGAATGTAAAAGCTAAGGGTAACCTCTTAACAAGGATTCTGATTAGGATAATAACAGTTAAAAGTGGAAATGAGGATATAGAATATAATTCTAACTATCAAGTTTTGATGGAGATTGATAAAGAACATTGTCATTATAAGGTTAATAACCATAAATACACAGAGCAAATAGGTCTCAAAAAGTTTATTGATAACATCTAAAATTATAATGATAGGTTGACATTTTATTTCAAAACCAATTGAGAAAATACAATTATTTCATTTCAACTAATTACTATAGTCTCACTCATTTATTGATACTTGTTAAATTTCTACATCATTTCTTACTCCAAGGTATGCTATTAAAATTTTAATACTAACATAACTAATAGATCAGAAGATATATAATTGTATGAAAGGTAATTCCTTTTTTCACTCTTGATTACAAAACAAATGGATAGCACAGATTTTCTAATACGCATAAATATTCATATTGTGATATTACAACTTATTCTATAAAACCTCGTCCAAATTTTAACATAAATAATTTGACAAATAAATGCCCTTATGAACCATCAAGAAGGTTAAAATCCAAAAAATTCAAAATATGGTCACAAAATTTTTTAAATCAATTTATCATTTATCCCAAACCTATTTTCATGTAGATCTTATTTTCCAAACACAAAAAATTGTTAATAACATTATCAATTATTATATTTAAACAAGTTAATATCATGTATTATCATTAATATTTAGTGAAAACGTGTATGATTTCATAAATTTACTCTATCCTCATACAATAAATCATAAAATAATATAAACTCTATTCGTAACCCTCATTGTCATTATATTAATAACCAGTTCCATTTATATCAATACTCCCCTCTTTATTTTTATCACAATAATACATTTCATTATGTCATTATTATCCCAAAGTCATGCTCATAATAAGTTTTTGTCTCCCCTCAATAATGTTTTCTCCAAAAAATATAATCATTCAAGCTCAATCAAATTTGTGGTTACCAGTACCATTCAATATATTATTTCAAATCCAAAAGTAAAAAGTACAATGGAATAATCCATAAATCATTAATTGATCTATAATACCATAAAATTACTTTTAAAATGTATTTATTTAATCCAAATACATAAATAACTTATTCCTTACACTTCAAAATTTTTGGTAGAATAGGTAAGTCCTCTATTTATATGTCCATTCATATTTCAGGTCATTGGTTAGATAATTCCCTTGTTCTCCACACATAGATATTCAAATCCTTGAATTTTTTCCACATAATGACCTTATTTTCGACATAGATATCATCTTCCCCAATATTTGAGATATTCCTCTAGGTTCTCATTCCCACCTTTTGACATATAGGAAGTCAAATAATCTTTTCTCTATGGTAATAACCACATTGTCTTTAATAAAATGTCATCTCCCTCTTATTCTATGTGTTAGTAATATCACTAAGGTTTAAATTTTTCATAATATATAATAGTAGATGATTATGAGTAATCAAAATATATTTTCATCCAGTAATCATAAAATTTCATTCCTCATAGTCAGAAGATTTTCGACTATATTCAATTTAAACACGATACCATCAAATTCAAACCGTCAAATAAAACCAAACAAATAACGTGGGAAACACTACTTATAATGGGAATCAAGAGAAATTAATTATAAAATATCAATCTCTAAGCCCTTAGGTTTAACATTATTTATTCATTAATATTACTAAAACTCTAGGATTATAACCTAGACCTACCCTTAGGATTCATACTATGGTTTTCTCATCCTAGATTCAAATGGTCAACTAAAACTTTTCGCAAAAACTAACTATTGCAACCCAAGCATCACATACATGTACATGAAATAATTTTTATGGAATTTTTCATACATTTGAAAAACACATTCCCTTATTTTAGTTCCATTGGATAGCTGGAACCGTACTTAACTCGTTCATAACACATCTACAATTTACCTAACAAATTTCTTCACAAATTTAACCCTTTTGGCATATCATACATAATTCAATTATTTATTTATTGGAAAAAATAAATATAAGAAAGGGTGAGGTCAGATACTCAATAAGGGTATACAAAGGATATTAATGAGAATAACCTGAAAAAGGGTATGGAAACATAAGGAAAATTTTTTAAGATCATACCTTTATTGTCAAAGGACATATAAAAGATTCACGACATAAATATTTGTGGTTCATAAGAATTGAAGCACAACATAATCAATGGAAATGATCCATCTGAGTATAAAAATGGAATAAGAAACATAATTTATGGAATACACATATGTTTATAAAATCATATGTCACTGATACTTATGAAGACATTTAAAACATGATAGGTTTGTTCTAATCACATGTATACCTACATCCGGATTGGGATGACCTCTCATGTACCCTCTAGTTTTGAGCATAGGATGACCTCCCATGTACCTTCTTATTATGGGCATAGAATGACTTCCCAAGTACCCCCTTATCGCGGACTTAGGATGTCCTCCCATGTACCCTATTCTTTATTTCATTGGATGACCACCCGTGTACCCTCTTATTGTGAGTATAGTATGACCTCTCATGTAGTCTCTTATTTCGGGCTTAAGATGACCTCCCATGTACCCTGTTGTTGTGGGATTTTGATAACCTCCCATGTAACTTTATGATATTATAGAATATTATTCATTACCTAATGCATTGGTAGAAGATATATATCCCACCCTTATTATAATTAAAACCATACATATGTCTACCATAGAAATATAAATAATTCATCATATGAGAAATACTGAAGAGAAATGGTTTTCATAAACATTTCATCATAGAATATTTAATTATAAAGTAACTGAATTCTTAAACATCAAACAACAAAAACATAAAATATTTAGAGAAAGTCTATAAATGGTACCCTTTTATCATATCTCCATTAATACACTATTGATACCAATAGATGTCATCATAGATGGAAAACAATTTTGAACATATCTTATTAGAATGTTTCTTGAGAAAAATATTATTTCTGATTGAAACAATTCTCTTAACACCATCAAATAATTATTAAAAATTTTCATTGAAAATGACCATGAAATCTTATAAAGGAATCATTGAAACTTTTTGAACATCATTAATATCCACTTTCATAAAAATGATTAAAAAATATTTTTTTATATTTTTAGAAAATGTGGGGTTTTATTACATGAAGACTATAATGTAATAAAAATAATGGTATTCCTGATAAATCATGTCAATGGTCAGATTATACACCTCATAAATTCATATAGGTGCATAAATAACATGTGTCTCAAAGAAGGAAAATTGAGGAAAAATTACCTTAATGATTTGGTAACAATTGGATCATAAACCCTAGGAAAGAGAGATAACAAAATGGACATATATAATACCATATAATATTTAATTATGACTTTATATTAGCCTCTTATTAAAAAAATCATGTTAAATTTATGTTTTGTGTAATATGTACATTGATTTTCATATGGGTTTTGACTTTTATTCTTATTTATATTAATTATATAATGATTTAATTATCAAAAAATGATAAAAAATTAAATAATAATCATATATAGTTTATATATATATATATATTATTAATAAATGTTAGAGATAGAAAATAAAATATTTCATTTTTGGAGACGGTAGGTCGTACATACGATTGGATGTTGTTTTTGTTTTCTTGTCGAATGAAAAGTAATAAAATTAAATGATATATTATCATTAATGAATAATATTTATTTCATATATATCACATATTTTTATTAAAACCATTCTAAATACATTCCGTGTATATTTTTAATAAATCACATCACTTTGTGATGCGGTAGTCTACCTTACACATGAATGACGTTATCATATTCCAAAAAATGGAATGCATGATTTTATGTTTGATAAAAAAAATTAAAGAATAAAAAAATCATAATAAAAATAATATATATCATATATAAACTATTAATCCATATTTTTTCCCAACCATTAATGTTTGTAATGGAAGAACAAACAACATCAGTTCGCAAGGCGGTTAACCGAAATAACATTGAAAATAGTTTCATTTTTGTAATAAGAGGATATGAGAAATGAAATGGTTATGGGATATTGAATTAGAAACACAAAAATCTAGTATATACATGATTTTCTATTTATCATTCCTTGTTGGATGAACTAGGATAGATGAAAGTAAAAGAAGAAAATAACATAAGAGAGCTATTTTGAGAAAATAACCACTTGAATATCACCTCCTTGGAGGACCCCTTGATGACCTTGGATTTGTTATTTTGGTGTTACCAAAAGTAATTAGAAAATGGTAAAATTACGATGAGATATTTTTTCAGTGGTTTTATGATATTAGGGACTTTTTATGAGATATTTATTGGAGATGAGTGGTATTAATACTTAAGTAGGGGGTGGGTTTAAGTGATTAAATAATGATTATTTTAAAATTGAATCCAACCCTATAAATGTGAAATTAATTTTCCAAATATTTTGTGGATAATTAATTTTTAACGGATTTTACGGTTGATTAATACCTCAAACTCTCATTAAATATTGATTTCTATGTTTTTTAAGGCTTTGCATTTTATGTTTAACTCATTTCATTATTTTCCCTACACCACGGTAAATCATACTTATTACGAAGGTGGATATTTATGCGTAAAAATAAAAAATACCATAATATATAATTTTAAACATATTATTCTAAATATTTAGTCCATCTTAAAAAATTTAACACACTTAATTGGTACAAGTATATTTAAAATTAATCCAATAGATGCAACGAGAAAGCATGTTTTTAATGTGAAAAACATCAAAATTTGGAAATGTTTTTATATCCAATTTCATTGTGAAATTTATTAAATAAACTAATTTGGATTTATTGAAGTTTTATTTAACTAATTATACATTAAAACTATTTTAAAATAAAGTTTAACTATATATATAAATTATATGCAAATGTAGTTTTCAATTAAAATGCAGTATTTTTAAATATTCGTCAAAAAAATATAACATAAAAATATGAAAAAATCAAATGAAGTACATTTTTATATTTATAATTATTAAATGAAAATAATTTTTTAAAATAAAAATTATAAATCTGTCAAAATTTAGTTTTAAAAAATGTTCTCTACTAAATGGCGATAAAACTACTTTTTAGAAAAATACATTTTTTAAACGTAAAACTGGATGTATTTTTATCATGTATATAAAAAAGAAAGCATTAATGTTAAGAATTAGACTTAATATTATATATATATATATAATTCATTAATATAACCTAATAGTATTTATTTATTTATTTATTTGTATAAAACACACTTGTGCACATTTGAATAATTTTTTAGAAAAAAATATTTCCTTTTATTTTAAAATGGGTATCATTTTAATTTATAAATAATTGGTATGAAAAGAATTATTTATATATACATATAAGCCCCATATTTTAATAATTTAGTTATACCTATGATTATAATGTCATGGTTATATGTGTCCTATTTAAATAATTATAATAATAAAATTTTGTTTTTGTACAAACGCAGTGTTGTGTGAAACTCCAGGTAATCTGGTGTTGCATATAGAATAAGATTAACATGATGTATCATTCAACAAAATACATAAAAGAAATTTAATTTTTTTTCAAAAAAATGTTCATAAAAATATGGGTTTTTACAGGCAATGCTTCTTAGACTATGTCTCTGGCAGGACACTTCAGAGCATCTCTAGTTGATAAGAAATTCAAACAACTACTGCATTGTCTAGAAAAAAATCTTTTGTCAATCTTCATTATCAAACTATAGAGCTCAAGTTCAGTGATATGTTCATTTATATATATATAATTATGGGTCATAGACAGATTTAGAGATATGATAATATTTCACCATGATATGTTGGGCCTTTTGAAATTCTCAAGAGAGTCAGGCCAATCATCTTTTGATTGTAGTTACCTCATAAGTACTGAGATATGCATGATATCTTCCATGTATCTTAGCTACATCATTATCTCTCATACCCATATTATATTGTACATCCAGATGATGTTGGGATATAGGTATATACGTCCTTCGTGGATAATTCTATATGCATTATTGATCAGAACAAGAAGGATCTTTGAGGAAAGTATATACCCCTAGAATGAGGGCTATAGTAGCACAACCATTTGTAAGGCGAGACTTGGGTGCAGGAAGTTAAAATATGAGACCAGTGAAAAAAGTATTCTCAGAATATTCATAATGACCCTTGGAATGGAAATTCATATAAAAATTGATTTAATGGGGAAGATTTTTGGAACTTAGTAATTACTATAAGTTACATATATTTTGAATTTCACTTTAATTTATTGTTTTTTCCTAATGTGGATGCCTAATGGGGTCACAAGAGTTTTTGAGGTTTTCATGGTTTTTTATGATCATAGAGGCTTGGATTTTTGAAATGTCAGTAGAGTTGTATGGTTATTTGATATTGTGCATCCCTGGCCACATGGTTTGCGTAAACCATGCGGGCATGTCAAGGCCTAGATTTATAGCCATCGGGTTTGAGATAACTTTACAACTAGAGATGCTCACCCATGTGGTGGGATATATTGTTTTTAGAAGAGAAAAAATGAATTATCTTACATGGTTTAGCAAACCATTCAAATGAACCATGTGATATGGTTTTCATGGATTCGAGGTCACTAAAGTTAGAGCACTGTTTTGCTAACTATTTAGCCAAACTGTGCAACCCCTTGATTTTGGGGTGAAATTAACATTTCACCAACAAAATATTATTATCCTAAAATTTATTCTATTTAATTTATTCCATTATATATGTATCTTATTCTCTTCCAGGTTGAGTGTTTTCCAAACCTAAAAATAGGAATTTGTGTCGATTTTTCATTTCACCTCAAAATTGACTTTCAATCATCTAGTTTGATAATTGTTTGTAAGTGACTCACTCCTTAGGCTAATTTCATCATTTTCCATTCTATCAAAAGTGACATTTTGGGGCAAGATGATATTCCCAATTTCTAGGTTATTCTTTAATTTCTCTACTTTCAATCAATTTGGATCGAGTTATGAGTCAATACTGGATGAGTATTCTAGCATGGACTTAAAGCAGGTGGTCTATAACTTTTCTTACACTGCCTAGTATTTTATAGCTAGTAGTCATTATGCCCCAAAACGAACCCTATAGGTGCTTATTCTAAAAGTAAGTCAATTCCTTGATTAAATTATTATATCCACAATAGGTTTCCCACTTAACACTATGATATGGTTTGTGGTTTTCAACCTCAAACCGAACCACCTATGTGTTGTGTTCACATATCTTTCCCATGATATAACAACCTATTCGGTGTGTTTTTGTGTGTGTGTGTGTTTTTTCTATATTATTGGAATCTATAATAAATTGAATGAGATATTAGGAGAGGGTTTATATCCCATTTTCCCGGTGTTTACATGATATTAAATGATTAATTTTTTAACTTGTAAATATGGAATATGTTCAGTGAAGTCATGGATTATCCATGTTTATCAAATAGTTTCTGAAATAATTAATTAAATAGTTATGATTATAATTAATTTCATTGAAATTTTTACTCCATGGATTCAAAACTATATTAAATTACCTTTACATTTCTACTTCATGGATTTAAAATTTTATTGAATCCATTGTGAATTTCTACTCTATGTATTTAAAACTACATTTAATTTTATGAAAATTTATTTTCCATGGATTTAGAATTATATTTAATTGTATCGACAATTCTACTCCATGGATTTAGAAATACATTGAATTCCATGAACATTTATACTACATGGATTCATAATTATAATTTATTTCATGTAAATTTCTACTCCATATATTCTGATTACATTGGATTCCAATGAAATTTATAATCATTATATCAATCCATTAGTTCAAACACTTGATTAAACAACACATGTTGTTGAGGATTCCATGGAAATTTCTACTCTTTGGATCCAGTCCTTCTAGGTCTAACACTATATTACTCAGCATAGAATACAATAGATATGTTACCATTCTTTAAATATATCCCCATTATGGATGTTTGATTATAGTTTTTATAATAGTCAATATTAATATTTATCATTCTTCGTAGTTTTCCATTGTAGGATGGGCAATATGAAATTTTCATGTATCACACCAACTTATTAAATTATATTATAGTAAAATATTTAACACCAATTCTTCTTATATACATAGACTAGACCTGTTATAGTTACCATTTGTGGTGTGAAATTGAGTGTTATCTCACACCCTATCTAGGAATTCATTGGTTACTTGTACAGACTTAATGGATATAATTAGTGACCATTGAAAGAGCTCCATTCATGATGCATGATTAACATGATTCCAAGAATGGGAGAATGGTAACAAGCTTTTCTAATGATACTATATATAGATATCAATTTTTGGTCTTTTAGGTAGTTTGATACGTGCATTATACTAATTTTTTATTTCTATGTATTTCCTACCATTTTCTTTAGAGGCAAGACATGTTCAACATATTGTATATAGCATTTCTTTGAGTTTTTATCATCGTTATTGTCATCAAGATGTTATATTCTGTCGATGTATTATATCATTATTTATCTTATTTTTTTCTTGTGATACTACTATAATACTATAATCATGTGCGTGGAGTCTCCCCATTGTACCATTATAGACCCTCAATACATGTCAAAATAATCTACCATACGAGGAGGTGCACATGAGGCCATGTGACCCATGGTCTCATAGAACCATTTAGTGTGACCTAGTTAGAGATGTTACACTATAATATATGGTGCATCATAAGGTCATATCAACTATGATTAGCATCCTAAGGTCATTTACCACTTCACATTATAGGCTTATGTTATGTATCTGAAGTCGTCTCGGGTCAGCTTGTGATTCACAACATCCTACTGTCACTGGCCTATAATCCCTGTGTTGCCCCCATCATGCGACGTTGTCCAATGCCCCAATATACTCACCGCCACTAGGATCTTGTTCCCCTATGTCATGAGTCCTGAGTGTCCCACATTTTATGTCACGATAGCCTATTCACTCATGTCATCACTATCTTCCGCTCATGTATTCGAGGTTGCGCCTGAAGTCGTCGCAACCTGTATCCAGAGTCATCGCCCATCCCGAGTCATAGAATCCTTCATTCCTTCTCTATGTCCCTTTCCAACCTATCCTCATCCAGCTCCCCATGACTTCATCTACAAAAGAAAAATTAATTTTAATAAATAACAATCAAAGTTTATTAGAACATAAAGTCATAATTATTAAAATTATTATTATGAATAATAATAAAAATACAATTATTAATAATTAGAAATATTTTACAATAATAAAATTATTTTCATCATTATTAATAATTTTATTTTTATTATGAATAATAATAATATTAATATGATAATTAATTATTAATATTATTTAATAATAATATGATTAATTGAATTATTATTAATAACTTCATTATTATTTTTATTATTAACTAATATTTTTTTTCTATTTACTTTAATAAAATTTAATTATCATGGATTTATTAATAATGTCATGACTTTATTATATTGAATTTAATATCATGACTTTGATATAATGAAATCATTATCATTAATTTCTCATTATCATGACTTTATTATCATCTCCTTATTATCCATTATCATGTTTCAAGATACATGTATTTTCTTTATACATGAGTTTGTATGTAACCCAATTTAATTAAAAATAATAACAATATTATTAATAAAAATTATAATAAAATAAAATTGATTTAAATATCACAAACATTATTGATTAAAACATAACATTTACTCTTTAAAAAATATATGCGTATAATTATTATCAAATATCAAATTATTAATTACATTATTATTTCTATTATTAATACTTTCATAATTTTATATCATTAATATTTTATAAAGATATTATATATTAATTATTAACTAAGTTAGTTATTATATTTATAATTTCATTACTAGTTTTATTGTTTATCTTATTTACTATGTAACCTATTACAGCATTATTATAAATTTTTAATAGTAATTAATAATTCCTTATTTAATAATAATAATAAAGTCTTAATTTATAAAGTAGTAAAAGATAATATATTGTTTTTTAAGTCGTAATAATTAATATATTATTTAATAATAATTAATTATAATTAATAATAATATTATTTACATCATCATAATATCCATTATTAATATTATTATTAGTCATAAAAATAATAAACAAATAATAATCTATACAGAAAAAATGATTATTAATTAATAATAAATAATAATAGTAATAATGTTATTATTATTATTATTATTATTATTAACAAGAATAAAATATATATAATTAATATTTCATATTTTATTAATTACAAATAATTAATTTTAAATATAAAATTAAATTTATTATCAATTACATTAAATATATTTGATAATTTTAATTACTAATTATTATATTTTTATTATTAATTAAATTATTTATTTCATAATTTATAAACAATTTTTTAATATAAATTATATTTTTCATACATTAATGACTTTATTTTTAATAAGTATATGATTTTATTTGTTACTAGTTATTGCATTATCAAATAATAAATATTTATTGATTTTTTTGTCATTTATAATTTATTATCTTTAATGTATAATTATAAATTATATATTGTTCATTAAATGCTATAAAAGTGATGTTTGAATATCACATTGAAGTCCTAACAAAGTTATCGAGTACCTCACACTTATAAAAGGGGAAGTTGGTTGATATTTTACAAAATATTCTAACAATAATTTTCATAGAGTAATAACACATTGAAACATTGATTAATACATTTTAATTATTAATTTTTTTATTTATATATCACTACAAAAATTGTGGTATTGGTGATGGTTTATTTTACCACTAGTGACAGTTTGAACTACCACTATATTATTTTGCGGTAGTTTTTTAAACAACTATATATTACATGGTCAGTAATTCATTATTGGGTTTTTATCATTTAGATAAGGTTTTTATTTATGTTCTATAGGTATTTAGTAGTGGTATTTTTTTCAGTTCATGAAAATTTAAAAAAATGAATAGGGATATTAAAAAAACCTATGCTAATTAATTATTACGTGGTTTAATTTTCTAAATGGAAAAAATAACTAAACCACCTTAAGCACTACTAAACATATAAAATATTTTTTTAAGAAAAAAATGTATTAAAAAAATGATACAAAAAACATATTCATATAATAAACTAAACCATAAATATAAAATATTTCTTTCTTATATCCATAGTCACACATCCATGATCATAAATACATAACTATCGGTCAACCAGAATCTTGGTGATCATATATATATGGATAAAATATTTCAAACATTCACCAAATCCACTAGATACAACTATATACATAGCTAGAGTTATCATAGGAGAAACTGACCACATCATGTCATAAAACGGAATAAAAAAGATGAAAATCAAACATGAACATCATAAATTAATATTAAAGTATAATAACATATAATATTTAACCATACCACAAAAACTATGAGCCATATGATTGGTTTTTTATGATCATAAAAATACCATTTAAAATTGAAGACAACAAATAAAACATGCATATTTATCTTTGAGAATCAATGCATAAATAAAATGTTTAAATAATAAACATATAAATCATCGATTTCAGTAGTATTCTTTTACTTGATGATGTAGAATGATAAATGAAGATCATAGAGTACTGATCAAAAGAACTCTACCTCTGAGGGGTACACCATTTAATGGACCCATAATCATATTACGTGGATACCAAAATGTCTAAGGGATGCAAGAGCATTCATCTTATATGATCAAAAGCATTATGTGAAGAAGTAAAAAATGAGAGGTTTGCTCAAAATTTCATGTCATCAATAGGAGGGATCACATCCCTTTATATATCCTTCCCGAATGAATTTTATTAAATGAGAACGTGTTAGTCATTTTAATGTATACATATATATATTTATTCACATATTTCATTGAAACCTATTCAATGAGAGATCAAGCCAATTAATCCATTCATAGTGGATTTTAATTGACAATAAATCCTATTGGGATAAATAAATATGTATCATATATATATATATATATTATCATATGAATTTAATACATTAATTATAGTACATAAAACAAATTTTAATAATTAAATATACGTTATATATATATATATAATATCATATATTATTTATATATATTAGTTCATATCTAACCATCTCCCACTAACACTAAAATATCATAAGTACTTTATGCATAACTTCACAACTCTTTGTGAATCCATCCAAACTCTTTTGGATACAGTTTTTCATCAAACACTCTTAATTTTGAAGAAACAATTTTTGTAAAATTTTAGCCTTATCTAGGGACCAAATTCTGTAATCATGTGGTACATAGAATAATTGAAAAAACTATGAAATATTCATTTCACACATGTAAACAAATATCATACTCAAGAAACATAATTGTTCTACTGATGCTACCAGAGGCTCTGGTGTGATCTCTGTCAAACATGCTCAAATATCTATAAAATAATTTCCACCACAACATGTATCTTATACATAATAAGTACCTTATATCTTACCTTTTTTCATGACATTGATAATTCACTACATATTTAATGTTTCAATCTATTACAAGCCTCTCATCATTTTCATAATTCTATGGAAAAGACTTTCCAAGTGCATGAATAAATCACATGTCATTCATCTATCTAAAAACAAAATCACACATCACTTATCACAATATCTAAACACATCATATGTGAAAAAACTAAGCATGGACATGCATTTACTTAGTCCAACTCAATCAAGGTATTGATGTCATTTCTTATCATACAAGTGGATAAATCCCATATTTGTTTTACTCTAACCGATGACATGAGCAGCAAAAAACCCAACCAACATCTTATTAATCTATGTTTATATAATGACTTGTGTATGTTGGGTATCAAAGTATAAGGTTTATAATAAAAGGTATGTCTCCATCCTTGGGTATGAAGGATTGATAATAATCATACACCCCTAAGTATATTTATGTCTGCATGTTTTTGCTTGAGTTATACTTTAGTGGATTAGTCCTAGTTATAAGTCTCCACTTATTACCTCTAGAATATATTTATAAATATCTCATATACAACACAATGTAATGGATATAATAATTTATTCCTACTAACCATAATATATCATCAAAACCCATTATACTCTATTATGGTCATCGATTAGGGACACCTGAATGTCTGTACTTTGAGGTGAAATTATCATTAAACCATTCATGTGAACAATATTTAAGCACACATGAATTAATAATAAATAAAAAATTTATTTTATTATAATTATATTATTCACTTACAATAATTAAAACCAATATCTTACAGAGATATAACATGACCCTCATTATGTTGTAGTAATAGATTCATTTTGTGAACAATACATCCATACATAATATGGATTGAATCCTCATGTAACTATCTGATAAAATACTCTAATCGACATCTTATTGAGTGAAATTTATGAATAAATATTGTTTGAATAACAGTGAGACATATGAATCATATTCAATAAGTTCAACTCTTTGAACTTATATTCAAACTCTTTAACTTCATAACATCAAATGTTATAATGTTACATTCTATTATCTACTTAGAACTATTTATAATAATATCATCATCATCTTTGGATCTTTTTCAATGAACGATTTTGTTTATAAGGTAAAAATTTACATTATCACATTAAAATCACCTTTTAAAATTTTTTATGATAAAGTGTCATCAATTTTTTTATAGTAATTAATATAAATAATTATAATTCTTTTTACCATCATACCCTAAACTATTTTAGGATAAAGTAATATTCACTTAATTTTGGTAAACTTATGTAACCATTTACATTTCTATTTATCAATATGACCTAAAAAATTTAGGAATTCTATTTAAATTCACTTTGTAACTAATTTGGTAAAATTTTGATAATATAGTAGCTAAATAAAAATGTTTACATTTTTTTATTATCACAAACCCTAAATATTTAAGCTATAAATTAAAAAATCAATAAAACCCATATTGGAAAAATTTATTATATGTTATATTTGTACTTATAATACTCTCACTATAATCTTATAAATTATAATCACTTTAGAATATATTTCTATGACACAACAAAAAAATCTTTATATTTTGTATGAAGAAATATTTTTTTAGGAATATTTAGATAATAAAAAACAATTTTTACCATATATAAAATATTCTATGTGTTTGAAATATTATTTCTTATAAATAAGACTTTATTAAAATATACAACTAATGAGTGGTGGTAACACATTTTACACATATTTTAACAAATATTTGGATAATCACTTGTATCCTAATATTCTTATAAAAACTTGTTATAGAAATTGATGAATCAAAAACCATGTGTATAAATTTAATCATCTAATAAAAATCCATTTTTATGGAACATCCTCTATAATCATATAAGATAAGTGAGATGGATATGAACATCTTTTACTTAGATTCATCCAAAATTATTGCATTCCATTACATTCAAATTCTCAATGTAGTAACTACTTATATCATATCATGAATATTAACTAGAATCTCAACCATTTATTCCCTTTATTTTTAATGCTTTTATATTCACAAAACTTGGTAAATCATAAACATTATATCACATACCCATCAATAATTAAATATTTTACTTCTATAAGTATCCTTACCTCATATAAACATCCCATGGATTTTCACAATCTCTATAATGTATATCTCCAATAATCAAATCATATAAAATTATTATTATTCCTTTCATTATATCCCAATTTTTCATTGAACTTGATTTTATTCTAGAAGAAACATTTTTAAACTTTTCAACAAACTTTTCATCTTATAGTTTGACCTTTACCAGCATGTACTATCTATAAGGTACTAGAATCTAGATAACATATGACTAGATCATCCATTTTCAATACATTGTGAATAACATGTAAAATTTTAATCAAGTTCAATCATATTTTATGAATATTTACATATATAAAATTATGAAAAATTTAATAACTAGAACACGCCTTTTATGTATCCTCATTAAATCATGTTATAAAATTGAACTCATCATAAACCATGTGAAACAATACCCTTATCATTTAATTTAAATATAAATTATTTACAAAATGTGATCATGATAAAAATGAGATATTATCCACATCTTATGATGACTATATACAAGCTTAAAAAATCCAAGTTATTAATTTAGGAACTCCTTTGATCTATTACTTGAAAAAAATAAAGGTTTAATTTTTTTCATCATTTTGAACATTAGTATATTTATAATAAAATTTGAAATGTATATTTAATATCATTTATATGTCAAACCAACAAAAAATATTTCAATAACAAATAAAATAATAGTTTCCCCAAGTCATTTATATAATAAATCATATTATCATTTACATACCCTATAATATTGACTATATGAGAAAAATAATTAACATAACCAATCATATTGAGTGCATGAGTAGAGATTTAGATTAATTTAATCATATGGAATTTAATTCTATTGAAACATAAAAAATTCATTTCAGGCATCCATAAGAATCTTTATTTTCTTGTTGAACAGCATCAACACTTCGTTACTCGGGATGGAAATTTATAACAAATAGATTTTTTCAATTCCTCTTGAACTTTTATTAGTTTACCATTATAGGAGTTTTTTACATTATGATTTGTATTTCAAGGAATAATATATTGTTTAGTTTTATGGTGTTTATGCATTAATCTATTTCATAACAGTTTTTTCAGATATAAATCATGTATTATATATTTTCATTTCAGACTTTTAATGATAGTTCTTCCACTAAAATTGATGAACTCATACATCATATCCATTTGGTTAGACAAGATACATATTTCACTATGAAAATTACCCTGCTATGGTTTGATATTCACAACATGGTAATTTAGGTAGGGAATCATTGAAATAAAAATGTTGTGATTCCTAGACAGTTGAGTGGCTCCCCCTTTATCCAAATCCAAGTTTGGATTCTCTAAATTTTATTCCTTTCATATCCCAACCCTTGGAGTTTCCCATATAAGAGTAACCAAATTAAACCCTCAAAAATAATTAAACATTATCCAAAAATGGGGGAATCACTATATGGTGTGAAACTACCCATTTAATAATCTTGATTCACTCATTAATTTATATCCATACAAAAGATAATCTAGTGGAACCACTATATGGTTTGAAACTACCCAACTGGGTAATCAATTTCTTGATAAGTGTTTGTTTGGAATGAATATTAAACTTAGTATTTATGATTTTTAATTACATCACATTACTATACATCATATAAATATTAAATTCATAACAATTAAGTCAGTTTTAATTATTATAATATACAATTTTATTTCCATTTTTGTATTAATGCTTCTAATAGTTTAGTTTTTGAATCCCTATTCCAATAACCAATTAATTTGTTCATCTATCATTAATGTGAATCTATTTAAACAACTGATAATTCTATGTTAATAACTCAAAAATAGAAGTTGTGTACGTTCATAAATATCCAAATTAATCATATGAATATGGTAAATGAACACTACATGTAAAGTCATAGAGTTATATGATATAAAAAAAATATACATGATGCTTTCCAATGTTATAGATAGAAAACCACATTCACTTTCACAGTCAATTGTAATACCCCAAGATTTTATAGTACGTCATTTCTTCAATGTAATTCAATAACATGCACTACACGCAACACTTAGTTCAAGCACACCATGACTTACCAAACTAGCTGTTTAAAAGTGGTTGTGAATAATATTAACTTAATTTTGAACTTTATATAATCGTTATAATTTTAGAATCCATATTATGAGTCCCTAATACATAATGTAAGTACAGATTCATTTTTTTAGATAAAAGAAGTATTTTAAAAAAATGCAATTTTACCACCCTTTAATGGTGAAACCATTTTAATTACAATATTTGAAACATTTATATATTAATTTTTACAAAAAAAACTTCTTATTTAGAATCAGGACATAAGAATTTAGTTACATTAAATTTTTTGTGTTTTTCTGATAACATTAATATTTGGGTGAATAGTGAAAATACCATATTTTAATTGAAAACAACTTTTTTTAATCAAAATAATTTGTAGTGTTGAATTATACATTTTAATGGTTTGGAAAAATAATTAGATTATATTTTTTCCATTTTATCCAATGATTGTCATTGTAAGTAATTTCACTTTGGAATTAGACATAAACAATTGTCAATCTTTTAATAGTTATTATTTCGTAAAAATACGATTTTTGGTTTTGACAATGGAATTAATTTTAAATTAATTAATGAAACTTATATGTTTTGAAATTGGTTAAATAGAATTAAATTTTTAATTCAGAATATCAAAATTATCTTAGGGTAAATGTTTGGTATTTTTCTGAAAACATTCAATTTTTATAGAATAGTGACAAATACTGAGTTATTTTTTAAAACCGAATTTGTTTAAATAAATATTTATATTAATGAAATTTATTTCAGGTCAAAATAGATACATAAAACCTATATAATTTCAATGTAATTCATTGGAGTCATTTTATATTAATTATAGATATATAAAAAATTTATCTAACTTTTTACCGACTTTTACCCACCTCCTAAGAGCATTTGAAAATTTGCATAAAACATATTTTACCTCTTATGTGAATTGAATTTAAAAAATATGAGATACATAGTTGATATCAGTAAGTAAAACATGGTTCAATAAAATGAAAATAATTTTTGGTGAATACTATCTTTTGACTTTTATTTACCGCGGTTAAAGGTAAATAGGGAAATTTAAGGTAAAATGAATATTATAATAATACTAAATTACCTTAACAGTTGTCCTAAACTTATTTTATAAGTCATGGCCAACCATGGAAATTTTTGGGTAGATTTAGGGACCTCATGGATCCACTTATGAGTGATAATGACACTTTATTTTAATAAACACAAAGTAAAGGCAAAAATGACTTAAACAAATACCTTTTTAGTAAATCAATTTTTACATGGGGTTATATAAAACCATCATTTAGACTAAAAATATTCATTTTAAAGTTAAAAATATTTCATATATAATGTTATTTTATTTATATTTTTGAGACATTAGATAATTTTCTTTATTTGTGACACAATGATGATGTAGTAATTACCTTATTAATGAAATATTAAAATAATTGATATTATAAATATCCAAATAAGTGTAATTTGAGACTTTTTATGAATTAAACTAATTTTATCGGTTAATAAGACATGTTAGGGTTGATTAAATTAATTTTTTTGATTTAATAATGCTATTATAAATTTAACAAAAAATAGAATATAGTGTCAACATTTACATAAAAGAGTTTTTTAAAACAAATATTATATTATTAATTGATATTATATTCATAAAAACAAAAGTATCAGCCAAAGGTATTAAATAATATTATATATGTCATTAATGAACCACTTGTGTTTCTCTTGGAATTTTATAGTACGTTTTTTAAAAATATAATATAAAAATACCACGAGACATGGTAAATATCAAACTATTTAACTAAGAGTTAAATATAAAAGACAAGGTTAATATAGTGACCCAAAATTGTCTAAAATCTATTGGTTGAGTGGTTTTATACCCATCCCCACCATTTATTTTATATAATAAATTTCGGATCCATTAAAAACTGATACTGATTTTATTGTAAAATAATATTTCTAGCTTTTCTTAAGGTTCCCCTCACCCCTCTTATAAAAGGGCACCCCCCCTTCTCTCTAAATTACACATTCAAATCCTTTTGGCTCGGCCAACCTCTACCCAAATACCCTCTCAATAGTCCTCCCTTCATCCTAGAGGCCTTATTTTAGTTAGAAATCCAATATATGGAGCCATTTTGATCAAATCAAAAGGAAGAACCTGAAGAAGATGTAAATATTTCATCAACTCTTTCAAGTTCCTTTCATCTTCCACTTCCACTTTCTTTGTTATTTAAATTCTAAAATAATAACTTTTTTATATTATATATACTGTGATTTTATTATAAATATGGTACAACCATATTCATTATTCTATCCATCCTTTGAATGACATGTCACCATACGTGCGTACGTACGACTTACCGTCTCCACGTCGTGGGGTAATTGTTATTCAATACATTATTATTTGGGTGGGTATACTAATTATGTGTAATTGATTTAAATAATAAATATAACATGATAATTATTCTGTATATATGATATACCATCCAATTATACAGTATTTTAATATCAAAAGAATGATATTGTTGCTCGTGCGTACGTACTGATTACCGTCTCTACGAACGTGATAAGATTCATTTCACATCATATCCATTAAATACTAATTTTCATTAGATAATTAAAGATAATTTTTAAGACATAATATCATTATAAATATGAATAAGATACATCCTATCAATATTAATCATTACTTATATAATAAAGCATATAAAGTAAAACGAATTAGTTAATACCCGAAATGACGATAATACTAAAATATTATTTACAAGGTAATGTTTAAAGATCATATACGATATTATATTTACATATATATATTGATTTTATAATTTAATAACAATTATTTAAATACTATACAGAAGGTTAAATTACCCTCTACCAAAGAGAAGTACAAGGTAAGAGGTTTTCATATCACTTTTATTTCCGAGAGATTCATGCTATAATTTCCACTACTACCTTTTTGATGGTGGATGTACTACCCATGATTGTATTGTTTGTGTAATATAATTTAATTTATGGTTATTTACATCACCATTGGATGATCTTTTTTTCATGGGGTTTATGTTTTGTAAGTTACCAAATCGATAATGGAATTTCAAATTTCAATTTCCACTCATTTAGTTTTACGCAAAATTCATTGATTACATTACCCAAAGATTATGTGTGAAATCACTATTTATTTACTCATATAGTAATTTCAACTCCCCTTTTCATGGGTATACTTTTGATACATATAATCACTCCATTTATAAATTCCCAAGTCATCGATATACACTTGATAAGAGTAATTTTAAATCAATTTATATTCATTGAGTTAAACATCCAAGTCATTGATGTTGTTTTTACAAGAATATGTATGAATGTACTATGATTTAATTACACTTAATATCCAATAATATTGAGTGTATTTATATTATTCACACATAATGATGTCTTTGATTTATCCTTAACCTAAGGATACAGTCTTTATAATAGATTTCATCTCAATTAACATTCCATTGAGACTTATTTGTTGCTATACACCAATTCACTTTTATATGCTGTATATAATGTACTTTAAAATAGTATATCGTGAATCCCTTTATTCTCATAATTTTATAATATTTTGATTACCCCAATTATTTGTATTCAAGTGTCTCTATTTTGGTTGGGAAGTCTGACTAAAATATATTTTTAAATATTTTAAAGATTTATTATTATAAGTCATTCTCGTTAATGTCTATATTTTAAAAATGGTTTTAAGAATTTAAGTATATGGACAATAAAGTTTTAAAGTTAAAATTATTTTTAAATGAATCAAAGTGGTATGGAACACTTTGATTCAAAAATATATTTTTAAATATCTTCTTGAAAAATAGTGTGACTTTTAAATGTTTTCATGAAAGAGGGGGATATTTCTCTCAAATAGTTTTGATGATTATTTTCATCTATGTCAACATCCTTCATTAGTTTTGATTGTGGTGAATCTAGTACAATACAATCATCCATATTGTATTGAATTTGTTATGTTTTACTATGGGTGTGCTATTTTTTATACCATTCATGGTTTTTGGATAAAGTATTGACATTTCATATGATAGTTTTAACACAAATGTTTATGTTATGTTTCAAACTTTTTAGATGAGGAATGTGTGGGCTTAGTATGTGAAAGGTGGATCCCTCTATAGCTCATTGATTCATCGTTAGGTCTCATGAGACAAAATAGTATCTTGGCACAAGGCCTTGACACAATATTATTTGTAGTATTGGCACAAGGCCTTGACTATGGGGTTATGAAAGTATGGAATTATGCATTACATCATTATGAAAGTGGCTATTAATATTTTATGTGATTATTCGAGTAGTAAAATATCCATGTGAGTAAGAAAATGGAATAATTTTGATTTATATTTTCTATATTATGATAATGTTTATGTTGAAAAGGATTTTGTTTTAGTTTTATACATTTCCTTAAATTTTAATGATTATTTATGTTATCTTCTGCTGTATTGATTACCCTTACTGAGCATTTGAGCTGACCCCTTTCTTATGTCTCATTTTCCAAGGATCCCAAGAAGTGTTTTATATTTACGATACAAGGTTAAGATAAGAGAACAATGGAATTATCAAAGGATTTTTGTGTGTGTTTTATGTTGGAATGTGTAATGTAATGTTCATGTATGTATTCTATTTTCCAAGACTATTAAATTGATTGGTCTTTCGGGACTTGATTCTGTGTAATCATGCCAATGTATTAAAATAATGCACTGACTCTGGGAATCTAGGGTAAGAGAGTTAAATCAATATTGTACTCTTGTTAAGTAGGTGGTCCAACCCCATGTCCCTATACCTATAGTGACTTTACTCAAGATAGAATTAAATTTCTAAACATAATATTCAGAAACTATACCGATGAAATATTTTTAATCACATAAGTAAAATTATAAACTGAATTCAAAGTAGATGAAAAATAAATTTTATGATATCAACACTAACATGATATGTAAATCTCTATCCATGAAAAAATTCATCTTATAAACTATTACCTAAAGTTATTCATAATATAAAAAATTTATAACTCTGAATAAAATTGGGAAATTCTTTAAAATAAAAAAACAATTCCAATATTTAAACATGAGATAATCATTTATGAAGAATTGATAAAAACTGTTAGTTTTGAACATTTTATAAATTACAAAGAAAATAATTTTTCTATATTATTTTCAGTATGAAACCTATCATATATTACATTAAATGTCATTTATATGATATGTTGGGAACTATAAATAGTTTATAATTCCATATCTGTTATATAAAACTTTTTATATAATCTAAATAACATATATGTTGGAATTTATAGACTCTTTTATAAATCACCATTTATTATTTATAAATATCCAATTTTATTCTACATCATAAATCAATGCATTTATTTATTCAAAATGTATTTTAAAAATATATTTATCAATTAACCATAAACATTTTATTGATTTATTTAAAAAATAATTTTCAACGTTTTTATAAATATTTCAAGATAACATTTTTCATTATTTATAAACTATTTATATATAATATAATTCAATTCAAACTAAAATTATCTTGAATAAAATAAATTATTAAAATATTATTATAAATAAGATTAATATCTATGAAATGTTGATATATTATTTCTAGAATTGAAAAATATCATTTTATTATTAAAAAGTATTTTTTCAAAATCAATAAACGTGTTAATTTTTTGAAGAATCCTTCTCTCTAAAACCAAGGAGGGGTTATGTATGATCATCATATGACCATATACTATAGAGGACAACCCAAAAATATATAGACCTATCTTCGAGAATAAATATGTAAATAAATTATTTAAATAGTGTAACTGGAAATCGCTAATGACAATAATCTTATTCTTTCTTAGTGATGGAGAATTCTTTATGAAGATCACAATGTAGTAAAAAATTATGTCTTGTTATAAGGGGGTACACTGACCAATAGATCTGTGGTCATTTCAAGGGGATACCTAAATTCTGAAGAGGTGTGAGTGCCTTCATATTTGATGATGAACAACCGTATTAGAGAATGAATGAAATGAGTGGTTTTTACCAAATTACTTGTTATCAAAAAGAGGAATCACATAAAATTATATAATAATTCATAATGTGTTTCACTAAATGAAAATTATTCGGTCATATTAATGAATCTATATATATTTATTCTCACAATTCATTGAATCATATTCAATGTGACGTTAAGCCAATTAATCATTTCCTAATGAATGGTAAATGATAATAAAACCATTTGGAAAAATAAATATTTATTTATTATCACATGTATTTAAAATATGAATTTTCATACATGAATAAAATGCATGTAATTAAATATAAACTTTATATACATATATTTTATACAAGGTAAAGTTATGGACCCTTTAATGAAAAAATGAAAACAAAATTTAATAGAAGATGAGGTCTACTATTGCTATAATTCCCACATCAAATACCTAGATTCCCCCTAATCTGTGTTCCTATATTAGATTTTTCTTATTATATTGTATTCTAGTAAATACATATTCTTCTGTTGCCACACCCATGGATACTTAGATAACATCCTATCCTCTAAGGTATTAATTTTGGTAAGTGGGTTTTGACCTTAGGGCTTTCTGAATCAGATACAACACCTGATTGAGAAACCACCATACTCAATTGGTTGTCCTCATAATATATCATTTTTGGAGTCTTCATATGTCCTACCACCAAGGTATTTTTATTTAATCTATATTTGTTAACATGTTCCCTTATGGTGTATTTAAATTGCTCAAAAGAGATTTGATCTGTTTTTAGATCAAAAGTATCAAAAATCTACCTTATTTCAATATATATAACCTAAAATGAAAGTATGAATATTTAATAAGAAATATAAAATATAATAACCAAAAAATATATTCATAAATTTTAACATATATATTTTTTATAATCAAATAGAAAATTTTTCAACTCTAAACGAATAATAAATCTTGTTGAACACTCTAAAAATGTAAACATACTAATTTATTATATAACACTTGTACCTCAAAAGGAATATGTATAAAACAATCTAATAATTTTTCAAACCGACGTATGGTGTGATTTAAATTACTCATAAATTATAAGTAAAAATAATTGAATAGACCTTATTAGCTATATTTCAAAAATAATTCAATTATAGTTGTCTCTTGATTTCACATAAATCTGAGGTTATTTTATATTTTATTGACCATTACAAACATGTTTTAGTGTTTTAAAACACTAAAAACACATTTATAGGTAACGTGCACAAACCCTTGCTCAGATTGATTTGGAATTAGGTCCCATATTTCGAAGAATAATCTAATATCATTATAATATGATTTCAAGACCATTAAACTCATATTCTATGTTTTGAACCCCTGACACATAGTTTTAAAGACATTAATATCATTTTAAATTTTCTTATTAATTCGTTATTAGAACACCACATATAAAATAGATGTGTTGTCTTAATATAAACGTAAAAAATAATTCATTGGTAGTTTTCACAGGATTTCATGTCAATATGAGATCATTTTCTATGGTTTTTATCACTACATGCAAGTAAATATTTTTTTAAAATACCCAAAATGCATTTATAGAAATCATGAGAATACAGAAAATCCGATTGATGTGGATTCAGTTAATAAAGTTTAAAAATCAATATAAATTCATTTTAATATTATTTCATGGCCAACTAACATAGTTTTTTTGGTTTTTATCCCTTAACATACATCTTTAATGACTTGTATATCTTTTAAAACTTCTTTTTGGGTCATTTTGAGCATGTTGCATGTTAGATGGACGTGTTGTATACACTTACACATAAAAAATTATTAAATGGAGTTGTTTCCATGATTTTATTCCAATATAAAGTCATTTCTATGTTATTTACCATTACAATCACGTTTTAGTTTTTCTGAACACTAAAAATGTATTTATCTGCACCTCAGACAATCCATAACTCATATTAATGTGAAATTGGTTCCTAAATTTCTCAAATCAATATATTGTTTTATTCCTATGATTTAATGGTCATATGATTCCATCTTCATGTTTTTTTGTCCCATGGTTAATGTTTTTAAAGACATGAATATCTTTTAAAACTACCTATTGAGTCACGCCGAGCACACCGCATGTCCGATGGACGTGTTGTCTACTCAAACATGTAAAAAATAATTAAATAGTGTTTTTATCGTTATCACATTTTAATACAAGATTTTTTCAAATGTTTTTGAATATTACATACAAAATTTAGTGGTTTTAAAAAATAAAATCGTGTTTATGGGTATCCTGAATAAATCGTAACTCAAATTATCATATCATCAGTCCAATATTAAAAAATCACCTAACTACCACTTGAAAAAAAGTAAATAACATAAAATCCTTACAGAATGATTTGATAAAAATTAAATTCATCAATAAAAATAAAAATAGTATAAAAACATATCCAAATTGAATATATTTATTGATAGTGTACCGGTCCACCATGTTTAGCGTATTCAACGAAATAATGTATCAAATGAATCATGAATATAAAATTTGATGAAATATATAACATCTTTATGACAACCCTGATCTTTTATTACACAATTAATCCTAATTTATTGCATAAACATCAGCTGTTACAACATAGAAGATCGAGAGATATTCGGTCTTTCGGTCTTAGGATCATTAAATACCCACATAAAAGATGAAAAATAACGTATTTATTGAAAACATCCTTTACATGACCACTACATTCCCTCGTACTTAGCAATACATGGGATAACCAGAGGACTTGCATAAAAAATGGTGAGTTATAAATCCTAGTAAGAAAATAAATCATGGAATAAAAAGAGGAATACAATACATTTAAGACAATTGGCATATCAATAGAGCACAAGAGAAACATAAACATAAAGGCATGATAAAGAATGATAATCATAACATGGAAATGTGGCAACAATAATTAACATGGAATTTGCATGAGCCAAGGATCATTGAACATGGAGCATGAGTAAATACTCATTGCGCATGAAGCACAAGTAAAACCATGTTTCACTTCAATTAGAATGAGTCAAAACCCATTGAGCATGACATATCATGATACTACACTTTAACCAATGAATTGGAGTGCTATAAGGGCCTACCCTTCTTAAACATTTCATTTCATGTATAAGTGTGCCACATAGATCATATAACATGGATTCATAAAACATAATCATTTATTCCACGATAGAGGAATATGGAATTCATATATAAAACTTAACAATCAATAAGTAAATGTGTATAAAGTTTAATACCCTTGATAGAGAAATGTGCATGGTATTCCCTACACAATGACATTGGGTTGGAAAATCGGTGAACTTTTGGTAGCGTAACCACGTGATGTAAGAATTCATAAAAATGGTTTATGAGAGAGAAAATGGTGCCTCATCATATTTACATGACCTGGGTAGTATGGGGGTCATATATATACATGTCCCAACAAATGTAATGTAAATTAGATTCATGATACAAAAGAATTGCTTGAATGTAAATGAGTAGAGAGAAATTCCTTTCGGAATTTCGACATAGTAACGGGTGTACATGGGAGGAATTTAATGAGAGAGAAAGGGGTATCCCATAATTTAAACATAATGAGTGCATTATGGGTAGGTTTTAAACCATACCCCAACATTTATAATAGGAATTAAAAGGGAATAACTACATTAATAAACTTGGAAAAAATGAGAAAGGAAGAAAAAACCCTTACTTGGAAGGGTGCTTCCAAATGCTTGAGAGAGGCTTGACAGAGGCTTCTTGGGAGCTTGGGGAACCTTGGGAGTATTCTAGAGAGAGAAGGGTAGAGGATGGACTAACTCCAAAGGCTTTGAGTGTGGAGGAAGTGGGAGCTTGGGTGGGTTTATATAGGAAAGGTGAGGGAATTATTTATTACTTACGTTTGGGACCCTCACATTAAACTAATCCAAAACACAAACCATATCATGGTTTTTGCCCTTGTTTTTTGGCAAACGGAAGTGGAAAAAAATATTTTATAAGGCCAAAATCCGAAATTTTTAAAATAATGGGGTTGTTTATGTGGAGGTGAGTCACACTCCCAAGGAAAATAATTTAAAAAGACAAGATGTTTAATAAGTTTTGATGGGTCTATTAATGCTTTATAAAATAAGTCAAGAAAACCCAAAATCACATTATGATAATGGAAAAACATATATTGGGCGATCATAAGGCTTATAGTATTTTATTACATCACTATTGGATCATTATGATGTCATAAAACACATAATATATTTAAAATCTATTTAATTTTTACCCAAAAATTTGACTGCCTCAGAAAATTATAAAAAAGTTAGCGTTGGATAATTTCAACGTAGTGATTCCAGAAATAATATTTACTTTATCTAAATAAGTTTCTAAATATGATATATTTTTACATTTAAAATAAAACAGATATTTATCGAAATTTCATGGGATTCGACAAAAACGGCTTTCAATCCTTAATGAAAATTATAATTTCATTCCAAAAAATTATACGATAATTTATATTTAATAAAAAAATTAATTTAATAAAAATAAAAATAATATTTTATTAAAATAATATTTAATTTGAAAATCCATTAATTCATCAAAATAGATTTCTTAGTTGAATGTTAACTAAAAAACAATTTGTGCTTTAAAATCTATATAAAATTTAAAAATAATAAAATAAAGGTATATTAATTATTATATACCAAAATAATGTACATAACCATAGTGCTAAGGTCTTGTTACATAACCCCTTATAACACCCATGTAAGAATGAATAGTAAGGTGTGTGATGGTGACAGACTCTCATGGTGGATCAGATAACATTGCTCGGGTGGCAATCTTTATCAACTTTCATTTTTCTCATAGGATGTCCCTCTCGAGCGTAACTTATTAAATCTTGTATTGGGATTAGTCAAGAGTGAATCCCAAGGATCCGTCCTCCATTCTGAGCTCTGACAAATGGGCTTTGTATGGGGCACATCTAATGGATGAGGTCATCGATTCCTTTTTCTGAGTAAATTTGATTTTTTAAAGCCCAATATTTATACTAATCATGGGATCACAGTTCAATGACTATATTAGAAACGGTCACAATTCATAACATAAAACCAAATAAGTTGACAATTTATATAAACTTTTTACATAAAGAGACATTTAATTAGATCAATATGGACTTCCATTAATAAACACTTGGTTCGTTACAATCTTCCCCCCTTAAAACTCGAAATTTTCTTTTCCAACACGAAAACAGATTTGGGTGACTCTGCTTCATCATTTCATACGATTCCCACATTGCTTCTTCAAACATGTTTTTTTTCCATAACACCTTGACAAGGGGAATTGTCTTATTTCCTATAACTTTTTCTCAATGATCTACGATCATCACTGGTGTCTCCTCATAAGAAAGATCATCTTCTAACTATACCACCTCTAAAGAGAGTACATGTGAAGGGTCTGGTATGTACTTATTTAAGAGGGATACATGAAAGACATCATGTACTTTGGACATGGTAGGTGGAAGTGCTAGTCGATATGCAATAACCCCGACATGATCAAGAATATTTAAGGGGCTGATGTACCTTGGACTTAACTTCACATTCTTCCCAAATATCATGACCTTATTCCACAGATATATGCATAGAAATAACATGTCTCCAGCTTTAAAATAAATGTCTCATCGGTAGTTATCTACATAACTCTTCAGTCTACTTTGGGCTGCATTGATATACTACTGAATGGTTTTCACCTTCTCCATCATTTCTTTGACCATTTCTGTTCTAAGCATCATACGCTCACTGACCTCATCCCAACACACAAGTGTTCTGCACCTTTTCCTATAAGGGGATTCATATGATGCCATTTGGATGTTCGAGTGGAAACTGTTATTATAAGAGAACACAACTAGAGGATGATGTTGATCCCATCCTCCTTTAAAGTCCATTGAGCATTCTCTCAACATTTCCTCAAGTGTTCAGATAGTCCACTCGGATTGGCCATCATTTTGAGGATGATATGCCATACTGAAGTTCAGTTCAGTATTCAGAGCATGTTGAAGACTCTTCCAAAAGATAGAGGTGAATCTTGGATCTCGATCGGACACAATATAAAGTGGTACTCCATGAAAAATTACCACTTCCCTCATATATAAATGTGCCATTCGATCCAATGCAAAATCCTCTCGAACAGAAATGAAGTATGCAAACTTTGTAAGACAATCCAGAACAACCTAGATTGCATTGTTTCCTTTGGATGTCTTCGGAAGTCCAGTGACAAAGTCCATGGTGATGTTCTAACATTTCCATTCTGGTATGGGTAGTGGTTGCATCATCCACTTAGACATCTTCCTCTCTTACATCACATGCTGACACACCAGGCACTTTGTTGTATATTCAGCGATCTCCTTCTTTATATTATCCCACCAATAATTCTCTCGAAGATCTTCATACATCTTTGTGTTTCTTGGGTGAATATAGAAATTTAAAATATGTGCATCATCCAAAAGTTACTTCTTCATCTCTGGACTTTTTGGAACACATAGTCTTTTCCCAAATCTCAAAATTCCTTCTTCATTAACATTATACTCCGAGGATTTCCCGTTTCCGATAGCTTCCACTTATTCCTGAATTACCACATTATCCTTTTGAGAATCCTTTAACCTTTCCAAAAGTGACGGTTGAGAAATCATTTGGATTGATGATGTTCCCTTCTTTATGATTCTCATGTCCATAATTATAAAATCAAAGAAGATTGAATCCTTTTCAATTATCATAAATGATAGAATCACTAGGTCCTTTCTACTAGGGCATCCTCCACCTTGTTCGCTTTCCCAGGTTGGTAATGGATTGAGCAGTCATAGTCTTTGATCAGATATAATCATCTTCGTTGGCGCATGTTAAACTCTTTTTGTGTGAATATATAATTGATGCTTTTGTGGTCTGTATTTATTTCACAATTCTCCCCAAAGAGATAATTCCGCCAAATTTTCAAAGTGAAGATCAATGTACCCAACTTGAGGTCATGTGTTGGATAGTTCTGTTCTTGAGATTTTAATTTCATTGAAGCATATAAAATGACATTGTTAGTTTTCATCAACACACATCTGAGGCCCTTATTCAAAGAACCACTAAATACCACAAAAATATATCCACTTGTGGGTAATGTGAGCACGAGCACAGTGATAAGATTTTTTTTCAACTCCTTGAAGCTTTATTCACATTCATCACTCCATGAAAACATTACTCCCTTCCGAGTTATCTTGGTAAGAGGGTTCTACAATCATGAGAAATTTCTCACAAACCACAGATAATATCCAGATAACCCCAAGAAGCTACGAATATTCATAACCTGTATTGGCCTCGTCCATCCCTCAATTGCATCTGTTTTGGAGGGAACCATAGATATCCCAATTCTTGTGATGATATGTCCTAATAATGAGACCTCTTTTACCCATAACTCACACTTGCTTTACTTTTCACTGAGAGTCTCCTTCCACAAGGTCTCTAGTATAGTACATAAATGATCTTAATGATCCTCCTTAGGTTTGTAATATATTAGAATATCATCTATAATGACTACCACAAATTTGTCTGGGTAATCTATAATGACTCTATTCATCAAGTACATGAAGATTTCTGGAGAATTGGTGAGTCCTAAAGGCATTACTATGAATTCATTGTGACTGTATCTTGTACGAAAAATAGTCTGGGAGATATTTCCTTTTTCACTGTTACATGATAATATCTCGACTACAAATCCACATTGGAGAAGTATTGTACTCCACATAGCTGATCGAACAAGTTATCAGTTCAATGGAGAGGATACTTTTTCCTTATCGTGATTTTGTTGAGCTCATGATAATCAATGCAAAAGTGCATTGACCCATCCTTCTTCATGATAAAGAGGACTGGCATACCCCATGGTGAAGCACTTGGGCATATAAACCCTTTATCCAGATTCTCTTGTAGTTGTTTCTTCAGCTCCTCAAGCTCCACAACAACCATTCTATATAGATTCTTGGATATTGGTAACACCCCATGTATAAGTTCATGTGATAATTCAACATCTCTGCTAGGAGGAAGACCCAGAAATTCCTCAAGATGTTCTTCAGTGAATTCCCTCACAATTGGCATGTCTTCTAGGATGGTTGCATCCTTAGACTCAATCATCTGAGCCAGATACACGTGTTAATAGTGTAGTAATATCCATGCTTGAGGTAATGTAGATAATGAAGGGTCATCTTCCTCCTTTCACTTGTAAAGAATCAAGGGTCTATTATCCACTTGGATTGTGATTTCCCTCTAACAAAAATTTATGTTGGATCTATATAACGAAATCCAATCCATGCCAATAATTTCACCAAATCCCACCAGAGGGAGTATGAAGTGGTTCACCGTGAAATTTATTCCACAGATTATGACAGGGAAGGAGATATATTCATGGGATGCAATGATTTCCCCATTTTTTGTATGTACCGACATCTTCACCTTCATGATTTGTGGGGGTGATTGGATTGTTTTACTAAACTTTTGAGATATAAAATAATGCGTAGAACCTGAATCAAAAAGTAAATTAGCCATTATTGAATTAATAACAAGCATAACTATCACCAATTAGTTGTCGAGGTTCACCTCAGTAGTAGTGATGGCAACAGCTCGCCCTTGCTGCCTTGGAGGTTGTTGGTTTCCTCCGAAAACCCATAGCTTAGGGCAATGATTTCCAAGATGCTTTGGTTCTTTGCACTTGTAGCAATGAACAACACTTTGAGGTTTGAACGGAGCATTCCTCTCTTCTATTTCAGCCGTGGTATTTTCTTATCAGCAGTTAATAGTTAGGTGTCCTTCTCTTCCACACCTAAATCATTTCCTCGCCCCCTTCAGGAAATTTCCAGGGTGCTTCTTTCTGCACCTTGGGTAGGTGGGGTGCTGAATCTTCTTAGTACCATTGGATTTATACATCAAACTCCCAACATTGAAGTCCAACTTACACTTCTTATATCCATGATACCCCTAAGATTCTCCGATCTGCATTTTGACCTTGAGGGAACATCGGAAAATATCCTCATAGCTATCGAAGTCGTGGATCACCAATGCTTTCTGCAGGCTAGGTTTCAGCCCACCAAAGAAGCAGTCAACCATGCATTCCGGGGTAACGAAAATGCTGGAATCATATTGTGAAAGCCTTGTGATTTTTTCCTCATACACTTCTACTAAATAATCATCTTTTTTCTTGATGACAAGGAAGTACTTTTTCATCTTATGTCAGAGGGTGCGTGGAAAATATTTATCGAAAAAAATCATCCAATAAAATCTTTCCATTCCAACGCCTCGATCTCCTCCACAGGCTTTTTATTTTTTATCATTGTCCACCATTTATTAGCTTCACCCTTTATACAATAAGAAACCATGAGAACCTTCTCTTATTCAGAAAATTGAAGGTTGGGGAGGATATTTTCAATGGAGTTGATCCACTGTTCAACGATTGAGGGATCAGACAATCCATTAAATGTTGGAGCCCTTTGTCTGATGAAGCTCTCGATAGTGACTTGTTATTTCTTAGGGGGATTGAATGTTCCTCTTGACCCATGTTTCTATTCAATTCTTGAGTTATCTTAGAGGTATGTGTTAAAAAGTTCACGATTCCTGCTCCCATTTGACTGGGCATCTCATTAGTACAGTCATCACATTGATCTTCACATTGGTTGTTAGGCCGAGTCCTCCAATTACCGGCCATTGGCTGGAAAAAAGGAAAGTTAGGGGTAACACATAAAGGTTAATCCAAGTTCAAAACTAATGAATTATAAATTGATTTTATTTTTTTAATATATGAATCTATTGGATTTAGTGTATGTTATCTATGACCTACTTTCTAATATATATTCTTAGGGAATTTTTTTGGTCCCCTAATAATGGTTCATACTATGCTTGTGAATTTACCAAATCCTATCCCCAAGGAGTGTCATAACCAATATTGTAGAAAAGCCCTTTGTTGTGCACCAGTTACGATTCGAGTCTAGCTGAAATCGGTGTTTTCGTGTTTTACCCCTAGGATACATCTGTTCCAGAGCTTCCTCTACCTACTTATATCAAGACAATGATCTATTTGCTTGATAAACCACTTACTCAATACTCACCAAAACATAGGGATGTTTTTATTATACATAGTCTTGTATCTATAGCTTCACTAGGTTTTTTTAATCCTAATCCCAAAAATAACTATACCTATCCTCCGATACCAACTATGACAACCCTGATCTTTTATTATACAATTAATCATAATTTATTACATAAACATCACTTGTTACAACATAAAAGATCGAGGGGTCTGTTTTCTTTAGGGCTTAGTATCATTACATAACCACTTAAAACATGAAACATAACATCCTTATTAAAAACAACCTTTACATTATGACTACATTCCCTCATACTTAGCATTACATGGGACAACCTGATGACATGCATAAAAAAAGGTTGTTCTATAAAGACTAATAAGGGAAAAATCATTGAAAAACATGAGGAATATAATACATGTCAGACAATAGGAATATCAATAGAGAATAATAGAAGCATAATCATAAAGTAATGATAATGCATGATAATCATAACATGTAAATGTGGCAACAACCCTAAACAAGGAATTAGCATGATTCAAGGCTCATTGCACATGGAGCATGAGTAAAACCTCATTGCACATGAAGCATGAGTAAAACCTCATTTCACTTGAATTATCATGATTCAACACTATAGAGACCCAAATATTGATTTACATGAACATTACATTACTTTTTCATAATACTTAATACATAATAGGAACCAACACTCAAGGACAGTAATAGTTTAGTGTCTTTGGAAACTCAGAACATAATCTTCTAATCAGGATGAAAGATATTCAACATCTCCTATAAAGATCTTCCCATTTTGTTTTCTTAATTAAAACCTTACTTTAAATCCTGGGGAAAATAAAAAATATAAAGGGTGAGATCAAATACTCCGTAAGGGTAAGCATGGATAAAATAAAACAAATCATTTACATTTGACCTTAAAAACATGAAAATAATGTTTAAACATCGAAATCATGAGCAATGACGTAAAACATGACAGTAGATAAGGCATTGATCATAAAAGAACATTAATCATGATAAAATATCATGGGAATAAAACATGTAATTTTCGCAACCATTAAGCACATGATAGGATTTCCATAGTAGCCAAGGAATTTCTGCTAAGACCATCTTAGTGGACAATGTCCCTTTCTGAATCGAGTTCACTCCTCATTTCAGTCCTGTATTACTGAACCGGTTTAACTTTCCGTTCCAGCCATGTCTATCTCATGAGATATAAATCTTTATCCAATGCATTGGAGGGAGATATAGGTCCCACCTATCTCATAATTAAATCATTTTTACTTGTTCCACAAAATAAACATACATCATTCATAATAACTGAACGAATAAAATGGGTGTCATAAACATCATCCCATCATCACATAATCCATATAAAAGAAATGGATATCATTTCATAACAATAAAAGTAAAACCATGTAAATCATAGAGACATTATACTTGAAACATACACATATGAAATAATGTCATTTTAGATGGAAAATGGTTTTGATAAAACACTTGAAATGAATTCTTGAGGAAAATATCCTTTATTCTTCAAAATCATCTTCTTTTCACAAAATGTTAAGAAATTTTAAAAGAAAAGGATTTTTTTGAAAATAGTCATGAAATCTTTTTGAGGAAGCTTCATTAAAATAAGGCTTTATAAAACCGTAAAAAAATTCCGTTCGTGCTGTATAAGTTAAAAAAACATCCTTCTCATACTTTTGCCGGAAAAGTGAAAAAGTACATCGTAAAAGAAATATTCCATACATACCATGTAGTAAAAGTCAAAAAATGGGTAATAAAGACATTAAAAAAACATGAAATCACTTTTATAAAACATGGACATGGATGATAACAATAACCCCAGTAAATACTTACGAATAAGAAATCTCGGATAAAAATGAGATTTGTAAAATTATCCCTTACCTTACGTCCGATATGATTTGTATGTATCCAAAACTCCTGTATAATGATATAAATAATGTCATTGACTTATTACAAAATCATATTAATTGTTATGATATCATATATGGTTCACTTATGACTTTATATTACCCATCCTTTTGTAAATTAATGTTAATGTAGCGTTTTGGGTAAAATCGTTTCATTTGTCGTTCGTGTTTTAACTTGTAATTATTCATATGATTAATTAGATCATGGTTAATTACATCAATAATGTAAAAAATGTTTTATATATAATATATATTCAGAATATACATATATATAATAGATCGATAAATGGAAAGAAATACACCATTCCTGGAGACGGTAGGCCGTACGTACGCATGAACACTGTTTTTGTTTCCTTATTGAATTGAATGGAATTAAGTAGATGACATACATATATATATACATAAATCCAGTATCATTATTATGTCATATATTTCATGATTACTTATTATATATACTTTTTAATCATTCATGAATGGTTAATCATTGAGAATGAATCTCATCGCGTCATGGAGACGGTAGTCCGTGCGTACGCACGAGCGATGATATCATTCCCATGATCGTGGAATTGCATTGAAGTTTATGTATAATATTTCAGAATCAATATCAATTTTAAATAATCATATATATTTATTTATTTACACCATTATATCCATCCAAGTAAGGTGGTGGTCGAAAACAGATTACACCACGGCGTGGAGACGGTATTCCGTACGTACGCACGCGCGGTGATTTCATTTTCCAGAGGATGGATATATGGTGAAATAGGGTTGTTTCATAATTATAATAACATATCAGTATATTAGTGATACTGATGTTATTACTTCATAATGAAACAACTAAATAAGAAGAATTAGAAGAAGAAATAAAGTTGAAAGAATCGGTAACAGATATTACATCTTCTTTCGACACGCCTTTTTGAAACCTCCTCATAGGGTACTAAGATTTGTCTTTTAATTAGAAAAGAACCTCTAGGATGTTTGTAGTGAAGTGGAGAATAGAAATATTCGGGGGTTGGTAGATCTTGAATGCTCAGAGTGGTGTGAGGAAGAGAGGGAGGAGGTGTCCTTTTATAAGGGAGGAGAGGGGCACCTTTGGAATAACTAAAAATATTATTTTATTATAAAGTCATTTTCGGTTTTTAATAGCTCCAAATTGAGTTATTTAGAAGATAATGTGGTTATGGGTCGAAATACGCTAATCCAATTGAATTTAGACAAGTTTAGGGTTCTATTTTAAGCTTATCATTTAGATTTAACTTTAAGTTAAATAAGTTTTCTTTTACCGTGTCTTCTTGTTTTCTTACACTATAAGGTTGACAAACATACAATAACAAGCCAAAAGAACACCAAGTTGTTTATTATTAATATATATAACCTTATATAAGTCATTTGGCTGAACCTTAGATTTTTAGGAATAAAATAAAAATTAATAATATAATACTTGTTTTAAAAACTATTTTATGTCAATTTTGACAATATTCGGTAATTGATTTTTGTGAAAATCATTACAGAATGATTAGTTCGAAAAAAGTTATCTTAATCAATACTAACATGTCATATTAACCTAGAAAATTGTTTTAATTCTTAAAAAGTCTCAAATTATATTTATTTGGGTATTTATAACATCAATTATGTCAATATTTCATTAATAAGATAATTAATGCATCATCATTGTGTCATAAACAAATTAAATTAGTTAATGTCTAGAAATTAAAAATAAAATACCATTATGTAGTAAATATTTTTATCTTTCTAATGAATATTTATAGTCTAATTTATCTTATGTATAACTCTATATTAAAAATGATTTAGTTATTAAACATTGATTTTATCTATTTTAACCCTTCTTTAAATAAATTAATAATAAATGTCCTAATCTAATCAAAGTGGGCCTAAATTGTCATATGTTATGACTAAAGTTTTTTTGGTCGAATTAAACTTATCCAATTGAATTAGGACATGTTTTAGGGTAATAATAATATAATTTTTACCCTTAATTACCCTATTTACTTTTAACCGTGGTAAATAAAAGTAAAAAGTTACTATTCAATAATAATTATTTTTATCTCATTGAACCACATTTTACTTACTAACATCAACCTTGTGTCTCGGATTTTTTAAGTTCCATTCACAGAAGCGGTAAAATTATGTTTTATGTAAATTTACAAATTCTCCTAGGAGGGGGGTAAAAGACGGTGAAAAGTTCGATAAAATTTTAATATATCTAAAATTATTATAAGATAACTCCAATGAATTACATTGAACTTATATTGGTATTATGTATCAATTTTTACCTAAAATAAAGTTAAATAAAATAAATAATTATTTAAATAAAAAGTTGGTTTTTAAATAGTAACCCAGTGTTTTCACTATTCATCAAAAATTGAAAGTTTTCAGAAAAATACCAAAATTTCACCCTAAGATAATTTCGATATTCAGAATCCAAAAATGATGTCCATTTTGAAAGATAAAATTTCAAAAATTGGGTATTACTATTCATAACGGCTAGTTCATAATAATATTATAATAATATCTCGTTTAGTGAAAAACATGGTATTGCGTACTACACACGCTATTGAAGAAGGTCTTGATTGTGTGTAATACAAGCCATGTCAGGGCTGCGTGTAGTGAAATCTCCGTTTGGTGTTGCATATAACATAATCAAAACTTATTTCATTTATACATTTAAAAAAATCTATACATAATGTTGCGTAGAATAATTTCCACAAAACAGACTTCAAATAGTGTGTAACATTAGCCAAGAATAATGTTGCGTATACTTCATGTTAATATGGTGTTGCATATAGTACAAGCTAATCTTGGTTTAGCATACAACAAAATACATGAAAGTAATTAAAAATAATATTTCTCATAAAATCTTGGGTTGTTACATTCTACCCCCCTTAAAATAAATTTCTCCCTCGAAATTCGTCGGGGTTGTAAATGGTTTACTACTTGAATGTTTATTTCAAAGAAACCCACATCGTAAAAAAAAGAATACTAAAACTTCATTTTAAAAAGGAAATTTAGAAATGTAATGGTTACCCAGACTAACTCATCACTGGGTTTCCACATAGGAGAACATAGGTGAAAATATGGATATGGAAGAGAAATCTAACCATCATGTTCTGATGGAGGGTGGTAGAGAACATGGCTATGAAAAATCCAACAATCACAAATCAATAGATTTGTGATGATCTAAGGTACCATATCATTCTTCGGATATAAGAGCACTAGGACAACATTTTTGGTTTTCAATATCATTTCCCTAAAGTTTAAAATTTTGAATTAGAAGAAATAATTTCTTGATTTTGGTATAATCTCACTGTTGTTCGTGATTTGAACAATTTCCACTTCATCTCTTAAAGAAATGAAGTTGAATTTGTTATTCGTGAAGTACTAAGAGATCATGTGATATAATGATGGGTCATTACATCTATCTCAAAGAAAAGGTTAGAAAAAAATTATCGAATACATAAGTCTATGTATGGTGAGGTTAATCGGATATGATTCCAAACATGGACTTATACTTCATTTATCATACCGCTTAATAAAATAAAACTAGTTTCTACTAACCAAGGACTTCCTGTAGGCTAGTGGTATGTGATAAAGGCCAGTCTCACTTCAGTTGTGGGTTTGATTACCACAACCTTGTCCGACGCGACGGGTTGTCACCCGTCCTGCAAGATGTCCTTTTTCTAAAATTACATCATTATGACATTCCATCGATAATATCGAAAACAGTTCTAGCCTTAAAAAAACTTATGTTCAACATAATCCATTTCAAATTTTTAGGCTTATCCAAAATACTTCGGTCCAAGCTTATAGAATAAAGAAAACAATTACTAGAAATGTCATCTACCTAGAATGTGAATACCATCATTTATCCCCGATATATCTTGTTGATCACATTCCAATCATGTGAATACCTTAATCATGTATTCTCTTGAAAAATGAATACCCATTTAACCTTAGTGAAAACATGAATGCTGTAAAAATTTAACTCTTTCCACATACCAAAATCCCAAAAATTCTATATACTCAAACCATAATATCAGTTAGTCCTTATATCAGTCACGAGCTCATGAATACAATCAAAAATCTCATTATCTTCTTATCCCTTCATTAGGCGCATATCATCTACTTTCCAAAAATATCTGAATATCCTTTCATGGTTACCAGTACCATATTATTAGTGAAAACCAATACATAGATATTCCAAAATTCCACAATACCATAAATGAGATTCCATGATACTATTTTGAAATCCCATTGCATAAACACTTAATCAACACACGACATTATTTTCATACTCAACATCACAAATAGTGATGGCATGAGAATTCCCTTTATCCTTTTCCTTAAGAGGTTGCTCATGTTGATCATCATTAACCCGTGGATTAGGGCATTTATTAGCATAATTCCCCATTTCCTTGCACTTGAAGCATTGAAGTGTTGGTGGAGAGTTCTCTGTAGTCTTTTCTCTATTCACATCATTAGAAACCTTTTTCCCATTAATTCGATAATAAACTGCTCGATGACCTTCTTTTCCACACTTAAAAACATTTTCTAGTACCTTTTAGGAAATCTCTACCATTCTTCTTTCCACAAATTGAGCATAAAGATACATTCATCTTCTTTTCACCATTGTTTTGAGATTTCTCCTTGAACTCCATCTTTCGTTTCTTGTCAAAACCATGAGATGGATATGTAACACCAACTTCCATTTCTACCTTGATAGCACAACACACAATTTCTTCATAGCTACTGAAGTCTCTTATAGCTAATGCCCTTCGAAGACTTGGTTTTAAGGCACTAAAAAATCGATCAACTTTACTTTCAGGATGGATGATAAAGCAAGATGCATACCTTGCAAGTCTTGTAAAATTCGCTTCGTATATACCAACAGATTCATCATCCTTTTTCTTTAGTTCAAGAAACTCCTTCTCCATCTTTGTTAGAATAATACGAGGGAAGTACTTATTGAAAAATAAGTTCTTGAACTCATCCCATTCCATGGACTCAATTTCATCTCTTGGCCTCATATTCTTGATAAGATTCCACCATTGATCAGCTTCACCTTCCAAACGATATACTTCTTAGACGACTTTATCATGTTCAGAACATTGAAGAACTGAAAATATCTTTTTAGTGGTACTGATCCATTGTTCAGCAACAAGTGGATCAGAAGACCCAATGAAAGAAGGTGGATGTTGCCTCATGAAGGACTCAATATAATATTGTCCCCTTCTCTGCTCATTTTGAAGTCCATAATGATTCATAGCTTGTGTATGTATAGAAATAAAATTTTTCACTCTATCTCCAATAACATTGGTTTTTTCAGAAGGACAATAATTGCATTGTCCATTACAATGATCAACATGGTTCCTTCGGGTTCCAGCCATCGTCTAAAACCCAGAAAGAATAGTGTGAGAGGAAAAAATCATGCTATGGAAAACAACATAATAAAGGGGGAGTACCATCAATATCTAACATCTTATGTTAAATTCTATGATCGTTACCGTAGTTCTAGGACTATATCCTATTTGTTTACTTATCCTTAGGGACATTCCTAGACATACATTAGAAATATCTCTAGGGATCTCACTAATGTTTTCGCATCCATGTTTCCAATGGTTGACTAAACCTATTCTCTGTTACCAACTGTAGAGACCCAAAGCTTGACGTACATGAACATTACATTACTTTTGAAGAATACTTAATACATAATAAGAACCAACACTCAAGGACCGTAATAGTTTAGTGTCTCTGGAAACTCGGAACATAATCTTCTAATCATGATGAAATATCTTCAACGTCTCCTATAAAGATCTTCCCAATTTGTTTTCATACTTAAAACCTTTCTTTAAATCCCGGGGAAAAGAAAAAATATAAATGGTTAGATCAAATACTCAATAAGGGTAAGCATGGATAAAATAAAACAAATCATATACATTTGACCATAAAAACATGAAAATAATGTTTAACATCGAAATCATGAGCAATGACATAAAACATGGCAGTACATAAGGCATTGATCATAAAAGAACATTAATCATGATAAAATATCATCGGAATAAAACATGTAATTTTTGCAACCATTACGCACGTGATATGATTTCCATAGTATCTAAGGAATTTCATCCAATACCATCTTAGTGGACAAAGTCCCTTTCTGAATCAAGTTCACTCCCCGTTCCAGGCCTGTATTACTGAACCGGTTTAACTTTCCATTCTAGCCATGTCTATCTCATGAGATATAAATCTTTATCCAATCCATTGGAGGGAGATATAGGTCCCACCCATCTCATAATGAAATCATTCTTACTTGTTCCACAAAATAAACATTCATCATTCATAATAACCAAATGAATAAAATAGGTGCCATAAACATCATCCCATAATCACATAATCCATATAAAAGAAATGGATATCATTTCATAACAAGAAAAGTGAAACCATGTAAATCATAGAGACATTATACTTGAAACATACACATATGAAATAATGTCATTTTAGATGGAAAATGGTTTTGATAAAACACTTGAAATGAATTCTTGAGGAAAATATCATTTCTTCTTAAAAATCATATTATTTTCATAAAATGTCATGCAATTTTAAAAGAAAATGATTTTTTTGAAAATATTCATGAAATATTTTTGAGTAAGCTTCATTAAAATAAGGCTTTATAAAACCGTAAAAAAATTCCGTTCGTGCTGTATAAGTTAAAAAAACATTCTTCTCGTACTTTTGCTGGAAAAGTCAAAAAGTACCTCATAAAAGAAATATTCCATACATACTATGTAGTAAAAGTCAAAAAATGGGTAATAAGGACATTAAACATACATGAAATACCTTTTATAAAACATGGACATGGATGATAAAAATAACCCCAGTAAATACTTACGAATAAGCAATCTCGGATAAAAATGAGATTTGCAAAATTATCCCTTACCTTACGTCTGATATGATCCGTAAGTATCCGAACCTCCTATATAATGATTTAAATAATGCCATTGACTTATTAAAGAATCATATTAATTGTTATGATATCATATATGGTTCACTTATGACTTTATATTACCCATTCTTTTGTAAATTAATGTCAAAGTAGCGTTTTGGGTAAAATCTTTTCATTTGTCGTTCGTGTTTTAACTTGTAATTATTCATATGATTACTTAGATCATGGTTACTTACATCCAAAATGTAAAAAATGATTTATATATAATACATATTCAGAATATACATATATATAATAGATCAATAAATGGAAAGAAATACACCGTTCAAGGAGACGGTAGGCCGTACGTATGCATGAAAACCGTTTTTGTTTCCTTATTGAATTGAATGGAATTAAGTAGATGACATACATATATATATATACATAATTCCAGTATCATTATTATGTCATATATTTCATGATTACTTATTATATATACTTTATAATCATTCATGAATGGTTAATCATTGAGAATGAATCTCATCGCGTCGTGGAGACGGTAGTCCGTACGTACGCACGAGCAATGATATCATTCCCATGATAGTGGAATTGCCTGGAAGTGTATGTATAATATTTCAGAATAAATATAAATTTGAAACAATCATATATAGTTATTTATTTACACCATTATACCCATCCAAGTAAGGTGGTGGTCGAAAACAGATTACACCACGGCGTGGAGACGGTATTCCGTACGTACGCACACACGGTGATTTTATTTTCCATAGGATGGATAAATGGTGAAATAGGGTGTTTCACAATTATAATAACATATCAGTATATTAGTTATACTGATGTTATTACATCACAATGAAACAACTAAAGAAGAAGAATTAGAAGAAGAAATAAAGTTGAAAGAATTGGTAACAGATATTACCTCTTCATTCGACACGCCTTTTTGAAACCTTCTCTTAGGGCACTAAGATTGGTCTTTGAAGAAGACCAGAGCCTCTAAGATGTTTCTAGGGAAGTGGAGAGGAGAAATTGGCTAGGTTTGGCCAATATTGAAGGCTCAAAGTGGTGTGAAGAAGAGAGTGAGGAGGTTTCCTTTTATAAGGGAGGAGAGGGGCACCTTTGGAATAACTAAAAATATTATTTTATTATAAAGTCATATTCGGTTTTTAATAGCTCCAAATTGAGTTATTTCTAAGCTAAGGTGAGTATGGGTCGATCGACTCTCATCCAATATAATTTAGACAAGTTTAGGGTTCTATTTTAACCTTATCATTTAGATTTAACTTTAAGTTAAATAAGTTTTCTTTTACCGTGTCTTCTTGTTTTCTTACACTATAAGGTTAATAAAATTACTCTAAGACGACAAAAAAACCCCAAGTTGTTTATTATTAATATATATAACCTTATCTAAGTAATTTGGCCGAACCTTATATTTTTAGGAATAAAATAACAATTAATAATATAATATTTGCTTTAAAAATTATTTTATGTCAATTTGGACACTATTTGGTAATTTATTTTTGTGAAAATCATAACATAATTATTAGTTCGAAAAAAGTTAACTTAATGAATACTAACATGTCATATTAACCTAGAAAATTAGTTTATTTCATAAAGAGTCTCAAATTACATTTATTTGGGTATTTATAACATCAATTATGTCAATATTTCATTAATAAGATAATTACAGCATCATCCTTGTGTCATAAATAAATTAAATTATTTAATGTCTAAAAATGACAAATAAAATACCATTATGTGGGAAATCTTTTTATCTTTATAATTAATATTTATAGTCGATTTTATCTTATGTATAACCCTATATTAAAAATGATTTAGTTATTAAACATTGATTTTAACTATTTTAACCCTTCATTAAATAAATTAATAATAAATGTCCTAATCTAATCGAAGTGGGCCTAAATGGTCATATTTTTGCCTAAGGTTGTTTTAGGTCGAATTAAACTTATCTAATAGAATTAGGACATGTTTTAGGGTAATAATAATATCAATTTTACCATTAATTACCCTATTTACTTTTAACCGTGGTAAATAAAAGTAAAAAGATACTATTCACCAAAAATTATTTTTATCTCATTGAACCACATTTTACTTACTAATATCAACCGTGTCTCTCGGATTTTTGAAATTCCATTCACAGAAGCTGTAAAATTATGTTTTATATAAATTTTCAAATTCTCCTAGGAGGTGGGTAAAAGACGGTGAAAAGTTCAATAAAATTTTTATATATCTAAAATCATTATAAAATGACTCCAATGAATTAAATTGAACTTATATTGGTATTATCTATCAATTTTTACCTAAAATAAAGTTAAATAAAATAAATAATTATTTAAATAAAAATTCGGGTTTTAAATAGTAACCTAGTGTTTTCACTATTCATCAAAAATTGAAAGTTTTCAGAAAATACCAAAATTTCACCCTAAGCTTATTTTGATATTCTGAATCCAAAAAAGAAGTCCATTTTGAAAGATAAAACTTCAAAAAGTGGTTATTACTATTCATAATGGCTAGTTCATAATAATATTATAATAATATATCGTTCAGTGAAACTTGGTATTGAGTACTACACACATTATCAAAGAAGGACTTGATTGCGTGTAATGCAAGCCAAGTCAAGGGTGTATGTAGTGAAATCTTCGTTTGGTGTTGCGTATAACATAATCAAAACCTATTTCATTTATACATTAAACAAAATCTATACTTAATGTTGCGTAGAATAATTTCCACAAAACGAACTTCAAATAGTGTGTAACACTAACCAAGAATAGTGTTGTGTATACTGCAAGCTAATACGGTGTTGCATATAGTACAAGCTAATCTTGGTGTAGCGTACAACACAAGACATCAAAGTAATTAAAAATAATATTTCTCATAAAATCTCGGGCTGTTACAAACACCCATTTCACATGATGTATCATGATACTATACTTTACCGAATGCATTAGAGCCCTATAAGGGTGCACCCTTCTTAAACATTTAATTTCATGCATATGTGTGACACATGGATCATATTACATGGTTTTATAAAACATAATAATTTATTCCACGATAAAAAGATGTGTAATTCATACATGAAACATTATAATCAATAATTAAATGTGCATAATGGTGAATACCCTTGATAGAGAAATGGGCTTGGTATTCAATACACAATGACCTTGGCTTGGAAAATCGGTGAAATTTCGGAAGCGTAACAACGTGACGTAAGAATTCATAAAAATGGTTGATGGGAGATAAAGTGGTGTCTCATAATATTTAAATGACATGGAATTTATTTGGATCATATAAATATATGACCCAACAAATGAATGAAAATTATATTAATGATACAAAAGAATTGCTGGAATGTAAATGAGGAGAGAGAAATTCCTTTCGGAATTTCGGCATAGTAATGGGTGTAAATGGGAGGAATTTAATGAGAGAGAAAAGGGTCTCCCATCATTCAAAAATAAATAGATCATTATGGGGGAGGTTTTAAACCATACCCTACATTTATAATAGAAATTAAAAGGGCATAATAAAATTAATAAAATTGGACAAAAATGAGAAAAGAAGGAAAATCGTTACTTGGAAGTGTGTTTCCAAAGGCTTGAGTGAGGCTTGAGAGAGGCTTCTTGGGAACATGGGGAACATTGGTAGGATTCTAGAGAGAGGAGGTCAGAGGTTTGATGAACTCCAAATTCATTCAGTGAGGGGGAAGTGGGAGCTTGGGTGGGTTTATATAGGAAAGGTGAAGGGAATTCTTTATTATTTATGTTTGAGACCATTACATTAAACTAATCCAAACCCAAAACCATCCCATGGTTTTTGCCCACATTTTTTGGAAAAGGGAAGTTGAAACAATATTTTATAAGTAAAAATTACGAACTTCTTTAAATAATGGGGTTGCTTATGTGGAGGTGAGTCACACTCCCAAGGAAAACAATTTAAAAAGACAAGATGTTTAATAAGTCTTGAAGGGTCCACTATTGTTGTGTAAAATAAGTAAAGAAAACCCAAAATCACATTATTTTAATAGAAAAACATATATTGGCCGAACATAAGGCTGATATTATTTTATTACATCACTATTGGTTCATTATGATGTCATAAAACACATTATATATTTAAAAGGTATTTAATTTTTACCCAAAAATTTGACTGTCTCAGAAAATTATGAAAAATTCACCATTGGTTAATTTCAACATCATGATTTTAGAAATAATATTTATATTATATATATAATTTTCTAAATAAGTTAATTTTTACTTTTAAAATAAAAACTGACATTTATAAAAAATTCATGTGTTTTGACAAAAATGGATTTCAAATCATAATAAAAATTACAATTGCATTCCTAAAATTATATGATCATTTATATTTAATAAAAAAAAATCAATTTAATAATAATAATATTTTATTAAAATATTATTTAATTCAAAAATCCATTAAATCATCAAAATATATTTCTTAGTTGAATATTAAGTAAAAATACTATTTGTGCTTTAAAAACTATTTAAAAGGTAACAATAATAAAATGAAAGTATATTAATTAATATATACAAAAATAATGTACATAACCACAGTGATAAGGTCTTGTTTCATAACCCCTTATAACACCCGCATATGATTGATGAGTAAAGCGTGCGATGGTGACCGACTCATGGGGTGGATCGGATAACATTGACCGGGTGGCAATCTCTATCAACTTCCATTTCTCTCGTAGGCGGTCCCGCTCGAGCTTAACATATTCAATATCAGTGTGGGCATGGTCAAGAGAGAAGCCCAAGGATACCACATCCTTTCCGAGCTCTAACAAATGGGATTCATATGGGGCATGTCTACTGAATGAGGTCATCGACTCCTTTGTCTAACTAAATTGGATTTTTTAAAGCCCTATATTTATACTAATCACTTGATCACTGTTCAATGACTATATTAGAAACAGTCACAATTCATAACATAAAACCAATGAAGTTGAAAGTTTTTATAGACATTTTACATAAAGAGACATGCAATTAGATCAAGAGGGACTTCCATTAATAAAAGATTGGTTTGTTACAATCTCTAATTGGAAAAGAATCAAAAAATTTAATTTTAGAAGTTTATCAGTCTTAGATGGATTTAATGTTTATCTAAGAACACTATAAATAAGGTATAAAACATAAATAGAACTGAATTTACTTTTTCAAGTAGTATATTACATAATGATAACAGAAACAACTACTCTATCAGAATATGTTAGTAAAGAATTTCCATTTCATCTAACTTTTGATCGTTTAATTTGACACACCATGAAATTTAACATGAATATCCTTTTGGCTCTATTAAATTCTTTAATATTTGAATAAATATGTCTTTCGTATGATATTTCATAGTAAAAATATAATAAGGATACTTATCATTCCCAATTTTCCAGAAACCACACATTATATTTATTGATTCTAAATCATACGACCATTATGTTGATTCTTTTATTTACCCTTCCCATTAAATATTGAAAAAATTTCATTTTCATTGACGCTCTTCCCAATATGAATTATTTCATGATTATGAAATATCACATTAAACTCTCAATACGAAAGTCTTAAAAATATACCCATTTTAACCTACTGTTCTGTTCAATCTTATTTAGATATTCTACATTGTACCATTTTCCCCATATTTAATTTAATTACATTATCCAAATTGTATAGAAATATTCATTAATTGTCCCATGATTTATTAACCAAATAACAACATTGGTGAATTACTCAATTAAATATCTCTATTGAATAATTCCTTTTCAAACCTAAATTTATTAGAAGAATCATTAAATAAATGATGACGCATAAAACAAAATTTTCTAATAAGAGTTAGTCATTGAGGAATAAAATAAAAATAAAAAACTAGAAAATATAATCTAGTTTGAATGTTCTATATATATTTGTTTCCAATGAAATTCATTAATTTTACACATTAAGTAATCAAGATTTTTTAATAGTTTTCTCACTGAAGTATCATATTTTTCCACACCATCATCCCATAGTTCTCATTATTCATTGATTAGGGGTTGAAGGTATACATATATTTCATTTATATTTATTTTTTAAGAATAATCATAGAAATGATGAAATAAGTATTTCTCATACAACCAATAAAGTTAGATTGTACGGTATCAAAACAACAAGCCATATTTAATTATTATTACATATTGTTCCAAAAGGATTAAAACCAATATAAAAAATCGAAAATAAATATTCCAAGTATTTGAATATAAATTTGGATACAATGAATCAAAAACCTTACATGATGTTGAATAATTTGTAGGTCTCACCAATCCATCATTTTTAATATCCCTATCATGTAACTTCATGTCATATTCATTCTTAGACAACATGAATAATCTTTTCAAGAGTGGTTTCAACGGAATGTAACACAATCATTTTGGTTGTTTTTTTCTTATGCTTCTTCATAGTCTTTCATTGATGTTTACTCTCATTATTTCTCATTTAATTCCATCTACTTGTATGTAATAAAATGCATTATTCTTTATCAGAATCTTCTCTCCCAACGAAGCATGAAACAATTAGGGAATGAATATATATTTTTATAATCTAGTATATGTATGTTAATAATTTTATTTATCTCATAGAATGTTGTAGATATATTAGATTCACTAAATTAATCAAAAAATAAATCTAAATAATATCAATGAGTATTTCATGAATAGTTGTGGTTTTGTGAAATCGATGTTATATTTTAAATAATATTAAAATTTTTATTTAATAATGGTTATACGAAACAATGATAATAAACCACTTCTAAGACTATATTTTCTATAATGTTTAAATATAAACCAAAATAATAAAAAAAATAAGAACATTAACAATCATAGAAGGGAAATTTATTTCCCATACACCACCCACCCATTTGTACGATATAGCATGTTTACTTAATAGATTTAGGATTACCCAATTTTTGAAATTTATTTTCCCATAATATGAGAAAAAATCACCTTCAAGATCTATTTGTCTGATTGTATGGTGGCCATGAAGATTGATGTTTATTTTTTGTCCTATTTTGCGGTGGTCATGATTATGGGGATTTATGTTGTGTCGATTAGGTTGATTTTCATGCAGTTCAATGGTCTGTTTAATCCTATTTTTCTTGTGTTATTAGGCTATTTAAACTATTTCATTCATATGGTGATGTATTGAGTTATTTATTTATTCATGTATAGTTAATGTGGGATCAAGGATATCCCTTTAATAAAATTCTCAGAGCATTCCAAAGTACTTTTGTTCTGTGGGTTTGTATTGGATCCTTATGATGGTTCCACTTTAATTATAAATTTAGATTCTTTTAACCATAAATAAATTATAAATAGATGGGTTACTAGTTAAATACACGATAATATTAAATTTATTGATTGATGTTTTTTAACTATTTAATTGATATGAATTTTATTAAATTATTTTGAGTAATTGATTTAATAAAATTGGAATTTATAGATTGGGGAAACATTGATTTACAATATTTTGAAGAAATTAATTGGATTGTTTATAATATTGGGTGTTTTTTGGGTTTAGGTCTTTATTTTAAATGTGCATATAAGATATTTTCATCTAATATTATTGTTTTTGAAATAATTTTGGAAAGGATATATTTTTTAAAATTATTGAACCATGGGTATATATAATGACCAGGATGTTTATTAAGTGGATGGAATGGCGGGTTAGTGATCAGTTTTTAATATAATATTTTCATGTGATGTTATACTATATATAATAATAATAATTGGATAATGTCATTGTTTTTGGAAATTTTTATATGGATAATGATCCATGGGAGGTGAATGATATGATCATATGATGATAAAAGTATATAAATTAAATCATATTTATAATTATTCCATTAATTATTATAGAAAATGAACCAATTTTATCCTAGATTATGTACATAACGCTACCCATTTTATTGGAAATTTCATAGTGTTTTTTTTAAAAAATGGAAACGTTCTGGCCCGAGGGCCACTATAAATGATTCATCAGGTCAGATCACCACATGACCTCAAGTGTGATTCCCCATATTCTAGAGGTTTCCTATTAACAATGAGGGTCTAATGGAACATGTGAGGAGACTATAACCTTTTTCCAGAGTAAACCAATAATTGAAATCATGTAAAACATAAAAATTCAATAGTATTAAATACCAAAGCATCACATAACACATTCCAAAAATTATGGAAATACCATCTAACCAATATAGTAAAGAATGACATGTTATGATAATATAAAGTGGAAAATGAAAAAGAAAATAAGACAGTAAATAAAAACCCCCTAATAGGTCCCATTGTCACATATTGTTCCCTTATCCATGATTGACCCCATGTCTAATATCAGTCATCTATCACAGGGTCATTCCCATTATCCTAACCAGCAACCATGAATTTTACATAGGTACCCAATGCTGGCCTAACCAGGGTGTGAGCACAACATAGTAGGACACCACCAATGGTGTATAAACAATATTATGTATAATGAAGTGCATGAAAGAATACAGTAAATAATGTCTTCACAGTAAATAAACTAGATTCCATTATTTGTAAACATTTGAATTAGCCACTTTTGTTCTCATTTACACGTGTTACCCATATCCATCAAACCTACATTGGAGCTCGTCATTCATATTTACTATATGTCATCAGGGTCATAGGTCAACATTAAAGGATCATCAGTCCATGCATACAACCGTGATTTGGAACATTATATTTGACCATCCCAACCCATGTTGTTGAACACCATATCCATCATCAAAAACTGTAGTATAAAACCCCTTGTCCATATCCTTAGAGTCAGAAGAATCAGTCCATCCTATGAACTTACTATGTATAGGGGAACCTGGAAAATCATTTAGGCCCACCTATTAGAGGTAAGCATTAGTCCAATATCCCACAAACCATTAGTCACATATCAAAGGTTCAACATCAGCTAACCTTTATCAACCAAGAATAACAAGTGTAAATTATTTTAATTTATCTCATATTCCTAGTTCAATGCTTTCAACATCTTCTCATTTCCCTTATCTAACCCATTTTAAACCATTATGTTCTAATACAACCATTTTTCACCCTTTAAATCGATTTAATCACAAGGAAAATCATATCTAACCATTTATTAGAGTTACCCTTATACAAATCACTTCTCATTAAATTATTCAAGTTAATCCAATTCACCCCTTTTATTCCATTTTTACAATACAAACACATTTAAAATTGGTTTAATGTTATAAAACCTTCAATTAATCATTTAACTACTCAATTATCATGTCCAACGGAATGATACACCAAATGGGTGAACATAGCATTGTCTACTCTTCCTCAATGGATCTGATGGAGATCATGAGGGATCTAACACATTATTTTAGAGTCCAATCTGTTATATCCTACCAAAAAAATAAAATTATGTTGATGATTCTTTCTATCACAGAGTCTAACGAATTGAAAAGGGAAATACCTTGAACCCAAAGTGATTCATCATTTGAAGAAACATTAAAAAATTGACAAAGGCATGAGAAACGATTCAAAAGCACTTGGTTCGTGCATGTTCCACCAAGGTCTCACAAGTATACTTGTGCTTCGCCCAGTGGGCGTGCAGGGGACTTGCGCACCCTCTTTGAATTTTGCCCAGGGTCTTCTCCAGTCTATAAATACCCCCGGTGGGCCCCCATTTCAGGAGGAAAAATTCCAGAAACTCAGATTTGAGCTCCTGATGCCCTAGTCTCTTATCAAAGCTTCTAAACACTTCTAAGGTAATTTCTTACCTAGAATGGAAGATCTAAAGAGGGGGAGTAAGGCCTAAGTGTTGAAACTCATCAACACTTGCACGCCTAAGTGGCCAACCCTTAAGGGAAATGGCCATACTTGCGCGCCGCCTTACCCCTTCAATAGAACTTGTGCACCTCACTTCTGAAAGCCTCTAGGGATAATACTAAGGGCTTGATCCAAGTCTTGCCCAATTATTACCCTAAGGGCTGACCGTCGCGCAAGTACCCATGTGTCGCACAAGTGTACTTGTGCGACGAGGACTTGCACGCCCATGTAGGACTTGCGCGCCACCTTATTTTTGGGTGCCCCTCCAGCCTATTTCCCCTCTCTTATGGCTATCCACCTATCCTCTTCAAGAGTAAGCCTTCAGAACTCTCTCCAAATCCATTCGTGGCATGATTTCCTTGTTGGCTTACTTTTCTGAAAGGAATTCTGTGGAACATCTCTTAAAACCTAGTGATGTGCATATCTTTATGTCACTAAGGTCAATGATTTCATTCATTCAACCTCATCCTGTAAGATGATAGAATCCTTAACCTAGGACTCCTATTCAGGAGTAATCCCCAGTATAATGTTCTCTTAACCTGGACCTACTTTTCAAGAGTAAGCCCCGGTCCATGTTCTCTTAATTTGGGAATCCTCCTCAAGAGTAATCCCCAAGTCCCCTAACCTGGGCATCCTCCTTAGGAGTAACCCCCAATCATAATTTCCCAAATATGGGCATCTTCCTCAAGAGTAAACCCCAGTCTTAAAGTCCCTTAACCTGGGCCTCCTCCTTTGGAGTAATCCCCAGTTCTCAAATCCTTTAACTTGGGCCTCTTTCTCAAGAATAAGCAATAGTCATAATTTCTATTAACAAGACTTAATTTAATTTTTGATTTGGGCTTCCTTCTCAGGAGTAAAACCCAATCATAAGTCCCCTCTTAATTTGGGCATCTTCTTCACGAGTAAGCCCCAAGATAGAGTATCCAAATCTCCATGGTGTAAATATACCTTTATTGACCTTGTTCCCGAGTTTCTTTCCTGATGTAAATCCTAATCTTAATCTATTTTTGCAGTCATACATACATAAGCCCCACAACATTTCTAATGGTGGAACAATTGTCTGGTTTTACCAATACCTTTTGTTTCTCACACCGAGCATGACTCACATGATCTTAGAGTGTAAAAGTAATTATGACATCTTTCTTTGAGCCATCAATCATGCATAAACCTCATACTCCCTTACTCGAACTACGTGGTTTCTGATTCCTTTTCCAAAATAAAGGATACGTAGGTAGCCCATCTGTGCATATGATCCAAACTTTGAAATAATCCATGTCCTTCTGAATGAAAATAAACTTCAAGTGCCCCACTGACTGGTTTTAAAACCAATATGGACATCATAATGACCAATATACTTTTATATAATATATTGAAGGATTCCATTGTCTAAGAATCTCTAAACAAATACAGATGATTCTCTATCGATGAAGAACCAGGAATACATATAAAAGATTCTCTAAATTTCATACATGTTAATAATTGATTGTCAGATCTAAAGGAAAGATCATTTTCATACTTGGTAATATAATAAGGATTCACAAACATAACTTAAATCTATAAAGAGAGTCCTGGAGTAGACAATAATTCCCCTCCAAAAGGTGTGATGAGTCCGACCTCCCATCCTCTCAACCAATGCAAATTCTTAAGTCTCATCACTTCACAATTAATGGGCACCTACCTTTGGAAAGTAGGTATAAATGGATATGAAATCATTGGATGTTTCTGGTTCTATGAACAAACCCGTTAGTACCTGCATAGAATGTTTGAATCTTAAATCAATGAGATCATCCCAAATTCTAGAGGAAAAAAATGGTGATCCTGACGTGAATCCTTAACCAAGTTAAAATGATGTTTTAATTATTTTTAGGCCCCTATTTAAAACTCAATGAGAGGGAAAAAAACAGTAAATAAAATATGTCCTTATCCAAAAGATGGTGTGGCCAGACTTATCATGATTACATCTGTTATATCAAATAGGCACTATTTTCCATGATTCTCTACATTACGAGAATGTATTTTCTTAAGTTCATGTATGTGAATGCCTTTGCTGTGAAAACCTCTACGGTGAATGTATCTACTGCTACTCCTGCTGGATTGTCGTCCGCTCTGAGGGAGACATCACCTACTCAACATCTCCAATGATGGGTATCGAATGCACTGGTTAAGGAGTACAATCAACATGGTACCGTTCCAACTCTGGAGGCTTCTCGACAAGCCCTCCAAGTGAACAACCCACCCTGGTCATCCGGACAGCAACGACCAATGATCAAGAAGTAGGTGGTGCCAACCACAGTCTCCAACTGTTTCATGTCGTTATCCTCGTAACACAATCACCATTCAATCCCATATTCTGGGGAAGTGAATGAGAAGGTCCCTCAGGTCCTTAATTCAAGGAGACATGAGTCCTTTTCGAGGGCTCCCACCAAAAATCGCCGCCAGACTCGTGTGGCAGTGCACCCTAAACATGATGAGGGTGTCATCTCCAGGCGTTGGGCTCAGGTTACTCGAACCCGAGAAGGCAAGAAGAACCACCAGAGGTAACATCCGGTTAATAGTGAGCAGGTTCTTATCACTGCAGTTTCCAGAGAAGTCCACCAACCTAACTTGGTGGCAAGAAATGAGCAGGCACACACACCAGTCCGTTTTAATTCCACTGTCCAGCAGACTCGTCTAGCAGCAGCACGCCAATCCCTCTAGGAAATTCTGGCGGATTAATATAGATAGTAACATAAAGTTATTTATAAATCATCGGATAGTCAGCAGGATCGTCTGACTACATGCGATGGAGGCTGCCAACCCAATGTGTTGAAAACTGGTAAACATGCACATACACCTGCTTACACTCATCAATCCTGCCAGCAGCCTCGTCTGTCAGTATTGAAGGAAGTTCATCAACCATGTTCGACAAAGTGAAATCAGCAGGCACATACACCTGCTAGTATTGAGCAAGCCTACCAAAAGTCTCATTTGGTAGCATTCAGAGAAGTTAGTCGGAAAGCTCCGACGACAAACAGGAGGCAGACTCAACTCTCTGCCCCCAAACATGAGTACTGTCAGAATTCACTGGCAGGAATAGGAGGAAAGGAGAAGGAACACACACATACTCCAAGCATGAAATGGATGTATATCCTCATTTCGGCAGCTGAATTCACCAATAATATTCTATCAATGGTGAAAGAGAAGAAGCAAATATCTGCTCATATTTTGGATGCTTGATAGGATATTATAACCGATTCAGCAGCATCCTAGGGAAAGACACATAAATCTATCCCTACCAGTGGAGTGACACATCAACAGTTCACTCCGGAACAGACACACACCTCTATTCCAGTCCAAGACGGTTGTGGGGCGTACTCCCCCATATCATATGGACAGCCAAGTCAAGCACATACACCGGATTTGAGTGGAGATAATCAGCCTAACCAGATCATTTCTTCTGAGTAGGCACATACACCTGCCCATAATGAACACTTTCTTCAAAAAGTGGTTCCCAAAGTGAGTAAGAAGGCGTCTAAGAAGAAGACCCTCCTAGGACAGTCAAGAAATCAAGGACCAACTTGTAATAAGGCCTTGCTCAATGCTTGAGTTCTTGATTAACTCAGACAATTATATGTTGAAACTCAAGATTCTACTCTCTCAGTTCCCAATAGTGGGAACATTAATTCCAAAGGTCTGTATCAGATACTTCCTCCTGATGTCTTGCTTCATGACAATGCGGTCGATCTCGAAGTTTCATCTTCAGATGATATCCACAGGAACCCTCTGTGTGGTCATAAGACCAAGGGAAAAAATGTTTCATCTCTTGTTGTAACCCACCATGGTGGTCCTCCCCATGATGATGAATTTAGCTGTGAAATTACTCTCTGCAATAATAATTCACTTTTCCCAGAAAATGCTCCAATGTACAATGTAGTGATGAGAAAGCCCTATTATCATGAGGCACTTGAAAATGTGATGTCAGTCATGTCTGATGCTTTATCACTATTAGGTGAAATAATTTCTCAATCATAAGATATCCTGGGGTGTAGGTCAATCTCCGAACCACCCCTGGGTCGTTCATCTTCTAGTTTGATCAGTGTATTTTCTACCAATCTTGTTCAATCCGATGAAACAACAAGGAAGCACCATCTCTGGTCTAATCAGGTAGCAGAATCTTCATTGAATGATAATGATGAAGCACTAAATATGAGAAAAAAACTGGCGAAAGGTGAAGTGCCAGTTATGTTCTGGTCTCTGGCTAACTCTCAGTATGACATTCCTGAGATGTTGACGAAAGATGGAATTCATGATATTCGTCTCAACATATGGAAAAATCATTGTTAGTTGAAAAAGAAAATATTATCTTATTATGAATATGAAAATCATGTCAAGATAATAGAAGGGTTACAATGCCAAATTGATTTGGCATCTCTCTCAGTTTCTCGATATCTGAAGGCTGAAAAACAGTAGAGATCCCTTCAACGTTCATGCCTTGGTGCTCTAAAAAGATTGCGCCAGTTAATTTCCAATGCCCCATCTGGTATTCATATCAGGGTATGGGGTTTTCATGGAGCACTACATTTCACTTTTCTCTCCAGTCAATAAAGCCATCCGAAAATGGTCTCATGCAATGTTATTCCCCATGGCCAGCCATAGTCAATGGGTTTTGTTTGTAATCAAAATCTTACCCAAGAACAGGCTTCAACTAGTTCCTATCAAAATCAAGCATACATAGAACAAGTTGTTGAATTACTCCTACATCAGGCAAATGAGAATATTTTATAGGCCTCTCGTTTGGAGAATGCACATCATCAAGTGATAGAAGTTTCAGAAATCAACCAATGGTCTTTTGAGCCAGGTGATAAAAGTTGATGCAGGTTGATGTATCCAGCTAATTTCTGGACTAATGTCAGCAAGATCATAAGAGTATTCAAGAAATTCTCAGATATAGCATCTCAAGAGCCACCCCATCTTGCCAGACCGTGGACTCTTTTATCCCAACCCTCAGAATCAATATATAGGATTCGAGTAGTTGAGCAGGAATAGCCCCAATCCACCAGACTGGGGAATTTTTCAAATCATGAATCTCTTAATCATAGAAATCAAGTCTTCTCTCGATTAGGGAAGAAGAATCAAGAGGAACGAAGAGCCAAATTATCAGGAGATTCCCTCCAAATTACTGTTTTTCAAGAAGTTCCTGAGGAATAAAATCAACAAAAAGAAATGTCTCATCATGGACATGGAAGAAGAAAATATCGCACAAATTCTGATAGAAGGGATGTAATGATTTATGTATCAATTAATGTCATCAATTCCGTTGTTGCTGATCCACCAGATGAGGCTCACTCAGAGGGATCAGATGAAGAGGTTCCTGCTCAAGAAGTTGTACGCGGAGACACAAATGAAGAAGGTGTGCGTACACGAAATCAAAGAATTACCCAGAATCTAGGTAATCCTTCAAGTAACCCACTTCCCCCTCTCTGAAAGGTGTCCAATACGGGGAAAGGAAAGAATTAGGTTCCATACCCTTCCTCTGGAGAAAGCCAATCACTCTCACTAGAGCAAATATTTGCACAACAAGAGGAAGAAATGAAGGAATATAGGAGGTTGAATGCATAACTACTTCAAGGTAGTCTTCCTCCTAAGCGTGCTGGAGTCTGTCAGCCAAGGGAATTTGTTGCAGCTACTGAGATGGATCAATAATATCCTCCTCTACCAGTACACCCTCATAGTTCTAATCCTATGGGTCAAGTGAAACAACAATCGACAGTGCTACCATCAATTTCAGTACCATCCACCACATCTTTCCAAGCTCTAGTCATTGCACCTGTTCAGATCCAAGCCCAACCGGATGTTTCTCATAAGTTAATAACTACTATTGAGTCATTAATAGCTCGGTTAGAAGCTAGAGAAGGAAAGCATGCACCGGTTCAACCAGAGAAGAGAGCTTACCCTGAATGGGTAGACGCAATTTTTCCCCCATCAAAATTTTTCAAGTACCACATTACCAATCATTAATGGTTCGGGAGACCCAGAGAAACACTTAACACATTTTTTTCTCATTACGATCCTATGATGGGAACACTTCTACAACAATAAGTACTTATGATCATGTGTTTTTTACAGTCATTACAAGGACCTACCTTTGTCTGGTACAGAATCTTGCAATCTTGGTCAATTATCGGGTGGGACGATCTTCGTCAACAATTCCTTCTTCAATTTAGCTCAACTCTTCCTAAGACAACAATTTTTGATCTTACAAATTGTAAGAAAAGGGAGAATTAAAGGGTTTTAGATTTCATTGATCGCTGGAAGGGATTAACATATTCCCTAAGTTTATCACTCCTTCAAGAGTAATTGTTGCCAATTTGTGTGGAAAATCTGCGTGATGATTTGCGCACACCATTGATCCCTGTGAAATACACAAGAGGGTTTCTAGACCTTAATTCAATCACTCAATAGATTGAAGACTCTCTTATAAAGACTAAGGATAAAGCTTATGTAATTCCATTATCTCCAGTAAAGAGAATGGGTAAAGCAGAGACTGCTACAGTTATGCATAAACAAGCACATGTACCTGCTTCTACTTCAAAACCTTCATCTTCTCGAAGGGCTCCACCTCCTGAACACCAATAAAAGAGGATGTTTCATGAAGATGATCAAAGAGATCAAATAAAAAAACAATTTAAGGATTTTAAGATCAAAGTTAACTCTTTCCTAAATGAAAAAGTTCCTGGTAACTTTATTTCAGCTCTAGAAAATAATTTGGTTTAATTGCCAAGGCCCAAGAGGCTGAACAATGAATGAGATGAAGACCGTCCCAACAATTTCTCATTTTATCAAATGTTGTGGCATCCCATTTAGGAGTGTTTTGTCTTCAAAGACCTCCTACAAAAAATGGTCGACTCGTGACAAGTCCAACTGAAAGGTTCTTTAGCTCAGGTAGCATTTGTAACTGCTACAGATCCAGAGGAGGAAGGTGAGTGGAAAGAATTTAAGAACAAAAATGCACAAAAATATGATGATTGGATGGTCAGAATAATGACCAACCTAACTCATGCCATTTTTCAAACGCAATTGAAGAAACCAAGTGTGTCTTCTTCCATTAATTCCGCAGCAAAAACCTCTTCATCAGAGGGAAAATCCAAAAAGAAACGACATAATTCAAAGAAAGAAGATCAATCAGAAGAATATGAGATCATGTCAAAGCCCAAATTATCTTTGACTCTGGCAGATTTTATGCCACCTAATTCAAAGCCACGAGCACCACCCCATCAAATGGCACAACCTAAATTGGCTAGTAAGGAAGAGTCTTCATCAGATGAATAATTAATCTTCAGTTTTGTTAATATGATTCACTTAACAAATCTTTATGCCAATCACAGTTTCAAACTCGATAAATTGGGGTTCCCCGTATCAAACAGAAGAATCATAGGAAGTTCCATAGGCTCAGGGTATAGGGGAAGACATTGATCTTTCAAAGGCCACTATTCTAATTCTACCCCTTCTATAACTATTTATTCAGCAGAAACTCATGGTAGAGCCCTTCAAAGAGCTCAACAAGAACAACCATGTCCTTCTACACAAGAAAGATTCAGTCCAGGCACAGTTATTCTGGAAGATCGGTTGGAGGTTCCACCTTCTTCCTCTTAGCATGTAAATAGACTTAATCAGTCTAATCTTCCAAAGCTAGGAGTATTACCAACTCTTATCCCGGTACAAGATGCATCAACTTCCAAAGCATCAACTCCTAAGGCACCTGCGAAACCACATGTTCCTATTGGGAAACTCATACCTTTGTATCAAAAATATGATGTATTAAAACACATGGCCCAAATACCATCCATGTTATCAATTCTTCATGCTTTGAATTTATCAAAGGATATTCGGGAGGCAATCATCGAGGCTTTGTCGAGTCCTCAGGAGTTTGAAACCGAAATCGCTGCAGCTGAAGTATACCATGTAAATAATAATTCTGCAGAATTCCATGCAGGGATATCCTTTACTGATGAAGATGAATATGATGTCATGCATGGACATATTAGACCTTTGTACTTATCTGGAATGGTCAATGTTGTAGACGTCTGAAGAGTTTTCATTGACAATGGTTTAGGAGTCAACCTCATCCCCATTCTCACACTTCATCAATTGGGCCTCACAGAATCTGATTTATCTCCTTCTACTTTGATGTTACAAGGATATGATAAAAATGAACAGGAACCACTGGGTGAGATTACACTCAGAACCCAGTTTGGTGATCTTGTATCCAATTCAGAATTTATGGATGTTGATCAAGACTCAGCCTTCAACATCTTGCTTGGAAGCCCCTAGCTACATCAACATGTGGCTATCCCTTCAACATACCATGAATGTCTCAAATATTGTTTCAATGGTCAAATTGGGACATTTTATTGTGATAAGTCCCCATTCAAGACATGTGAATCTCAATACATTGAGGCGGAATTATATCACATGAAGGGAAAGGAGAAATCCACAACAATGGAGATTACCAAAGTTAATGCTCCATATGGTTTGGAAAAGATTCTAGTAAACCCATTAGCACATGTGAGTACAGATTATGTGTTGCCTATCAGTAAAATTGACAGGATATACCCAAATCAAAATACTCTTATGGAAGCCTCCATAATGTTAATTATGGAAAACAAGCCAGACAGCATGGGAGAAAGTGGTGATTCACCAAAAAATGATGAAAGCTCAAATGGAGATGTCTTCATTTCACCCGCTGAAATTCAGAAAGTTTATACTTCTCCAATAAAGCTAGAATAAGTTATAGAAATGTCATAGGTGAATGATGATGTCGATTCTCAGTCCATTATCTCCTCTATATTACCCAAGGAAGACCTTTCATCATCAATAGGGTCAGAAATGGAAGCTTCTTCTTCAATATGTTCAACTTTAAACATCTCTTCTGATCATGGAAATTATACTTTACCATCTACTATGCAAGTAGAAATAGAAGAAATAACACATGTTGAAGAAGAAGAGTAAGATCTCAGGGATGCTCCTCCTGTATTTGAAGAGGGTATCTCTACCACCGTGGATGAACTCAGAGAAATAAACCTGGGTACAAAAGAAGATCCACACCCCACTTTAATTAGTGCGACCATGACTCTTGAAGAGTAAGAGATGTATATTTCTTTTTTAAAGAAAAATCGAGATATATTTGCTTGGAACTATACAGAGATGCCAAGTCTTGATCCTGATGTTGCCACTCATCATTTGGGTTTTCCAGAAGAACAATAAGGATTCAAACAAGCCGCTAGAAGAACACACCCAACCTATGCTTCCAAAATTGAAGCTGAAGTGGATAATATCATAAAAGATAACTTTATCAGAGAAGTTCAATATCCCAAGTGGTTGGCTAATATTGTCCCAGTGAAAAAGAATAACGGGAAAATTAGAGTTTTCATTGATTTCAAGATCTTAATCAGCATTGTACTAAGGATGATTTTCCAGTACCAATTATAGAACTCTTAATTGATGCAACAGTTGGCTATGATGAACTTTCCTTCATGGATGGATATTCTGGATATAATCAAATCTGAATGGCTCTAGAAGATAAAGAATATACAGCCTTCAGAGCCTCTTAGGGTTTGTTTTGCTATCGGGTAATGCCCTTTGGCCTGAAGAATGCATGCGCAACATATCAGCGTTCCATGCATCGTATCTTCAAACCATTTTTAGGGAAGTTTTTTGAATGTTATGTGGACGATTTGGTGGTTAAATCCAATCAACTTTCTAATAATTTGGATGATTTGGAAATCATATTCCACAAAATTCGGCAACATAATTTGAAGATGAACCCCTTAAAATGTGATTTTCGTGTAACCTCAGGAAAATTTCTCGCCTTTGTTGTATGTCATCATGGTATCAAAGTCGATTCTAAGAAGACAATGTCAATCCTTGGTATGTCACCTCCTAGAAATTTAAAAGAATTGAGGGGACTTCAAGGAAACTTAGCCTATATTCGGCGTTTCATCGCTAATTTGGCAGGAAAAAGTTTACCCTTCACCAAATGGATGAAGAAGGGAGTCACATACCAGTGGACTAAAGAATTTCAAGAAGCATTCAATATTCTCAAAAAGTATCTCTTGAGTCCACTGGTGTTAATTCCACCTCTTGAAGGAAGACCACTTATCCTCTATGTGACAGCTTTAGAGCGATCATTGGGAGCCTTTCTTGCTCAGAAGAATGATTTTGGGAATGAAAATAGCCTCTACTATCTCAGTCAGACTATGCTTGAAGCAGAAACCCGATATTCAAATATTGAGAAGTGCTACCTAGCATTAATCTTTACAGTTCAGAAGTTGATACACTACCTGCAACATCACGAGGACTAATTGGTATCTCGCAATAACCCGCTCAAATTCATCCTTAGTCATCCAATGCTTATAGGATGTCTGGCAAGGTGGGAAGTTATTTTGTAGAAATTTGATATTCAATATGTGTCTCAAAAGGAAATAAAGGGCCAAGCTCTGGCTGATTTCCTTGCTGAACATCCTTCAGTAGAAGATACATCTTTAGATATTGAACTTCCTTATGAGGAATTATTCTTTATTCAAGATAGTCTTCAAACATGGGAAATGTACTTTGATGGTGCTTCCATAAGTCCAACAGGGAGGAAAATGGAAAATCCTAAGTTCAAAAAAGTTGGGTTAGGAGTTGTACTCATTTCCCCAAAAAAGGTAGTGCTACCATATTCCTTCTCATTGTTGGGAGGCGGTACAAAAAATGAAGTGGAATACCAAGATCTTATCGCAGGATTGGAGTTGGCGCTTCAAGCACATGCGAGTCACATAAAGGTGAAAGGTGATTCAGTCCTGGTAATCAAACAAGTCAATACAGATTATGTAATTTGAAAAGAAGAACTAATCCCTTTGTATGATTACGTCAGAGAGTTAATGGCGGAATTTCCTTCGGAACCAACATTTTCTTATGTCCTGAGATCACAAAATGCACAAGCTGATGCACTGGCTAATATAGCCACATCTCTGGCATATCCAAATCGGGACAAGGAAAGTATCGGTATTGCCGACCGTTGTACAATTTCACTTTATGTTCAAGACAGAATAGAGGAAATCAATGACATTAGTCCCATCTCTGAACCATATGGTCATACTACAGGATGGATGACACCTGTCGGGGAATACCTTCAAAATGGAACACTTCCACCTAATAGAGATGGGAAAGAACAAGTCCATAGATGTGTTGTAAATTTCACTCTTTATGATATCCCAGATCACATAAAAAAATTTCTCTACAAAAGAGTTTTTTTATGGAGTTCCCCTCAGATGAATTGATGGTGAAGAGACAATGGCTATCATGAAAGAGGTGCATGCAGGAGTCTGTGGTGCCCACTAGTCTGGACATAGACTTTCTGGTCAAATTAGAAGGCTTGGATACTTTTGGACTTCAATGATACAAGATTGTGTTGATTTCACAAAGAATTTTCATTCTTTTCAATTACATGACAACATCATTAATCAACCCCCAGAGTTGCTTCATACAACTAAATACTCATGGCCATTTTCCACATGGGGAATGGATGTAGTGGGACCTTATCCTTCGGCTAAAGCCAAGCAGTTGAAGTATATTGTTACTGCTGCTGACTTCTTTTCCAAATGGGTCGAGGAAATACCCCTCAAAGAAGTCAGTTCTAAATGCATTGTTAGCTTCATCAAGTCTAACATCATTACCAGATTTGGTGTCCCTCATACCATATTGACAGACAATGGCACCAACTTTTGTTTATACGAGGTGAGGAAGTTGTATCAAAATACAACATCAAATCCAATCATTCATCTCGGTATCATGCAGTGGCTAATGGCAAGATAGAAGCTTTCTACAAGACTTATTAAAAAATACTGCAAAAGATGGTGGATAAAGATAAGAAATCATGGCCTGATAAACTTTTTTATTCTTTATGGGCATATCAAACCACCACCCGCACTGCAACGTGGTCAACTCCATATTCATTGTTATACGGAATAGAAGCAGTCTTTCCCATTGAGGTTCAATTACCCTCACCCATAGTATCCATTTGTGATCAGTCATCTACATATGAACAATCTTAAAAGCGATTGGATGAATTGGAATGATTAGATGAGAAAACATTGTGCACCCTGCACCACTTGGAAGTTTATCAGAATTGATTAGCATGAGGTTTCAACAAAAAAAAGTTCATCTTCGTTCATTCATTCAGGGAGAATTGGTATTAGTTCTTAGAACTCCAATGATACCAGGAAAGAAACCTCCCAAGATAGAGAAAAAATGGGAAGTACCTTATTCAATAGATAAGGTCATCTCTAATGGAGTATATTCTTTAATCTCAATGGATGGAGAACTCATCACTACTCCAACCAATGCCAGATTTCCGAAGACTTATTTAGTGTAACACAAATACTTTATCGTCCAGCAAGACGTTAAACTACATCATCATCGATAGTCCTAGCATATGAACTTAAACTATTTGCACCCATTTCGTCCAACATGATGTTAAACTATGTTTCCTTACCGCAAGACTCTAAACTGCATAGTCCCTTATCATCCATCAAGATGTTAAACTGCATCATCATCCCCGGTCCATGAATATGACCTTAAACTATTTACACCCCTTTTGTCCAGCAAGACGGTAAACTGCACCATCGATGGTCCAAGAATATGACCTTAAAATATTTTCATCCATATCATCCAGCACGATGTTAAACTATATTTTCCCCATCATCTTAGCTACAGAATGCTAAACAATACAACACCCTTATTGTTTGACATGAAATTAAGCTGTGTCCCTATATTTGTCCCTTATGTCCAGCATGATGTTAAACTGTGTTCTCTTTTGTCCTTACTGCATGACATTAAACTGCACAGTCCCCCTTTTTTCCAAAATGATGTTAAACTTTATTGTCCCCATCTTCCTACCTATATGACTCTAAACTGTATAGAAATCCCTTAATATATCCTACATGATGTTAAACTTTATTTTTCCCCTTGCTATATGACACTAAACTGTGAAGCACCAATAGTCCTCACTGCAAGACATTAAACTGCATAGCCCCTTCATATGTCCTACATGACATTAAATTGTGCATCGTTAAGGTTGTTGCTACCTCTTGTTTGTCACACCGAGTATGAATCACGTGATTTTAGAGTAAACTTCAACCATAAAACCCTCTCTGGGCCACTAACCATGCGTATGTACCAATACGATTTTTTAAGTTGTTGTCCCAAAGAACAACTTGATCACTAATTCAATCTTTAATTGAACTAGGCGGACATTGATCCTTGCCTTCTAGGCTGGGTACGTAGGCAACCTCATGAGTTTTAAGCCCAAAAACAATCTCTTCATATTTTTTCACCTTTGTCCTTGCTACATGACATTAAACTGTACAACAATTTTGTCCTATATGAAAATAAACTACTACATTGTTTGATACCCTCACCTGAGAAGGAATCATTATTTACATTGATCTCCAATCATGTTATATTCTAAATATTACGTGCATACATGGAAATTCCTGAACCTTTTATCATGGGTCAAACCATCATTGCACCAAAGTCCCATTTCACCCTTCACTTGTACAAACCAAATCTGTACAGAGGGTATTTCAAGAAATATGTTAGGCTTGATTCCCATCCTTATAGGATACGTAGGAACATTTAAGTGTCCCTTGAATCCAGTCCCAAGTCTTTGGGCATAACCCCAAATTCCATTTTCAGTCCCCTGGCTAAAAAGTCTCTATGAAAACACACACTGTGTATTCATTATTATAGTCTGAGCTCTATGACCCTAAACTATGATCTCCCATAATTTCATCCCACATGACATTAAATTGTATTTCAATAACTATGTATGGATTTATTCCCATCCTTATGGGATACGTAGTGAAGTCAAGAATCTCAATTCAGGACCCAGCCACAACGTGATTATGGTTAGCATTGGACTATGTATCTCTACATGCATTGAACAAATGGCCATTTTTATGTTTCATACTCATGTTATTAAATACTTAAATATCTTCATAACCCTTTTCTTGACTTCTGGTCACAAAATGTCAAATTTCTGAGAGTCCTTTTTCCTAACTATGCAGCATGTGCCCTTAGGCGGCCTTGCATAAATAGTCTACAAAACAGACATGTCAGCCAAAAGATACTATCATTTGACTGTGCACCGAATTCCCTTTGGTGGCCCTGCATAATTCAACCCCCTAATGGGTTTGTCAAACAATGGTAACATTATTCTTGGGAAGAAAACCTCTTTTGTCCTTATTGGTCTTATCAAAAATATGTAAGGATCCACAAAAAATAGCCATCCTTAACATATTTTTCCCATGTTCTTTTTCATGATCTGAATGTATTCAAGTCTATTGTTTATATTTATCTGCCCTATGTTTGGGTCAGACCTTCGTAGGAGTGAAATTCATCCAGTTCTTAGATGATCTTACATGGAAATATCTTCTCCATATTTGAGTACCTCTCTCCTAACAAAAAACTCTATGCTTTGGAAAATTTGAATCTCCATAAACTTCCACCGGATTTTTAGCCGAAGAAAAGTAAATTTCTTATTGTTCTTTTGCCTGACTATGCAACACGTTCCCTTATGCGGCCTTGCATAAACAGTCTACATAACATACTTTTCATCCAAAAGATACTATTATTTGATTATGCTGCCAATGCCCTTAGGCGACCCTGCATAATTCAACCCCCTAACGGGTTTGTTAAATAATGGTAACTTCATTCTTGGGAACTACTTATAATTCCTTTTTATCCCTTTTTTCGTATCATACCTCAGATTCAAAATTTCTTAAGTAATAGTTTACATGTTTTCCTTCATACTTGAGTGTGGTAAAATGTTTTCAGATAAGTTGTCATGGAATTGAGTCAATTTTAACCCATCCAGTCAAAGATATTTCGACATTAAACATTATCCTTTTTATGTCCGATGTGCATGACTTTAAACTCTCCACAAAAGACAAGGGAACTCTGACCAAAAGTCAATTCTCAGCTCCCTAAACATACATTTTGTATGATTTTAGGTAATATTGACAAATATAAAGATTCAATGTTTGTAGGGTTATTCATAATAACAATAGCAAGAATCAAACTATGATTACTTAGCCCTCTGGATTAGGTAAAATTTAAATCATGTAGCAAAAGAATGCAGGAATAAATGATTGAAGTTGAAAGTGTTTTTCATTGATGCAAAAGAGTTAGAAGGATATCCACCGACTGGAGTCTCTTCTCTTTTTCAGGTATTACAAAATACTTTCAACATAAATCTTCATTTGATTTATGGAATCCCGAGATTCATCAACAGCCTCATGGAATTCATTCATTCAACCGGATACAATAAGAGATGCAGTGATACTAGCTCTTCTTGGAACAATTGTAATAGAATGTTCTTGAGTGCGGTTTGAGGAAATTTTCTACTGATGAAACAGTGACTCTGTTTCTGTCCAAGAGACTTGGAAGATGGATACATGGATTTTCTAATGAATCATTAGAAGTAAAGATCCATTTGGAGAGAGTACTCTTTTCAAATATTGTATTAATTCCATGTTTGTCTTCTCTCCACCAGCCGGCAGTGGAAAACATTTCAGCCCATGGACTTTCCAGTTTCATATCTACAAGGAAATGGCATGGAGGAAAATTTTGAAAGTTCACACCATTTTTGTTGCTCTTAATGCACAACATAATAGAAATAGAGGAGTAGCAGTGTAGCTGCATCTCAGGCATATAGTTCTTTGCATCTGGAATGTTGACTCCTTGCAGATGACCATGCCCATACAGATCTAGGTATATGCTCTGTGGGAAATTAACATAATATTTCTTCATGTACTATGCCAAATCTGGGAGAGTGATGTCACATATATCTTAGTAATCGTGGCCAAATATGCTCATCATATCGTCAATCCACTTGCTAACTAGCTCATCAGCCGTTCCAATTCTCTTGGGATCCATTGAATATGCACAAAAGTTGAATAAATTAACTATTAAATGGGTTGATTTTTCATAAAATTTGTGAAGAAATTCGAAAAAATTGCTAAGGAATTAAGGCATGCAAGTATAATATTGGCGTGCAAGTATGGATGTGTCATGCAAGTATCATCGCGCAAGTGAAAATACTTCTACAGCAGCGCGACAACAAAGAAATAGTAGAAAACAGAGCAACTTGCTCGGATAAGAGAACTTGCGCGACGAGAGCTCAAAATTTTGAAATTCGGTGCTTTGCGCGAGGAATGACCGCATATATATAGGCTAGGCCGCAACCCTGCATGCCTAAACACATGTGTGGATCACACGTGCACGCCACAATCTGCACCCTCATCAGAACTTGTGCACTGCATGTTCCTTAGTTTTTTCCCTCTCCTCAGAGTCACATCCTCACTTCTTTCGGATCCAACTATGAGGGGGGACTTTTGTTGTTGCTCCTTTCCGTCACAGAGTCTAACGAATTGAAAAGGGAAATACCTTGTATCGAAAGTGATTCATCCTTTAAAGAAACATTAAAAAATTGACAAAGGTATGAACAATGATTCAAATGCACTTGGGTCGCACAAGTTCCACCAAGGTCATGAAAGTATACTTGCGCACCACCCAGTGGTCGTGCAGGGGACCTGCACACCCTCTTTGAATTTCGCCCAGGGTCTTCTCTGGTCTATAAATATCCCTGGTGGGCCCCCTATTTCAGGAGGAAAAAATCCAGAAACTCAGATTTGAGCTCCTGACGCCCTAGTCTGTTCTCAAAGCTTCCAAACACTTCTAAATTAATTTTTACCTAGAACGGGAGATCTAAAGAGGGGGAGTAAGGCCTATGTGTTGAAACTCATCAACACTTGCACGACTAAGTGGCCAGCCCTTATGGGACATGAACATTCTTGTGCGATTCCTTACCCCTTCAACAGAACTTGCGCACCCCTCTTCTGAATTCCACTAGGGATAGTAATAAGGGCTTGAGCCAAGTCTCTCCCAAGTATTACCCTAAGGGTTGACCGTCGCACAAGAAACCATGTGTTGTGCAAGTGTACTTGCACGACCAGGACTTGCGCGCCCACGTATGACTTGTGTTCCCACGTAGGACATGCACGCCACCTTCTTTTTAGGTTCCCCTCCTGCCTATTTCACCTCTCTTATGCCTATACACCTATCCTCTTCATGATTAAGCCTTCAGAACTCTCTCCAAACCCATTCATGTCATGATTTCCTTGTTGGATTCCTTATCTGAAAGGAATTCTATGGAACATCTCTTAAAACCTAGTGATTTTCATATCATTATGTCACTAAGGTCAGAGATTTCATTCATTCATACTCATCCTTTAAGATGAGAGAATCCTTAACCTGGTCCTCCTTTTTAGGAGAAAGACCCAGTCAAAAGATCTCTTGTCATGTGCCTCCTTTTCATGAGTAATCCCCAGTCCAAGTTCTCTTAATTTGGGCATCCTCCTCAAGAGTAAGGCCCATGTCCCCTAACCTGGGCATCCTCTTTAAGAGTAAGCCCCAGTCATAAATTCCCAAATCTGGGCATCCTCCTCAGGAGTAAACCCCCTTCTTCAAGTCCCTTAACCTGGGCCTCCTCCTTAGGAGTAAGCACATGTTCTCAAATACTTTAACCTGGGACTTCTTCTCAGGAATAAGCCCCAGTCATAATTTCTCTTAAACAGTATTCATTTACTTTTTTATTTGTGATTCCTTCTCAGGAGTAAATCCCAATCATAATTCCCCTCTTAATTTGGGCATCTTCCCCAGGAGTAAGCCCCAAGTTAGAGTATCCAAATATCCATGAAGTACATATACCTTTATGGACCTTGTTCCCAGGTTTCTTCCCTGAAGTAAATATTAATCTTCATCTATTTGGGCAGTCATACATACATAAGCCCCACATCATTTATTATGATGGCACAATTGACTAGTTTTACCAATACCTCTTGTTTCTCAAACCGAGCATGTCTCACGTGAGTTTAGAGTGTAAAAGTAATTATGAAATCTTTTTTTGAGCCATCAATCATGAATAAAATCATACTCCCTTACTCAAACTACGTGGGTTCTGATTCCTTTTCCAAAAAAAATGATACATAGGTAGCCCATCTATGGGTATGATCCCAACTATGAAATAATCCATGTCCTTCTGAATGAAAATAAACTTCAATGCCCCACTGAGTGGCTTTAAAACTAGTATGGTCATCATAATGACCAAGAGACTTTTATATAATATATTGAAGGATACCATTGACTAAGAATATCTAAACAAATATAGATGATTCTATATCGATGAAGAACCTCGAATACATATAAAAGATTATATAAATTTCATACATGTTAATAATTGATTGTCAGATCTAAAGGAAAGATCATTTTCGTACATGGTAATATAATAAGGATTCACGAACATAACATAAATCTATAAAGAGAGTCCCAGAGTAGACAATAATTCCCCACAAAATGGTGTGATGAGTCCGACCTCCCTTCCTCCCAACCAATGCAAATTCTTAAGTCTCATCAGTTCACAACTAATGAGCACCTACATTTGGAAAGTAGGTCCAAATGGATATAGAATCATTGGATGTTTCCGGTTCTATGAACAAACCCATTAGAAACCACTTGGAATGTTTGAATCTTAAATCAATGAGATCATCCCCAATTCCAGAGGAAACAAATTCACATCCTAATTATACCAAAATCACAACCAGAAACACATGAATAAACTTCCATGCTCTTTGGTATGACCTGTATATCATAATCCTTATGTGAAAAAATAATTGTATACCTAAAAAAGGATTGCAATTCAGTCCAAAAATACCTCAATTCCCAGTACAATAATATTTTGAGAAAATAATGTATAGGGATTTATAAGGATAAAAAAAATTCAACCAATATTTATTTAGAAAATATAATAATGATGAGTACTAGACTCCCCCAGATATCGATTTACCAGTAAAAGTTATTGACACAACCAAAAAATGAGTGAGAATCACCAATGGGAAGATTTGGAGGAGTTTCTACACACCATAGGTTACTGGAGGATGAAATTTCTAGAAAATTGGGTGATATATCTTATATATTGAGGGGTAAAATGGTAAAATCCTCCACACTAATGAGGTTCACTTTTTTGGTGCATGGTTATCCAAAACATTCATCAACATCAACCCAAGAGAGGAAAATCCGACATGGTTTGGCTAGTCCACCAACATGGTTAAAAACTAGTGTGGTGGTCATGTTCCTACCTATATCCAAGGTGGGTTAGGAAGCACAATTTCCATGGTCAAGTAACATGGTTATCTCTAACCATGTGAAAAACATGCATTATGCACTCTATATCCTATTTCCTTCCTTTTTCACATCTGAAAACCTTGGGACACCCCCAAATCCCCTCATATTCACAAGAATCATTTCATTTACCATTAAAAAGGGAATACAAACCAAACTTAAACTGATAGATACCTTTCATGAATATAGTGATCTTACAACCACCTCCACCATATAACATCTCATCCTTGCGCTATAATCCCAAAAATCACTATGCCTCCACTGTAAAAAATTTCAGGCCACTAGGCTTGTATATCCCTTTTCTACTCCCTTGTTTCTTCATTAACATAACATTGTTTCCGCAACAATCAGACCAATGAAAAGGTCTTACCATGCAATGATTTCTCACTATGATCTATAGTATGAACCAGGTACTCCTCAAAGCCCACATCTTCCTCAAGCTCAACATCATCAATATCTTTCACATCAGATGATATATGTGGATACTATCAATGCTGTGAAATATGGAAAATATCATTCCAAACACTAAACCACTATTTAAGATCCAATTGGTATTTAGACTATCTGATTGTCTCCACGATCTCATAGGAACTCATATACTTGGGCACTATCTTACAATGTTCTCGAATCAGATGATGAACCAACAATGGAAACACCAAAATACTCACATGGTCACCCACTAAAATCACAAGATGTCATTGTTGATTATAATCATATGACTTATATCTACTCTGTTTCATATCCATGTGATTCTAAATCAATTTAATCAACCTTGACATCTCTTTTACGTGACTCAGTCCCAAAAACATTGACTCACCTGCTCTTATCTTACACAACTGTGATCCAACTAGCCTACCATAGAGTACCTTATATGGTTCCATCAGAATATTCCTTTGATAGATATTGTTATAGGAGAATTCAATGATCTCTATGTGTTTATCCTAAGGTTCACTAATGTCTAGGATACATGACATCAACATTTCCTATAACACTTGGATAGTATGATATGATAGCTCATCTAATTGTTAGTAGGAAGCTATACTCAAAAATAGCAGAGTACCCCGTGTCTTCTAAATTCCATTAAATAAGTGAAAATTTATATGGAGATCATGATTTAAAACAATACTATGAGTTTATCCATGAAAATGTATTGTCTTATGTATGCAAATGTCACCCAACATTTCATTGGTTATGGAATCCCAAATTGACAATAAATTAGATTCCATAGTTAACCAATACACAATAACCCAAATTGAATCATTTTTACATGAAATTATTATTAGTACCACCACAAAAAATATGGTAACATCATCACACTTTAAATGGAATGGGATAAAATTGTAACAATCAACCGGCCCTCTAATGCTTAGCCTTCACCAATAGAAATGAGTAGCATTAGGTCGTAGAACCTAAAATCTGTTTTTTCATTACTAACCACCAATACTATTTATAAATATCTTGTTGTATTTTCATTAATATAAGGTGAACTTTCTACTTCAAGGAATAAAACTCATATATCATCTCTTCCTGCATATATGTTGGCACAACAACATGACTAAAATTGTTAATAATATTATCCTCATCAATGGTTTAATTGGATGGTATTTCACCACCTTTAAAACTATCTCTCAAAGATAGATACTATGAATCAGTATACATAATTATCTTAACATGGTTCAGAATAAATTTATCAACAGAAAAATACATGAGTTTCATCATCTAATTATCCTACCAAACACCTATATGCATCTCAGCAAATAAAATACTATCATCATCCACTGTGAACGAGAATCCTGAGCCACCTATGTTTGTGTCTTCCAACTCAACACATATGAAACACTATTTCCTTTCCTAGGTGTATAAGATTACTCAATGTCCAAATAATTCATGTACTCAACCCATATATGCTTCCTAATATTTAAATCATATAGAGAAAATAATTAATTAAGGCTCTTATGGTTATTATAAATAGATAACATATCACCCAAAATAGAATGATGAAATATTTTCAAACCGTAGACTGTTACGTCTATCTCAAGATAATGCGTAGGATAGTTTTATTTATTTTTCCTTAACTTCCATGATCTATACATCATGAAATGATCTCACTGCAACAACACTACCCCATGTCCAATCCCAAATGCCTTACAAAAACAATTATACTCTTTACATGGATCGATTATGATTAAAAGTAGTGTAGTGGTAAAATATTTCTTTAGCACCTGAAAAGTATTCTCACATGATTTACACCAGTAAAACCTTATAGAAATCTTGGAAAAGAACCAGAGAGGAAAAAATAGGTGAGAAAATTCTATGATGAACCTTATATAAAAACCCACTAATCCCAATAACATCGAATATAAACAACATTCTTGGGATACTCAAAAGAAAAAACTATATGTCCTTTATTTGGGTCCACGAAAACACATTCCCCGAATATGATGTGTCCCGAGAAATGCACCTTCTTGATCCTCAATTAATACTTAGATATCTTTTTGAATATTCAATGATCTCCTAGTGTGTCCAAGATGATTTTAAAATGTGTGACATGATTGTCACGAGTCTAGAAGTACACTAAGATTCAATATACAAAAAAATACTACATATATATAGGTATGGGTGAATGATTTGTTATATCAAAGTCATAAACACAGTAGGTGCATTAATTAACACAAAAGGAATTATGATGAAAACCTATAACCCATACCTACTTATAAAAGTAGTCAATGGTATATCAGAAGGTCTCACCCTCAACTAATGATACCAAAATATCAAATAAATTTTGGAGAAGATACTATAACCCCTCAAACAGTAAAATGGATCATAAATAAATAAAGGAATATATCGGTTCCAAAATTCCATCTGATTCAATTAATGATAATTAAAAAAAACTACAACATCCTATTATCCATCATGGAAAACAAAAATGGATATCACCATGGTAAAATTCTCATATATATAAATAATTTATTCTGTAACTCATCTTTCTGAGTTTTAATCTATTTCAGAGCCATTATACAAGGAGAAATAGAAACTATCACAACTCCAAGCATCATCTTAATCCTAAAATCAACCTATCCCTCAAGTGGTAGCCTTGGGAAGTCCTTTGGAAACACATCCTGAAATTGATACACTACTAAGGTGAAGATATTATGATCCAATCCCCTCATCAACCAAAACAATACTAACAACTTGTAATGTGAGCTCACCCAACTGTAGAAGAAATATCCCTACACAACCTTCCAAGATAGACCATTCCCCATGATGATAATAAGTTCCACCCTTAAAAGACATAAAACTCACTCTCTAATGGTAACAATCAATGTTATTCTGGAATGTAACCAACCTATCCATCCTTAGTATTAGGTAAAAACCATCCATATAAATAATTTACATATCCCAAAGGATATGGAACCCACAAAAACTATTTACAAAGATGAATACCATCTTATCGCACACCCACTGGTGTGTTGATCTCTATCACCCCAAAAAATAATCCACTAACAGAACCAACAAACCTAAAAATTATATTGCTATAAAATAGTTTCATGATCCTATTTTAAATAATGTAAAATCATGTATAGAATCTACAATAATCATACATCGAATAGTCGATGGTCCATCCTCTCTACCAACCTACGCATGATAAATATCATTTAGCTTTTCTATTCCCCATCATTGGGATCTTCTTTGAGTACCCTATACTATATTAACCGACTAAAACTATTTCTCATATATTGAAGCACCATTCCAATGGTTTCATGGCCCTGATCGATGGGGATTGAATCATAATTACCCTAATCCAACCTTTAATATACCATAGGATGGGGACCAGTGTAGAGTAGGCATATCACACACATGGAAGGCATTATCCCAATACACTTATAGATACACACACATACCCTTGTTGATAAAATATTAAAATGTAATAGAATTGAAACCAATTCATTAATAAATCAATAATACCACAATCAGTGTATAAAAATAATGTATTAAGAGGGATAAAGGGTCTAACTAAAATACCATGAAAAATACTACAGAGAGACCAACCTACTCAGAAGGTGAGGACCATTATCAAATGAACCCACCTATAAAATACATCATTTTTTCTAACCCAATATATGCACTACCAGCTACCTATCCTCCCAAGATACATTCAAATGGGTCTTCATCTTCATAAGATATGATATTTGAGGGAATATCACATAAAGGGGTTAGTATAACAATACCCAGTTTTACACCCCTAATATTATAAACACAATGAATAAAGAATTTATAGCTCATATTAGGGATATATAAATCAAATAAGAACCTAGATATAATCATGAAGTAAACCACGCCTCCAGGTCGTCTCAACAAAAATTCCAACCATACTATTCTTCATGAAGTAATGATCATTACAGTTGAATCCATTCCAAACCCCATGACATCAATTGAGACACTCATATAAGATGTCATGATCCTTGGGTACCACCCAATATAACTTAGTTGTCTCTAAATATATTTATACTCATACAAGGTATTAAACCTAGAACTTTTGGGGGATACTAAGAACCCAATCCGGATCAACCTGCTATGTAGGGGATCATATGCTAATGACACCAAGAACCATAGTAAAAAGGACATATGGATAAATGGTCAATTACACATGCATGGAGTTCACACTGATTCCATTAAACCCACATATTGTATAAGATGTAATGATATAGGATCACAGTCAAGTGTCACAGAGGGACACAAAAAAATCTTACTAACAATCATCATCTTGGTGGGACCACAATCTTGAGATTTTGATGTAACGTCACATTGTAACTTTAAAGGGATGGAATAAAAGAACATACTAAATTTATACTAGTCCAATAATAAAGAATCCAAAAGAATCTAAACACCCTAAAAGGGGGTACACAATGTGTACTGGAGGTACACGACCGGTCTATCAGACCCCAAGTCTACCCATGTGGTGATTCCTCACAAGGTATGTAAAACAATATATACATGGTGTGTACCAAATGTTACACAACATGTATAGTTTTTCTTGAACCATGATAATGGTATATGTCAAGGTTCATGTACACCTGACCTTCCCATGTATCACACAATGTACCTGACCATGTATTTTCTTAGGCACCCTGTGTTGCACATCGATCCACCAGGGCATGGTCACATAGTGTGTGGTAGGGACCTCACAATGTGTGATCTTTATCTTTACTATAGAATCAACATAGTAGCATGAAGTATCTAACATGTAATGTAGTTCCATATTTCATTTTGTGTAACCCTAAAAATTATTGAACCCATGGGTTCATGCCCACATTTCAATCCACAAAGTTTCCATAATGACTCCATCCGGGAATCATGTACATGAGGTAGTTGACCCCTCTTATCACCAAAATCCATCATCTTATCTTCAAAAATACTTGGAAAATCCCCCCCCCCACACAATTCGTATACAAAATATCAAACTGAGATGGATATATATTTTCAATTGGTTCGAATCCACCTCTGAAAGTACTATGTCATCATTGCACCTTGATTGCATCCTCAATCACAATTCATACCCATGGAATCAATCTGTCCTTACCAACATCAGTCTTTCAATGATTGAATACCTTTTATTTAGTGAACTAAAATCAAAATAAGATATCCTCAAGGAATGTGTGAAGAAACAGTAGGAGAAATATAAAAATCAAAAACATGAGGAATGAATATTTACCATTGTTAATTCAGCCTCGATCTATTGTAAAGAATTATTTGAACAATGAGGAAATAATAAACATATAATAAATAAAACATAAATAAATCTACCATTTTTGTTTGAATAAATTATTGTTCATGGAATTGATCATTGTTTGATTGATATAAATAATTGTAATGGAATCAAACAAATTAAAAATCCATCATAATGTTTGGATTGATTGCTGACAAATAACGATCTTGTGTTTCCATCATTGGGGAGATCCATGAGATCTGATGGTTTGATTGTTCAGGCCACTGGGGAAAAGTCCCTAATAAGTAGTGAATCAGGTTATGACTGATTAAAACCACACCCCCTTAAGAACATTTTTCTTCCTTGAGTGAAACACAATTATCTATTTATCCTAAATAAATGTACAAACAGTAATTAAATCATTCACATGACATGGTGATTTTATTGATTTAAACCTCATTTGGATATGTTTGAGGATCATACACCGACGATTTTTCAATTTTACAAACCCATTAAAGATCATGTCTAATTAAAACGTTTATCAAAGATCACTTTTATGCCCAGGCTCACTAGCTTTTGAAGATTTAGGGTCTGCTCACTACAGTCCCAAGGGTCACTACCTATTTCTATTTCAAGGGATCACTACTAGTGGAATTGATCATCATCTTTCTTTTCCTTTAAACACTTATTTTGGAAGGGATTCCCTCAAACATTATGGAATTATATGTCTCTTTATTTTCATGTATTCAATCATCCTCAAATGTAGATGGATTCTCTTTTGGAGTACCTTTTTCACCAATAGATGAAATCCAATTTTCCACATACTGTTAGTCAGTAGAAATTAATTTCACATACTTTTTATGTACCTTTGAGAACAACCTACTACTTCCGTGAACCTTGTAGAACATATGCTTTGCTGAACACTTATTCTACAAACCGCCTCAGCATTCGCTGTTTCGTACAGTGTCTGCTTACCTTCTCTACCAACCACATCCATGTACTGCTTCAGTGCACTACTTTCATGAACGGCCTTTTCTTATACGAAATTCCTTCTTCCATAGTATATTCTTTACATAGACCAGATCTTCCATTTTCACATAATATTCCTCAAAAACTACTTCAATCCCCTTGTAATTCTCCCTCCTAAACAACATTCGTACATCAATGAATTCCCAGAGCAAAGTTGATTTCTTATGAAATTTTTTTTACCTTAATAATGGGATTAGTTGTCCCTATATTGGAAAATAGATCCACAAAATCTTCTAAACTGTATCTCCCAAATCTTCAATGTGGTACCACCTTCACCTTGTACTGCTCCTGCCATGAACCATTTGCCTGTGCAGTCCACATACTACCATTCATCCTTAATGGAAACCAAAATAACTATCTTTTTTCTCCAATGAAAAGCCACCCCATGTACCCCAAGCTAGTTGTGAACCATTTACCTTCTTCAAATGAAAAACCTCCCCATGAACAATTTTCAATTAACGGTGCACATACCGTACTTCTTGGTCCACTTAGCACTACAATGTGGAAACAACATTTATCTAAATTACATCATCAATCTATGTACCACCGTTCGCAGTATGAAAACAATTATTTGAGATCTGCAATCCATGAAACGCTTTATGAAAAATCTTTTCATTTCTAAAATGAAACTCGTAATTCTGAGGCCGAATTTTTTTTTTCAAACACTAGGAAAGTGTGCCACCCTAAAATCCTACATCAGAAACATCAACAAAACTCATTTGTGGTTATATCGATTTTTCAAAAAAATCACACCCAAGAACACCAAAAGAATTACTTGTGGAATTTTTTAAAACATTAATGATATTCAATATAGATCATATCTGATGTTGTTTTCTAATAATGTTCTCCTCTAACTGTCCTATAGATATCTAAGTTTTAGTTACCAACCCTGAGATCTCATCATAACAATATATATATAGAGTAATAATAGGTCATTTCATAAATGTAATAAAATAAAATAAAATATTAATTATTTTCATTATTTACACTCATGAAATATTTTAACTAAACACATGAATCCAAAAATGATTAAGTTTCACCTATGATAAACCCCATGCTCTGAACCTAATGACATTCTTAGGATTCAAATCTGAGCCTCCATTTAATGATTCTTCTAATTTTTATGGAAAAACATAAATTTATGATATTAATATACTTAATAATTTTTAAATATCATTTCCAAACACATTGGGACCTGAAATGTCATTCCATATTAGCTCCAAACTCCTAAGAAAATCCATATAATATTTCTATGTAATACATAGAAAAATTTAATTCATTAAATTATCCCAATCTATGATTTTTATCCCAAAAATCAAAAAACCTATTAAAAATGATGAGGGTACTCATCTCGAATTTGGGTCTCCCACTCTTAGGTGCAGTCCTTATGATTCTTCTTCTTCCACCAGACATGCACCAGTTAAATTTATCTACCACAGATGATCATCTCATACCAATCCATAATATTTAATGGATATTTAGTAATGGTATCCACATCCTTAATTTTTATCTTGACCTAGTTTTTAATAATTCAATAAGTTTTTCACATTCCAACTTAGCTATGACATGAAATTTACATAATGTTCCCTCTCTAACTATAATGGTAGATCCAAGAAGTACGCCACCTCAACAACTCAATGAATTGTTTGGAAAGGACCAATTAATCTTGGATATTTATTATCATCACTTCCAAATCTCTATAATCCACACCATGTTAAGGATTTTAGGAACACATGGTCTCCCTCTTCAAACTCCAAAATCCTTTATCATCAATCTTCTTAAGAATTATAGTGTTTTTGTGTAGTCTTCATATTCTTCTGGATGATATGAACCATATCTATCAAATATCACATGAAAGCTTGGACTATGAGTGTTGGATCACATGGATCTGTTCCACTATGTGGTGACCTGCATGGACTACCGAACAAGGCCTTGAGTGGTGATATACTAATTATGTAATGGTATATGTTGTTATATTCAAACTCCACTAAAGGTTGGTGATACTCCCAACTATAAAAAAAATATGACAAGTCAGTCTACAACATGTCCTCCTAAACCAGAATGGTCTGCTTAGTCTACCAATTAATCTAGGTGTTAAAAGTCACGATCAAACACAACTGATTATCAAATGACTCCTCTAATCATCTCCATAATAGAATCATGTAGTGATCGTCACATTGTAAAATTATTTTCAAGGGAACTCCATGGATATAGACAATATCCTCCATGTACAAGAATCATAATCCCTCTACTGAACTCGTCTCTCGATTGGTTAGGAAGTGGACCGACTTTGTGAGTTAATCTACGATCACCTAGATGGTTCCATGTACCAGAGACATAGATGGTAACCCCATAATGAATTTCATTGATATCTGACCCCGTTTCCACTCTAGAACCTCAAGGGGTTGAGAAAAACCTCATTTAACATGGTGAACGACCTTCACAGACTGATGGTTGTGGCATTGAGAGACAAAATCTTCCACATGACTCTTCATATTTTCCCACCAAAACTGATGTTTGCATTTCTAGTACATTATTCAACACCTGGGTGTACTAACAGTGGGGATGCATGAAGATCCCTCATCACCTCCTCCTTCAATGTCACCGGTACCATCTTGAATCATCTAATAATAATAATGTGCTCCTCACCTTCAAAAAATTCCATCAGGAGCTGTTCTAGTGAATATCTACGTACATTAGGTCTCACAACTGGTATGTTATTTCTTATATTCCCTAACACACTGTAAAATAGGTGTTGTAACAACCATAAAATGATGATATGAAGTACCAACATTTTACACTAGGTAATCCTACAATATGGCTAACTGCTCTGATGCCTCGACCAAAATCTATGACCAAGATATCCTACTTAGAGAATATTCCACCATGTTCCTCTTCCTAGGAGTATATATGATAATGAAGTCATAGTCATGGAGTGACTCTATCCATCACCTCAATATCAAGTTACTATCATTCAGAGATAATATATACTTGATACTCATATGTCCATAGTATTTGAAAAAAATACTCACCCATATTTTAGTATTTACGCATCTCTTGGGAAAGGACTACGACTAATAGCTCACGATCGTGGACTATGTAGTTCTTATCAGGTGTTCCCAATTAACTAAACCCATAAGAAAACACATCATGCCTCTTTATTAAGAAAAAAATATATTTGGTTGATGATGCCTCATAGGATAGTATGTACTCGACACACGCCTAATATAACATCAATATGAGGGAGCTCATCAACATATGCATTAACTCCTAAAAACAATATTGGAACCCTTACATACAAACAAAAGGTTACCCCTTTTGGGTTAAATATGTCAACTACGTGGTAATTGTAGATAAATTGGGTAAAAACCTTTGATAGTAGATGATAAAACCAAGGAAGATCATCCCCTCAATAACACTCTTAGGTGGATCCAAAGTATCACTACAACATCCTTCACTTAGCTAATTTTCACACCTACCTCTAGGATGATCTACCCTAATAAATTGGACCACTCGAATCCAAAAATAATAATTCAAGAGATTAACACAATTCTTTTTTCTCTCAGAGTGTGTCTAAGACCATCCTCAAGTGCCTCACATTTTCCTTTTTAGACACTGAGTTCACTAGGATATCATCGATGAATAACACTGAAAACAAATGTAATAAAGGTTGAAAGATCCATTTCATGAGTCACATGAACACTGATATAGAATTTATCATTCCAAAATACATCCCCAAATAATAATAGTGAATGTTGGAACATATAAATGCTTTTTTTGGTATATCCACATCATTTACTCATATTTGCTGATATCCAGATATGAACTTAAATTTAGATAAATATCATGTCCTTCTCGACTAATTTAAGAGGAGATAAATCCTTAGTAGTGGAAAATAATTACTCATGGAAATCTGGTTCAACCATATTTAATTAGTACATTACATGAAGCTCCCATATGAATTCCAGGAAAACAACACTAGGCCTTCATAGGGGAAACATTTGGTCTCATGAAGCCTATATTTTGAAAATCTTCCATCAATTCTCTCAAATCATGATGCTCTGTAAAATCCAATATATATACTGGTGTTGATATAAATTATTTACATGAGGTGAAATTATATGTAGAAGTCTAGCTCTCAGATGGGTGGTAAGCCCAAAATGTCCTTAGGAATGAAATCCACATAATCTTCCACCACTGTAAAGAACTCATATCCCATAGAATCCACTACTCCAAGATTCATGAAATTAAATTGGTGTGTAATCGTCTTCACTCACCTATTCCTAGGCTTATCATACTCCTCCAAGGTTCATATTTCACCCATAAAGGAAAACCACATCCCATCATCGCATTCACATTACATTCTCAACCTAAAATAGTCAATCTAGGAATGAAGTGTGTATATTCAATCCAAACATGAGATAAATTTATAAGGCCTCATTGATACTATAAATATATTTCCAAAAATGAACTCTTATACATGCCTTATATTTTATTTTAGTAATAATTTTTCAATTACTGAAGTGCCTCATATTGATGTTTCCAAACACAAAAGTCAATACAAAGGTGAAACTTGAATCTCTAAGCCGCAAAACTGAGAAGTAGAAATGAAGGAATGACTTGAACATGTGTCTATCAGTATTAAATCTATGGTAGAAAAGAAAAATAGCATACCTAGTATCATACATGTATCCTCAAGGTAATATGACTCTATAGAATTTAGTTGTCCCCATCCCTGACCACTAGTTCCCTAATTCCAGCATAGACCACCTAGGGTTGTTAGTGGGAATATGGCGTACCATTAACAACATGTTTTTTCCCTACCAATCCATCTTCCATGTATTCTATATTATAGACCTCTATGTCCCTAACCCTGTAATTGTTTGGGTGTTCCCTAGACCGTATATCAATTAGTTTTTTAATAGGAAAGATAATTCCATGAAAGATGTCATCAATTGTCATAAGAGGAACACCACCCCACCTTACTTGACTCGATCCTTATGGACAGACCCGCACTGATGATCCTCTATCATTGTATTGTCTTCTGATGCATCAAACATGCATAGATCCCAATTACTATGACTGTATACTTGCTTCCAAGGCCTCAACTCCTGGAAATCCACTACTAGAACCCAATATTGGTGCTCTACCTACCAGGAATCACTCTACAACTAAGGCCTACTCCAATAAATCATCATAGTTGGGAATCAAAATAGATATCACTGAGTCCATGATACATTGATGCATTCCCTACATAAAGGTATATGCTCTAAAGAATAGGTCTCTCAACATATCATTTGAGTATCAAGAGAAATTTTTAAACATTACTAAATCATCCACCATGGTCAAAATACTCTACTACAAATGTAGAAGATCTTATATATTCACTAATTACAACATGGATTGATAAAACACTTCCATGGAGAATTTATAAAATTTTAACTATATAATATTTATCTCATCATTTGACTAATTAACTAGAATCCACCATCGTGTGGAAAATACTCAGGAAGACTCTCCCCATGGACCTCTATCTGATCTTCATGTGTCCTCACACGGTGGAAAACTGAAATAACTTCCTATAACTAGTCCTCAGCTACATGGGGGTCTATCTCCACTAAAAAATGGGAGGTCACTACCTTTGGAAATATTTTTGTGCATTCATCCAATGTTTATCCATGGATGGAACTGACAAACCTATGTTCTTACCAATGAGTGGTGGTATAGCTAGTAAACCACCCATAGGTTCTATTACTAGTACACCCTTATACAGAATCCTCATCACTCAGAATATCATCCTCCAAATCAGGTAGTGGAATCCTGGTTGGTTGTTTTCACATAGGCATCCTAAAATAATCAAGATGTACTATAGACAAAGAATACATCAATTGAGCTGATTCAAGAGGGACATGGACACCACCACCCATCCAAATATGATGTATCTGCCAATGTTATCCCCACATCCAATGCCTATATGAACTGAGTAAAAATGAAGGTAATCAATGTCTTTTTGTATGGAAATGTTGGTTACCACACAAAAAATAAAGTAATATCTTTGAAATATGAACATGAAACAGTTAACACGGTTACCATAAATCCCAAAAAAATCTCATATACATTAATACAAAGGTAGAACTGACTTCTTTGATACAAACATTTCATGTCCTATCCCAACAGGGCTTGAACCACAACTACCCCAAACCCATATCCAAATGCATTGGGGATGGAGACTGATGCCAATTAGGAATATCACACACATGGGAGGCATTAATCTAATGTACCAGTAAACACACACACACACACACATCTACAAACACATTAAATTATCAAATTTTAGAAAACTAATACAAATTCATGTATACATTTATATTCCCATAATGAGAGTATGAAAATAAATTATTGAAAGTGATAAAGGGACCAAAATAAAAGCCCATCGAAAAACTACTATGTGTCCAACCTTCTTATAAGGTGAAGAATACTATCAGATGAATCCATATAGAAAATGGATTATTCTATCTATCCCAAGTTATTCACCACTAGATCTATGTCCTAATATGATGCCAATAAATTGTATTCATCTTCATAAGACACAACACATATGGGAAGAACCCATGTAGGGGTGAGTATAACAATAATTAATATGACAACTTGAAAATGATAAACACAAAGCATAAAGAATATTCATATCAATATAACGATATAAAAATCAATGAAGAACCTGAATGTACTCAGGAATAAAATCATTCCTCCAGGTGGACTCAACCAAACTTTCAGTCATAAGATTATGCTTGACGCAATGTTAATTCTAGGAGAACACAATCCACAATCCAAGATATCTATGGAGACACACATTCAAGAGGTCATGATCACTTGGTACTACTATAGAGAACTCACTTGTCTATAAATATCTCAATAATCAGAAAGGGGATCACGCCCATGATCACTAGGGGACACCATGAACCCAATATGGATCAACCCGCTATATAGGGAACCATTTTCTTATGATACCTAGAACATTACTAAAATTAAAAACTAGACGGAGGATCAATGCCATACATATGGAGGCCATGTTGATTACATGGACCCCACATTGGTATAAGAAGTAATGAGATAGGGTCACAATCTGGTCTCAGGGAGGGACTCTAAAAACTCTATTTGACAATCATCCTACAAATTGGGTCACGATCTAGAGTTATAGATATAATGTATCATATTAAAAAAAATTTTATGGTCCAATGGAACATGATAAAAAGATATTTTTCAAATACTAAATAAATGTAGGTATAAAAACACCATCTAAGTGGGTACATGGAATGTACTGGGAGTACAATTCATGTCTGGCCAACCCCTGGTCTACATGTATGGTGTTGTCTCACACGGAATGTAATACTCAATATACATGGCATGCACCAAAGGGTACACAATGTGTACATGTCATTCAACACCCTACTCATTCTATCTATTATTATATGTGTACTCCTGGCCTACCTATGTACCACCCTATGTACCTATCCTTGTAGCTACTTGTGCACCTTTTGTCACACACAGAGCAACTAGGGGAGGGTCACATAGTTTATGGTAGATACCACACATTATGTGATCCATATCTTCATCGTGGAAACCCAAGTGTCCACAGAGGGTCCTATATGGTGTGTAGATACAGATTACACGCTGTACAACCCAAAAATTTATAGAACACATGGGTTATTCCCTATGTCACCCTCAATGTTGTCGCCATTATGATTCCATTCTAGAATCACCAATATGAGGGTTGTTGTCCCATACTATCACCAATCACCGAGATCTAGCCTCAAAAAGTACTCAAGAAATTCCCACAAGAGTCATCAATAGTTGAGCTACCAAAATGGTATGAATGGAAAATTTTGATCTATTCTGATCCACCTCCAATCATATTCCTTTTTAATTGCACTTCGATCACACCCTTAGTTTCATTTTTTCCAAGATAATAATCCATTTCACCAATGAACAGTAGTCCAATGATCAAATATTGTGTATATTTTTAACCATGGGCCAAATAAATTTTCTTTAATGAACATCTCATGAAATAGAGGAGAAAAACTATAAAACAAAACATAATGAAAAAACCTCAAAAAAATTTCATTCGGACTTGATCTTTTTCTGAACAATTATATGAAATAACCGGAAATAATCAATGAACAATTAATAATCCATAAATAAATCAATATTATATGGCTTATTAATTATATTTTTGGGAATTAATTTGTGTTAAAATGGGATAATGACATGCGATCAAACACAAATCCAACTTCATACTACGATTTTATGTTAATAACTAGTGAAGAATAGTCTAGCATTGTCATTGTTGGTGAGATCCCTGAACACTGATGGTGTAATGATCTTACATATCAATCTGATCTAATATTGTTTTCCAATAAATCAATCCATCAATGGTCCTCTAGAGCCTGAGGGTTAAGGTTAAAACCATGAAATATCATCATAACCAAATATTTGTAAAAATAGATCACTTTATCAACCAAATAAATAAACAAATTTAGTAATGTATTTAATTATTTAATAATATGATGAATTTTAACCAAACGGACGATACTGACAAAGGTGTTGTTGCTCCTTGGGTAAATACCAGGATATAAACTCTACACATGCTTTAGATTTTATATCCACGCATTTTTTAATGGTTATTCCACTTTTTTAAGAAAACATTGTGCACGTTATATTAATTATTTTTATTTTAAAATAAATATTTTGGGCACAGAGAGGCTGTAAATTCAAATCGTCTCATAACCTGTCACAAAAAATGATCCATCTAATATTTGTGAGTAATAAAATGAAAAATAAGATTCATTACACATGATCCTAAACGACATGACTGGTAGAACTCTAAATGTAAGACTAAAATGAAGTAGTCAGTCACATTTTGGGGCCCTGTATATTCCTAGATCCTCCATCACTGCCCAAATTCTAAGTGTTCTTATAGAACCATTGTATACAACTCATCCTTCAAAAATATTATCACTCCACTAATTTTTGAATACATTGACCATGTACAAGAACTAGTATTTGACATTGATTTCAAATGACTAAACTACCTCCCTGAGAGGCAGATCCTCTCCCCTGGCTACTATTTCCTCCATCTCCCTGGTGTAGGTTCACATAACAATGATTCATAATATTATAATACATAATAATATATGATCCCACTAAAAAATTATTCCTACCCCTGTATGAATTTTTAATGTTTTCTTTAGAAATGAGTTCTTGATAAACAACCTTAATAAACATAGGCAGTTGAAAGGTATTTACCTTAGTCTTGATCTCAAATCTAATTACATTTAGAAAATTCATGGTCGTAGTTGTATCATTCTCTTGTAAATTTCATAGAATTAAAATTCAAGGCTATGATGAATCTATCATAATATATAACCATCATTCCTACCTGAGTCAATTGCATAAACACTTCATCATTTCACTGCCTTAGGATCTGAGTGTAAAAATGATCCATGAACATATCCTAGAAGTCCTTACTTGCAATTCCATCCAACTGCTCATCTAAATCCAAAATAACCAACTCTAATTTAACTTATCCTTATAATATGTATGATTTAAACATCACTATATCCTTAAGAGGGGTATCTATGTGATCTAGAGTCATCTATATTTACTTTCTATAAAACATCACTACATTTGTTCTACCCTCTCCAAAAAATATTAGTGGGTGCTACTGGTGGAACTCTCTAGTTAGGTCAAACATACTCAACAGTACCTGCCTTGGGTCTCTCTCCATAAACTACAATAATGGTTAAATTTATCATAGAAATATTCTTCAATATATTACCCAGAACAAATGGCGTCTTTTATCCCACTACAGGAGAAGCATTTTCAGTTATGACCTCATATCACCCAACTGGTAAATTTCATGTTGGTTTCATTTTTATAAAATACCAAATACATGAATCAAATAATATTACATATGGTTCTCACAATTACAAAAATGAAATATTAGAATAATACAAACACATGTTAACCCACATTACCTATCCAAAAGGGCACAAATACAATACCATAACTTCTCTCAATTATCCCTAACCAGGTCCATTCCTAATATAGGATAAAAAAACATACATAATCATAAAACATTCATTAGACACCGTTCAACTATTCCACATTCAAAAAATTTAAATACACTTATTTGGGATCCATATAATGTGATTCAATTCATCACTTTTCCACTTTAACAATTTGTCATTTTCTTATTATGTGTCATTTTTTATAGCATAAGAAAATTAGAAATGAGTTTAGATTTTACACAACCCGACCATAACATATTTTCTCATGTGTTTCTAATATGATACATGAAATATATGCCCAATGTGCCTAATAGGATAAACTAATATATAAATATCATTCCCTGATGGGACATGAATATAATAGAAAAGATATCACAAAATAAGTGTTTCATATCTGGTGAAATAACATCTATCTGTCGCCGCAAAAATGAAGAACAAAAATTACACATTGGGAAATTGGGGTTTCCCCCACACATGGGTTTGCTAATCTCAATCACGAGCTTATTTCCAAGGACCAACACACCCCAAACTCTTTTAATCCATTCCCAAGTAGTAATAAAAATATAAATGAAATGATTTGATACCACATTATAATGTCCTTTCCAGGGTGCCACTATTACTTGTATCACAAGCTCAATCACCATATAAACCCAATAACGCCTCCTCATATTCCAAAGGATGGAGGATAGTAACTAGGGTCTAATTGAACATGCGGTGATACTATATGCTCTTTACTAGAGTAAACCAATAGTAGCAATAAAAATAAATGTAAACATGCTATAGTTTTAAATATCAAATAATCAAATACCACATTATCAAACTATGTAAGTACCAACAAACCAGTATAGTAATGTATTATATTCCTTGAAAGTATAAAGATCCAAATGAAAACTAAAATGAGACACTAAAGAAAAATGATCAAAATGGGTCATAGTTTCATGTCTTTTTCTCTCATCCTTGTGAAATTTCAAGTCCCATATCATCCATCTAGAATATATCCTTTTCCCTTATCCTAAACTAATATCAAGAAGTCTACTTGGTAACCCAATAGTGTCAAGAGCTGGGTGTGAGGACATCTTAGTAGGCCACCACCCATGGTGTATACAAAAAATTTCAATTCTAACATAGTGTATGAAAATGTATAATAAAAATGAATAGATATTAAATAAATTAGGTTCATTTATTTGATAGTATTTGAATTAACCGCTTTTATTCTCAGTTTTATGTGATACTTGTATCCATCAAATCTACATCGACCTATGTTGGTCAACCGAAGCATATGTCATTGGGGTCACACCTCGATATAAAAGTAAAATATGTCCATGTATCCAAGTAAAATATAGAACTCCATGTCTGACCATCCCAACCAAGGATGTGGAAGGTTGTGTCAATCATCCCAAACCATGATATAGAATTCCATGTCTATACCCTTGGATACCGGAGCATTATTCCATCCTCTAAACATACAATTCATATGGGTGCATGGAGCATTAGTTTATCCAACCTAAGGGAATCTATTATTATACCTATAGATACCTATCCTTAGAAGCTGAGAGATGGTGTCTGCTACTATTTACATTGGCATGATTACATGAAATCAAATCCTGATGGACTGTAGAGTTTAATAGTCTTGATAAACCAGATACATACATGAGTGTCTTTTTACAAAATAAAACCTTAATTACAAACTATTTTTTCCTTATTTATAAATAAATAACTTTGAGGATAACTCTAACCCATCTATTAAATCCCAATATATCTTTTATAGTACACATTATGGATTCATCAAGAAATAAGCATTATAAGGGTGGGATAAAATGCTCATTTAGGTGAAAATATAGCAGAAGAAATAATGAGTCGATGAGAATAGTCAATATGGACATGTAATAATTGGAAACATATGTGATTCATGTAACTAGATAAGGAAAAATAATTATAGAGAGGCAAAAAACTAAAACAATTCCATTTAATAAATGAATTGAAAATTAAAGTAACACATAGATATGTGGATGTATAATCTCATCGATAAATAATAACTAAAATTAAATAAAGTAAATTATTTCTTAATGGACATCATATCTATGGAACATAAAACCAATATCATCAAGACCTTTTATAAGATTGTTCAAAACTATAGATAGAAACCCATTTATTTTGTGAAACTTATTTGTCACATGCTAACATGTTAATGCATCATGGATCTATATAAATTCTGATATCCTCATGTCATTGAATTTCTAAAGAATTTCTAACATTTAATAGTTGATATAAATAATAAGCCTTATCGAATATCCAAAATTAATAAAGAATACAGAATTACCAAAATTTCACTATATAATAAAATATTTGTAGAGTAGACATCTTATATAAAATGGTATACGGTTTATGCAATATTAATATCTAGGATAAATGAAATAAATAACTAGGTATAAATTCAGTGTTCAATGATAATAGGATATTGAATATTTCAAGTGAAAAAAATTAACCAAGGAAGTAATTTTGAATTATCCTTTTCCAAATAAATAATCAACCACCTAGAGGAAGAATAAGGATGGTATCAATGCAACAAATCCATAGTGGTGTAAAAATACAGATTTTTTGTTTTTGGTGAAAATAAATAATAAAAAATCACTTTTAAAATAATTAATGAGAAAAATATCCTTTTTGGTAAAACCATTTGAAAATAATTTTGTAACGCCCCGACCCCAGTTGCCCAGAGTCGGTGCATTATTACATAACATTGGCATGATCACAAGAAAGATCAAATCTCGAAAGACCGATTGGTTTAGTAGCCTTGGAAACACTAGATATATTCATAAGTTTTACATTACATCATAAAATGAAAAACTAATACAACAACATAATGTTTCCACAATCCACACTATTATCCCCTCATAATATCCCTGCAGGTCATTCATAACTTACTTCTTCACATCCTGGGAAAAATAAAACATAGAAAAGGGGTGAGCTCAAATGCCCAGTAAGGATAACAATATAGCGGAAACTTTCATAAATAAGAATAAACATTTAAGGCAATTAATTACTAAAACAAAAGCCTTTTAAACTTGAACATCAACATAGTATGGCAAATGTAAAATGAAATAATGCCATTTACTTATTCACATGGATATTCTACTAATCGAATAATCACATGCAAAAATCAATAACCACTTTCATAATGTTGGAATGCATAATGCTAAACGTTAATTTCTTTGTCTAGGCCTCATCCCAAGACCTAGGGGTTACTTCTAACCGGAACCCAACCCGGAGTGCCTCTAATAACCGGACACCAACCCGGAGTGCCTCTAATAACCGGACACCAACCCGGAGTGCCTCTAATAACCGGACACCAACCCGGAGGGCATACTTTTACCAGTCCCTAACCTGGAGGGCTTACTTTAACCAGTCCCCAACCTGGAGGGCTTACTTTTACCAGTCCCCAACCTGGAGGGCTTACTTTTACCGGTCCCCAACCCGGAACATACTTGTTTAGCACATTCATCTGAAGAAAAGTTTGAAATATGACATAAAAATTCGGATTAAAACTAGCATACGAAATGTCAATAGTTTCACCATAAACTATGAATGGTATAAAATAGCACATCCACAGTCAAACATATCACAAAACCTTCAATACAATATAGAAGTTTTGTATTATAATAAATCAACTTCAAATAAGCGTAAAATCCATTAAAGGATGTTGACATAGATGAAATCAAAATTCTTTTTAAAGAAATATCTCCTTTTATTTTGAAATCATTTAAGATCCATATAAAATAAAACCTTTTCTTTGAAAATATTTATATAAGCTTGTATGGAAAGCTTCGACGATTTTATAACGGCGGAAAATAACCGCACCCGCCGTATAAGTTAAAAAAACATTCTTACCTCAATTCTGTCGAAAAGGTTAAAAAGGACCTTGTTTTGAAAACGAAGGAAAGATTCCTTTATAAACCTCTTATAAAAAGTCAAAAAAGGGTATAAATGACTTTAACCCATATTCTTGTAAATAGTAAAAATGTTTTGAAATACATTTCGAAGAAACGTGGATGTGGATGATAAAGAGATCCCAGTAGATTATTACGTATAATACAACCTCAGATAATGAAGAGATTGTGAAATAACCCTTACCTTGTACTTTTCCTTGGTTGGGGTATGTTAACCTCCTATATAATGGTGAAATAATTGTTATTAAATTATACAAGAATCATATACATTAATATGATATCATATATGATCTTTTAATATTGATTTGATAATAATATCTTAGTATTATCATTATATCGGGTGTTAACTTACTTGTTTTCTTTTATATGTTTTGTTACGTAAGACATGTTTGTAAAGGATAGGTTGTATATTATTCATATCCAGAATGATATCAAGTCCTTAAACATCATTTTTAGATCATCAAATGATAATTATACTTGAATGGATACGATGGAGAATGAATCTCATCGCGTTCGTGGAGACGGTAGTCCGTACGTACGCACGAGCGACAATATCATTCTTTTGATATTAAAATAATATATAAATGGATGGTATATCATATATACAGAATCATTAACATGTTATATTTATTATTTATATGAGTTACACATCATTATTATACCCATCCAAATAATAATATATTGAATAACAATTACACCACGACGTGGAGACGGTAAGCCGTACATACGCACGTATGGTGACATGTTATTCAAAGGGTGGATAGAATACTGAATATGGTTGTACCATATTTATAATAACATCACAGTATATGTAAGATACTGGAGTTATTATTTTAGAATGGTAAGAACAAAGAAAGAGGAAGTGGAAGAAGAAATGAACTTGGAGAAGGGTGGTGAAATCATTACCTCTTCTTCGGGTTCTTCCTTTTGATTTGATCAAAAGGACTCCTTAGGTTGGCTTTCTGATCAAACTAAGGCCTCTAGGTTGTAGTGAGGGATGTTGGGAGAGTATTTGGGAAGAGTTTGGCCGAACTAAAAGGCTTTGAAGGTGTGAAGAAATGAGAAGGAGGAGTGCCCTTTTATAAGAGGGGTGAGGGGCACCTTTGGAAAAGCTAGAAATATTAATTTATAATAAATTCATATTCGGTTTCCAATGGCTCCAAAGTTGACTATTCAAAGGATAAGGTAGTGATAGGTCGAAAACCACTCAACCAATAGAATTTAGACAGGTTTGGGTACTTATATTAACCTTATCTTTAAGTATTAACTCTAAGTTAATTAGTTTCACTTTTACAATGTCTCTTTGTATTTTTATATAATATGGTTAATAAACTTACTATATACATCCAAGCGACCCCCAAGTGGTCCATTAATGATGAACCTATCCTTATATAAGTCTCTTGGCCGAACCTTAGATTTTTAGGAATTTAATATCAATTAATAATATAATATTTGTTTTAAGAACTCTTTTATGTCAATTTTGACACTATTCAATAGTTGATTTTTTTGAAACTCATAACAGATTTATTACTTCGAACAAAGTCAATTAAATCAATCCTAATATATCATATTATCCTAGAAAATTAGTTTAATTCATTAATAGTTTCATATTATATTTTTTGGGTATTTATAATATCAATTATTTTAATTTTTTACTATTATAGTAATTACTGCATCATCATTGTGTCATAAATAAAATAAATTATTTAATGTCTGAAAATTATAAATAAAATATCATTCTGTAGGAAATCTTTTTATCTTTTTAATGAATATTCATAATCTAAAATCCAACTTATATAACCCTATGTAACAATTGTTTTTCTAAAAGATATATGCTTGTGTCATTTTTGTATTCATTTTGACTTAATTAAAATAAAGTGTCATTATCACTTACAAGTGGATCCATGGGGTACCAAAATTGACACAAAGATGCCCATGGTCTACCATGTATCAACCAATAGGGTTAAGACACGTTTTAGGGTAATTTAGTATTATTATAATATTATTTTTTTAACCCTTATTTACCGGATTTACCCTTAACCATGGTAAATAAAATATTTACCGCAGTAATTATTCAAAATGTCTAAAAATAAAAGATACCTATTTACACAATTTGAAAATCCTGATTCCAAATATGGAATCCATTTTCCTAAATTCTAAACACATAAGTGGCAGAAATTAATTTAAAATTAATTCCCGCTGTCAAAACAAAAAGCGTGTTTTTAAGAGATAATAACTATCAAAAGATTGACACTTGTTTATGTTTGGTTTAATTGTAAAATTATGTCCAATGACCAACATTATATTAAACGGTAAAAATATATTCTAAATATACTTTAAAACCACTCAAATTCATAATTTATCACTATTAATTATTTTGATTAAAAAAGTTGTTTTTAATTAAGATTTAGTAATTTTCACTATTCATCAAAATATGAAAGTTATCCGAAATGTACCAAAATTTCACCTTAGGCTAAATTCGATATTCCGAATCCAAAAATGAAGTCCATTTTCAAATATAAAATATATATAATTTCAAAAAGTAGGTATTACTATTCATAACGGCTAGTTTGATTAGTTGTGGTGTGTGTTAAAACTCAAGGTTGCGTACAACACACGCTACTGTATTATTCAAAGAAAGCGCACCGTGGAAGCTTGGGATGTTTCATTTTAAATTTTTGATGTCCCCATTTAGTCAAAAAGTTTAATATATTGTATTTAAAAAGGGTTCACTATTAAAAGTTGATAAAAGTGCAATACTGAAAATGAATTTGTTCTTGCATTATATCTAAGAAACTCATAATATGGATTCTAAAATTATAAGGATTATATAAAGTTTAAAATTTAGTTAACACTGTTCATAACCTCTTTTGAACAGCTTGTTTGGTAAGTCATGGTGCGATTGAACTTGTTGTTGCGTTTAGCGAAAGTTATTGAATTATTTTGAAGAAATAACACACTATAAAGTCTTGGGGTGTTACATTCTCCCCTCCTTCAATAAATTGCGTCCTCGCAATTTGAAATTGTTCTTCGAAAATAAAAGGTTGAAAATAGATAATATATTTGTGGGAAACCCCACATCGGAAATTGGGTTACTAAAATTTAGTCTTAATATGAGGAAAAGAGAAATGAAAGGGTCACCACCAAATTATGATCTCGATTAGGAGAACATTGGTGGCAATTTGAGACATATAATTGGAGGAAAAACGTAAATATTTATAGGTAGTGATTGAGGTCATCAATCAAAAACAAGTATAAAATTGAGGTCCTTAAATTCATCAATCTATGATGATTTGAAATACCATCGGTTCAACAAAACATAGGGTATTAGGATAACACATTTTCGACGTTTCAAAATATCTTAGTTGAAATCCCACATCGAAAAATGAATTAATGAGGCCTCTATTTAAAATAAAGAGTCGAAAGTATGAAGATTACCGAAAATAACACATACTAGGGTTCCATGTAGTAAAATATGGATATGGAAGAAAAATCTAACCATCAATTACCTGATGGAGAGTGGTAGAGAACATGGCTATGAAAAGGCCAACAATCCCAAAGCCATAAATTAGTGATGATTTAAGGTACCATCTAGGAAAACATTTTTGTTCTAATTTTATTTTCTTAATATTGAGGAATTTTTTATGAGATTGGCTAAGATCATATAGATATATACTTCCTTTATAATTAGAGTTTTATCCATTAATAAATTTCTACCACACACTCATCTTTCACTCTAAAAGATAATAGAATGTAAAAAAATTCTATTTACACTATTCGTATAGGGTTCCAAAATAAACGAATTTATAATTCATCTAAAAGGTCTTTTAATAAAAACTACATTATTTAATCCAGGACATCTCGTGGGACAGTGGTAGGTGATTCACCCTTGTCGCCCTTCGGTTGCGGGTTCAAGTCTCGCAGCCTTGCCGGACGCGACGGGTTGCCGCCCGACCTCCGGGTTGTCCTTTTATGGAAATCCAAAATAATCCAAACTAGAACTATCCAAAATACTTCTATCCAAACTCACAGTCCACCATTTATAAGGAAGGTAAACATAATATAGATCCTTTTTACCCCGTAATAGCATATGAATACCTTCATCATGTACTACCATATTTCTTATTGATTACATTCATGTTCCCTTATTCCATATAGAATGCTGGATATACTTCATTAATCCAAAAATGTTTTAAACCCCAAAAATGATGGAATATACAAATCATTAATCAGCTTCAAGGTAGTCAATAATATCCAATATAATTTATCCAAATCAATCATGTATTATTCTAAAATCACCATCTTGGTATCTGAACCATATTATGGTTTATCTTTCTCTCAACCATATATTTTCCAAACATTTAACCTGCTACTGAGTCACTTTTCTTTGTTCCACACCATCTCAAGTCCTTAATGAAATAGTACTGCAGTACAATCCTTATATACTCCATAATTATTATAACAAGTACATTGTTGATACAACACTCAATTGATATAATCAACATAATAACTCTAATCATTCCTCTTAATCTGTGGTAGTATCATAACTTGATTATTATCCAATAGCATCATTTGCGGCATAGTCTGATGACTGGGACATAGGTTCGCGTAGTGTCCAAACTCCTTGCAAATGAAGCATTGTACATTTGAAACCATTTTCTTACCCTTGCAGTCATGTACTTTGTGCCCTTTTCCTCCACACTTATAACAAACTCGCATTCCTTTCAGGCAAGTTCCAGGGTGTTTCTTTCCACAGTTACCACATATGGGAAAATTCTTCTTTTCCCTTTTCCCTTTATCCATCTTTCTCTCTTCCATACTTTTCTTCTCTTGATTCCCTTCAAAGACATAGGACTCAGTAAACTCTTTACTTATCTTATCAACACATGATATTATTTCTTCATATGATGATAATACATGGGAGACTATTTCTCTTATAAATTCTAGCTTAAGACCATGAAAGATATGATCCTTCCTTCTCTTTGGATCATGTGCATTTCTGGAGTTCTCATTCCTTCTACTGGGCGCCATTTCTAAACAATGGCATAAACTAGATCAGTTTATGAATCAAAATACATAATCCCATACTTATAAAACACTTAACATAAATTGAACTATTTATGGATATAATCCATGATCATAAAAATGTTTTCTTTGAGGAAGTATATACTCATAAACCCTTCATAATGATTTGTAAAGAAAATGAGAGTTATCCTAAGCATATCCCCCGGGAGTGTCGTAACCAAGAGTGCAGCAAGGCCCGTTGTCGTGCACCAGTTCCCGTTCGAGTCTAGCTCAAAGCGGTGTTTTCGGGTTTTACCCCTAGGTACATCTGTGCCAGAGCCGCCTCTACCTGCTCGTATCCAGACAGGGATATATTTCTCGGAAAACTCACAAAATCTCTACAATACCAAAATTCTAGGAAGTTCTTCTATACTAATCCTCAAAGTTCATCTTAGGTCTACGTGCTCTAATCAGAGTTTATCTAAATCTAGCTTCCAAGGTTTGTACTAAACTTCCTCTGATACCAACTGTAACGCCCCGAACCCAGTTGCCCAGAGTCAGTGCATTATTACATAACATTGGCATGATCACAAGAAAGATCAAATCTCGAAAGACCGATTGGTTTAGTAGCTTTGGAAGCACTAGATATATTCATAAGTTTTACATTACATCATAAAATGAAAAACTAATACAACAACATAATGTTTCCACAATCCACACTATTATCCCCTCATAATATCCCTGCAGGTCATTCATAACTTACTTCTTCACATCCTGGGAAAAATAAAACATAGAAAAGGGGTGAGCTCAAATGCCCAGTAAGGATAACAATATAGCGGAAACTTTCATAAATAAGAATAAACATTTAAGGCAATGAATTACTAAAACAAAATCCTTTTAAACTTGAACATCAACATAGTATGGCAAATGTAAAATGAAATAATGCCATTTACTTATTCACATGGATATTCTACTAATCGAATAATCACATGCAAAAATCAATAACCACTTTCATAATGTTGGAATGCATAATGCTAAACGTTAATTTCTTTGTCTAGGCCTCATCCCAAGACCCAGGGGTTACTTCTAACCGGAACCCAACCCGGAGTGCCTCTAATAACCGGACACCAACCCGGAGTGCCTCTAATAACCGGACACCAACCCGGAGTGCCTCTAATAACCGGACACCAACCCGGAGGGCATACTTTTACCAGTCCCTAACCTGGAGGGCTTACTTTAACCAGTCCCCAACCTGGAGGGCTTACTTTTACCAGTCCCCAACCTGGATGGCTTACTTTTACCGGTCCCCAACCCGGAACATACTTGTTTAGCACATTCATCTGAAGAAAAGTTTGAAATATGACATAAACATTCGGATTAAAACTAGCATACGAAATGTCAATAGTTTCACCATAAACTATGAATGGTATAAAATAGCACATCCACAGTCAAACATATCACAAAACCTTCAATACAATATAGAAGTTTTGTATTATAATAAATCAACTTCAAATAAGCGTAAAATCCATTAAAGGATGTTGACATAGATGAAATCAAAATTCTTTTTAAAGAAATATCTCCTTTTATTTTGAAATCATTTAAGATCCATATAAAATAAAACATTTTCTTTGAAAATATTCTTATAAGCTTGTATGGAAAGCTTCGACGATTTTATAACGGCGGAAAATAACCGCACCCGCCGTATAAGTTAAAAAAAACATTCTTACCTCAATTCTGTCGAAAAGGTTAAAAAGGACCTTGTTTTGAAAACGACGGAAAGATTCCTTTATAAACCTCTTATAAAAAGTCAAACAAGGGTATAAATGACTTTAACCCATATTCTTGTAAATAGTAAAAATGTTTTGAAATACATTTCGAAGAAACGTGGATGTGGATGATAAAGAGATCCCAGTAGATTATTACGTATAATACAACCTCAGATAATGAAGAGATTGTGAAATAACCCTTACCTTGTACTTTTCCTTGGTTGGGGTAGGTTAACCTCCTGTATAATGGTGAAATAATTGTTATTAAATTATACAAGAATCATATACATTAATATGATATCATATATGATCTTTTAATATTGATTTGATAATAATATCTTAGTATTATCATTATATCGGGTGTTAACTTACTTGTTTTATTTTATATGTTTTGTTACGTAAGACATGTTTGTAAAGGATAGGTTGTATATTATTCATATCCAGAATGATATCAAGTCCTTAAACATCATTTTTAAATCATCAAATGATAATTATACTTGAATGGATACGATGGAGAATGAATCTCATCGCGTTCGTGGAGACGGTAGTCCGTACGTACGCACGAGCGACAATATCATTCTTTTGATATTAAAATAATATATAAATGGATGGTATATCATATATACAGAATCATTAACATGTTATATTTATTATTTATATGAGTTACACATCATTATTATACCCATCCAAATAATAATATATTGAATAACAATTACACCACGACGTGGAGACGGTAAGCCGTACATACGCACGTATGGTGACATGTTATTCAAAGGGTGGATAGAATAATGAATATGGTTGTACCATATTTATAATAACATCACAGTATATGTAAGATACTGGAGTTATTATTTTAGAATGGTAAGAACAAAGAAAGAGGAAGTGGAAGAAGAAATGAACTTGGAGAAGGGTGGTGAAATCATTACCTCTTCTTCGGGTTCTTCCTTTTTATTTGATCAAAAGGACTCCTTAGGTTGGATTTCTGATCAAACAAAGGCCTCTAGGTTGTAGTGAGGGATGTTGGGAGAGTATTTGGGCAGAGTTTGGCCGAACTAAAAGGCTTTGAAGGTGTGAAGAAATGAGAAGGAGGAGTTCCCTTTTATAAGAGGGGTGAGGGGCACCTTTGGAAAAGCTAGAAATATTAATTTATAATAAACTCATATTCGGTTTCCAATGGCTCCAAAGTTGACTATTCAAAGGATAAGGTGGGTATAGGTCGAAAACCACTCAACCAATAGAATTTAGACAGGTTTGGGTACTTATATTAACCTTATCTTTAAGTATTAACTCTAAGTTAATTAGTTTCACTTTTACAATGTCTCTTTGTATTTTTATATAATATGGTTAATAAACTTACTATATACATCCAAGAGACCCCCAAGTGGTCCATTAATGATGAACCTATCCTGATATAAGTCTCTTGGCCGAACCTTAGATTTTTAGGAATTTAATATCAATTAATAATATAATATTTGTTTTAAGAACTCTTTTATGTCAATTTTGACACTATTCAATAGTTGATTTTTTTGAAACTCATAACAGATTGATTACTTCGAACAAAGTCAATTAAATCAATCCTAATATATCATTTTATCCTAGAAAATTAGTTTAATTCATTAAAAGTTTCATATTATATTTTTTGGGTATTTATAATATCAATTATGTTAATTTTTTACTATTATAGTAATTACTGCATCATCATTGTGTCATAAATAAAATAAATTATTTAATGTCTGAAAATTATAAATAAAATATCATTCTGTAGGAAATCTTTTTATCTTTCTAATGAATATTTATAATCTAAAATCCAACTTATATAACCCTATGTAACAATTGTTTTGCTAAAAGATATATGCTTGTGTCATTTTTGTATTCATTTTGACTTAATTAAAATAAAGTGTCATTATCACTTACAAGTGGATCCATGGGGTCCCAAAATTGACACAAAGATGCCCATGGTCGACCATGTATCAACCAATAGGGTTAAGACACGTTTTAGGGTAATTTAGTATTATTATAATATTATTTTTTTAACCCTTATTTACCGGATTTACCCTTAACCATGGTAAATAAAATATTTACCGCAGTAATTATTCAAAATGTCTAAAAATAAAAGATACCTATTTACACAATTTGAACATCCTGATTCCAAATATGGAATCCATTTTCCTAAATTCTAAACACATAAGTGGCAGAAATTAATTTAAAATTAATTCCCGCTGTCAAAACAAAAAGCGTGTTTTTAAGAGATAATAACTATCAAAAGATTGACACTTGTTTATGTTTGGTTTAATTGTAAAATTATGTCCAATGACCAACATTATATTAAACGGTAAAAATATATTCTAAATATACTTTAAAACCACTCAAATTCATAATTTATCACTATTAATTATTTTGATTAAAAAAGTTGTTTTTAATTAAGATTTAGTAATTTTCACTATTCATCAAAATATGAAAGTTATCCGAAATGTACCAAAATTTCACCTTAGGCTAAATTCGATATTCCGAATCCAAAAATGAAGTCCATTTTCAAATATAAAATATATATAATTTCAAAAAGTAGTTATTACTATTCATAACGGCTAGTTTGATTAGTTGTGGTGTGTGTTAAAACTCAAGGTTGCGTACAACACACGCTACTGTATTATTCAAAGAAAGCATACCGTGGAAGCTTGGGATGTTTCATTTTAAATTTTTGATGTCCCCATTTAGTCAAAAAGTTTAATATATTGTATTTAAAAAGGGTTCACTATTAAAAGTTGATAAAAGTGCAATACTGAAAATGAATTTGTTCTTGCATTATATCTAAGAAACTCATAATATGGATTCTAAAATTATAAGGATTATATAAAGTTTAAAATTTAGTTAACACTATTCATAACCTCTTTTGAACAGCTTGTTTGGTAAGTCATGGTGCGATTGAACTTGTTGTTGCGTGTAGCGAAAGTTATTGAATTATTTTGAAGAAATAACACACTATAAAGTCTTGGGGTGTTACAAATTTCATTGAAAATCACTTTTGAAAAAAAAATCATTAAAATATAACGTTTTATATATTTGAATTAATATTTAAAGAAATTTCAATTTGTGTATACGTACTTGTCATACTATGTAAAATAATATTATTTTTTCACTATAAAAAATAATGAAAATTTAATTGTTTAGAAAAAGAAAAGAAGATTAATTTTAAAAAATTATTAAAATAAAAAAGGGAAAAAATATCATTACAAAATAAATTTTCAAAACATTTTAATAAAACAGGGTTTTTTGAATAATATATTTTATATGACGATATAGTGAAACAAATTCAGGTTTTTGAAAAAAATAATCAAAAACATTTTGAGTACCAAAGAGTAGAAAAATGGAACTAAAATATGAAAAAGGTCATTAATAACTAGGGGACAGAAAAAATGAATGAATTTATTTAATAATGGTTATATGACTTCCTCAAATGGAAATACCATTTCAAGATCATTAATGTTATTGTTGAAAAAAATAATAAATAGACATCACATAGTATACCATACTTCATTAAAACCTTTTAAATCATAATCCTAATGAAGGAATAACCTTAAATTAATGTTCAAAATAACATTAAGATAATATGATTAATTATATAATATAAAAAATATTCAATATATACACCACAAAAAATATGGAAGTCGTGAACAAAGAACTTATATCATGAATGTAAAACATGATATGAGAATCTTGTTCATTGAGTTTCTTTTCGTGTGAATGTCTTTTAAATTTATGTATAATAAACAAAAGTTAATTATATACTTGATTCCTAACCTTTTTCATGTTTTTCATCAATTTTATATCATGTATAACCATGTTGTGTAAAACTACTTAAAAAATTAGGTTTACGTTGTGTTTTTTGTCCAAATTCAGTGTTTGTGTCAATAATAACGTTGGTGGGTCAAATATGGTAAAGGGATCATTATATAATATCTCCAGAATAAAAATCATGAAATAATTATTATATTTATTCATCAATTATAATTTTATAAGTAATTAATAGATATGGTCATGGAAGGAAGGTATGTAACACCATATCATTCTAGAATTATAATTATATCACAAATAAAATATTATTTAATTATATATAATTATATATTGAGTTATTTTTATGAAAATATAATCACATCATATTGAGTAGGTTGTGGTCCACACGTCCAAAAATATAGCTATCACTTTTTATGTGTGTGAAATACTAATTAAGAAAATGATATATATATTATATTTCAATAAAGGAAATTATGACAATAAAACAATATAGAGGTTTTATTTTTCAAATTTCTTTAATTAAAACCATAATTTTTAAATTAAAAGTATCATGTGATCGAATCCCATCACTTTTAGGAGGTGGTAGTCCAAACTTCCAAAAATGATTATATCATTTTTACATTAAACAGAATGTATAAATATATGTGATGTAAAGAATTAATAAAAACATTAAGAAATAATTAATATTATATATAAAATAAAAAAACATAAATTTTATCATATAACCACCATGAAAGGTTGTAAAGGAAGAACAAAAAATCGTCATTTCGTGAGACGACAGTTCATCGTTCACATAAACAATATGTTCATCACACATTAGATGGAGATGTGGATATGTGTATCTAGAGCACTTATTAAAAAACCTAACATTATATTTATCATATTATTTTCATTATATAATAATTATTTGAAAATACTTTATTGGTTGGAGTAGTAAAATAAAGAAAATAGATCGTTCCAAAGAATTACCCTGAAAATTGGGAAACACGTATTGGTTTATACCAAAGGATTCCTTGGAAGGATTTCTTCCAAATGGTAGGATTAAAGGTCAACAGTATGGATTTTCGGAAAAACATTTGACATATATTGGCAGAATATATGTGTTTTTAGAGGTTTGAGGAATGGGGGAGGGAGTTTATGGCCTTTATAAAGGGGTAAAAAGACTCAGTTGGTATTTTTGAAAGGAAGTTACTTGTACCCATATTTTTAACTAAAAATGGCATAAAAACGAAAATTAATAATCAAATGTTTATTGACCATTTAGGTCCCTAAAATGGGTTTTTGATAAGTGGATTGGTTATTTGGGTTTTTAATATAATGGTTTAGTCTTTTATTAAGCTTAATTTTGCCTTAATAATTGTAATTATTTTTAATCACATTAACTAATTATTTTGGTAAAAACCAAAGTTTGTCTAATAATAAATTATAAATTATGTTTATTCCAAATACCGATTTCATTTTTTCAAATTCTAATCATATAATTTTCATAAATTGATTTAAATTTAATCACAGATATAGTATGAAAATGTGGGCTTTAAAAGTAAAAACATATAGAAGTATGCAATTCTTTTATAATCAATTTCTAAGTGAAATTAATTAAAATGAAATAAATTATATTAATTTATAAAATAATGTTTGTATTTCACATTAAAAAAATTAAAATGTATAATTGATCCTTATAAATAAAGTAGATAAAAAGCATTTTTGAACTAAAATTTAGTATTTCTAATTATTCATAAAAAATTAGAAATGTTTTTAAAAAATAAAAAAAATTCACCCTAACATAATTATTATATTTATATTTCATACATGAATTTTATTCTTACATATTAATTCAATTAAATATTCAAAATAAATATTTAAAATGGATTCTCCATTAGAAGGTGATAATATTTTCTTTTATAAAAATATATTTTTTATGTGTAAAATAGGGTTCGTTCTTATCTTATGCCTATAAAACCTAATTAATGAATATAAGAAATATTTTATTGAACATATAACATAGATATTTCATTAATATAATTTAAAAAAGATAATTAATTATATTTATTATGACAGAACTATTTTGGAACCATAAAAATAATAATATTTATTTTTAAAACCATTAGGTTCTAATTTTCGTTTCTCATTAAGTGTTAACCAATGAATTAATTTTATATTTATATAAACAAAAAAATTTATTAATTTAGTAAATAGTATTCATAACCACTGACATTTCTTCTTTTTTATATCATATTTTATTTAATAATAATATTTTTATAATACATTTTTATTTGGTGAAACTAGGTCATGCATGTAATACAAGCCATCAAAGAAGGTCACTCTTCCATGTAATGAAAACTTTCATGGAATGACTTTCTTGTGTGAGATGAAAGATAAATCAATATTTTTTGAATTACGTGATATAATGTGTATTGAATTTATTTAAAATATTTACTATATAGTATATTTGTGGAATATTATATTCTCTAACATTAATGGGGTGCATTCAATACGTGCTATGGAATATAAATTGAACATTAGAATTTTGAGGTGATATTTTCTCCCCACCTTAATTAAATTGCATCCTCTCAATTTAAACATGATCTTGGTAATATATTTATTGATATTTCATACATTTAAATCCCACATAATGAGAAGGATTCACAAAACATCCTCTAGAAAAGGGAGAATGGAAAGTACAAAAGACACATGGAATATCATATAACAAGGTATCTATGTTTGAGATCATTATTGGAATGTAGAGATTCATACATTGTGGAAATAAAAAATATTTATAGGTAGTGATTTTTTTCATCATCCATATTCAAGTGAATGGTCAATAGAAAGTTTAGGGCCTCAATTCCATAATTCGACATTGATTTAGAAGACCATTGACTAAAAAAATAAGGAATTATGACAATATTTTATTTAGAAGTCATTTTACTAATGTTGGGTAATTAATTTAATGGAAAATAATATAAGTAAATATTCATACTTGTTAGGTTTCAATTTCATAAGAAAAATCCTAGATTTTGGTTGTTCTTCAATCAAATTATAATTCATCCCATTACTCAAAGAAATTAATTACTAATAATGAACTTTTTTTTTATTCCTGAAGAAATTAAAGATAATTTTAATGTATAATGAGGCCTATAAAAGAGTAAAACTTCAATCCATTTTTCTTTAACTATATTCCAACACCAATATGGTTATTAGATTAATCTCTAATCATAAAAATTTATACTACTAGTTCATCATTAACATTTTTTCTTCAAATTGTTTAGCTAAAAACAATGAAAAATTAACCAAGACAATGCGTATGTCAGTGGTTGGAGTAATAACTTCATCATCGTTCAAACATGGTTTCAAGACTCCCACCCTTTCTATATTTTATTGGTTAACACCTATAATACATGTTTTCCTTTTCTAAAACATTATTAATATATTTCCTAAAATAAATATGATGGACATCTTTGAAATAAGGTTAATCACTAAATAATATTTTATATAAGGTTTTAAATACAACCTCAATACATAAATACTTCCTCCATTAATTTCTTATGTATATCCTTGCATGATATCTAAATTATCCTTTTAAAATTGGTAATTGACTAGGAAAGTTCGAATGTTCCTCGCATTTAAGGAAAAACAACAAATATATCCTTTGGATGAGTTTTATTTCCTTCCATCATAATCATCATTTTTCATTGCCAATATATTGATTTAGGTTTTTATTTCACCCTCATAAACCATTTCTTGGTTACATTGAGACACTTTACTTGGTGTTTTCCTTCACACTTCTCGCATGCCATAAATCGATCCATCTTTTCTTTCTGCTCTCCACCAATCATGATCTAAGAATCCTATATCCTTATCTTATTTGGTGTGTATAAAAGTGGTTAAAGATATATATTGTAAGTAATATTTCAGGAAAACAAATTTGGAATAAACATGATATGCATCACTCCTATCAATACATTATTTTGGTTCTTTTTTTGACCCTAATTTCCTTCATGTTTGATGTTAACATGAGTCCTTTGGGTTCTAACCAATGAATAAAACTGGAGAGAATGGTGTTAGAAAAAATAGTAATAGTGAGAAAAGTATATAATAATTTATAAGATATCTAAAAAATGACACATTATTTTTAATCTAAAACACCATATGTTTAATTTTGATCATTTGTCATCATAAACCATTCTAATTCGTCATAATGGTTTGTAATGAAAACATGTACTATCCTAAGCACATCCTTCAGAAGTTTCAAACTAGGTGAGTAATAAGGCCCATTCTGTTTTACTAGGTTACCCCACATCAAGAATATAAAACCTTGTAAGAGTAATTACTCGTAGTTACATATGTTCCAAAACCACATCAACCTGTCATATCCAGATATAGATTCATACCTAGAAAGAATAACATAATCTCAACCGTACCAAAATTCTAAGATGGTAATGTATACATATCATAAATATATACCTTAGGGATATGTTATAGAACATATGTATTCCCTAAATATATTTCCCAAGGTTTCTACTAAACTTCATTAGATACCAACTATAGTGACGGGACCTAGAATCCTGAAGATGGTGTCTACTACTAATGGCATTGGAATTATTACCAAAAATCAATCCTTGGAGGACTGAAGAGATTAGTAGTATTAGTAATTTATATACATATATGAGTCATTTTTTACAAAATAAAACACTAATTACAACATAATTTATTCTTTATTTGTAAATAAATAACATTCAAGATAACATTAATCCATATAGTAAATCCCTGCATATCTTTCATAGTACGATTTTTGGATTCATAGGGAAAGAAACATAATAAGGGTGATCTCAAATGGTTAGTAAGGAAAAAAATAGAATAAGAAATAATGATTCAATGATAATAGTCTACATGGAAAAATAATAACTAAAAACAAATTCCATTTAAATAACTAGATATGGAAAAATAATTATAGAATGGTAAGAAACTGAAACACATCCCCTTTAGTCAATGAACTGAATATGAAATGAATCCATAGATATATCGATGAAAAATCTCATGGATGAATAATAACTAATATTTAATCAAGGCAATGATTTTTCAATGGAAGTCATTTCTATGTCCCATGAAAACCTATATCATCAAAACATTCATAAATTTGTTGAAAAATATGGATTGAAAACATTTTAATTTGCACAAATTTTTTATCTCATGAGAAATTTTCAATGCATTGAGGATCTTTATAAATTCTGAAATCTACTGATCATTTCCTGACCAAATTATTTTTCATATAGAATTAGCAAAATAAATAATATGACTTATCAAATATTACTACTGAAAAAATAACACTTAATTATGAATATTTTCCCAAATAATAAAATAACTATCAATGTATAAAATGTATGTAAAATGGTGTATAGTTTAGGAAATAGTAATATCTATCATAAGTGAAATTGATAATTAAAAGAAAATAAATGTTCAACGATCATATTAAATTGAATTTTTCCAAGGAAATAAAAAATTATTCAATAAAGTTAATGTGAATACTATCCTTCGATAAATCAATATTAAACCATAAAAAGTAATAATAATGATAGAATCAATACAGAAAATCCAATGTGGACTAAAAATAAAGAGTTTTTGTTGATGATGAATAGAAATAATTTAAAAATATATCATAAAATAATTCATGATGAACATATAATTTTGTTTTGTAAAACACATTAAAAAAACTTTTCATTGAAAATAAATATTGAAAAAAATTCATTTTAAAAGTATCATTTTAGACATTAAAATAGAGAATAAAATAAATGACAGTGAATAAATCTGTTATTGTTGTACTTGGTAAAAGAACATTTATTTTTTCATGGTAAAATGGTTTGATAAATGGCTTGTCAGGAAACAAAAAATAATAGTCCTTTGAAAAAATTGAAAAAAGTGAAAAACGGTAAAAACTTACCAAATAATTTTAAATAAAATTTAGAGAACATTTTAATAAAACAATGTTTTTAGAAGAAAACATGTTCTCTAACTAAAGAATGAAACGATGTCAGGTTTTCGGTAAAAGAATTGTAAAAAAATTTAAAGTACCAAAGAGTTGAAAATTTTACTAATACTTGAGAATTGTAATAAATAACCAAGGGGACAAAATTAAAGGATTTATGGATCAATTTTCATATTATTTATTCAAATAGTAATACCATTTAGGGATCATTAATGTCATTGTTTTGGAATATAATCTTCAAACATTCCAAAGTCTCTCATTACACTTTGAAACATTTAAAATAAAATTCTTCATAAGGAAATAATATTAAATAAAATTTTAAAATACAATTAAGATAATCTAATTAATGATATAATATAAAAAAAGAGTCAGTATATACACCACAAAAAATATGTAAGCTATGAACATGACATTTATCTCAAGGAATTAAAGAGTGAGACGATAATACCTTACATTGAGTTTCATTTTTGGTGAACGTCCTTTAACATAATTTATAATAATGTTATGTTTATTATATACTATATTTATAAACCTTTTCATTTTTATCATAAAATTTATTTTACATTTTACCATTTTGTGTTCAACTACTAAAATAATTAATTTTATGTTGTTTGTTTCGACCAAAGACAGTTTATGTGTTAAAAATGAATTTGGTAGGTCAATTTTGGTCAAAGAGGTCATTATATAATATATCCATAATAATAATAATGAAATAATAATACTATTTATATATAAAGTATAATTTTAAAACTAATATATAAATATGGTTATGTAAAATGAACCATCTTCACAATCATTAAGATGGTAATTTATTCATAAGAATGAGTTATTTTCTTATTTTTCAATGATCATTATAGAAAATGGAAGCACATCATGTTGAGGATGTGGTAGTCCACATGTCCACAAAAAATGTCATATCTTTTTATGTGCGTGAAAGGATAATAATGAAGATGATATATATAGTATTTATAGGAATGTAATTATGTATGGAAAATAAGAGATATGTTATCTATGTCACATACTTTTAACTAAAGCCTTATTTTATAAATTCCATGTATCGTTTGATTGAATCTCATCTATTTTAGGAGGTTATGGGTCACACTTCCACAAATGATGTTATCATTTTTACACAAAATGAGAAGTATAAATATATGTTTTTAAAATAATTATATAAGACAAAATACATAATAAATATCCTATATAAAATATTGAAATATATTTTCTATAATAATGACCCCTATGATAGGTGGTTAAAGAAGAATGAATAATCAGAATTTTGGGGGGTAGTAGTTCGCCATTCACATGAAGAGTGTATTTGTCACACATTAGATAAAGGTTTGTGTAAGTGTGGAAATATTAATTAATAAAACAATATCAATGTATATTTATCATAATTTTTCATTAATAAAAATTATTTTAATATAATTTAATTTTTGGAGTATTAAATGAAAGAAAAAAGATCATTTGAAAGCATTGCTTTATAAATCGGGCAACTCTTGTTGGGTTATAACAAATGGCTTACTTGGAAGGATTTATTCCCAATGGTAGGATATAGGGAATAAGGGTGGGATTTTGGGAAGTTATTTTGGCATATATTGTGCAAACATATGTTGTTTTATGGGTGTATGTAAGGAGGATGGGTGGTGGATTTTTATAATGGATTAAATGGACTCTCATGGTATTTTTAAAAATAAGTTAGGTGCACCAACATTTTTACATAAAAAATTCATAAAAAAAAATATAAAATTAATGGAAAGAAAATGGTAGATTTATGTCCATAAAATGAGTATTGGACAAGTGTATTGGTTATTTGGGCCATTAAGATAAATATTTAATCATTTATTAGGCTTAATTTTGACTTAATAATTGTAATTAATTTTAATCACTTTCACTCATCATTTTGAAAAAAATTTGGTATTATTAGAAATTATACATAATTATTATTTCAAATATGGAATCCTTTTTTTCCAATTAATTCCATATAATTGATAGAAATTTATTTAATTATAATCCTGTAATCATGATGACAATGTGGATTTTTAATGTAAAACGTCTCAAATATTGCCTTTTTAATCATTTTAAAAGTGAAATAATTTTCAATGAAATACATTGTATTAATTGATAAAAATATTTTATAAAGAATCATTAAAACTAATTAAAATTATAATTTAACCTTATAAATAAATTATATGAAAAATTAATTTTGAAATAAAATTCGGTATTTGTTATTATTCATTAAGAAATTGAAATATTTCAGAAAAATATAAAAAATTCACCCTAAAACAATTATTATGTATTTCTTTAAGAGTTGATTTTTATGAAATATTTAATCAATTAATGTGTCAAAATTATTATTTAATATATGTTCTTCATTAAATGGAGGTAAAATTTCCTTTTGAAAAATAAGGGTTTTATGTGAAAAGAAGAGTTTGTTTTAGCTTAGTCCCATAAAACTTAATGGATAAATATAAAAAATATTTTACTGAATATATAACATATATTTTTCCTTATAATAATTAACTAACTGTAATTAATTATTTTTATTTATATAAAACTTTTTTGGAAGCATAAAAATAAAAATATTAATTTATATATCCAATTTTTTCTTATATTCTTTTCTCTTTAATTAGTAACCAAAGAATTAATTTTATATTTATATAAACAAAAAAATTCATAATTTAGATAATAAGATTCATAAATTCTAACATAAAAACTAGTTTATATCATATTATATTAAATAATAACATTTTAATAATACATTATTATATGGTGAAACTCGGTCTTGTGTGTAATGAAAGTTATCTAAGAAGGTCACTCATGCACGAAACGAAAGCAATCGAGGAAATTATCTTTTTTGTGTGTTGTAAGGTAACTCAGTTTTGTGTAATCTATATGCAATATCTTGTATTGGATTTATTTAAAATATTGAATTTATAGTATGTCTCGGGATATTATGTTCTTTTATGTACTTGGTGATTTGTTTCATTCATAGTACCGAATAAAAAGTTATTCCTTATAATTTAGAGGTGTTACATGTCCAAAATATTCTAGTTTCCATAATAGTGAACATTTATGAACCCTGAATAAAAAAAATTACCTTTTAAAATTTCCACATATATATGGTTCATTACATTCAACATGTTCCCATTTCCCATAGCTAGTGCATTATTACAATTTAAGCACTAATAAAACCTCTTTTCACCTTTTTCAAGCCATTTAGACATGAAGATAATCTTATTTAACCATTTATCAAAATAACCCATATACAAGACATACCACATTAACTATTCCAATTTTAACCAAACCATACCCTCTATTATATTTTAACATGTGAAACACGTTTACAATTGTCTTAATCAAAGGAACCCTTCCATTAATCATTTAAAAACACAATTCTTAGGATCATGGGAGAGGTACACCTCATGGGTGACTATAGGCTCAATCTACTCATCCTCAATAGATCTAATGTGGATCATAAGGGTTCTAAAAATCATTTTTACACCAAATTTATCATTTTATACCATGGATCTCGAATGAGCACCATAATGGTACCAAAATAACAACAACATACACATGAATAAACATTAATATTTGGGTTAAAAGTTATATACCACACAACTCAATACCACAGACAAATGCATGCTTAAACCCAACTATTAATTCAATCCCAAGAAATTCTCAATGACCAATAAAAGATTCTATTGGAAAACAAGTGTTTAGGGATTCAGAAGAAGAGAAAACATTCAACCTCTATTCATTTAAAAAATAGAATAAATATGAGTGGTAGACACACCCGAGCATTAATTAAAATCCAAGAGTGCTTCAAATTATGAAAAATAGAAGGTGAATCAACCTTGTTAATCTTAGAAGGTGTTGGTTCACAACCTTGGCTATTAGAGTATGTAAAATGAGACAAATAGTTTGAGGATTATAAAATACCAAGAATGAAAATAATAAAATCCCTCCACATTAATGAGGTGCACGGTTGGCCAAAACATGTGATAAAAGTTCATTAACCTATTTTAAATAGAGGGATATACTACAAAATCTGGTTGGTACACCCACACAGTTTAATAAATACCTTGGTGGTTGTGCACCTGCCTATGTCCAAGGGGGGTTGGGACGCATGGTTTCCCAGAACATGTATCATGATTTTCATTTACTATGTGTAAACTATGAACTATGCACTGGATGTCCTATTTTCTTCCTTATTCACATCCTGAACCCCTAGTACACACCCAAATCCCACTGTATTCATGGTAAGTATTTCATTATCCATGTAAAATAAAATCCAACTAGATTTCGAATGAGATGTAAACTATATAAAGGTCATGTTATTATAAAAATATTTAATGTAAATTTTTTGGTAATCTATATTGTTTTAAAAGGTATTTAAATACTTTAATTTTATTTAAAAAATAGAATGAGTAATAATCATTTAGTAAATTATTAAAAATTATTTTATTAATCATTCCTACCATCATATCTCATCGATCATGTATATGGATTTTGTTATTATACCAGATAGAGAAGTATCATTATTAAGGGTAGATATATAATAGAAACTATTTATATATGAGTGTTATTTTATTCAAACACAAGTTTTTGGGTGGATTTTAACTTCATATTAATGATTATATTTTACTAATTTATTTTTATGTGTAGTTTTATTTTATGACCTAGTAATTTTACTTATACTATAAATTTTTAACTATATCTACATTAAAATTGTTGTATAAAAGATTATTTTTGGCTTAAAAAAATATAAATATTAAATATATATAATTCTATTCATTTATATAAAATAAAAATAATTATCTGATAACTGTTAATTATCCTTTGATAATATTTTTGATCCTTGGATGATAAGGTAATGTTATTTAGGTCGTGCAGTGCCTCCCCTCAATCCCCCACACATAGTTGTCTTGGATGGGAAGTTACACTATTTTAGTTCATCCCTTTAATAGCACAAAAAAATAGTTGTATCAATACTAAAATAATCTTTTATCATGAGAGGCCTTAAAATCCTATGAATTTTATCAGCTATAAAATTAGCGCTACAAAACAAACCTTTATTAATTCTAAACCAATACTGATAAAAGTCATACTGTTGTAGTGCACTGCTAAAATTGAAACAAATTGTAGTACCAAATATTGAATTTAATTGAAATTTTATTTAAAAGATAAATAAAAAACACCATATTATAGAAATTTCTATCATATTTATTTTTAAAATTACATCAGTAATAAAAATTTACCACAATCATTCAAAAACACTAATATTTCATTATCATAGCCCCTGATCCCCACTCAAAAGAGACTGATCATGCTACAGGTTATCAAACAAACCACTCTAAAATGATAAAAATAGTTAATCTATATATTAAACAATTATTTTTTTAGTAATATTAAAAATTAAAATTTAAAGAAATATAAAACAACCCATTAATGAAATGTTAATTTTAAGCTCAAATCACACATTCTATGTCATATCGGTCACACCATGTATTTTATTGATGTGCGTGGATAGTTCGTAAATGTCAAAAATAAATTACTGATCATTTATCTAAGGTATAATTATAACCTACATGGTTTTTATGAGTTCTGAAAATTTCACATGTGTTTTGAACTGAATTTTAGGGTTTAAACTAAAAAACATACACATCGATCCATATTTGGAACACCATGTATTTGGTTGAGGTGAAAATGATTTCTACACATTACAAATGACTTATTAATCATTATCCTAAAATATAAATATATTCAAAATGTATTTTTTTTTGGTTTTGAGTATGTGACAGGTGTTTTGATCTAAATTGTAAATTTTAAATTCAAACCATGCGAATTGATTCCTATTGGAAACACTATGAATGGGATTGAGGTGCATCTGATTTCTATAAATCAAAAATGAATTAATAATTATTTTCTCAAAGTATCATGAAAATATGAATATGTTTTCTTGATTTTGAGTATTTCATGTTTCTTTTTTACTAAAATTACAATTAAAAATGTAATCATGAAGTTTGAGTCATACCAATCACATTGTGTATCAATTTAATGTGAAAAAAATTATTACATATCACATATGAATCATTTTACTAAAGTAAACAAGAATATTGAAGTGTGTTTTTTAGTGATTGACACATGTTCTCACCTAAACTATATATTTTAAACTGATAACAGAAACATTGAATAATACCAAGAACACTATGTAATATATTTAGTTGTGGAAAATTCACACACATAAAAAATGACATATGGAACATTTTCCTAAAAATCAAAGATATATGATTTTATTTTCTTATTTTTCAGTATGTAACATGTGTTTTTAACTAAATGGTCAATTTAAAAAAATACACACACTTGGTGTCATACCGCTCACATTGTGCATCACATTGATGTATGGTTTATTCTAGTATATTACAAATGACTGAAGGATCGAATTTCTAAAGTATCAAAATATTATGAATGAGTTTTATATATTTTGAGTATGTCATGTGTATTTTTTAATATATTTCCTATTTAAACTGAAAATGAACACTTTGAGTCATATAGATTTCATAATGTGTTAGTTTAATATGGAACTGATTCCTACACATCAAAAATGAATCATAAATGATTTTCCTAAAATATCATAAAAATCCAAGTGTGTTTTCACTATATTCATTGATTGAAACATGTTTTAATGAAAACTATCAATTTTAAGATAAGAACATACACATTGAGACATACTGCGAACACTATGATTCAAGTTGAGGTGTGGCTGATAATGTACACATATTTGGAGTATTTGATTTCTATTTTGAATGAAAATCTGAATTGTATTCATATTCACAAAATTTGTGTCATACGGGTCACACAATACATTGGATTAATATGTGGGTGGTTCCTATAGATTTAAAATGACTTAATCATATTTTTCTTAAAGTATCAAAACAATTAAATTTTTTTCTAGGTTTTAGTATGTCAAGTGTATTTATTATTACAATGTTAATTTAAACTGAAAAACACACTATTTGAGTCATATTGGTCGTATCTTGCATTGGTTTTTTGTGATAATTATTCCAATAAGTCACAATTGAATTTTATTTTATTTACCTAATGTATCAAGACAACCCTGATACTTTTTCATGGTTTTTAGTGAGTGACACACATTTAAAACTAAACTGACAATTTTAAACTAATAACATACACTTTTAATCATTTAGGGAACACCATGTATCCGATTACAATGAAGAAAATTCTTACACATAACAAATAAATTATGTATATTTATTTTAATTTATCAAAATAATAGTGATTATTTTTCATAGTTTTGAGTATGTGACATGTGTTTTGAACTAAAATGTAAATTTAAAAAAAAAACACGCCCTTTGAGTGATACTGATCATACCATGTATTGGATTAATGTGTAATTTATTCTTACAATTCAAAAATTACTCAAGGATAATTTTCTTAATGTGTCAAAACAATATTAATATGTTTTTTTACTTTTGAGTATGTTATGCGTATTTTTTACTAAAATGTCAATTTAAATTTAAAACGCATAAATTGATTCATACCGGTTACATCATATGACTGTTTTATTTTCACATAATTACTACACATAAACGATGACTTATAAATAATTTTAATAAATTATCATGTAAATCCATGCATGTTTTCTTAGTTTTTAGTGAGAGACAAATGTTTTGAGCTACACATTCAATTTAAAGTGATAACATACTCTTTATGTCATTCTGGGTACATTGTGAATTAGATTTCTATATAGATGATCCCTACATGTCAAAAATTACTACTGTATTATTTTTCTGTAGTATCATAAAATAATTTTTTTAGTTTTGAATATGGGACATTTTTTTGTACTAAAATGTCAACTAAAAAACACACACACGTAGAGTTATACCGGTCATATCAGGAATCATATTCATGGGTAGTTGATTCTTACACATCAAAAATGATATAAGGATTATTTTCCTAAAGTATAAAAAAATATAATTTTTATTTATTTTTTTAGTATGCCATGTTCTTTTTTAGTAAAATACCATTTTAAACAGAAGACACACAATTTGAGACATACTGATCACATCGTGTATCAGTTTGACATGAAAATTATTAATACAATTTACCAGTGACCTATGAATAATTTTTCTAACGTATAAAAACAATAACAATGTGTTTTCTTAGTATTGAGTGTCTGAGACACATTTTTAACTCAACTATAACTTTTGATCTAATAATACACATTTTGATCTATACCATGTACACCATGTATGGTACTGAGGTAGAAATAATTCTTATGAATCAAAAATTACTTATGTATTATTGTGATAAATTATTAAAACAATACAATTTTATTTTATTGGTTTTGATTATATGACATGGGTTTTTAATGAAAATTTCCATTTTCAATAAAAACAAACAAGTGGATTCATACTATTCACAACATGCATCATACTGACATGTGGTTGATTCATTCATATCAAAAAATTATTAATGATTATTTTCATATAGGATAAAAATAATCTAATTATGTTTTATTAGTTTTGAGGATTTTATGTGTGATTTGATAAGGAAATTAACTAAAATAATTGGTAGATAAAAGTTATACGGAAATTAGTTATAAAATAGTTGGAAAAAATGATGCAGAAATTTACTATATAAATAATAGAAGGTAAAATCTTCAAGATATACATATACATCATAACATCATGTATTCATCCAATTTGGTTATAAAAAATTTATTTCCACTTTTTAATTTGATGTCTATATAAAATTCTAGTAGTCTTAGAAAAATATAAATAAATAATAAATAATAAATATTTTAAATAAAATAGTAATTATCATGAGGAAAAACTCTTACAGGATTCAAGTTTGTTTATGGAATATGATATCATTCATGAATTTTGTAATGTAATAACCATAATATTTATCGTTAGTTTGTTTGAAGCACTAAAAAAATTAGTAAAAACAATTAATTTGGTTTGATAGTGAAATTTAATTATATTTACCCTAATATTTATCAGTTATATAATTTGATATTTTTCTTTTGTTCATGGACTATCCACATTCCATGATTTTTATGACATTTAAAAAGTACTCTATCATAATAATATTTTCAATAAAACATAATATTAAATATGTAACTTGGATATTATTTTAAAAATGTTTCATGTATTGTATTTAAAATTAAAAAATATCCTCATATGTGGCTGATTTTATGGGTATCAACACATTTAATATAGAAAAAAATATTTTAACTATCCAAATTAATTAAAATGAGTAACCAATGCTACCTAAAATATAAAAAAGAAGAAGTAATGAATGGAATGAAAGTATATTTGATATGATTTTATTACATAGTTTTACCCCTCCATCGTGGGTATTAAGAATATTATATCATCAGTAATTTTATTTTAAAATTAGAGAAGATTTTTTTAACTATTACTTTATATTTATTGGGTTCTAATGATAATTGTTGTACAGAAGTGATGTGAGGACTAATATGTCTAAACTTTTATTCACAGGTTCTTCAATTTATATAATAGAGATATATAAACCTAAAAAAATATTAATGTTATTTAGTCATAATTAATATAGTAGATCAACTATTAGACAAATAAATTATGAAAAAACACTTCATTTATACATTTACAACTAATACTTTTAGCCATGTATTCTATAGGATTTTATTTACACTTCAAGAGAAACATAGTGTAGAGTAGACTCTTTGTAAATTATTTATTCAAAAAACATATAGACATACCACCAATTTTTTATGTCACTTATTCATGAACTTTTAATGATAGTGAGTGTGAGAGTTTAATTTGTGGGGTAAAGGTACATTATGAAGGTATTTTTGATTGATCATTTGATCCTTTAGATCATTTTGATTCATCCTTTAATTTCACCACCTTCCATTTTTCTATTTTTAATAACATTTATCGGTTTAGACATTTTTTCCTTAATTGTTAAACGTTTTGAAAATAAATAAGCTGGAATGGAATAGGACTTAGTAGGCATGTATATTTACATGATCAAACAACCATGATATGAAATATAAAATATATAAATCAAATGTATGGACATCTGGATCATCATATCAAATCAGTATCTCAGTGGTCGTCTAATGAGGTATATGAATCGCATCTCTCAAATTCCTATTTGATGTTGTTATTTGGGTAGAATATAAAATTGGATATTTTACATTGTACATGTTACCACAAAGTGATGTGTGGGTGTTGATAAACATAAATCACAATAATTTTAACCCCATCAAATATTAGTACAGAGATGGTATTAGTGTCTTCTTGATTCACATTTTATATGAACAATTATGAAAAATTTGTTTACCTCTTTTAAGGAATCCCTTTACTAGGAATGGACCACCTAACATATTTTAGTGGTGGGGGGATATTCTTGTTGTTTTTTTTCATGATATTTCTTCTATTTGATTTCTTAGAATTCTAATTTCTAAAAACTCTGAATACCAATTAGTATATCATTCTAGAGTAGATAATTATCCATGAATATCTTCAATTTTATCATATTTACACCCCTGATAATTTATTCTCTCAAAATATGTTCAGGGTGACACACATAAACACGTACCTCTAACGCTACATTATTGTTCAGGCCTCGTTGATGCACTTGATATAAGTCATTCATTGGGTACAACTGATGATGATTATTATTTACAAAATAGATATATAATATAAAAAATTAACTAATAATTACTATATAATATAATTTTTAATTAGAAAATATTTTTATCATGTCACACATAGACATGGTTCCCATTATTTCTTTTGTTTTTTCATCTATTAATTTTCCATATTAGGTAAATCGATACTCCTGCTATAGAGCATGTTGTGGGATTGAAGTGGATTCGATTTTGATTCATAAATCTACAAATAAAAAAGAACATAATTATTTATTATCTCATGTCACATTAAATTATTAATATATATCTAAAATACAAGCCATTTGTTAAAGTGAAACATTCCAAATCCTTACATTTTTGCAGGGGTATGACAGTTTTGAGGCATGCTATTTATTTTCAACACTCAGTTATTGTTTCATAAAATAAAAATTCTTAATCAAAGTGATTAGTAAATTAAATTTCATGAAATTTATTACTAATCACAATGTACATGAAAATATGTCTCCTCACGATGACCAATAAATTCATTTCATGTTTTTAGTTTATCATTTGTGCATACATTTGTGGTGGGGAAAGATTATTTTCTCTTTGATATATTTGAGATGATATGTTGTATTTATTTTATGAAACCCTGTATAAGTCTTTCCATTGTACATTAATAAAAATTTAATTCATCACTCATCTAGTATAAATCAAATCTTTAAGAGATAATAAATAATAAATCATGTTTTTACTGTTTTTTTTTGTAAAATAAAGAATTTACATCATAATATTTCTCTAATAGACTCCCAAATTAATGTCTTAATCCTGGGAACCATATTTTTCAACATATATACATCAACCAGATTGTTCATTTTAGTGGTGAATTAAATGTAACTATTAAGGATTACATTTTTGGGGTTAATAGGTGTTTGTGTGTGAAATTCATCCATCCTCGAATTTAAATACTCTATTTCTCACCATAATAATTGTTTTTAACACTATAATTCTACAACAATCTTTTTTTAGGGACACATATATTTAACTATCTATAATTTCTATAACTTCAACCTCTTCAATATGTTGTTCCTCGGTATTGTTAGCATAAAAATGTGCATAAATGGGGTTTTCCACTTCATTGGGATCATTAACATGTTGAGAGACCTATTATTACCTCAGATTAGATGTATTTTCAGGTTTATAATACATTTTATATATAATTGGTTGTACATTTCATTTATATTACATTAATACAGTAGTGAATAGATAATAACATTAGGTTAGGTAGTGTATATTAAATAAAAATGATTATTGAAATATCATATTTAAATAGTTTGAAAGGGATTTGATACTTCTATTTACGATCTAAATTCTATAATTATGGTAACCAGTGACATAAATACCTTTTCTACATTTGGAACTTCAAAAAATGATTGTGACATCCCAATGAAAGGGTTATCCACAGCTGAATTGACATTTTTCATTCAGTTTTTTTGGATGATAAAAACAATTATCCACCTTATTCTTGTAGGATATGGAATATAAATAACTTGTAATGCTTATGATGCTATTATAAATAGTGTTTTATATACCCTTTTTACTCAAATCTACTTTCATGAATCATAATTCATCTATTTTATCCACACTCTAGTTATCAACCCACTTTCATTGAAAAATTGACACTTAGAATGTTGTATAATTTATATCATATAGTTGTTGATGATGCTAAAGTGTGGCATATTGAGACAAAATAGATTTTTTCCTGGGTACTGTATACATTAATTTCTTCAACCACAAGTGATACTCAACAATTTTCTACGGTATTGTGTTCATCATTTTCAATTATATATAACGTATGGAACTTATTAAAAACATTATAATATATTTCATGAACACTTGGTCTATTAGCCAGCCATAAAAGGTATTCTGAAATTGAATGTATTTTTATAGTTGAATCATTTAAAATATGGTCTCAAAATCATCCTATAAATATGTAAAGACCTGTAAATTTCAAGGGAATTTTTTTCTTATTATTATTTGGGATTTTAGAAGAACGCAGTTTATGATAGCACCTAAGTCCGAGGCCCGGTGTCCCCAGAATCAATTTCTGAAGTTTAGCTCGGGTACGTTCAGCGAACGAACGAGCGGGTTTTCCTAACTTTTGAAACGGTGCTCAGAACTGAAATCTAAGGGCACCAATGAAACCCCAGCACCGGTAATTGCTTAGAAACACCTTTTCTCCAGTTGCGTTTGCTCGGGTGTGGTTATTTAAAAAAAGGGGTTAACTAATGAGTAAAATAAAAGTTGTGAAACAATTTTTATTTTATGTTCTAAGTTGTTTAAACCTACTTATGGAAGTTGAGGTGGGACCCACTATATCCTAACCCCTCATGATAGGATATTAGTGAGGTGGGCCCCACACAAGCCCCACCTTTTCAACTTCCTCAAACCCCCATTTTTTTGTAACGTACTTGCACCCCCTTATTAAATGCCAAGTCAACTCTCACATTAATTGGACTATTAAGACTCTTCAATTAATTCAATTAATTGAATGGATTCCTTTGAATTTCAAATGGAATGTTGGATTGTGTGTATTATTTAAAAAAGACAATGTCTTATTTCATTAGGGGTTGCTTCGTTGTGTTGAGAGGGAGAGTTCCACGAAGAACTTCATCTTTCTCCTTGAAGAACGCGAAGAACACACTGACACCGACGAATAATGCTAATTCCTTGGAGATCAACGACACGACGCCCTGTACCGTGACACCGATGATCCTCTTCACCGTGAAGTTTTGTACCATGACATCGAAGACACTTACAGAGCCTCCTTCCACGACGCCGTCTTCCACGCCGTCTTATTTTTCCGCGATGAACCTCATTCGACGACTTCATCAAAGTAGGGGTTAATTTTTGTTTGTGTTTTCATTGCCGTTCATCGACTTTTATATTGGGCTGCCTCTTATCGTAATAACGGGAGGAGGTCGGACCGCATGAACATGGCCGACCCTCCTACACCTTTGATGTTGTATTTGTTGTGGCACAAGCAAAGGAAGCGCGGTGCAACAACACCGTGCGGAAGCAAGAGGAACAGGCGAAGATGTGGGGCGCCGTCGCGCCGCGCCGTTGAGGCCGAACGAAGCCGCGGTGCCGTCGCACCGCGCTGGAGAACCACGAAGAAGCTGCGGCCAGATCGGGGCCATGGCGGAGGGGCATGGACCCATCGCGCCATGCCGGTCGGACAAGGCCACGACCTATGGCCGCGGTGCTGCGGGGAGCAGCGGCCGGAACAACCGCCCGCCGGTGCAAAGAGGGCGGGAACCGCAGGGGGTCCCACGCTAACACACCAGCCGGCTTGGCCGGCCAGTTTCCGAGAAATACGGGGGTCGTAACCTCCGGCTGGAAAATGACGGGGCCCCCTCATGGAGAGGCTGTTTCTCAAACAGGGGGGCAACCCGCCCGCCCCCCCCCCCCCCTGTCCGCAACGGCTCGGCCAACGTCGAGCTGGCCATTACGGGCCGTGCCCATGCTAGGCCTACCAGACGCCCAGGTCACGCCGGCCGCACCGGGCCAAGTCGTGCCGACCGGGCTAGGCCGCGCCCTATTGGGCCGAACCCGGACCCGGGTTGGGTCGACCCGGTTCGGGCCGACCTAGGGGGGTTGGCCCGGGCCGGGCCGGGCCCAGACCCCCTATTTCGAACTGTTTTCAGTCATTTGCCCATATCTTGGGCTTCAAACCTCCGATCGATGCACCGTCTATTGCGTTGGGATCCTTGGATCGATACGGACGTTTTGGAATATTACACTCAAGGTTTCAGAAAACATTGGGTACGGCCGGGTTGGTTCGAACACAAAACCAACCGGGCTCTCAGAGCGGAAACACTTATAACTTGAGCTCCAGACATCCGATTTACGTGCCGTCGACTTTTTTGGATTCCTCATAGTGAGGAAGAACTATTGGCTTACTCCTCTTGAGGTTTGGACACAGTTGGATTGCGGTCGGGTTGGATTGGACTTAAAAACCAATCGGGCCCCTGAAATGAAAAAGCGAATAACTCTCAGACCGTAAGTCTGATTGACGCGCCGTCTGTCACGTTGAGTTCCCTATGTCAAGATGGAACTTTAGGATACATCAAATCCGGACTATGTGTCAGTTGATGTATCGACCCCTTGGCTCGTGGAGCAGACCCTCCTGGAAATGAGCATGCAGTGTGCCGAAATCCTAGAGCTGGCTGAGACTTGACGACTGCTGATCGATCGACTCATAGTGTTTCGATAGCCCAGTGGGGAGGGCATGGTTGTAGAGGAAGACCCACGGTAGAGGAGAGCTTGGTTGTAGCGGCAGACCCGCAGTACTCAACAGAAGGAGTACCTCTATAGGCTATGAGGGTGAGCGCTTGGTTGTAGTGGCATACCCATGGTGGGAAGCGCTTGGTTGTAGCACCAGGCCCACAATACTCGACAGGTGGAGTAATTCAGTAGTCCAAGGTTAGTGGGAAGTGCTTGGTTGTAGTGGCAAGCCCACTTTACTCGACAAAGGAGGAGTTCCCCAGCATCTATGGGTTCGACAGTGAAAACTATCGTACTGGAATCCTCTGTGGGTTCGACGGTGAAGACTATCGTACTTGAATCCTTTGTGGGTTCGACGGTGAAGACTATCGTACTAGAATCCTCCGTGGGTTCGACAGTTAATACTATCGTACTGGAATCCTCTTTGGGTTCGACGGTGAAGATAATCATACTGGAATCCTCTGTGGGTTTGACGGTGAAGACTATCGTACTGGAATCCTCCGTGGGTTCGACGGTGAAGACTATCGTACTGGAATCCTCTGTGGGTTCGACTATGAAGGCTACCATACTGGAATCCTCCGTGGGTTCTACGACGATGAAAACCATACTGGAATCCTCCATGGGTTCGACGACGATGACTACTGTTCTTGTAACCTACGTGGGTCTGGCAGTACTACTATTCTTGTATCCTACGTGGGTCCCAGCTTAGATTAATCAGTGGCTACATTTGATCATCTGTATTATCTTATGAAGAAGTATACCTGTGTGAGCTGAGTCTTGGATTTCAATCATTATCTTCGATATGATTGACTTGCTTTCCTATGTGGATTGGGCTGTGCTTTCCTATGTGGATTGTGTTGTACTATCCTATGTGGACGTGATCGATCTTGGGCTCGGATGATGGAGCCGAAATGGAATTGATGAATTAGGTATATGTATGGGAGTATACTTAATTATTGTTGGATGTTACGTCGGGATTATATCTTTCCTTGGGGAATATCCTTTGTAGATTCTGGGAGACCTTCGGGGGTCTTGGGGTCCCTACTGAGTATCGTATACTCACCCCTGCACGGGCTTCGCCGGCACTATGTTGTGTTGGTTGCAGACGACGGACATCACTGATCGAGGTTGAGGCTTGTAGAGCTGGACGGTTCCCGGAGGAGGAACTCACGATGAGTCAGTGCCCGAATGTGGATATCACGACAAGTCGGTACCTGGAGGTGGACCACTGGGCGGGACGTACATGGGGCGGACGACAGGACCCAAGGAGCTGAGGAGACTATCTATACCCACCCATTAGGTGGGATTTCCAGTGGATGGCTCGGTGTTTCTGCTTTACTTTTCAGTTGATGTACTTTCTTTCCAGTTGTACTTTATTTTCAGTTTGGGTTTGTATTTTGGCCCACATACTTTTTCGAACTTACTTGTACTTGTGATTAATTAGTGTTTACTTCTGCTGGCTTAAACCATGGTGTTTGTTTACTTTATAAAGTAAATGCCTTCCCCTTTTTGCCGGGATTTGCGCCTTTGGTTCTATTCGCCAGCCCCTGGCCTATATGAGGCGGGTTTGGGGTAGTCACGACACGGGTCCCGAGGATGGGTCGTGACAAATTGGTATCAGAGAAGTTCAGTTATTCCACAGAACTCAGGACTATAATCTTTCTTCTATATGAAGAAATAATGTTAAGGGTATTGAGTGTGGTTATCAGTACAGGGAGTCCAGTGTTTGTGCGGCGGCTGACGTATCCATACACCAGGACCCTGCCTTCTGATTTCCGACTCAGTGCACGAAAACATTGATTGCATGTGTGTTTTAAATGTTTTCATTGTGATTACATTATGTCAGCTCTCCAGGTATAAATCTATGACCATGGCGCACCTGTCTCTTTTCATAATGGCCCCAAGATGGCAGCCAAATAGGGTTCTGAGTGTTGTATGAGACGACGACCCATCGGGAGACGAGGATCCGGTGCAGGGACCTCTTACTATGTTGAAACCTTCGGGTGGTGTACCAGCACCACCACCACCCATTAGGTAGCATAGGCCTCTGAGATTTTGAGGCAAGACAGTTCCCAGGCAACTGAGGACTGGCTTGAGGAGGTGGCTGAGAGTTTTCTAGATCTTATACAGCTTCGGCAGGATGATGTGTCTGTAGGTGAGAATTCATCGGGGCATAGCAAACCATTCCTGGTACTCAATGACAGTGATGCAATCGGTGATTCAGGGCTCTTACTTTAGAGTGAGGTGTGTATAAAGGACATCCGAGACAACACTTCTATATCTATGCATTCCTACTTATGCTAGGGTGCTAGAAAGAGTGTTTGTGGTTGAGAATTCTTTTTCTGAATGGATGCAGTCAGTGAAGGTTAGTAGTAGAAAAGAAGGAAACTGGCGCCAGTCTCAGAGACATGGGCGTGTAAAATGTTTCAAGTAGAGAAAGTGAAAAGGACAGATGAATTTGTAGGGCAGCAGAAATTGAAGTGGAGCTAGGAGAATAGCATGGGGTGGTGAACATTTTGACATGTTGCAACCACCCGCCTTTGAAATCCCTGCTAGGCTCAGGGAGTTGGAGGGCAGGGGAAAGAGTAGCTGCATGCGGCCAGGGAGTGCGAATGAAAGGGATCTAAGGAGGATTCGAAGTTCAAACTGTGTCTTCCACAAGCTTCCATAACAACAAGACATTGATACGAATCATTCCTTCCTTCCATGAATCTTGTCCCAGACCTAGAATTTCTGGTTAAACCGTTGACTTTACCCTCAAGTCTGGAGATACCTCTAGGAGGAGACTCGATAATCACACTTACGCCAATGGTGTGATCTGACCCTTGAGGAGAGAGTTTCAGTTGGATCCTCTTGGTGGTAGCGTATAGGACTTTGGACGTTAGTTTGAGTATGTACTGGGCAATCACAGTTCATACACAAATTGACGGTATTAGGCAGACGTCGGGATGATTTTTCCTTGGTCGGTGAAAATGAAACCTCAGGCAGCATAGGAAAAACTCATGCACAGGAGGGTGCGGTCGATCACTCTTGAGTCGGCCAACGATACCCTCATGGCTGTAATAGTTTTAAGTTTCAGTTCTAATCAGAAAATGGAGGCCTCTAGAGTTTGAGGATGGCGACCACATTCTAATACAGGTCTCACCTCGATGAGGTTTACAGAGATGCAGCCGAGGCAGCAAGATATCTCTGAGGTTAAATGGAACTTTCTAGGTCCTCAATAGGGTTGGCGAGGTGGATTACTTCTTAACCTTTCCACCTCATTATCACCGGGTGCACGTTGTCATCCAAATATCTCAGCTAAGAAAATACATACACGACCCTTCATACATCATCGACCACAGGGAGTTGGACGTCGATGATGGGGTGACAATCATAGAGGTTCTAGTGGGGAATGAGGATCAACCGGAGTAGGTCCTATGTGGATGGTCGATTCCTCAGGTGTGCTTTCACTGGCAGCACGGAAACCTCCAGGAGAGCACATGGGAGTGGGAGGCTCAGTTTCATGCTCAGTACCACTTTTGTTCTCCTAGTTTGTGATATATCTTTACGGGGACGTAAATACCTGAGGTGGAAGTAATGTAAAGAGCTGTAAATTTCAAGGGAATATTTTTCTTTATTTTATTTGGGATAATACAGGAACACAGTTTCTGACGACACCTGATTCCGAGGCCCGGTGTGCCCGGAATCAATTTCCAAAGTTTAGCTCGGGTATGTTTAGTGAACGAATGAGCGGGTTTTTCTAAATTTTGGAATGGTTCTTGGAATAAAAATCCAAGGGCACCAATGAAACCGCATCGCCAGTAATTTCTTAGGAACACCATTTTTGGAGTTTCGTTTGCTCAGGTGTGGTTATTTAAAAATAGGGGTTAACTAATGAATAAAATAAAAGTTGTGCAAAATTTTTTATTTTATGTTCTAAGTAGTTTAAACCTACTTATGGAAGTTGAGGTGGGACCCACTATATCCTAACCCCTCTTGATAGGATATTAGTTAGGTGGGCCCCACACGAGCCCCACCTTTTCAACTTCCTCAAACCCCCATTTTTTTGTAACGCACTCGCACCCCCTTATTAAATGCCATGTCAACTCTCACAATAATTAGACTATTAGGACTCTTCAATTAATTAAATTAATTGAATGAATTTCTTTGAATTTCACATGGAATGTTGGCTTGTGTGTATTAATTAAATAAGACAAAGTCTTATTTCATTTGGGGTTGCTTCGTTGTGTTGAGAGGGAGAGTTCCACGAAGAAATTCATCTTCCTCCTTGAAGAACATGAAGAACGCACCGACACCGACGAAGAACGAAAATTCCTCGGAGATCAACGGCGCGATGCCGTGTACCATGAAACCGACGATCCTCTTCACCGCGATGCCATGTACCGCGACATCGATGATGCTTACAGAGCCTCCTTCTTCGACTCCGACTTCTGCGGCGTCTTATTTTTCCGCGATGAACCTCGTTCGACGACTTCATCAAAGTAGGGGTTAATTTTTGTTCGTGCTTTCTTTTCTGTTCATCGACTTTTATATTGGGATGCCTGTTATGGTAATAACGGGAGGAGGTCGGACCCAATGAACATGGTCAGCCCTCCTCCCGCTTTGATGTTGTATTTGTTGTGGCATGAGCAAAGGCAGCACGGTGCAATGACACCGTGCGGAAGCAAGCGGAACGGGCGAAAATGTGCAGCGCCATCACGCCTCGCGGTTGAGGCCGAACGAAGCCGCGGCGCCAGAGAACCACGAAGAACCCGCGGCCGAAGATGGGCCACAGCGGAGGGGCACGGTGGCATTGCGCCTCACCGGTCGGACATTGCCACGGCCTATGGCCGCGGTGGTGCGGGGAGCGGTGGACGGAACCGCCGGTCGCCGGGGTAAGGAGGGCGGGACCCGCGGGGGGTCCCACGGTGACACACCGGCCGGCTTGGCCAGCCGGTTTCTGAGAAAGCCGGGGGTCATAACCTCCGGCTAGAAAATGGCGAGCCCCCCTCGTGGGGAGGCCGTTTTTCAAACATGGGGGCAGCGCCCCCCCCTTTCCGCAATGGCTCGACCAACACCGAGCTGACCATTGCGGGCCGCGCACGCGCTAGGCCAACCGACTGCCCAGGTCAGGCCGGCCGGACCAGGCTGGGCCGTGCCCTATTGGGCCGGACCAGGACCCGGGTCGGGTCGACTCGGTTCGGGCTGACCCAGGGGGGTGGGGTCGGGCCGGGCCGGGCCCAGACCCCCCATTTCGGACTGTTTTCAGTCATTTGACCATATTTTGGGCTTCAGACCTCCGATCGACACACTGTCAGTTGCGTTGGGATATTTGGATCGATAAGTTCATTTTGGTATATTACAGTCAAAGTTTTGGAGAACTTTGGGTATGTCCGGGTTGGTTCGAACACGAAACCAACCGGGCCCTCAGAGCGGAAACGCTTATAACTTGAGCTTCGGACGTCCGATTGACGTGCCATAGACTTTGTTGGATTCCTCATAGTGAGACAGACCTTTTGGATTACCCTAGACCTGGCTGAGACTTGGTTGTAGCGGCAAACCCACGACAGAGACTTGACGACTGCTGATCGACCAACTCGGTGTGTTTCGATAGCCTAGTGGGGAGCGCTTGGTTGTAGCGGCAAACCCACGGCAGAGGAGCGCTTGGTTGTAGCAGAAGACCCGTGGTACTCAACAAAAGGAGTACCTATGTAGGTTATGAGGGGGATAGCTTGGTTGTAGTGGCATACCCATGGTGGGAAGCGCTTGGTTGTAGCAGGAGGCCCACAATACTCGACAGGTGGAGTACTTCAGCATTCCAAGGTCAGTGGGAAGCACATGGCTGTAGCGGCAGGCCCACTGTACTCGATAGAGGAGGAGTTACCCAGTAGCTATGGGTTCGACGATGAAGAATATCGTACTAGAATCCTCCGTGGGTTCGACGGTGAAGACTACCATACTGGAATCCTCTGTGGGTTCGATGGTGAAGACTATCGCACTTGAATCCTCCATGGGTTCGATGGTGAAGACTATCGTACTAGAATCCTCCGTGGGTTCGATGGTGAAGTCTATCGTACTGGAATCCTCTGTGGGTTTGACGGTGAAGGTTATCGTACTAGAATCCTCCCTGGGTTCGACGACGATGACAATCGTACTGAAATACTCTGTGGGTTCGACAGTGATGACTACTGTTCTTGTATCCGATGTGGGTCTGGCAGTACTACTATTCTTGTATCCTACATGAGTCCCAGCATAGATGAATCAGTGGCTACATCTAATCATCTCTATTATCCTACGAAGAAGTATACCTGTGTGAGCTGAGTCTTGGCTTTCAATCATTATCTTCGATATGATGGACTTTCCTTCCTATGTGGATTGGGTTGTGCATTCCTGTGTGGATTGGGTTGTACTATCCTATGTGGACGTGATCGAACTTGGGCTCGGATGATGGAGCTGAACAGGAATTGATGACTTAGTTATATGTATGGGCATATACCTAGGTAGTGTTGGATGTTACTTCGTGATTGTATCTTTCCTTGTGGAATATCCTTTGTGGATTCTAGGAGACCTTCAGGGGTCTCGGGGTCCCTACTGAGTATCGTATACTCACCCCTGCACGGGCTTCGCCCGCCTACGTTTAGTTGGTTGTAGACGATGGACATAACTGATTGAGGTTGAGTCTTATAGAGCTGGACAGTTCTTGGAGGAGGAACTCATGACGAGTCGGTGCCTAGAGGTGGATATCATGACGAGTTGGTACCTGGAGGTGGACCACTGGACGGGACGTACACGGGGCGGACGACAGGACGCGAGAATCTAAGGAGACTATTTGTACCCACCCTTTAGGTGGGATTTCCAGTGGCCGGCTCAATGTTGTTGCTTTAATTTTCAGTTGTTGTGCTTTCTTTCTAGTTGTACTTTATTTTCAGTTTGGGTTTGTATTCTTGCCCACTTACTTTTCCTCACTTACTTGTACTTGTGATTACTTAGTGTCTACTTCTTCTGGCTTACTCTTTGGTGTTTGATTAATTTATAAAGGCCATGACTTCCCCTTTTTGTCGGTATTTGCACCTCTGGTGCTAGTCATCAGCCCCTGGCCTATGGGAGGCGGGCTTGGGGTAGTCAGGGCACGGGTCCCGAGGACGGGTCGTGACAAAATATTCATTTTGTGTATTTGATATCTATATTTCATCCCTTGATGGATTAAAATGTATAATAATAACCGTGGTTGTTTATTCATATGGTGCAACCTCTAAATAGTTATTATAAATGTAAATGTCAGCTCGCTTCTACTCTATAATAGTAATTGTGAAAACATGTATTCTATAAATTCCTTCACCCATAGGCAACCTAGTCTCATGAGAATTTTTTAGACCAATGCCTTTGTTATAATATAGGGATTTGGTATTGAATTAAATTTCCTCTTCAATAGCATATCTCTCTACAATAAATCCTTCTAGGTGAATGTAATTTTTGATACAACCACTATAAATTTGAATATATTTTTAAAGGGGGTACATTCCTCTACAATGTTTAGGACTACATAGTTTAATAACTCTTACCAATTGACCCAATATGTGAACCATCCCATCAAAGAATGACCGTATGAGGAATATCTTTAACTCAAATTATATAATATTAATTTCATTTTTCATTGTTATAAATTTTGTAGGGTCTATAACATTACTACATATAGCTAAAAATAGAAAAATATATTGGATAATGTGTGATGGTCATTCTTATAAAAATTAAATATAAAGTTATTAAAATTATACCTCGCATAAAAACATGATAATCATATGATTTCAATCCCTTTAAATTTAAATCAGTCATTAATATGACATTTTTGATTTTTTATGAATACCCACATATAACTTTTACATCATTCAATATGTTTCATAATAGATATCTCTCCAACCTAGAAAGAGTGTGAGTAGCTGGAGGAAGAAAAGTTCTTCTTTCACCCGTCACATGTTCCAATCATTTCAGTAACCTCATGTCAATCATATCTAACCTAGCCTTAATTCAATACTTTTTTACTGGGTGTATTTAGTCACATTAAAATGTAACTATAGATTATATATATTTTTCCACATGTATAATATCAAGAAAATTATTTACGTAAAAATAATTATAGTATTGTAATTAAAAAATGGTCACCTTTTCTAACTAGTTTTCATTAGGTTTTTTTAAAAAAAATCCAAAACTAGTGTCCGTATATTTTACTTTCTCAAATAGTTGATCACCAATTAGTGGATAAAGAGTTTTATTTTATTTTGAACTCCCATCGAATGATGTCATCCAAGATCATTATTTATTTCACTAGGGTATAAATCTTCTATGTTTGCAAAACGCTGTCTTTGATGAATATTTCAACCAAATTGGGTGAGTAACTTGTTCACAAATGGGATACACATAAGTTCCATAAATTTTATATCCTAGAAAATTTCCACAATAAGGAGTTTTATTTGTAATCCCTTACAATATGACTCTCCAATTGAAATATTCATTTTTAAGCATAATAAAATTTCACACCTAAATCAAAAAATTTGAAATCATTGATCAATAGAGATAAATAAACATTAATATCATTACCCATTTGTTTTGGTCCTTATATAATCCTATATAACATAATGTATTTTCATTTCATACATAACTACGATGTAAAGTTATAATTTACCAACATAACCATCCATTTACTATGAGTGATAATACTAAAACCAAAATGATTCACTGTATCTATATATAATGAAAGATGAATGTTTCTTAGCTCATTTCCAAATTTAGGATACCCATGATAAATTTTCTTCTACTTAGAAGAGTATTCCAGGTGAAATATATTAATATATTTATTTATTATATCAACATTCCATGTCAATATTCTTATAGTATCGTAACTTCCATATAGGTGCCTAAAACATGGGATGATTTGGATGTACAATAAAAATTTCATAGGACCTATTTTATATTATTTTTATCAAGACACAAAACTCGTAAGGAATGTTTTAATTGATTTATAGTCATTTGAAAATAACATAAAATCATTGGTATATGAATTTATTATTTTATATATTATACCAATTAAAGGTAAAATTCATTTAGCATAACATGTTAGGTAATAAAGCTCATTATCTTTTAGGATCATATCATTCAAGAGAGAATATAGTCTAGTAAATCATTCATCACTCTTTTGGTTTCCATATTTAGCATTATGTAGTTTTAGTATGGATTTCAATGAAATATATTTAGAACAACCATTATACAATATTGTTTTTCACAACTCTATAATTTCTAAATTTAATTTCTATAATCATGAATATCAACTTCAAATTTCATTTTAATTTATTCAATATGATTTTCATCATAGTTTTCACTTGTAATCATATCATCAATAAGATATTCATAATTTTTGATGCTTTTAATCAAATTAGATGATCCATAAAATGAATTGGGATCCCAGTGACTAGATATAATAAGTTTTTTCCATGTTTTTAGGCCAACATTTATAACTTATATCTAATACTTGATAGATCATGTGTCTTTAAAACTCTTATAAACTAATTATTGTTGAATATAAACAAAAAAACATGAAAAAAGTATTTGAGAAGGGTCATATACATGATATTTCAAAAACATGATGAAGTATTTAACCCTATCCTCCTAATATTTAGTCATGTGATTATAATGCACAATTCTTTTATTCATTTTCATACTATGTGATTCATTAATTTTAATATTTATATAAATAGAAAAATATGAAAAAAATATGAGATTATAACAAAAAAAAGTCATTATTAAAGAAACATTTCAGCAATATAAAGCCATTATTCTATGATTATAAGAGACAAATACATCCTCTTGATATTATTATTTAGTGGTGGAATTCATTAAAGGAAATGAATTTTTTATATCTATATTGTTATAAAAATATAATTAAATTTTTATATATTACAAAATACATTGTGATAGGAACCCAACATTTGAATCTCTTTAATTTCAATCCAGTGGACCAAAAGTCTCATTCTAGGGTTTTCAAGCTACTAGGAATATTGAAGTATAATAAAATTGGCATTACAAAAATTCATCAAATTTAAACAATTATCATGATCGAGATGAAACCTCAAAGAAAAAAATTAAAATATTTATTGGATTTATATGGAATAATAAATTTCAACATAGGTTGAAGATAATGATACAACTGAAAAAATATTATGTAATTTTTTTTCTCATGATTTTGGCATAAAAAATTAGTTTTTAACATTTTAAATCTAATAATTTAACTATTTATAGTGTTATTTACTTTTAATTATTAAAAAAAATCTAAACAATGAAATTATATCCTAAATTTTCTATATGTTTTCAATAATTTTTCTCCATCACATTGTATGATTTACCACTATCATGGATATGTGTTCATTATCCTTTATTTTATTTTAGGGAATATTTAACACATTCTACTCGTCTATATTTCACCATTTACAAAATTTTATAATTTATGTGTTTATTAATCATTATATCATATCATAATTTATATGATAGGATATCATCAGAATTTAAAATAGAAAAGTGATTATTTTACTACTATGAAAGATGCCTTTATCAATGTGTGTCTTTATCAACACTGATAAAGGTTCCATTTATCAATGCTAAAACAAGTGTTGATAAAGGGTTCCTTTTATCAGTGAATTGTTTTTCTAGCTCTGATAAACCCCGCCCTTAATAAGTGAATTTTTTTAGCACCCATAAAGGAAAAAATTATAAGTTCTTTTTTAGTACCGATAAAAGCCCTAATAAAATGAAATAATTAATTAAATAAAAAATTATTTTATTAAAAATTTATTAAAAATTTTGTTATTTAATTAATTATTGATTAAATGAATAAATTTATTATAATATATATAAATTATAAATATTAATTAATAGTATATATTAAATATATAAATATATTTAAAATAAACTTTAAAAAAATAAAAATTAAAATTAGGTAAATTATGAAAAATATTAAACAATATACTAATTAAATAATTATAAATAATGTTAATAAATAATATATATTAAATATTTATATATATATATTTGTGTATATAAATATGATTTATATATTAAAAAATATTTATACTTTACATAAAGTAGTGATCTATTTCATAAATAACAGTTTATAGTTCAAAATTTGTATGAATTAAAAATCATGACTAATTGCCTGAAGTAATGTACATAATTAAATGTCAATTGATTTTTCAATTTAACGTAGATCAAACTTGTGCTGTATTGATTTCACATAATAATAATAAACACATTTTTATATACCATGCACAGATATAAAATTATTATATTGTTTTGTATTTATTTTAAATTTTATTTTTTTATATTACTCGTACAATAATTTTTTTATTATATAGATGGATTATTTTATTTGAGTGGTGTTTTTTGTTTGAAGATTATCATGATCAAGGGGATTGGAATTCAATCCATAAACTATGAAAATGAAAATAAGGAAATGCATCCAGAATGCATACAACCATCAGGAAAAGGTGAGTTCCTACAACTTATTTAGTTATGTTTTTCATCATTTTATATACTATTTGTATGTAAATTTACTTATAATTTTTATCTAATAATTATTTATTTAAATATTAATTATTTCGGGAATTCATATATTTTTCAACTATCTACAAAAAGAAACAAAAGAGATAAATTGGTTCTTTCTAACCATGTTTCCATGTTTTCTATATTCATTTACATTCTTGTTCAAACTGCCATTGCTACATATTAATTTGATGTTGTCATCCATTATTTTTCCTTTTTTATAATTATACGATTATAAGAAATTCAGGTTCTTATTATGGTGACTTCTCATGATATAATGGGCACATGCGCCTCCTCTGTGATTCTGGATGTCAACAACGAGAATGGATTTTCCCCTAATAACATTGATTCAGTTTATATTCATATTTGGAAATTCGACATTTAAATACAATGGAAAAGTTGTTACATTGTAATTTAGGATTTTTTACAGTTTGGTATGTGTAGGAAGTAGACACACCTCAATCCAACACACGGTGTCACCAATATGACTCAGGGTGTTTCTTTTTATTTAAAATTGATATTAATATTTGTAAAAAAGGCAATTTACATACTGAAAATAGAGACAAAATATTCTGATTGTCTTGATACATTTGGGAAATTTTTCATAAGTCATTTGAGGCATGTTGGTTTCTACGACATCTTAATTTGATGCACATTGTGACATTTATGAATCAATGTGTATGCTATCAGTTTAAAATATGTACTTTAGTTAAAAAAATATATCTCACTAAAAATATTGTAAATGTTTTTTTATTTTCTTTATATTTTAGTAAATCGACTCATAATCTATTATTTATGTATAAGAATTAGTCCCACAATAAACTGATACATTATCTGATTCGTATGAGTCAATGTGTGCGTTTTTAGTTTAAAATGACATTTTAGTAAAAAATGATGTTCTCAAAACAAATGAAACACATTATTATTACTTTTATACTTTAGTGAAAATGTCATTAAGTAATATTAGATGTGTAGGTATCATTTTAACAACAATATGATACATATTGTGGATGTTGTGACTCTAAGTGAATCATTTTATTTAAAATTGACATAAATTTTTGGAAAAATAAAAAATGACCTACTCAAAACCAATAAAATCAATTAATTGATTCTTTTATCATTTTAAAATCAATAGTTCAATTCAAAAAATTCCACTCACTGAAAACAGATAAAACATGCTCATATTTTCATGATAATTTATGAAATTTTCTCATAATTCATTTATGAGATTTATGAATCATTATCATGTTCAACTTAGGCATGACATGATCAGATTGTGTGAAAGTACTTGTTTCAATTTTAAAATGTAATTTTAGTAAAAAAGACAAGTTATGTAATCCAAACCATAAAAAATCATTCGTATTATTTCAATAATTTATAAAAATGATACATAATCTATTTGGGATGTGTTTGAATCAGACACACCTCAATATGATGTACAGTGTGACCATTAAGACACCAAGTGTATCTCTTTATTTAAAATTGACATCAATTTTAGTTAGAAGGAAAACTGGCCTACTCAAAACCCATAAAACAAATTCATATTGTTTCTATATTTTACTAAAATTATTCATAAGTAATTTTTGATGTGTATAAATCATCATCACTTTAATATGAAACCCATTGTGATTGAAATGACTCCAAGTGCGTCTTTTTATTTCAAATTGACATAAATTTTAGTAAAATGGAATATCGGTTGAGTCAAAACTAACAAAAACCATTCTGATTGTTTTTATATGTAAGGCTAATGATACATAACTAATTTTCGATATGTAGGAACTATACACACATCAATATTATACTTGATGGGCATGATATGACTCAATGTGTACTTTAGTAGTTTAAAATTGATATTTTTGTTCAAAAAGTGTCACTCCTTAAAACCCAAACTAATGCTCATGGATTGTATTCACATTTTACTAAAATTACTCCTAGGCCATTTGTGACTTATAGGATCCAGTACCAAATTAAATCAACGTATGATGCGATCGATATGTTTCAATGATAATTTTCGAGTTTAAAATGTCTTTTTAGTTGAAAAAGACAAGCGACATGCTCAAAACCAAGAAAACCCATTCATATTCTTTTAATGATTTAAGAAAATAATCCATAAGTCATTTAAGAAATGTACGAATCATCCACACCTAAATCCAATGCATGGTGAGACCTGTATGACACCACATCTGCCTTTCCAATATATATGTATCATTTTAGATTAAAATGTGTATCACATCACCAAAACCAAGTAAAGAATACAATATTTTTCCCATCATTCTATCTTCTTTTACATATTTAATTTACTTAGAATTTATATCTTATAATTATTTAGTTACTTTTTAATGTGATAATTATTAAAGATGAATAAGAAATGGTGTGATGTGCAATGATCAACTACAACTCAATTTGATACACAGGGTTATAGGTATGACTTATTTTAAATTAAAAACATTATGTTAATTTATTATCTTATATTATTACTAACATATGAAATTTTTTTCTTATACAGTTAAAATTTTTCTCGAGTAGGGGTTTGGATCGAGTGAAAAAAATATTGTTGTTTTTAAAGGTATGTAAATACTTTTACTTATTTAATTGTTTTTTTTTTGAAATATCTATAATATATTTTTTTCTTCTATTTATGTTGTAAACTTTATTTTATTTAAAATTTTTATTCATATTTGAATTTTATTATTTCATTGTATTCATGGTGTTGTGGTGTGTTGTAATAGCACAATACACGATTGATGTATTGTGTTATTGGAGCATACAATATTATTCCCCTTTATTAGTTATTTTTTAGCATGGATAAAAGACTAGATCATTTAATATTTCTCAATTATTCAATGCTTTTATAGAATTTTCAAATCTCGTTTTGAGCATTGATAAGGGGATATTTTTTTCCAATAGTTTAATTATAAATAATGTGTTCGAACCTCTTATTGAATTCTACTAGGAGTTCTAATTATTATTTTAATTGGTAAAACCCTTGGCCACATTAAATAACTATGTATGGATTTCAATTCATATCCATTGAGAAAAAAAATATATTAAAGAAACAAGTTACTTTTTTAATAAATAAAATTAAACCTATTTTACGTTTATTATTTTCCACTAGAATATATATTTATCGACTAACAATGGATTCTATAATGAAAAAAGTTTATTCGTATTTTGTGGAAGTTGATATATTTTTGGAAAGAAGAACCTTCTTGGAATTATACATCTCAATATAAATCCCCATTATAACAATTTCATCATTAACTGTAAATCATTCTACTTTTATGTTTCATCAAAACTAAAATGATATTTAATTTAATATGTAATATTTTTTATTAAATTTATTAACTATCCTTTATTATTCATTAGTTTTTTAAATTTCACTCTTTCATTGCATAAGATATAAAATTATATAAATATTATATATGTCATATGATGAGTGGAGATAATTTTTTAATAATCAATTTATCTTCTTTTCATAGTCATTGCATCCCTTGGAAATTCTTTGTGCTTACTCATTTTTCACTATATATTTCAATAATGCAATGATTATATCATACTCTTATATTTTTAGTTTTAATTCAATAAATATATTAGTTTTTTATATTTTCAATTTATTTATATTTCCATCTCTTATTTTAATCCATTAACCTTATCCTTCTCTTATTTCATGTATTCCATGAAATATTAAACATCACAAGTCTACTTCTTCCAATGAATTATTTGTATATAAATCTATTTTGATGATTCTTTTATTACAAAACTAATGTTTACTTAATAATTGTATGAAACGTTCTATTGTGAATGGTAACTTCTTTTAACATTCTTACAAGAAGACACTTTTAATTGAACGTGTTGTTAGCAATTTTTGTCAAAAAAGGACAATGGTAGATGTTCCCAGTAATGGAAATATTAAATGCATTTGGGTTATTCTTCCTAGTAATGGAATAAAATTGGAATAATTGTTTAATTTTAATCCATGGGAGTAATAAGTATAGACATAATATAGAGTGGATTTCTATATATGCACTAAAAAACTATATATATCTATCATTTTAAATCACCACAATAAATAATAAGTGGGTAGTGTTTTGTGGTGCAATGATGATTTTTTATTCAATAAAGGCATGTATATCTCATCCACACCCTCATTATGCCTGGTGATCCATGCAATAAGAGTTGTAAATTTTTAATTGAAGATATCACATATGATTAATTTGAATATATATAATATGATTAAATAGATAAACAAGATCCAGAAAAGGAATAAGTAAATGAATCTAGAGAAAATAGTGAGGTTGAGAAAAGAAAAAGATCATGCTGAATCTATTGAACCTAGATAAAAGAGAGAATAACTTATGTCAATTAAAGACAAGTAGAAATAATCAAATACCTTAGTTAAAGATATGGTTTATTTGTTTACAAAGTTTGTGGGGGATCGATGATAGTGATTAGCTTCCATCAAATATGGAATAATGCAATAAAATTGGCTTATGTTAGGGTTAAATATTTTGGTAAATGTATTTATAAATATTTTTCTATAATTATATTTATATTTATATAAATATATATTTATTTAATTGTATATATATTTATAATTATATATATATTTTAAAATATATAATTATATATAATTATAAATAGAATAAATACATTTATTATTTAAATATATCTATTAGGATTTTATAATTGTTTAAATATATAATTATCTATGTATAATTATATAAATATTATAAATATATATATATTTTATTTATAATAATAAATATATATTTTTATAAATATTGTAAATATAAATTTATAAATATATTAATGATAATGAGCCTATAACCAAGTGCTACATGCTCTTTCTTCACATCCAGAATATCATGGTTCAAACCTGGGCAAGAGGTGGAATTACAAGTTAATGTAGTAAGAAATATAGATCTACAGTAGCAGTTATTATAGTAGCAGAACTATTCACTCATTTTGGGCCTATATGCCATATACTTGATCCTTCGACCCATTGGGCCTTCATACCACCTTATGCCTTTGGGGTACCGGGTCTTGGGACACAAAAAATCATTAGGTGACATAGATTCACCAGCTGATTGGGGCAGCACATCAGGTGGGAAGTGGATCTTGGCTTCAAATAGCAGTGTTGACTACGATGTTCAAAATAATGATAGGTACATTGGCACCTATCCACAAGCCCTCTACCATCATGGGATAGAGCGGTTCCCTTCTATGGCATTAGAAATAGAAGCACAATGCTATAGTTCATTATAGAGGGGGTGACACGTCATGTAAATGGTGATGATACGATATGTGAAGCAACGTATCTTGGAAAAAAGGGCGGAATTGTGACATGTAGACATTGAGGGGATGGAAACTCAATAAATAAATGGGTGTGTTGACACCTATCATCTATATTTATACCTAGATGTGGGTTAAGAAGGCTGCTCTGTTATGTCCTCACATCGGGTTAGTGAAATGCAATGGCTGATGATGGGGGTGTTATAGTGAGAAGATTGATATTGCGATGCAATGTTTGGAGGGTCATCATAAACCTTCTAGTCAAATGTCCTTTGGACCATCAAAATTTGATGGGCCTTTAAGCCACTGAGCAATTGGGTCATGTCAGGGTTATCTTTAATCCCTATTGGAAATATGACTTTATTTCCTTACTAAAAAATGGTGTTTTTACCCTTAAATGTTAAGAAATATTAAAAATAAATTTATATATAAATTAAAATTTATGTATTTATAACTATTTATTTATGAATACATTTCATATAAATATATCGATAAATAAATGTTTTAAATATGTTTCGAGTTTGAGAACCACTTAATTGGGTTCAGATAGGGGTTGAGTTTAAATTTTTTTACACAAACCTACCTAGAATAATACACATTTCATTCCTAAGTGTTAAATTTTATTTTAAGAGAATTAAAATTTATTAAATAATTATGTATAGTATGTATTTTTACCTACATTGGTTTTAAACACATACAAAAAATGATGAAAATGTTAGAAAATTCATTTAAATAAATAAATTATATAAATTTCAAATATTTTAAAAATATTATAGAATAATAAGAATAATTTAATGAATATTAATCATATATTTTGAAAATATATTAATAATATTAAAAAATTCTAAATTAGTATGCATAAATAAATATAAAAAAGTCAATAAATACCAAAAATATTAAAAATCAATAAATATAATTAATTTATAAATAATTCGAAATGAAATAATTTTATAAATGGATAAATAAATTTGAATAAATTAAAATAATATTTAAATAATTTAATTCTATATGAGTGCACCCGGGTGAAGGGTTCATAATTAGGGACATGTTTCTAATGGGCCTATGTGGGTCGGCACAAGCCCATGTGGTGTAAATGTAGTGTAACTTGTGGTGACACCCTTTTTCCATCTCGAGCAATTACCACATGCCTAGATTAATAAACCAAATGACCAACACCACTCTTCTCTGCTGTAGGACATTTGTGTGAGCTACAATATTCATCCATCATTAAAAATATTTATATTCTATCACCCATCTGATAAAATCCATCATGTTAGTCCAACCTACTACACCTCATGCGGTTTAACTAAGCTATCATCTTCTTCCTCCTGACAGTATCAAATAATCATGTTCACATAATCTCTCAGCTGATCTTTATTTAACCAAAAATTTAATTCCATGTTGTGGAACCTCATCCATGTAAAACTGTACTGACAAATCCATTTGTGTCCATGCATAGTACCCCGACCATGACTGCTTATAATGATACCCAATGCACTTTCACCCTCTTCCATGTGAGAATCCTCTCTCTAGTGATACTCAATCGACAATGCATCTACTATGAAATATGTTGCGTCTACTGCACATGAATATGTGATGATATAATAATGGATGCAGTGTATCCTCTCTATAGAATTGGCACATAAAATTTACATTATAGAGACACCAACACTATAGTGCTTCCTTGAAATTATTTTTTTGGTTACAACATAATGTAGCACAAACCAATTGTGTGGGGGGATATAAACTCACCCTGTAACTTATCATGAAATAGTAAGTAAAATTTCCATGATAATCTATTTAATCTTACCGAGAGAAAGGGCACTACAACCTAACGTTAGTTCAGTATGTGCTCACCCTGATATGGTATGTAGGCATACTGCGGATTCTTCATCTACCCTACCTCTATGGGTACCTACAAACCGTGAATTTATTTTTTCCCCACATGTAACTACAAGATTAGTATACTAACCATTAGGGGTATGTATAATGATCTAATTTTATCACACGGTTATTATGTCACATGGTGAGCTATTTATTTTTATTATTTTGTAAAAAAATATATTGTAAAAAAATTATATATTTCAGTTTCACTTTGATAAACTAATTTACTGCATTATTAATGAATTCTTTCAACTATTATTATTATTTTTAAAATACATACACACTATAAACTTCATGTCATATACAAGAATAAAAAATTTCATGTAAATAAAATTTATTATATTGTTTATTCCATACTATATTTAATTTATCATTTGAAATAAGAATTTTTTAAATCTTTATTATTGTTTTTAAATGTTTTATTCATTTTAATAATTATTATTTATCAAAAGATAATTTTTTGAAGTTTTGAGAAGTTATTTCTTGTAGAATTAAAATATCATTAAGAATCCTCAAATTAATTCAAATTTCAACAAATAAGGTGCTCCAAGATATTTAGATATAATGACATACATCTATATTTATTTGATGAGAACAAATGAATGTGATAAAATTTCATTAAATAAAGATTTAATATGACAATTAATAAATTGATAGAGATATGAAAATAAAAATTTAATATGACATTTGTGAAGTAATGTATCTAGACTTTGAGAACTGTTCCATTACCTCATTCATAAAAGAATTCGCCATTTTTATCATCCAGTATTAATGTGATCGAAGAACTAAAACTACATCGAATTTATACATTATTTGACCCACTACTATTCTGAATTAATTATGTATTTCAATATTTTATTTAATCCTACACTATGATTGTACTCTATAGTTTAGTGAATGATTTTCCCATCTCAAATATTACTGTTGGTTTATTCCTCCAATATAAAATTGGAGATGGGTTTTTTACTCCTAGAAAAAAATTCAGGTGGATCATGAATCCTATTAGAAGTTGGTTGGGGTTATACCCCCAGGTGAGAAAAAGGCAGTACTTATATACTCATGTTATCACCCCCTATGAAAAGTATGAAATTAGTGAATATTTATATTATCATCGAGTATATTGTATTAAAGAGTCTACCTAGGGTTTGGTAAATTTCAGTAAATGGTGGGATTTCTGATGGTATGGGTGGATTTGGTGGAGTGGTTCAATGGTGTTAGTCGCTACTGCAATCTCCGCCACTATAGTGGGAAGATTAGCACATATTTGATAGGCTTAGGAGTCTTTGGTCCCTTTTGGAATAACTCCCTTCCCAGCGAGGTGGCACCATGTTTCTTATCATTACAAGTCAATCAAATCCCAAAGGAAAGAAGGTAGTGGTTTGGCCAAGGTGAATAATTCAACTACCTTGATGATGCCAAAGATCATGAGTTCAGCGGTGTCCATGATGAAGGTGAAGAGAATCAAATTCCGGGAGAAGAAATCCATGGGAATGAAAAAAGAAAAATATGTTTTTTTATTTGTTTTTAAGGTGAAGGCATCGAGCAATGTATATTTCTTGATGTCTCTAGTGGGGGAGAGGGTTTTTGTAGATGCACAAATCATGTAGATCTAGGATAATTAATTTAGATGGTATGCTTGTGGATTTAAATTTTTGTTTATGTAGAGTCTTTCCAAGTCTGAGACTACTAGATTATATCATGGAGGGGTAGGAATGTTGGATCCCAATACTGTTCTATATGGTTTGGGTTCTATATTTTGTTCTCCTGGTCCAACTGAATGTCAATGCATGTAAAAACATTGTTTCTATAATCTTTCTCAAGGACTCTACCACTCTCTCTAAGGTGGATCCGAGTGGTTGTCTTCATGGAACATTGGTATGTGAGGGTGAGAAATCATAGGTATATTTCCACCAAAATGATGGAATTTCATTATTTCTAGCATCTTTTATTTGATAGGTTGAGTGATATGATGCTGTTTGATGAGTTTTGATTAGTATTTTTGGCTTCTATGGTGTTTTTTGACATTGAATTAGGTGGTGGTCATCAGAATTGTGGTGTCGTGGAGACATGATCAACTGAGGGCATTGGCCGCCCATTACTCTTCTCTTTTTCTTAGACTCCTCCACTCTTTCAAAGGTTGATCAATTTATTGATCATTATGGTTATTTGGTATGTGAGAGTGAGTGATTGTAGGGTTTTTATGATGGTTTAATCTCTATTGGCTTCTGGAGGTTGACAACGTCGTCTGTGTTTTTTTCTATGATGGTATTTGATTCTGCCTTGTGAAATCACCTATACACTCTATAAGGAATAACTTTAGATGAGGAGTCAGGGCATGAGCTTTTCACTTGAGCATGGACATCCAGATTTGGATGAAAGATAGGGTGTATATTTTTTCATCTATATCAGGCTTGAGTAACCCTACACGGGACAAATAGCTAAGAGATCCTGTAATGGTGGATTATTGAAATAACTACATTGTCACCGGGGAGGGTTAGTTCCTATAGCCTCTCTCTAGGAGGACTTTCCTCTTATGATTTTAATTGGTTGAAGTTTTTAGGGTTCACACTTACCCATTAAATGTGTTATTTGAAAATACATAAAAATGGATTCTCGGCTATGATCTTGGTGATCTGAACCACTATAAAAACATCATGGGTTATTTGTTTTTATTTCTATTGCACAATTATAACAATATAACACTCTAATAAAAACATTCAATTGAATATATTTAAAATCACTATTCACCCCCTCTAGTATATATTTCCATATATTGGGACTTAAAAAATGGATTCAAAGTGCGTTTCCTTTAATATAATTGGTTTAACCTATTTCATGATAAATTTTAATTATCCATCATCCTAGACATAAATTTAAAAGGAGAAGGCCCATTTTTTATGAATATTTAGGAATTTGGGAGGTTAAATACCATTATTCTAGATCATTTTACTTCAATGGAAGTGACTATTTCTATTTGAAGGATCATATAGAGTTATTCTTAAAAAACATATGTCTTGAATTCTAGGATATTATGTCAAAGAAAAATAACATTTCTAGTGTTTAATTATAAACATTATCTTGTAATGATCATACAATATGTGTATTAAACTAAAAATTTATGAATTTCTTATATTATTAATTATGTAGAAATATTTATAGTTATATTTCATCATGTGAAACTACTTGATCATCTAGAGGACTTTAAAATTCAATCATCAAGGAATTGAAAAGCTGTAGAGAATCATGATTAGCATTCATAGAGATGAGTTTCAATAATTTAGAATGACTAATCAAGATAGAATCAATGATATTTACAATAAATTAACCAAAATTATAAGAAACAAGGTTACACTTGAAGAGATAGTGAAGTATGAGGTCCCTATCAAAATATTACTTTGATATTTAACCAGAAGGTGGCATTCAATGAATGTTCCAATTGAAGAGAGTGAGGATTTTATTGACTATTCAAGATATGGGCTGATAGGATACCTTATTTAGTAAAATCCAAAAATGTAGAATTAAAATTTTTATGGTCATGATTAAAGGAAAGGTATAAAATTAAAATGTAATATAAACTTTATTGCTAATTCATCTAATTATGAGTTTTAGACAACTGAGAAATATGAAATTGAAAATTTCACTAGAGTTTGAAAGTACATATAATGAATGAGGGGTTTTTAGAAGTGTCCAAAAAGAGATAATATGAAGGATGAAATAAAAGGAAGTTAAAGATGTAAATGTATTAAATATGATGTTTCTGAATTATTATTCTATGAGTATAGTAAAAAAGGGTATATAAAATCTGACTATCCAAAATTAATGCAACAAGGGAATGACAACCAAAACAAGAAGGAACTAAAAATGGAATATCATGCTAGATAAACTATATATAAGAGTTAGACACCAACAGTAATGGTTCTGAGTGTTTAAAGGAATCAGAAAATTTTGGATTGATGGAAATAATAAAGAATGAAGTAGTCACTATTACAGATTGAAGTTCTAGTTTTCAGTATAATATTTAAAATGAATTTATTAAATTAAATAAACAAAATGAAAAGGTTCAAAATGATATTTTGAGAATGGTCAAATTGTATAGAGAACTAAAAAGATAAAATAAGAAAGATAAATAATATAAAAATGTTTGTGATTATGAACTAATTAATCATTAATATGAGAATACATAAATAAAATATTACATATCAAAAATCAATGAAGAACATTATAATAGATTTAAATTTATTATTTATGAATTAGATATAATTTAAATGGAATGTATGATGATTAAACATGAAAATAATAAACTAAAAAATATATGATCATGTCATGCTATGAAAATTTGTGATTACCTAAAATTTATTCAAAAAAAGAATAAAAATATTAAAAGGAAAATAAATAAAATAAAATAAACCCCATCAATTTTTGTTCAAGTAAAAGAAAAATTTGATAAGATTATTTATTTGAATAAATATAATAAATAAAAAAATATATTTGGGTATAATAGACATATTTTTAATATGTACAAACTATTTTCTTAAAATTAGTAAAGGAAATGATTCAAATATTACTTTCTTTAGATTAAATCTCAAAGGGAATTATCAAAATGAATGATATTTAAGATTTAATCAATCAATAAACCATACGACTATTTTTATATCTACTAATATGTCATTTTTATTACATTTTTATAAATGAATTAAATTTTTATATCTTTCTAAAAGTTGTATTAATAATCCTATTGGACCAAAAAATATCTTCGGTACCATAAAAATTATATATATAATCTGTTTTATCAGAAAACTACCTCAAATGACATAAAGATAAATGATACATGGAAAATGGGTTATCTAGAAACATAAATAGAAAACCCCTATATTACTCACTTTTAATTCTTGTAATGGTGGTATTGTGACTTTCAATGACAACTCTAAAGGAATGGTCAATGTTTTTCAAGAATTAGGAACATTAAAATCAACTATAATTTCAAAATTACTGTATATAGATGGATTAAAACACAATTTAGTTTGTCTATCACAACATTGTCATGTTGGAATGATAGTAAAGTTGAAAAATTATTATTCTGTTAATTTATAAAGATAATACCTTTTTATTTTATCCCTATAGAAAATATGTACTATATATATTTTTTAGAACTAACCAAGTATAATGTAATGTGATAAAATGTTATAGAAATAGACCACATTATTTAGAACATACGGATTGTACATTTCATCTTTTGATACTGTATAAGTTACCAAAACATAAAAAGGTTTTTTAAATTCATAAATTAAATGCTAATATGTTTTTTGTATGTGATTCTTAACTAACGGGTAAGGATCACAATGGGTGATTTAGATTTTTTACATGGTTAACACTACAAAATTCTTAGAACTACTTCACCTTGATTTATTTGGACCCATGAGAACATCAATTTTATGTACTAAGATATATATTTATTTAATTATTGATGATTTTAGTAGATTCACTTTGACTCTTTACTTATTCAATAAAATTGAAAACATGAATACGTTTATTAAATTATGTAAATAAATCCAAAATCAAAAAGGTTATTTAATAACATGAATTATATATGAAAAGGTGTATAATTTGTTCAACTTATATTTTGAGAATTTTTTCAAGATAATATATATTTCCATAATTTTTACGCCCCAAGAACACCACATAAATTATTTTTTTAACAGAATAATAGAACAATTTACGAAATGGAATGAGAAATGATTAATGAATTCAACATACCAAAATATTTTTGGGATGAATCTGTTAAAATTTATTTCTATATCTTTAATAGTTTTTACATTATTCCCTTGTTAAATAAAACACCTTATGAACTGTTTAAATTATAGAATCCTAAGACCATTTACTTTGTAGTCTCTAGTTTTAGAGTTTATATTTTTAATACTAACAATAATCCAGACAAATATTATGCTAAATGTGATGAGGTAATTTTTATAAGATATTCAAATAATAGTATTCTTCTAGGGTATTTAACATGAAAAAAATATCCATGTAAGAATCTATGCATGTAACATTAATTTAAAATAATGAAACTCAAATTATTGTTTTAGTTGATTCTTATGACTAATTTAAAGGTTTAAATTTTGATGAATATAAACTTGAAAATTTAAATGCAACAGTTGAGGGGGTCATATCTCTTCTCAATATGATCTTATGAATAATATAACACCAAGAGACCATTCTTATGAAAATTTAATTGTAAATGTTGAATCAAGAATAAAAATTTGAAAATCTATTTTCAATTTTTTCAAAACTGAAAATTTGATTCTAATTTTGTACCTATTAATATTAAATGATATTTAAAATATTCATATAGGATAAATTGTATACTTTATTTACAAAACCAATTTGATAATAATAAATTATGTTATCTAGTTGAATTACCTAAAATGATATATTTATATGAAATAAATTAATTTTTTGAAATTAAATAGATGAGTTCAGTAATATTGTTAGAAATAAGGCTTGATTAGTTTATAAAGGATATTTATAATAATAATTAATTGAGTTTGAATATTCATTTTCATAAGTTTATAGTGTATAATCTATTATGATTTTATTGTAATTTTAATTTATTTTCGAAATTTAAAACTATTTCAATTGGATGTAATTTTTTTTTTAGTTTTGTAAATTCGTAAGAGGTATAAGTAAATCAACCCCCTAGTTTCGAAAATGATGAATTTCAAAACCATTTTCAAAATATAAAAATAATTATATGGTCAAATGAAATCTAAAAAATTTGGGGATGAAAGGAAAAAAATATTTTTATTTCAAAATTATTTTGATTTAAGGAAGTTTGATCCATCTCTATTTAGGAAGAATGTATCTACTAATATTTTAATTAAATAAATATATATTGATGATATTTTATTTAGATATAGTAATTATTTATATACTAATGTGTTTTCCAAAATTTTGAGAAATGAATTTGATATTTTTTAAATAGTGGAGTTAAAAAAATTATTGGACTTGAAATTTTACGAAAAAATGATATATTTCTATGTCAATAAAAATATAATAAAAATTTAATTAAAATTTAATATTGATTCATGTAAGGGTTTGGATGTATCTGGAATATATGTTAGTGATACTTTATACAAAATAATGATTGGAATCCAACTATATCTAACTCTATCAAGGCCTGATCTCGTGTTTGATGCTGGTATATATGTTATATATCATTCTATCCCAAAAGTGATAAATTTTAAGTATGTTAGTACTGTAATTAAATGTCTTAAATGAACATTCAATAGTCATTTTTTTACTCCATTCAATTTTTTTAATCTATTATAATTTATGATACCGACTATAGAGGATATAGATGTGAAAAGAAGAGAACATTAGGTATTTTTCACTTTTTAGGTAAATGCTTAATTTCATAGATTTATAAAAAGAAATTTTCAGTTGTGTTGTCCACGATTGATAATGAGTACATTTTTTCTTCTAATTGTAATTCTCAAGGCCTCTGGGTAAAACAAACACATTGTGAATATAATGTTTACTTTGATAAAATAATAATATTTTTTTGATAAATATTCTACAATTTCTATGTGAAAAACTCTTTATTTCATTATAGTTCTATTAATATATATATTATATTTAATATCATAATACATCATGTAACTAATGGTTAAATTATTTTAGAATACGTTCCTATAGAAAACCAAGAAGTATAAAAATTTACTAGAGGTCTAGATTTTTTGATATTTGAAAAACTATAACTTAAACAGGGTGTAGTGGAAGTTAAATTTTAGAGATCATGTTAAACTATTAATTAATTTTTTACTTATCTATTTTTCGAATTTAATGAAATCGTTGTGAGTTATCCCTTGTTTAATTTTATGTATCTATTTTTTCATAATTTTTCCTTATTATTTTGGATAAATTTCAAAAAGGGGGAGATATTTTGTGAGATATTTGGGACCAAATTAGGAAAAATATTTTGGGTCTTCAAATTTTCGATTTCATAAAAAAAATTAAGTTTTGTTTTGATTTTTAAATTTTCCAAAAGTGGGAGATTTTTTTCAAAATGTATTTTTGTGATTAATTGTTTTGATAAATTTTAATTCCCTATTCTTTAATTATATATTAAAATTTTATTTTTTATAAATATTTATTCTTATGGAATTATGGAAACAAAATTATCATAATATTTTGGAAGTATTGTTTAATTTTTTAGATTCAGTTCTATAGAGACAACTTATATATACATTATGATTATCTATATTCATAGTTTTTAATATTAATAAAAATTATATCCCATCATGATTTTTATTCTACATAACATAGTATGTGATAATTTCCTAGGAGTGGTTGTTACAGTAAAATGTCACAGCGGTTCTCCACTAGGATGAGAACCCAGATGCACCCTGACAGTATTCATAAATATTTTATCTATGGTAGAATGATATCATCTGAGTTAAACAAATGATACATGTTATCCAAGGTAGATAATCTAAGGACATTGAAGCTCCTTCTCATGGTGTCCGCCCTTGGTGATATATAGTGGGAGATATTAGGAGAACGAGACCTGCTAGTAGGAAATCCACATTTATTTGTGTCATTGGATGTTCTAATATATATTTTTTTATATTGACACTTATAAATTTATATTATTATTAATTAGTATTATAATTCATGTAATTTGATGTATTGTCAGAAACTGTGATGACATATAGTCACGGTGAGTTAGGATATGTTGTGTCTGCCATGTGTAATTTTTCATTAATGAATTAAATTTCAAATTATTTTTCTTTATTGTTATTTAATTGTAAAGACCTAGATATTCCATGTAATTTTTCTATTTATATGGAAATATTCGAGTCTCTAGTTTCTGACGGTACATGATTCTGAGGCCTGAAGTTCCTGAAATGTTTATCTAGAGTTTCATAAGTACTTTCAGTAAGCGTGTGAGTGAGTTTTTGTAACATTTGAACTGGTGATCAGAATTAAAATCTAAGGGCAATGTTGAACTCGCAACATCGATATTCACTTAAGGAGACCTTCAAATCGACCATAGTAGGTCGATGTTGGTTTTTAGTTTTCCCACTTTTCTTGCGAGAAGATAAAATAAACTAGAATTATATTTTTTATGAACATTTATCCTGTGAATTTTTTTTTGTGGTGGGGACCACCCGAGCATGAAAAATCCATTTTAACATTTTGTGGTGGGGACCACCTGACCAATTGAACTCCATATTTAATGAGCATCTAACCCATAGACTTCTTCCAAATTTACTATGACAACGTAAAATTAATTAATGTGCCAAATATAATTAAATTAATAAAATTAAATTAATACTTTGGATCCTCATTTTCTTTAGTTTGGGGAATGTGTTGGAAAAGGGAGAATTGGGGGATAGATTTGAAGAACTATTCTTCTCCGATGAACTTTTCTCCAACGATGAACTCTATAGAAGGATCTCAAATGGGGAACATCTTCAATGATGAAGAACCGACATCCATCTCTCCCTCTCCTCATGGATATCAACAAACTTTCAAGGTATGAATTTTTGCTTTTGTATCCCACTTACCCCGTTCTTTTCATTCTTCTGTATTTAAGAATAACTATGCTAATTTATACCGGTCAAACACAGAGAGTGTGGGCCAAACGAAGGCAGCCTGAACTCTCTACAACCCTTTCTGATTTGGGTGTTCTTCACAGCTTGATTTCAGGTTGATTGATTTCCCACTGTGGTGGTATTGAATCAATGATGACGTCCTGACATGAGTGTGGGAGTCCTTGGAATGAAAAAGGGGCCATCGGGGGGCGCCCGGTGACTTGAGGAATGTCGATAGTGACCGGTGTCGGTGACTGGAACCAGAAGGGCTTGGGAGTGACGGTCGACACTCCGACTAGCCACGATGATGGTGACGGTGCGACCACGCCGCTAGAGGAGGGTCACAGCCTGTCGGCTGCAGTGGAGCAAGGTTAGCAGCTGGTGCATGACCGGCCACCTGAATGAGGGTGGTAGTGATCGTCTGCACCCCTGGGAGTGCAGGGGTGGGGAAACAAGGCTGCAGTGGTGAAGGAGGGGCGGATGGCTCACTACCGACCGCCGGTGGTGGCGCGGCGTGTGACTGGGTTAAACAGGTGGGCTGGTCATCCAGGTTTTTGGGTAGCCGAGCGGGACCTCGAGTCCCGCCTGCCAGCCGGTCGGTCACCCAAACCAAACGGCTAGGATGTTTGGGGTACCCGGGGCCGCCTTCTACATGGGTGACGGTGAGGGAGGACACCACCGCGGGGCCACCCAGCCGTGGGCTTTCCATTAGGATAGTCTGGACCAAGTGGGCCAAGAATGATCCCACGGGTTGTGTCAGACCCAGGTCCGGACTTGGGTCGGGCCAGGTCGACCCGAACCGAATCAGGTTGGCTCGGGCTGGGTCTGACCGGACCCAGACTAGCTTCGACCCCTTTCCACTCTTTCTACTATAAGATGAGCTATGGACATACATTTGATGAACCTTCTACGGTGTCAAAATCCTTGGATCGAGGTTTTACTTTTGGTATACCGCACATGAGTTTTGGATAATGTTGGGGTATGAGAGGGTTGGATCAAACACAAATCCAACCCGGACCTCGGGACTAAAAGGCCAATAACTTACAGACCGGACGCTCGATTGACACACCGTTAATTGCGTTGAGACCCATATTACGTAGAGGTCCTATGAGATACTTCATCATGATACTTAGTGGTAGTTGGAGTATCAACCTATGGCTTTAGGGGAGGAACCTCCTGGAATAAAGCGAGCTTAGTGGGGTAACCCTGTAGCTGGCTATAACATGAGAAAGGGATCATACGTTGGTCTGTGTTTTGGGATCGTACATGGGTCTATGTTCCAAGATCCCACATGGATCCACTTGAGGAATCTATTTGGGAATATTCTATGATCCTATGTGGGTATGTTGTACTAGGATCCTATGTGGGTCTGATGATTTTGGATCTTACGTGGGACTGCCTCTCAATAGTGTAAGATGATTCAGTAGTTACATCTAATCATTGTTACTACCGTACCTAAGTTATACTTGGTGTGAGATGAGTCTTTACCTTTTTTGTATTCATTCCTTCTTATAATTTTTGAGCTTCAGGATTTTGAGTTGAGCCCCATGTTTCCTCATGATTGAGATTGGTATACTTGAAAACTTTGGTATATGTATGGGCATATACCTAAGTAGGGTTTTCAGTTGTTTTCATTTCTTTGTAGTTTATCCTTTATGGTTTTTGTGAGACCTCTAAGGGTCTCAGGTTCCCTACTGAGTATCATTATACTCACCCCTTCACGGGTTATTCCCACACTTGTTTTGTTTGGTGCATACGACCCACAACGATAACTAAAGACAAGGGTACTAGGATAAGAGGTAGCTCAGAGGTGGACCTTAGATGACGCATATCGTAGAGACAACCGTTCGAGAACTATACAAACCCAACATGTAGTATCTTTGGTGGGTTTTTACATGAGTTGTTTGAGTTTTACTTGTACTTTTCAGTTTTCCTGGTACATTCTAGTTGGTCTTGTATTCTGGCCCATTTTACTTACTGTACACACTCTTTTTACTATACAGTTTAATTGTGATCGTATCATGCTTTGTTCTTGGTTTGTGTGAGTTACAGGGTATAAACGCAATGCCTTCACATTTTAGGAAATATGCCTTTTAGTGCTAGTTTCCATCCCCTAGCCAATGGAAGGTGGTCTTGGGGTTGTCACGGCATGGGCCCCGGGGGACTAGTCATGAAAAATTGGTATCAGAGGAGTCAGTTCTACCGTAAAACATTGGACTCTAATCTTCGGATGGAAATATTTTTATGTGTAATTAGTATGGTTTTCAGTTTAAGGAATCTAGTGTTGGTGCGGTGGCTGATATATCCATACACCATGACCGTAACAATTGATTTCTAACTTAGTGCACGAAAACACTGATTGCATGTGTGTTTTGAAATGTTTTCTCTGTGATATATTTGAGTTAGATCACCAAGTATAACTTATTGAATGTGGCACACATGTTTATTATTAGGATGCCTCCATGTAGATAGCCAGCATAGGTTCCAGGTAGAGCATTCAGTGACAACTCATTGAGCGAAGAGGCCCTTGTGCAGGGCCCTTTTTCAGTTGAGGCACTAGCGGAGGCACCAAAAGAACCATTACCTGTTGGGCCACTGATTCCACTATCCCCAGCGATAGAGGGTACATGCTTCTTGAGCACTTTTCTCGAGGTCCAGTGCCAGATTCCACCCAGGTTCAGGGGTGGGACGGACCCACAGATGACTAAGGATTGACTGGTGGCCGTAGTGAGAGTCTTCCAATTAGTAGGGACACCGGCTTATAACATGGTGAACTTTATCACCAGTCTTCTACAGGATGTATCAGGCATATGATGGGGATTGATGATCCAGGTTCACAATGAGGTGAAACTTCTATGGGTAGTCTTTCAGAGCCTGTTTCAGGGAGAGTTTATCCCAGTGACCCTTCGCGTTGTGCGCATACTAGAGTTTCTTCATCTAGAGAAGGGTGGAATGACTGTGGATCAGTACTTAGTGAGGTTCACCAACCACTTGTGCTACTTCACTGCTATGGTGTGTGACCCATTCATCAGGGCCCGGACCTTCGAAAAGGGACTCAAGAGGGAGATCATGGCTTCAATGATTTCACTCACCATCCCGATGCAGGAGGGGGTGTTAGAGTGAGCCCTCTTAGTGAAGAGTTTTCTTGCTGAGCAGTCACAAACATTGGGACCCACCACCGGGCGTCACATAGAAGAGTCTTCCGCAACTAGAAGTAGACAGAAGTCACAGAGGTCCAAGAGTACCATACCTATAGGTATATAACATCATGATTATGGGTCGGTTGTGCGGGGCACCCAGGACAGAGCTAGTAATTCTAAGAGAAGGTTGTGTTATACATGCAGTGGGTAGGGTCACATTGCTTGTGATTGCATGACCCTCCATACGGATGATCATCAGATGGTAGAAAGATCACCCAGGGAGAAACATAGTTTCGACCGAGGAGGTCCGCAAGGATCAGGCAGACATGGCAGAGGAGCCGGTCATCCAGTTGGCGGTGGGTGATGATTTGAGGTGTTACCGCCACCACCACCAGGTGGTCCACCCCGACCACTGGGAGCAGGTGGACAGGGGCGAGCTCATCTCTAGGAATCTATGACCTATGACAGTGATGCTCCAGATATGATACGAGGTACGATCTATGTCTACTCCACCTTAGCTACAGTACTTATAGACAAAGGTTCAAGTCATTATTTTTTTCCATTGCCCATATTTAGAGCTCTAAGATTCTACTGGAGCCATTGAATCGATCCTTATTGTTAGAGACTCCTAAGAGAGAGGATTTGATGATGACGCACTGGTGTCGGTAGTGTGAGCATAGTCTAGGAGTCGAGAGCTTCAGCTGGGATCTCCTAGTACCGGTGTGGCGGCCTTATGACCTCATCTTGAGTATGGATAGGTTATCTATAGTCCATGCTTAGATTGAATGTATTAGGCACAATGTGTGGTGTGTTTTCACATATGGGACAAGGTTTACCTTCACCAGAAAGAAGGGATCCTTTTCAGCAAAGGATGGACTTACCCGAAAGATAGTGCAACTGATCAATCATTAGTTGGCTAGCCTTACCCTCGGAGCAGTTGATGTGGAGAGTTTGATCTATCCTATAGTGGTGGACTAGTACACTGATGTATTCCCTAATTATGTTTCGGGTCTACCTCCTTGTAGAGAGGTGGAATTTTATATTGACTTGTACCACAGGATGGCATCGATATCTACACCAGTGTATCGGATGGATCCTGCAGAGATTTTGAGCCACAAGTACATCTGGAAGACTTACAGGGGAAGGGGTTCATTCGACCCAATGTTTCTCCTTATGAATCCCCGATTTTGTTCACCCGGATGGAGGATGGGAGCTTGAGACTTTGTGTTGACTATCGACGCCTGAACTAGGTGAATGTGAAGAACAAGTACTCACTCCCAATGATTGATGAACTCTTTGATCAGATGAAGGGAGCACAATTCTTCTCGAAGATAGACCTCAGATCAGGCTATCACTAACTCTGAGTACGAGATGATAATGTGCAGAAGATGACTTTCAGATGTCGGTATGACCATTGTGAGTTTTTGGTCATGTCGTTAGGCATGAAAAATTCTCCAGTAGTGGTCATGGGAATCATGAACATGATCATTCATAAATTTATTGATCTCTTTGTAGTAGTCTTCATTGACAACAATTGGATCTACTCAGTTACTGAGAAGGAGCATTCCAATAATTTGAAAATATTTCTTGGACACACTCTGAGAGTACCAGCTTTATAGTAAGCTCTCGAATTGCTAGTTCTAGATTCGAGAGGTTCAATTTCTGGGACATTTCATCTAAGAGGATGGTGTTGTGGTGGATCTAATGATGATTGAGGTGGTACATGCTTGGGAGCCACCTAGGAGTGTGACAGATGTATGGAGTTTTTATGGTTTTTACCGGATACTACCGAAGATTTGTACCAGATTTCTCCAGAGTTTCATCACCCTTATCAGAGTTTACGAAGAAGGGTAAACCATTTGTGTGGTCGGAGAGATTCCATCAAAGTTTTCAGGAGCTAAGGAAGAGTCTGACTAGTGCCCCCCATCTTGAGGATTTTGGAGGAGGGCAATGGGTACATAGTCTGTTGTGACAAATCGGGGACTAGGATTAGATGTGTCATGATGCAGGAGTGAGCAGTTATCACATATGGTTCTCAATAGATGAGATAGCATGAGAAGAATTATGCTTCACATGCCTTTGAGTTATCATTATTGGTCTTCTCTTTGAAGATGGAGTGACACTATCTGATGGTCAAGTGTTTTATGGTCTACTCTGATCACCAGAGTCTTAGTTTTATCTTCTCCTAGAAGGACCTGAACCCCAGACAACAATGTTGGATTGTGTTCCTCTAATAATATGAATTTGAGATAGTCTATAATCCTAGTAAGTGGAATGGTTTAGCATATGAACTCAACAGGAGATATGGTATACTTTTGCTAGGTGAGGCAACAGAGCAGCTGGACACTTTGCAGATATCCTTTTTGAATCGATATGGAGCATATTTTCATTGTTTTCTTACAGTCCCTCCCCCACTCCTTAAGCGAGTCAAGGAGGCTCATCATGGGGACACTAACTACGATTCTCTATGTTCTCAGATATCCATAGGATAAGCACCTGTTGGATTTTTTGAATATGGGGAGCACATCATCTTCATCAGAAGATGTACCATGGTACCATTGTGTCTTCAGGGGGAAGTGTTGAAGGAGTTCCACGCATCCCCTCTAGCGGTACATCCAGGAGTGGAGATGATGTACCAGGACCTCAGATGACAGCTCTTGTGTCCAAGAGTGAATAAATTAGTAGCAGAGTTTGCCTCTTGGTGCATCAGTTGTAAGAAAGTGAAGCCGGAGCATCAGGTACCAGCATGCTTAGTTCAGCCTTTATAGGTCCTAGAGTGGAAGTGGGACATGATATCCATTGACTTTGTGATAAGACATCCACATATATCTGGAGGTCATGATTCTAACTGGGTGATCATCGACCGACTCACTAAGTTGGACCATTTCCAACCGATCACATAACATGGTTCACTAGAGAGCATAAGACGCCTCTATGTGATGGAGATTGTGCGGCTACATTGAGTTCCCATGACGATGGTCTCCGATAGTGATGCACATATAACTTCCTGTCTTCAAAAGGGGTTTTAGGAGGCATTCAAGATGAAACCTCATTTTGGCACCGCCTTCCATCCTCAGATGGATGGAAAAATTGTGAAAACCATTCAGAACCTTGAGGACATGCAATGTGATTGCATCCTTGATTTTTTCCATAGTTTGAAGGATCACATTCCCTTAGTTGAGATCCCATAAAACAATAGTTATCACTCCACTATCAGTATGGCACCATTCTCGGTGTTGTACGGCCGACCCTACAGATCACCTCTGTGATGGACTTACCCAGGGAATTCAGTACTTGTGGAACCAGATATGGTACACGATAGCATAGAGAAGGTGACGATCATCCAGGAAGTGATGAAGAATGCACAAAGTAATAAGAAGTCTTATGCCTATAAAAGATAGATATGTAGGGAGTTTGAAGATGGAGACCATGTATTTATACAGGTCTCACCTCGATGAGGTTTTTGGAGATTTGGTCAGGGAGGAAAGTTATCTATGTGGTTCATCGGACCCATTAATGTCCTCAGTAATGTTGTCCACATGGAATACCACATATCTATTCCACCTCAGCTGCACCAGGTGAGCGACATCTTCCATGTATACCAGCTGAGAAGATACGTGCATGAACCTTCATACGTCATTGACTGGGTTGAGCTTGAGATCGACGATGGGGCGACGTTTTTTTGGAGGTTCTATTGGGGATCGATGATTGAAAGGAGAACGTCATTCATGGGTGATCGATACCTTTGGTACGTGTATGTTTCCAGTATAAGAATCTCTAGGAGAGCACGTGGGAGTAGGAGTCTAAAATTCGTGCTCAGTACCCACACTTGTTTTCCTAGTATTTTTGATGTGGCTTTCGGGGATGAAAATACCTGTGGTGGGTAGAATGTAAAGACCCATACATTCCTTGTTATTTTTTAATTATATAGAAATATTCGAGTCAACATTTTTTATAGTACTTGATTCCGAGGACTAGAGAGCCTGGAATGTTTTTCAGAAGTTTCTTAAGTACATTCAGTAAGCGTGTAAGCGGGTTTTTTTTACTTTTCAACCGGTGGTCGGAATTAAAATATGATGGCACCGTTGAACTTGCAGCACCGATATTTTCTTAAGGAGGCCTTCACCTTAACCGCAGTAGGTCAATGGTGGTTTTTAGATTTCAAACTATTCGGGGCGGAAAATAAAATTATCAAGAATTATTTTATTTTTGAATTTTAATCCTTCGAAAAAAAGACTTTGGTGGTGGGGAAAACCCATGCTTGAAAACTTCATTTTTATATATTGGGGGTGGGGACCAACTGACCCCTTGAAGTCCCTCTTTAATGAAGAGTTAACCTATCGGCTTCCTCCAAATGTAGTATGCCATCATCAACTTAATTAATGTGAAAACTCTAATTAAATTAACAATATTAATTTAATATGTTGGATCGTTATTTTCATTAGTTTTGGGAATGTGTTGGAAAAGGGGGAATTGGGTGAGATCATGGAAAAACTATTATCCTATGACAAACTTTTCACCAACGAAGAACTCCGTCGAAAGATCTCCAATGAGGAATGTCTTCAATGACGAAGAACTGACGTCCGTCTCTCCCTCTCCTCACTGATGTCAGTGAACCTTCATGGTAGGGATTACTACCTTTGTATCCCCCTTACCCCATTATTGTCGTTATTCTTGATTTATGAATAACTATGTCGATTGCTACTATTCGAATGAGGAGAGTGCGGGACAAACGAACACGACCCGTCCTCTCCACAACCCTTCTGGATTTTGGTGTTCTTCACGTCTTGTTTTAGGGTTGAGATATTTCTAAAATTGGGGGTATTGAATTGATGGAGACATCCCAAGATGTGTTTGGGAGTCTTCGGAATGAATAATGTTCCCCCAGGGTGCACCCGGTGACCCGACGAACGTCGCTGGCGAACGGTGCCGGCGACTGCCGCTGAAAGTGCTCAAGAGCGGTGGCCAAAACTCCGGTCAGCAGTGATAATGGTGATGTCATGACCGTATAGCTAGAGGAGGGCCACGTAGGAGTTAGGGTGGTGGTCGGTGCACGCCCGACCATGTGAAGGGGGTGGCGGCGCACGTCCATGCCGTCGGGCGTGCATGGGCCATGACACGAGGCCACAATGGAGAGGGAGAGTCTACTTGCTCCCGGTCGGCCACCAATGGTGTCACGAAACGCCACCACGCCACGTAAGAGGGCTGGCCGTTTGGCCAGCTGGGGAGCTGAGCAGGACACCGGGTCCCGCATGCTAGCTACCAGTGCCAAGTGGTGCCATCCGATTGGCCACCCAACCTGAACGACTGGGTTGTTCAGGGTACCCAGGGGGAACCTTCCTCTTTGGTGGTGTCTAGGGAAGATCCCACCACAGGGCCACCCAGCCACAGGTCAACCAGTGGGTTGGGTCAGATCTTGTGGTTTGGGTCGGACCCAGGGCCGGACCCAGGCTGAGTCGGGTCGATTCGAACCGGATTGGGTCGGCCCAGGCCGGGTCGGACCGGACCCAGACCAACTTCGACCCCTTTTCGCTCTTTGAGCTTTAACATGAGCTAAGAGCGTCCGTTTGACTAACCGTCTACAGAACCAGAAACCTTGGCTCGATACGCTCCATTTGGTATACCCCACATGATTTTTGGATAATGTTGGGGTACAGTTGGGTTGGATCGAACAAGAATCCAACCGGGCCCTCGGGACTAAATGGCCATAACATACAGACCGGGCATCCGATTGACGCATCGTCTATTGCGTTGAGACCCCTTTTACATGGTGGTCCTATGGGATTCTTATTCATGGGAATTCATGGCAGTTGGAGTGTCAACATGTGGCTTGAGCAGAGGACCCTACCAAAATCAAGCGAGCATAGTGCGGGAACCCTGTAGCTGGCTGTAACATGAGAAAGGGATTCTACCCGAGTCTGTGATTTGGGATACTATGAGGGTATGTATTCAAGGATCCCATAGGGATCCACCATAGGAATCCACGTGGGACTACTCTAGGATCTTACGTGGGTCTTCTGTACTAGGATCCTATGCGGGTATGCTGTACTAGGATCCTACATGGGTATGATGATTTAAGATCCTACGTGGGTTTGCCTCTCAAAAGAGTAAGATGATTCAGTAGTTACATCTAATCATTTTTACTACCATACCTACATTATAATTGGTTTGATCTGAGTCTTTACCTTTGTGGTATTCCTTCAATCGTGAAATATTTGAGCTTTGGGATTTTGAGTTGGGCCATGTGATTCCTCATGATTGAGATTTGTATACTCGACAACTTAGGTATATGTTTGGGAATATACGTATGTAGGGTTGTTAGTTGTTTTCATTCTTTTTGGTTTATCCTTTGTGGATTTTTTGAGACCTTCTAGGGTCTCGGGGTCCCTAATGAGTATCATTATACTCACTCCTATATGGGCTACACCCGCACCTTTTTGTGTTTGGTACAGACGACAAACAATACTAACTGAGGGCGTGGGTACCCGGACTATAGGTAGCTTGGAGGTGGAACTTAGAAGAGGCGTACCGCAGAGAAGACTGTTCGAGAGATGTACCTACCCTTCATGTAGGATCCTTGGTGGGTGTTCACATGATTTGTGTCAGTTTTACTTGTACTTTTCAGTTTTCCTTGTACATTCCAGTTGGGCTTGTATTCTGGCCCCTTTTACTTATTGTACACACTCTTTTTTACTATACAGTTTACTTGTGTTCGTATCTTCATGTGTTCTTGGTTTGTGTGATTTACAAGATATAAAGGCAATGCGTTCATGTTTTAGGAAATACCCTTTTCAGTGCTAGTTGCCAGCCCCAGGCCTATGCAAGGGAGGCTTGGGGTAGTCATGACACAAGCCTCGGGGGAAAGGTCAGGACATTAATAGAAATGTATATCTTAGTTGCATTTATGGAAATGATATATCTTAAATAAATCCATGGATATGGTGTTATGTAGGCCGGTTTTATTTCTAGTAATTCAATGAAAAAAGAAAATGAGCACATTGTTAGATGGAAATATTGTGCAACCTGCTTGATTAGATTAATCCTGACAAATGGATTATATTATAGAGTGAGAGTCTATTTAAGGTATTAATTTTTTTAACTAACTTCGTTCTCAATGGGTGACTTGGAATGTTTCTAGATTCTATCCTTGGACTTCTGACTACTTCGCCTATGCCACTAAGAAATTGGCCTACAGAATCACACACAATGTGTATCCAGAATATCAATTAAATAATATATTATTAATTATTATTTAACAAGTTGAATAAATATTATTCATACAGATGGTTTAGAAATTATTCATTAATACTTGATCACATATATTACATCACTAGTTATTCGATAGAATATTATGTGAGCAGAATATTTAATAAATATTTATTTTTTATTCAGCAAATATAACATATATTTATTTATTGGATAATAATGTGAGAATATTTATTTAATAAATAACTATACATTTTTCAAGGCTTGATAAATATTTTAGAAGAATGAAGGACAAATTTTATTGGTCTGGTGAAAAATAATATATATATTGAAAATTATTTGAATAAATAATATTTAATTTTAATTCCCAAGTTAAGTGAAAATTGAGAAATAATAATATTCTTATTATTAATATGGACATTGGGTTTTTAAATGGGTCAACTAAAAAATAAATGGGACTTGTGCAATTTTTATTTGTAACTATAGTGATATATTAACCCAATTATAATATTTTCAAAGATATATAATTGATTTTATTGATTGTGAACGATGAATCTAGATAATCCTATTGAAACCCAAGACACATCCCTTCTCCAAGAACACTCCCAAGAATAGAGAGAAATATTCCTCATCCTCCCACTCATGATTCTATAGATATCATGGATAATTCATTAGAAGTGATTCTCCTAGTGATCAATGTTGAAAGAAATAAGCAATAGGATCTTCCATGATATCACCCATAGATTCTTATGGGGATAAATGTAGATTTTTGGAACATGTATGGAACACTTCTAGAGAGAATCTGCTCTTGATTCCTTCAATGGAACAATGGTACACTGTAGATCTATTATCAAATACATCAATAAGAAATAATTATCATAAGATAATTATTAATTAATGAAATTTATTATAAATAATACTTGATGACCATAAGCTTTGTTCTGGAATTCTATCCCTTTCCAGTTTTTTATTTCATTCAATTCCCTTGATCATGATATTTATCATTGTGTAAATATCATATTGATCATCAATCAAGGAAAAAATAAATGTTAAGAATAACACATCATTCACATTCACCATGCCCAGAACATATAGGTGTTATTAGAGTGGTTACATAATTATTAATAATTATTTAAATATTTTTGATTGGTTTAAATAGATTCTATTTACCTTTTCAATTCAGGTATAATCTTTATTTAACCCAAATTGTGAGATCTACATATTCCTCACTTTTTTATCTTAGATCTAATAAAATTTATTAATTATATTTAAAATATAAAATATAAGATCTCATACAAAGTTGATGGGGATTATGGTAGGATAACAGAAGAGTACATGTTGTGTATATAGGATTACCCTCTCAGTACCTAGGGTTACACAATGTGTACTAGTATTATATGAGGAACGAATTAATTTAGAATTAATTCATCCAAATCTATATTTTTCATTGTAAAAAAAATCCTTTTTACGGGTTACCATTAACTATATAAAAAAATAGAAAAAGAAATTCAAAAATACCAAATTTGCAGTAAACAGACATTCAGGTTTTCATTTCACATTTTCAAAAATCATAATTAGAGCAAAATCATGACCAAGCCTTGCATCCACCTCATATTTCACAACCACATCGATCCATGATCCCTATCATCATGCGTCTTTATTTTCACATCAGTGGAGGTCGATGGTGAGACCATCCACCAAAATTTTCATCTTCATCAACCCATCATCATTAGGTCGTCACTCACCCCGATCGTCATCACCATCAGTATGAAACACCACCATCGACATCATAACCTATTATCATCCAATAAAGGACATCGCAATTGAGAAATTTATTATCGTCGCTAGAAAATTACTCATCACAGAGTCCCAGAATGACAAATCATGTCATCATCATCTTACAATTTCCATAATCTAATAGTCACGCCACCAACAACCACCAATAGATAATGAAACAACCCTTACAGAACACATAACTGGTTTTTTTAGATATAGGGGTTTTTTAATTAAAGGTGGTAGGGTTCAATTTAATTAGGGAGAGGGGTTTTTCTAGTGCCACTTCAAGTGGCACTGGCTAAATTAGAGGGAGAGCGCCACTTGAAGTGGCGCTCAATCCCTTCCCCCTTTCATCCCCCAACCCCAATATGTATATATATAATTTAATTTTTATAATAAATATAATTAAAAAAATATATAAGTATATATTTATATTTATTATATTTATTATAATTATAGATTATATATTAATTTTTTTATAATTATATATTTATTATATTTATATTTATTATATTTATAATTATACATTAATTATATATGTTTTTTTATAATTATATAGTTTTTATATTTATAATTATATATTTATTATAAAAATTATAATTATTATAATTAGAATTATATAAATATAATAAATTTAAAATTATAATTATATAATTATAATAAGTTTTTAATTATAAATATAATAAATATAATAAATATATAATTATGATTAATATAAAATAATAAAATATATATAAATACAATAATTATATAATATTTAATGAAAATTATTTATATAAATATAAGTAATTTTTGTACTGTTCAATTATATATATATATATAAATTTAATATAGTTAATTTATTTATTTAAATAATTTTATATAATTTATAATTTTATAAATACTTATATATAAATAAATCTCATATTTAAAATTTATAATTTTATATATAAATAAACATTATTAATATTATTTATATCTATATAAATACGCCTTAATGAATCTTATATAATTATTGTAATAACATATTTGTAATAATTATGTAATTATTATAATCATATATTTATTATATTTTTAATTATATATTTATTATAATCATTATAATATTATATATTTATTATTATATATTTATTAAAATTTTATATATATATATATATATATATATGTTTATCAATAATTATATATAATTATATATTTATAAATATTTAAATAACTATATATATTTATTATATTTATAATTATATATAAATAATCCTTATATTTAAAATTTATACATTTATATATAATAAACATTATTAAATTTACTATAATTATTATAATAATAATTTAATAGGGTTTATTTCTATAAATATAAATAAACATTATTTATAAATTTATATATAAATAATTATTAAAAGCATATATTTATTATATTTATAATTATAAATTAATATTTATATAAATAATTGTCATTAAGCCTTATATAATTAATGTAATTACATATTTACATTAATTATGTAATATTTATAATCATATAATTATATGTTTATATATTATATATTTATATATTTATTATTTATTATATTTATAATTATATATTTATTATATGTATAATTATATAATTATTACAATGATATAATTATTATAATGATCAATTTATTATAATAAAATATTTATTATAATTATATATTAAATAGATAATTATAATATAGATAATTATAATTATATTAAATATATATTTACAATTAATAAAATATAATTATGTATTTATTTAATTTATTAATTTATATTTATTATAATTGTAATTATATATTTATTATAATTATATATATATTATAATTATATATATATTATAATTATATATATATTATAATTATATAATTATTATATTTATAATTATATATTTATTTTATTTCAATATTTCATATATTTATATATTTAAAATAATTCGACATTTATTATAATTAGATATTAATTATAATTATGGATTTTTTATATTTATAAATATATAAATTATTATAATATTATATTTATTATATTTATATATTTATTTTATTATACATTTATTATAAATAAATATTTATTATAAATAAATAATTATATATAATTATATATAAGTTTATAAATATATAATTATAAATATAATAAATATCTGTAATTATTTATAAATTTATAAATATATAATTATATATAATTATTTTTAAATTTATAAATATATAATTATAAATATAATAAATATATAAAAATAAATATATAATATTATAATTATTATAATAAATATATAATGATAAATATAATAAATATACGATTATAATTATATAATTATAATAAATATGTAATTACAATTATTATAAAAAATTTAATACGGTTTATTTATATTGATATAAATAATTTTAATAACGTTTATTTATATATAAATTTATAAATTTTAAATACAAGTTTTATTTATATATAATTATTTATATATATTATAAATATATAATTATAAGTAATATATATATATATAATTATTTATAAATTATTAAGTATATAATTATATATAATTATTGATAAATTTATAAATATATAATTATAAATATAATAAATATATAATAAGAAATATATAATATTATAATGATTATAATAAATATATAATTTTAAATACAATGATATATGATAATAAAAATTACATAATTATAATAAATATGTATTTTCAATAATTATATAAGATTTAATAATATAAATAATTTTAATAATGTATATTTATATATAAATTTATAAAATTAAATATAAGATTTATTTATATATAAGTGTTTATAAATTTATATTTTACATAAAATTACTTAAATACATAACTTATCAATTTTAAAATTATTTATAAATATATACACAGACACACACATATATATATAAACATTAATAAAATTATTTATATTTATTGAAATAAAAATTATTAAATCCTATATAATTATTGTAATTATATTTATTATTATTATTATATATTTATCATAATTATATATTTATTATAATTATTATATTTATAATTATAAATTTATTATAGTTATATAATTTTAATTATAAATTTATTATAATTATATAATTCTAATTATAATAATTATAATTTTTATAAAAAATTTATAATTATAAATATAATAACTATATAATTATAAAAAATATATATATATAATAAATGTATAATTATAAATATAAAAAATATAAATATAATAAATATATACTTATAAAGAAAATTAATATATAATTATAATTATAATAAATACAATAAATATAAATATATAATTATATATTTATTGAATTTGTTTTTATAATTATATTTATTATAATAAATAAATTATATATTTGTATATGTATATATATGGGGGTTGGGGGCTGAAGGGGGGAAGGGATTGAGCAAAACTTCAAGTGGTTCTCTCCCTCAAATTTAGCCAGCACCACTTCAAGTGGCGCTGGAAAAACCCCTCTCCCTAATTAAATTGAACCCTACCCGCTTTAATTAAAAAGCCCTTTTAACTAAATTTTCCAGACATACCTCCCTCCAGGAAGAATACCAAATATGGACAAGTAAAAATGAGGAATATACCCAAATGTAAAACGGAAAAATAGGAACCTGGGAATAAAAACTGAAAAACAAGAATGGAAGGGGTTGAAACCACAAACGAACTAGGAAAAAGGGATATCAAATAATGAAATTTTAGAGAAGAAACCCTAATGTGATGCACCATGACTGCTTAATTACATAGCCCAAAACCTCTGTGAATCTGTTGCTCAATATCCAACCTAGTAACGAGTGGTGGAACACTAGGTCAGAGCATGGTTGAGGAAGAAAATGATCAAGCTGTGCAAAAAAATCAATCTGACACTCATAACACTTGGAACCCCATCGTCCTCTGAACCCCAATGCCTAAAGCCTATTTGTTATCACTACACCATCTCCAGCTAGGTTAGGCACAAATTAAATTGAGGCCAGAGTAGTGATATGGCTGTAGAGGTATTCCATAGGACAAACAGTCAACAGGGTTACCATGGGTGACATGTTAGAAAACCCACAATGGTGAGCACCCTAGGGATGGAGAGAAATATAAATTTCATATATCTGGCTTGTGCACATTATATACAACATCCAAATTTCCTTGGATTAAAATTGATTTATTATAATGTCTAGAGATTATCGACATCTTCTTTCATGTGGTCATTTAGTTGACAGAACACACCATATGATGGGTTTAAATATATATTAATATTTTGTATGATTTATTCACAATGTTCTAATTTTCATATCCTATGTTTGTGTTGTATTAAAATAATTATTTTGTGTACATTGAACCATAACACGTGATCAAAAAATCTATAATGCATGTCAGGAAAGAATGTACTAAATCACGTGTGCCACATGTCACAAGAATAAATAGAATATGAGTATAGTAAATGTTGTGTAGCTTGGATGGGTACTCACCATGATGCTTCCAAAGTACATATTTGTACACAGTTCATTTTAAATAAATTTATCTATTTATTTTAAAAATTATATGGATAAAATATCAAGTAAATTTGGATGACAATTAAGAATAAATAATTGATTAATTAAGAGATGGTAATTAATTCATCTATGTACAATTTATCTTAATTAATAATGATTGAAATAGAATGTTAATTTTATTAAATGTGTAATTTCTTTCAAACATGTGGGTGGTCATGAGAATAGACCAAATCATTTTTTATTGGATTCATTTATTTTATTATTAATTAAAATTGTTGGCTCACATGTCATCTCTTATACCATTATGTAAGAGACCGTGTTCTAATAGTTTTTGTATACAAACCATTTATTTTATTCACATTCATGGGATAAAAATAATATGAAATTGATTGAAATCCCATGTCAGTGTAGGAGGATCAATTTTGGAACTTAGTATAAAAAAATCCCAGAGAGATGCCTAGGTGGACAGGTGGAATATTGTAACATGAACCTTAATTGATTCGAGGACCATTTCCACTAGGTCGACGGTAAGTTTATTATATTATAGTTAAACTATCCTTAATTAAATGCTCATCACCATACAAATTTATTAATTTATTTCTGTCAAGTTGTCTAATTATTTAATTATAGATGTTTTGTTGTGATCACATTGATTAATGAATTAACATGTATAAATGATAGATCTAAAATAAATTGTTTTATGAGTAAAATTTATCTATGACGTGGTTAATCACTTATGTAAATATACTTATTATTAACAAGGTTGTAACAATGATAATAATTGAAAATTTATATATAAATTGACAAAATCAATAAATAATTTAAATTATGTTTGTACTGACTTCAGCTACTTCAATTAAAATAAAACCAAAGTTCAAAGTAAAAGACAAGCCAATGTTAGGGTAATTTCAATTATTGAGGAATTTTAACATGATGTTTTGGGTTAAATTAACTTATTTCATATCATGGATTATTTAAAAAATTAATACATAGCTCCACTAAGAGGCAATATTTGATGAAATCCAATTTAAGGATATTAGGATTAGGGATTCCACTCAACAGATCAAGGAATTGGGAGTTAATGAATTTGTAATTTAGAATTACTAATTAAAACCATTTATCTGTTTTAAGTAACCATTTTTGGAGTAATAATAAGGGTAATGTAGATCATTTCCACTATAATGTATAAGAAACATCCTATTCTAAAGCCAATGGCGAGTTCTACTAGAATTTGATAATATATTGGGAGATTAATGAATATAATTTTGTCGAAATTTTATCAGATAATGTACTAAAATTCTGATCATATTATATGTAAAAAACATAAATAAAAATTACATAAAACGTATCACTAAAACATGTACAATAGAACGATAACATTCTCACTAACACATGTTTCCATGTCTTGAAAAGGATCTCTTATTTTATCCGACTTAATGAATGGAAATTCCATGTGTTGGATGAAACTATTCCTAATATTACTATAAATGAGGTTAGTTGGGAAGTTTTACTCTCGATGAGAAACATTTTAGTGATTCCATAGATGTTCATTGTTTTATGATATCATCCATGACCAATAAGATTTTAAAGAAACATGAGGACATGTATGTGAATAAAATGATGTCTCATATTTGGGGTCTCAATCAAGAGAATGAAATATAAGATAGATACAATAACTATAATTCATTGTTTACTACTAATCATGGAGAGTATGCACCAACTAGGTGTAGAGACCCGAAGCTTGACGTACATGGAAATTACATTACTTTTGCAGAATACTTAATATATAACAAAAACAGACACACGAGGACCGTAATAGTTTAGTGTTTTTGGAAACTCAGAATATTATCTTCGAATCGTGGTGAAAGATCTTTAACATCTCCATTAATGATCTTCCCCTTTTTTTTCTTACCTAAAACATTTGATTAAATCCTGGGGAAGAGAAAACATATAAAGGGTGATCTCAAATGCTCAGTAAGGGAAAACATAGAGAACATAAAACAATCCATAAACATTTGAAAGCAAAAACTTGAACATGAAATTTATACATCAAAATATTGAGAAAAGACATAAATCATGGAAGTACGTAAGGAATATATCATAATGGAACATAAACCATGATAAAATATAATGGGAATAAAACATGTAATTGTGGCAACCATTTAGCACATGTTATGATTTCCATAGTAGCCAAGGCATTGCTGCCAAGACCATCTTAGTGAACAAAACCCCTTTCTGAATCGAGTTCACTCCTCGTTTCAGTCCTGTAACACTGAACTGGATTAACTTACCGTTCCATCCATGTCTATCTCATGAGGTATAAATCTTTACCCAATGAATTGGAGGGATATATAGGTCCCACCCATCTCATTATTAAATCATTATTACTTGTTCCACAAAATAAACATACATCATTCATAATAACCTAATAAATAAAATGGGTTTCATAAACATCATCCCATCATCACAAAATCCATATATAATAAATGGATATCATTTCATAATAAGAAAATTGAAATCATGTAAATAATAGAGACATTATACTTGAAACATACACATATGAAATAATGTCATCTTAGATGAAAATGGTTTTGATAAAACACTTGAAATGGATTCTTGGGGAAAATATCCTTTCTTCTACAAAATCATTTTCTTTTCACAAAAAGTCATGAAATTTTAAAAGAAAAGGATTTTTTTAAAATAGTCATGAAATATTTTGGAGGAATCTTCATGAAAATAAGGCTTTATAAAACAGTAAAAAATCTGTTCGTGCCGTATAAGTTAAAAAAACATTCTTCTCGTACTTTTGCCGGAAAAGTCAAAAAGTAACTCGTAAAAGAATGATTCCATACATACCATGTAGTAAAAGTCCAAAATGGGTAAAATGGAAATTAAAAATACATGAAACCATTTTTATGAAACAAGGACATGGATGAGAACAATAACCCCAGCAAATACTTACGAATAAACAATCTCGGATAAGAACGAGATTGGAAAAGTTATCCCTTACATTAGGTCTGATATGCTTTGTATGGATCCCAAAATCCTATATAATGATTAAAATAATGTCATTTACTTATTACAGAATCATATTCATTGTTATGATATCATATATGGTTCGCTTATGACTTTATATTACCAGTTCTTTTGTAAATTCCATGTTAAAGAGCGTTTTGGGTAAAATCGTTTCATTTGTCATCCGTGTTTTGACTTGTAATTATTCATATGATTACTTAGATCACAATTAATTAATTCCAGAATATAAATCATTATTTATATATAATATATATTTAGAATATACATATATATAATAGATCGATAAATGGAATAAAATACACTGTTCATGGAGACGGTAGGCCGTACATACGCATGAACGCTGTTTTCGTTTCCTTATTGAATTGAATGGAATTATGTATATGACATAAATAAATATATATACATAAATCCAGTAGCATTATTATGTCATATATTTCATGATTACTTATTATATATACTTTATAATCATTCCTGAATTGTTAACACGGAAAACGAATCTCATCGCGTCGTGGAGACAGTAATCCGTACATACGCACGAGCGATGATATCGTTCCCATATTTATTGAATCAAATTGGAGTGAATGATCTAATATATTAGAATCTGTATGATGTTATAGTAATAATATGTATTTATTATTTACACCATTATACCCATCCAAGTAAAGTGGTTATGGAAAAAATATTACACCACCGCGTGGCGACGATATTCCGTACGTACGCACGCGCGGTGATTTCGTTTTCCGTATGATGGATAGAAGGTGAAATGGGGTTTCTTCATATTTATAATAAAATATGAGTATATTATTGATACTAATGTTATTAAAATATAATGAAAAAACTAAATAAGAAGAATTTTAAGAAGAACAAAAATTGAAAGAATCGGTAACAGATTTTACCTCTTCTTTGACACGCCTCATTGAAACCTCATCTTAGGGTACTAAAATTGGTCTTTGAAGAAGGCAAGGACATCTAGTATGTGTCTAGGGAAGTTGAGAAGGTAAATGGGCAGGGTTTGGCCGAGAATAAAGGCTCCAAATTGTGTGAGGAGAAGAGGGAGGAGGTGCCATTTTATAAGGGAGGAGAGGGGCACCTTTGGAAATATTAGAAAATATTAATTTATATTAAATCCCAAACCCACAAAAAAACGTCCAAAATGACTCAAATCCAAATATTAGATGATATATGGTTGTAATATAATCAACCAATAAAATTTAGATAAGTTAGGAATTTGTTTTACACATTATCAACTTGATTTATCCTTATTTATCAATTTTATTTTATTTGTGGTAATAATTTTCTAAATTTTAAATTATTATAAATAATTACATATGTGTTGTGAATTTACCATAATTTGACACTTTATGAAATTTTCGACCGTATTAATTTTAATTTATAATTTTTAAATATTTTTGTGATTTTTAAACAATTTTATAATATGATATTTTTATAAAACATGAATAGTGTCAATATTGACACTATTCATTTATTTGAATTTAAATAAAATATATACAGAAGATATGTTCGAACTAAAAGCTTAAATAGATTCATAAAATGTCATATCTATCTAGAAAATTAGTGAATCACATTAAATAGTTCATATAATATTTATTTTAATATTTTTAAAACCATTTATTTAATATATCTCTTAATAAAATAATTAGTAAAACAATTTTGTGTAATTATTTAATATACTTATTTGATGCATAAAAAATTAAAAATAAAATTCTATGACGAAGATAAATATCAAATATTTTATAATTATAATTTTACCTGAATTTATCATCTTAAAATAACAACATGTAAATTGTTATATTTATTAAATTATGAAGGTGAAAACTTTGGAATCATTTAATGTAAAATATTATAAGTGTCATAATCGCCTTAATAAGGATCCAAATGGTCCAAAATTCATCTATTTGATGATTAGGGTTTATATACACACTACTAAAAAGTTTTTTTCAGATTTTTGGGCCTCTTTATATGTATTACTATTTCAATAAAAACTATATTATTGATTTTTCACTAAATAAAAAATTTCTGCATCATTAATTTATAAGATAATAAGGTAAATGAATAAATCTTAAAAATTAAAAATATATTACCATGATAAATAAAAAAATTTATCTTTCAAATGAGTATTTATAACCAAATTCAAATTCTGTATAAACTTATATTAAGAATACTTTAATTATTAAAGTTGAGTGAGACATATTTCACTTTCCTTTAAATAAAATAAACTAAAGGTCTTAATCACCTCCAAGTGGGTTCTAATGGATTCCATTTAGACCCAAATATGACTTAGGATGAAATATAATCATCCAATTGTATTAAGAAAAGTGTTAGGGTAATTTTATAATATTATATTTACCCTTAATTACCGAATTTACCTTTTACTATGGTGAATAAAATTTACCGTTGGTACTATTCATAAAGCCCAAAAATAAAAAATTAGTCTATTAATATAATTTGGACCAACTGATTCCAAAGATGGAATACATTTTTCCAAATTCAGTACATAGAAGTTCTAGAAATTAAATTAAAATTAATCCCGTTGTCGAATGAAAATGGGTTTTTGTTTAAAACATTGCAAAAGATTGAATTTATTTGACCTACAAATTCAATGTAAAATCAATGCTAATGACATACATTATATTAAATGGTAAAAATATATTCTATTTATACTTTATAACCATTCAATATTATAATTTAACCACATAAATTATTACAATGAAAAAGTTGTTTTTAATTAAAATATAGTGTGTGTTTACTATTCATTAAAGTATGAAAGTTATCAGAAAAATATCATAACTTTATCCAATGTAAATTTTTATATCCTGATTCAAAATAAGAAGTTTATTTTTTAAAATTGAACTTATAAACATTTCAAAAACTATATTTAATGTGGGTGCACCATTACAAGGCGGCAAAACTGTATTTTTTTGAAAAATACTAATTTTTCCCAAAAAATATATTTTGTTCACATACCATGTTCTAGAAAATTTGTAAGATGAAATAATAATGGTATAAAATTCAATATTTAGTTAATACTATTCATATAGGCTATTTCAAAATAATATTATAACCATATATCATTGTTTAGTGAAACCTGATATTGCGAACAACACACACTATCGAGGAAAGTCGCGATTGCGTGTAATGCAAGCCAAGTCAGGGTTGAGTGTTGTTCAAGAATCCTTCATTGTTTTGTATAATAGAATACAACCATATTTCATTTATAAATTGAATATATATATATATATATACACTCAACATTTCGTAGAATGACTATTATAAAATGAACTTGAAATTGTGTGTAACAAAATCTAAGAATAGTGTTGCATATACTGTAAGATAATACGATGTTGCGTATAGCACAAGATAAACTTGTTATATCATAAAACACATGACATTAAAAATAATTTTTCTCATAAAATCTCGGGTTGTTACATTCTACCCCCCTTAAAATGAATTTCGCCCTCGAAATTTGTCGGGATTATAAATGGTTTTCTACTTGAAAGTTTTTTTTAATGGAAACCCACATCATAAAAAGGAATACCAAAACATGACTTTAAAAACTAAAGTATGAAACATAACGGTTAACTAAATTAACTAATCTCTGGGTTTCCACATAGGAGAACATAGGTGAAAATATGGATATGTAAGAGAAATCTAACTGTCATGTTCTGATGGAGAGTGGTAGAGAACATGGCTATAAAAAAAATCCAACAATCACAAAGCCATAAATTTGTGATTATCCAAGGTACCATTTGATTCATCGTATATAAGGAAACTATGACAACATTTTTTTCGTATTAAAGATCATTTCCCTAAAGTTGAAAATTTGAATTAGAAGAAACACTTGCTTGATTTTGGTACAATCTCACTATTGTTCATGCTTTGAACAATTTCTACTTCATCTCTTAAAGAAATAAAGTTGAATCTGTTATTCATGAAGTGTTAACAGATCATGTGATAGAATGATGGGTCATTCCATCTGTTTCAAACAAAAGGTTAGCAAAAGTTATCAGATATACATAAGTCTATCTATGGTGTGGTTAATAATATACGATTCCAAAAATTAACTTATACTTCATATATTATATATCTTAATAAAATAAAACTAGTTTCTATTGACCAAGGACTTTCTGTTGGCCAGTGGTAGGCGATAAAGGCCAGTCGCACATCGGTTGTGGGTTCGATTCCCACAGCTTTGTCCGACGCAATGGGATGTCACCCATCCTGTAGGTTGTACTTATTCTAAAACTACATTACTATAACATCCCATCAAGAATATTGAAAAAATTTCTATCCTTAAACAATACTAACTTATGTCCAACATAATCCATTCCAATATTTAGGCTTATTTAAAACACTTCGGTCCAAGATCATAGTATAAATAAAACAATTACAAGAAAGGTTATCTACCAAGAATGTGAATACAATCATTTATCCCGAATATATCATAAGATATATCTTGTTGGTTGTATTCCCAATACATGAATACCTTAGTCATATATCCTCTTGAAACATAAATTACCATAGAACCTTAGTGAAAACATGAATACTGTGAAAAGGTAACTCTTTCCACATACCAAAATCCCAAAAATTCTATATACTCAAACCATAATATCACTTAGTCCTTATATCAGTCATGAGCTCATGAATACAATCAAACATCTCATTATCTTCTTATCCCTTCATTATGCGCATATGATCTAATTTCCAAAAATATCTGAATAACCTTCCATGGTTACCAGTACCATTCAACATATACATTCAAATACTTTAGGAAAAACAATAGTGTAACAATCCTTAGATGATTCTATATTCTGTAGTACCATACATTATTCTTTATAAACATACAATCATTCCACTAACTTCTTAAACCACTGACTGAGCTTCACCATTTCTTTCATCTCATATTTCATTTGTAGTCTATTCATCATCATCCACATAAATAGTACTCATATGACCATGTTGATTTTCTTCCTGAGATTTTACCTTAGGGCATTGGTTTTCATAATGCCCATACATTCCACATTTAAGACATCTAATCATTGTTGATGTCGTAGCAATACCATTATCCTTGTCTATGGTGTTAACTGAACCTTTTCCTTTGCACTTACTGGATTTGTGTCCTTCTTTTCCACACCCAAAGCATCTTCTAGTTCATTTGAAACAATCTCCCCGATGCCTCTTCCCACATGATTTACATGAGGCTAATTGAACTTTCCTTCCTCTATGATCATCATGAAACTCCATCATTCTCTTATTATCTGTGTCGGGAAACTTACCAAAGTTGAGATTATTGATCATATTATGAGATTTATGATTAGGCATAATAAAGATGTTTGGACTTCCAAATTCAATTTCATTTGGTTTCTCATGATGAATATGATTCCATTGTCTGTTATATCATCTATTATCGTTAATCTTCCTATTTCCAGCCATTTTTTAAAACCCAAAAAGAATAGTGTGAGAGGAAAAAATAATTCTAGGGAAAACAACATAGTAAAGGGGGAGTACACTCAATATCTAACATCTAAGGTTAAATTCTATGATCGTTACCATAGTTCTAGGACTATATCCTATACGTATACTTATCCTTCGGTACATCCCTAGACATACCTTAGAAATATCTCTAGGGATCTCACTAACATTTTCACATCCTAGATTCCAAAGGTTGACTAAACCATTCCCCTTATACCAATAGTAACGGTCTGGAATTACTTCCAATGGACTATAATTGATACCTATCAGGGCACTCCATGGGTGGCTACACCCCCTGGGTGGGACACACCACCATCCCCAGTGGCAACCATTTCCTCATGAAGTCCTTGGGCGGAGAGCCATGATTCGTCCAACGCTCACATGTGAGAGTTCCCAAGGATCATATTCATTCCTACCTCCTTTGACTCTAATACCAACTGTATAGACCCGAATCTTGACGTACATGGACATTACAATACTTTTGTGGAATACTTAATACATAACAAAAACAGACACACAAGGACCGTAATAGTTTAGTGCCTTGGGAAACTTGGAATATTATCTTCTAATCGTGGTGAAATATCTTCAACATATCCATTAATGATCTTACCATTTGATTTCTTACCTAAAACTATTCTTTAAATCCTGGGGAAGAGAAAAAATATAAAGGGTGAGCTCAAATGCTGAGTAAGGGCAAACATAGAGAACATAAAACAGTCCATAAACATTTGAAAGCAAAAACTTGAACATGAAATTTAAACATCAAAATCTTTAGAAAAGACATAAATCATGGAAGTACGTAAGGAATATATCATAATGTAAAATCAACCATGATAACATATAATGGGAATAAAACATGTAATTGTGTCAAACATTCAGCACATGTTATAATTTCCATAGTAGCCAAGGCATTGCTTCCAAGACCATCTTAGTGGACAAAGTCCCTTTCTGAATCGAGTTCACTCCTCGTTTCAGTCCTGTAACACTGAACCAGATTAACTTACGGTTCCATCCATGTCATAATGAAATAATTCTTACTTGTGCCACAAAATAAACATACATCATTCATAATAACCTAATAAATAAAATGGGTTTCATAAAAATCATCCCATCATCACATAATCCATATAAAAGAAATGGATATTATTTCATAATAAGAAAAGTGAAAACATGTAAATCATAGATAAATTATATTTGAAACATACACATATGAAATAATGTCATCATAGATGAATAATGGTTTTGATAAAACTCTTGAAATGGATTCTTAGGGAAAATATAGTTTCTTATTCAAAATCCTATTCTTTTCAAAAAATGTCATGCAATTTTAAAAGAAAAGGATTTTTTGAAAATAATCATGAAATATTTTGGAGTATGATTCATGAAAATAAGGCTTTATAAAACCATAAAAAATCTGCTGGCGTCGTATAAGTTAAAAATACATTCTTCTCGTACTTTTCCCGAAAAAGTCAAAAAGTACCTCGTAAAAGAAAGATTACATACATACCACGTAGTAAAAGAAAAAAATGGGTAAAAATGAAATTAAACATACATGAAACAATTTTTAGGAAACATGGACATGGATGAGAACAATAACCCCAGTAAATACTTACGAATAAACAATCTCAGATAAGAATGAGATTGGAAAAGTTATCCCTTACCTTAGGTCTGATATGTTTAGTATGGATCCGAAACTCCTGTATAATGATTTAAATAATTTAATTGACTTATTAAAGAATCATATTCATTGTTATGATATCATATATGGTTCACTTATGATTTATATTACCTGTTCTTTTGTAAATTCCATGTTAAAGAGCGTTTTGGGTAAAATCGTTTCATTTGTCGTCCATGTTTTGACGTGTAATTATTCATAAGATTACTTAGATCATGATTAATTAATTCCAGAATATAAAACATGACTTATATATAATATATATTCAGAATATACATATATTTAATAGATCGATAAATGGAAAGAAATATACCGTTAATGGAGACGATAGGTCGTACGTACGCATGAACGTTGTTTACGTTTCCTTATTGAATTGAATGCACTTAAGTATATGACATACATATATATATAAATAAATCTAGTAGAATTATTATGTCATATATTTCATGATAAATTATTATATATACTTTATAATCATTCTTGAATTGTTAACATGGAAAATGAATCTCATCGCGTCGTGGAGACGGTAATCCGTACGTACGCACGAGCGATGATATCGTTCCCATATTTATTGAATCGAATTGGAGTGAATGATCTAATATATTAGAATCAGTATGATATTATAATAATAATATGTATTTATTCTTTACACCATTATACCTATCCATGTAAGGTGGTGGTGGAAAAACATATTACACCACGACGTGGAGACGGTATTCCGTACTACGCATGCGCGGTGATTTCGTTTTCTGTAGGATGGATAGAAGGTGAAATGAGGTTTCTTCATATTTATAATAACATATCAGTATATTATTGGTACTTATGTTATTAAAATATAATGAAACAACTAAGGAAGAAGAATTTTAAGAAGAGAGAAAATTGAAAGAATCGGTAACGGATATTACCTCTTATTTGACACGCCTCTTAGAAACCTCTTCTTAGGGTACTAAAATTGGTCTCTGAAGAAGATCAGGACATCTAGTATGTTGATAGTAAAGTTGAGAAGGAAAATGGGCAGAGTTTTTCTGAGCTTAAAGGCTCTAAATTGTGTGAGTAGAAGAGGGAGGAGGTTCCATTTTATAATGGAGGAGAGGGGCACCTTTGAAAATATACGAAAATATTAATGTATATTAAATGACAACCCCACATAAAAACTTCAAAAATGACTCAAATACGAAGATTAGATGATATAGGGTTGTAATCTCATTAACCAATAAAATTTAGACATGTTAAGAATTTATTTTAAACATTATCAACTTGATTTATACTTATTTATCAATTTAATTTTATTTGTGGAAATAACATTCTAAATTTTCAATTATTATAAATAAATACATATGTGTTATGAATCTTCAATAATTTGAAACTTTATGAAATTTTAGACTATATAAATTTTAATTTATAATTTTTAAATATTTTTGTGATTTTAAACAATTTTATAATATGTTATTTTTATAAAATCACAACAGCGTCAATTTTGACACTATTCATTTAATTGAATTTAAATAAAATATATACAGAAGATATGTTAGAACTAAAAGTTTTAATAGATTCATAAAATGTTATATGTATCTATAAAATCATTGGAGAACATTAAAAAGTTCATATAATATTTATTTTAATATTTTTAAAACCATTTATTTGGTATATCGCTTAATAAAATATTCAGCAAAACAATTTTGAATAATTATTGAATATACTTATTTTTGCATAAAAATTAAAAATAATATCCTTTGAAGAAGATAAATATCAAAGAATTTATAATAATAATTTTACTCGAATTTATCATCTTAAAATAACAACATGTAAATTGTTATCTTTATTAAATTATGAAGGTGACAACTTTGGAACCATTTAAAATAAAATATTGTAAGTGTCATAATCTCCTTAATAAGGATCCAAATGGTCAAAAAATCCGCCAGTGGATGATTAGGGTTTATATATACACTACTAATAAGTTTTGTGCAGATTTTAGGGCCTTTTGATATGTATTATGATTTCAATAAAAACTATATTATTGATTTTTCACTAAATAAATAATTTCTGCATCATTAATATATAAGATAATAAAGTAATTAAATAACTCTTAAAAATTACAAATAAATTACCATGATAAATAAAAAAATTTTATATTTCAAATGAGTATTTATAACCAAATTTATATTCTGAATAAACTTATATTAAAAAAACTTTAATTATTAAAGTTGAGTGAGATATATTTCACTTTACTTTAAATAAAATAAACTAAAGGTATTAATCACCTCCAAGTGGGTTCTAATGGATTCCATTTAGACCCAAATATGACTTAGGATAAAATATAATCATCCAATTGTATTAAGAAAAGTGTTAGGATAATTTTATAATATTATATTTACCCTTAATTACCGAATTTACCTTTTACTATGGTGAATAAAATTTACCCTTGGTACTATTCATAAAGCCCAAAAATAAAAAGTAGTCTATTAATATAATTTGGACCCACTAATTCCAAATATGGAATCCATTTTTCCAAATTCAATACACAGAAATTTCAGAAATTTAATTAAAATTAATCCCATTGTCGAAAAAATGGGTTTTTGTTTAAAACATTGCAAAAGATTGAATTTATTTAACCTACGAATTCAATGTAAAATCAATGATAATGACATACATTATATTAAATGGTAAAAATATATTCTATTTATACATTAAAACCATTCAATATTATAATTTAACCATATAAATTATTACGATGAAAAAAGTTGTTTTAAATTAAAATATAACTTGTTTTTACTATTCAATAAAATATGAAAGTTATCAGAAAAAATCCAAACTTTATCCAATGTAAATTTTTATATCCTGATTAAAAATAAGAAGTTTATTTTGTAAAACTGAACTTATAAAAATTTCAAAAACTAGATTTAATGTGGGTGCGCCATTAAAAGGTGGAAAAACTGCATTTTTTGAAAAATACTGATTTTACCCAAAAAATTTATTTTGTTCACATACCATGTTCTAGAAAATGTGTAAGATGAAATAATAATGTTATAACATTCAAAATTTATTTAATAATATTCATAACGTCTAGTTCATAATAATATTATAACCATATATCATTGTTTAGTGAAACCTGATATTGCGTACAACACACACTATCAAGGAAAGTTGTGATTGCGTGTAATGCAAGCCAAGTCAGGGTTGTGTATTGTGCAAGAATCCTTCATTGTGTCGTATAACAGAATCCAAACATATTTCATTTATATATTGAATATATATATATATACACTCAATGTTACGTATAATGACTATTATAAAACGAACTTGAAATTTTGTGTAACACAATCTAAGAATAGTGTTGCGTGTACTGCAAGCTAATACGGTGTTGCGTATATCACAAGATAATCTTGTTGTAGCATAAAACACATGACATTAAAAATAATAATTCCCATAAAATCTTGGGTTGTTACACTAGGCCTCATGTAGTCAATTTTAGAGGCTATATTGAATGCTTTCACATGTTATGGACTAAATTTATGGAATATTTGTGAACAGAACTCATAAATTCATCAGATCCAAAGACCATATCTATTATTATTGTAAATTAAAATTTCAGGAATAATAAGAAGAGTCTTTTGGAACATAATACTTTTTATTTTCTAAGTGGATAATGACATAGAACATGATAAAACTGCAATCCTTATGATGAATAACAAAAATAATAAAAAGGAAAAGGGTTACAAGACTAATAACATGTACAAATCACATAACAACCATACTTCCAAGATGAAAAAGATCTAAGGATGGGAATTCAAAATCATTCAGAATTTTTTCCATGTGGAAAGAAATGCCCTTAGAAGAAGAACTCCTCCTAGATGTAGGAGGAATCTAGAAGTGTGTTCATTATTTGTTGTAATATTTCAATATCTACAAATTAAATTTTAGAGAAAACTTTTTTTTTCATATTTTTATCCAAATAAAAGAACCAAGTGGATTCTAAAATATTTCTAGAAGATATAAGGATTTGATATTTGATAGTGTTATAAGTCTATAAGGTTTAGAAATTGGTGACTACCACTTTTCATTTCTTATAGGAATGATTTTTCTTTTAAAATATTTTTATTATGTACAAACTATAACCAAGAAAATAATTTCTATATTTTTCCTAGATTAAAAGGTGATTAGTTTAAGGTTTGTAAATAAATGATATTTCTTTTATAAAGGAAGTATATGTTATGGTATGTTGCATTTAGATAACGGTTTTTATGTATTAAAATATGAAACCCATAGATTGAAAATAGATAGTAAACCATGTTCACATGACTCATATGACACCCAGCTATGAAATCACTATATTAGTCATGTAAATGAAAAAAGTTTGACAAGGATCTATAAATATATTTATTTCGATACATTTGAGATAAAACCAGTTGAAATATGTCATGATTTTTTACAAGGAAAAAGGACCAAACTTACATTCATTGGATTGGGTGATATAACCACATAGCTTCTTGGATTGGTACACACTAATGTGGGTCAACCATTTTTAGTAGAAGAGAGATTTGGGTATTCATACTTCATATGTTTTACTGATGACTTGATTAAATATGGTTATGTTTACATGATGAGGTTTAATAGGATTCCTTTATAAAATTCATTTAATTAAATAATGAAGTATAGAATCAACTTGGAATGAAGATAAAGAATCTTTTATTGGATCTAGGTCAAGAATATCTTAAACGAGAGTTTATTATATTTTCACAAATGATTGGAATCTTATCTAAAATCCCTCCACCTTATACACAACAGTGGAATATTATGAGTGAAAGGATGAAGCATGCCTTGTTAGACATGGTTTGGTCAATGATGAATCATGCAGATCGTCCTTTAGCATTTTGGGGATATGCATTTTAAACAAAAGTATAAAAGTTAAATCAAGTACCACTAATGTGGATAGAGGAATAATCTTTGAGTTATGGAGACAAAAGATACTTGTTTTATTAGATACACATGTATTGGGTTTAGTGGAATTTTTTTAAGGACTTTTCATTAAACAAACAAACACCCTAAGGCACAAAGTGTATCTCTTTTGAGTTTCCTATAGAAAAAAGGGATTTTATATATACAATCCCTCATATAATAAAGTGATCTTCTCTAAACAATGCGTCTTTATTGAGAAGTAAAACATCCTAAAAATTATAGTGGGAGTAATATTTCATTCGATGAAGTTGATAATCAAGATATACAGGAGTTGGTATATGAATATATTAAACATGTCCCCATAGAATAACTGGTTCCTGAAACACAAGTACTATGTAATATCATAACTAATTTAAGAGAAACAGAGAGATATGGTTTACTAGTCACTGAATATGGTGACACATTATTGGTTAATAATTAAGTATATATCTTTTACAAAGATGTAGTAGATATCTCAAAATATTCAAGAAGGAAATAAGCCACAAATTTAGAAATATATTCCACATATCATAACCATGTTTGGGTTTTGTTTGATGCAGTAGTTAATGTAAATACAATCGGGTGAAAATGGGTATTGAAGAGAAAAATAGACATGGAAGGTAAATTAAATTCCAATAAATCAACGATTATGGATAAATGATTTTAACAACATCATGGAATTTAATATGATGAAATATTATCACAAGTTTCCATGTTTTAGTTCATAAAAACAACAATTCCTATAGTATATTAACAAAAATAAGAAATTTTGAATATAGCTGTGAAAATTGTATTCTATAATGGGAACCACCAAAAGCATGTCTATATAAAACAACTAGATGGGCTTGTGACTCCATGTGATTCCAAAAAATATTATAAAGTTTTATAGATCCATTTATGGATTAAAATAAGAAACCAATTTAAGGAACACTCAATTTGATGAAACCATATATTTTTTTTCCACATTTAGATTCAATGTGATCCATGTGTTTACATGCGTTTTAGTGTAAATGAAGTCATTTTCCTGGTAATACAGGTTTATGACTTATTACTCATTATAAAGAACACACCATTCTTCTAGTCTATTATGGATTGGTTAAACAAATGTTTCTCCATAAAAGAATTTAGTAAAGCAGCCTATATTCTAGAGATCAATATCATTATTGATAGGTACAATATGATTATTCAACAAATTTTATGTACCTACATTGACCTTATACAAAAGAGATTTAGTATGTAACAATCCAAGAGGGGATTGGTTCTAGTTTTATATGGTATAAATCTTTCTAATAAAATTTTTCAGTATAAAAAAATTGGGAAAGATGGAATAAGTTCGATCTCATAGGATTTATAAATAAGATCAATCTTGTAAGCCATGTTATGTACTAAATTTGATGTTTCTTATGAATTGAGAAAAGTATTAAACTATCAATTGTATTATAGAGAACAACATTGGGCTGTTGGTAAGGCTATCCTCAATTATCTAATAATAAATAAGGATATTTTCCTAGTGTATGGATGGGAAGAGGATATATTTATCACTAGTTATACTAATTCTAGTATTAAAATAGAAAATAATGATCTGATGTTTAGTCTAGATTTGTTTTCTATCTCAATGTAGGAGTAGTGAGCTGGAAGAGTTCAAAGAAGACAATTTTCATGGATTCTATAGTGTATTTGGAGTATATAGTGGCTTCTGATAAATCCAAGGTTGGCATTTGGATATGAAAATTTATTCAAGAACTTGATCTGGTACCTATAAGTAAAGATCCTTTCACATTGTATTGTGATAATACTGTGGTGGTGGATCTTGAAAAGGAGACATGGTCACACCAATGGACACATCATTTACATTGGAATTATAACATCAGGAATAAGTTTAACCGAGTGGAATCATTTCACTGAAAAGGGTTCCCATGGAAGAGAACATTGTGTACCGATTGACTAAAGGCATATCTCAATAGAAGAATGAGTATCATGAGACAGGAAGTTAACTAAAGGTTGTTAGAAGTTGAATCTAGTTCATATGGGAGTCTGTTTGACTTGGATTCTCTATAACCAAATTTTGTGTGCTTTATGATTAACTGTACTCATAATTTTGACATTTTATCAAATCCTGATTGTTCATATTTGTAACGTAGTGTGTGATAATGTCTTGATAGTAGTCGTCTCACAAAAATGTAATAATAGTTCACAACTATAAAGAGAACCCATAAATTCCATGATAATATGCATAAATATATATTCTATATAACAACCCTACTATTTATTACTCATTAATAATTTATTTACAACATAAGGAATTGATTAATACAACCCTGAATATTAGGGAGTCTAGTGACTTTGGGATTTACTAACCTTATATAACAACTTAAAACATTAAATACCACATCTTTATTGAAAAAATCCTTGACATGATCATAAAATTGTTTTGAACATAAAACTGAATGAGATATAGAAGGAAAAACATATGAAATGGGAGGTAATTATAGACTAGTAATGTAATAAACATGGAATAAAATAAAAAAGATAATACATGTTAGATGATAATCATGTAAATGAGAATAAAAGTAACATGAATAATAAAGCATGATATAGCATGATAATCATAACATGGTAAATGTGGAAACAACAAACAACATGAAAAAAGCATGAGTTAAGGATCATTACACATAAAAGAACCACGAGTTAAGGTTAACCACCAAGACCATTGCACATGGAAGAGCATTATTTATGGATAAAAACCATAAACATTGTGCATGACATATCATGAGACTAAACATAACCCAATGTATTAGATTGGTATCTGGGTGCACCCATTATAATCACATCATTCTCATTTTTAAGTGTTCCACATAGATTATACATCATGGATTCATTAAACATGATAATTTATTCCATGATTAAAAAATGTGGAATAAATACATGTAAGTACTAGTTTGATATTTATATGATCATAAATTTTAACAACAATGATATGAAATATGTATAGTATTCACTACACAATTGTTTGGGCTTGGAAAGTCACAGTGAAATTTCGACAACATAATAGCGTTGCGTAAAAACTAATAATAATTGATGATGAGAGAAAAATTGGTATATAATTATTTCATCATTAAATGGGTATTAATAGGGGCATGTAAAATTATATAAAAACATTATAAATTTGTAAATAGATGTCATAATGTAATTAAGAAACATGAATAGTGAAAAGAATCCAGACTGAATTTTTGAATGGTAATGTGTTTATATAAAAATCATGGAAGTATTAGTGAGATTAAAATAAAAATATCATAATATATACATAAAATGGATAGTAATAGGAATAAGAAACATCATATCCCAACATATGATAATGTAATTTAATATGTATGATAAAAAATAAGTGCTCACATGGAAATGAGAAGAGAGAAATACCTTTCAAAATTTTGACATAGTAACGTGTGTTCATAAAGGTTCATGGAAAGATTAATGAGAGTGAAATGCTGATATAATTATGTATAAATAAAATTTAAAGTAATGGAAATATTTTAGAATATAACACACATAATAAAAAATAAATTCATCGACATACAAAAAAGAAGTGCATGATAAAAAATGATAGTACAAGATCAGTTTTTGAGTGGTGACTTCAATGTCTTGGGAGGGGCTTCTTGAAATCATGGGGCACCTTATGAGGACTCTAGGTAATAGTGTTGAAACTTTTTTCTTGCTCCATGTATTTTGAGTGAATATAAATGGTAGATTTGGTGGGTTTATACTGGAAAAGTGGGATATTTCTTTATTAGTTAGGTTTGAACTCTACATAATGAAATATATAAAACCACAAACCATCCCATTGTTTTTCCATGTTTTATAACAAATGGGAGTGTTTTAAATTAATTTATAAGGCCGATAGATTAAGATAACAAAATAATTCTATTGATTATGAAGAGATGAGTGACACTCTTAATGAAATTAATTTAAAATTGTAAAATTTATTATAAGTCTTTGTGGACTCATTAAGGATTTATAAAATGATTGAAAAAAAATTATACTATTTTAAAGTTAAGACATATACTTCAACAAGGATTCCTCTTATATTATTCCTTACATCACTATTGGGCCATTATAATATCATAAAACATATTGTATATTAATAAGGTATTTAATTTTTAAACAAAAAATTGGACAGTCTCAAATTATGAAAAAATAAACATTAGATAATTTTGAAATCCATTTTCAAAAATATTTTTAAATTTATCTAATAATTTTATAAATATGTGAATTTTTAAATTTAAATTAAAAAACAACATTTATTGAAAATGATGAGTTTTATGGGAATAATAGTTTTCATACCCAAATAAAAATTACATTGACTCATAACAATTATCTGATGTTTTATAGTTATTAAAATTAATTTAATGAAAATATCATATTAAAAATAATATATATTTCAAAATTCCACTAATTCATCAAAATATATTTCTTAATTGAATTTAAATAATAATAAAAATAATATTTTTTCTTCTAAAATATTTTACAATGTAATAGTAATCTGATGAAAATATATTCAATATTTTATACAAAATAATGTATATAACAATATTTCATGGTTATTGATACATATTAATTTAATATACTAGCATACACCAAAAAATTAAGGTGCATGATTTTGGGGATTTCATTGCGTTGTTTGGTTAACATGGTTTGGGTCGTGATCTTGATGAGTTTAAACTTCTCTCATAAATGATTTTCCCATTCTTAAGTTGTTGGATCTCAACTTGGGATTAGTCTAGGGAAATTCCCAAATGCTATATCCCTTGGAATCTTTGATAAATATTCTTTATAGGGTAGTATCTAACTGGTTAAAGTCATCACTTCCTTTTTCTGTGTCAAGAAGATTTTTTAAAATATTATATTTATACTATTCATATGATCACTGTTCACCGACTATATTATTATGGTGAAGATGCTAATGGTTATTAGATAATAATATGATATAATAATAAAAACAAGAGAATGTGTTTTCTATAACTATATTATATAATAATACATTTAATTTAATCAATAAAGTAATGTTTTTATTAATTTTGGTGCATTATAATATTCCCCCCTTTTGAAATTTCTCCCATGAAGTTTTCTCTTCCCACACTAAAATAGACGAGGGTAACTTGGGTTCATCACCTCCTTTGGTTTGCACATTATTTCTTCAAACTTCTTGTTTCCCCATAACTCATTGACAAGGGGTGTTGTCTTATTTTATAGAACATGTTTTCTATGATCTAATATCTCATATGGATGCTCTTTAGAGGAATGATAATTCATTAATGGTACCTCCTCTGGATTGATTAAATGTGAGGGGTCTGGTATGTACATTCTCAATAGGTAAATAAGGAATACGTCACATACATTAGTTAGGTTAGATGGGATCTCTAGAAATTATGCCACCACTATGATTTGATTAAGGATCTAGAAAGGGTCGATGTACCTTTGAATAAGTTATCTCTTCTTCACAAATCTCATCACCTTATTCTATGGAGATATGAAGAGGAATACAATTTCATCGATATCAAACTGTAGGTATCATTGATGATTGTTATCATAGTTATTTTGTCGAATCTGATTATCCTTGATGTTATATTGAATGGTATTTACCTTATCCACCATTTCATTGACCATTTCATGACATACATGTTTTTGTTCCCCAATGTCATCCTAATAGGCTAGTGTTGTGCACCTATTCTCATAATGGTATTCGTAGGAAACAATTTGGATACTCGAGTGAAGACTATTATTGTAAGAGAACTCATCCAAAGGTGTATGTTAGTCCCATTCTCTTATGAAGTCCATATATCATTCTTGCAACATGTCATCCAGTGTCTGGATAGTCCACTCATATTAGACATAAATTTGATGATGAATAGATTTACTGAAATTTAGATAAGTGTTTACAATATGTTGGAGACTTTTCTTATAATTTGTTGGTGAATCATGGATGTCGATCAGACACAATAGATTTTGGTACTCCATGCAGCCTTATGACTTCTCTATTTTATATTAATGAAAGGCTTTCTTGGGAGAAATCCATTCAATTGGAATTGAATTGTGAAGTCATTGTAAGACGATCCACAATAACCAAAAGAGCATTGGTTCTTTGGTTGTCTTCAGATGTCCCATGAAAAATTCCCTGATGATTTTCTCTCATTTCTATGTTGGTATGGGTAATGGTTTCATCATAACTTTATACTTCATCCATTCATCCTTTACTTACTGACATACCAGAAACGTTGATATATATTCAATGATATCCTTCTTCCTGTTTCCCACTAATAATATTCTCAGATATCTCAATACATCATTGTGTTTCCTAGGCGAATGGAGAAATTTAACATTGTGATTCATCCAATAGTTCCTTCTTTAACTCAAGATTTTATAGAACACATAATCTTGACCCAAATATCACAATTCATTTTTCATTGACATTGAACTATGAGGATTACCCTTTCTATATTGTTTCCACTTTCTTTTGAATTCTGAAATTATCATTTTTAGAAATCTTTGACTTTTCAAGAAGATGATGTTTTCAAAATATTTTTGAAAGTATTAAGGATGTGTTAAAGTTGGTTTCATAGAACCAGATATATTTAATTTAATTTAATTAATATTTTATGTATTAAATATGAAATTAAACATCTTATTTTATATTTTTAATTTTTCTAACTGACTTTAATTTTATAACGTTGTAGAGTATTTATCGCATTGAGGTGGTCGTATTATATCCTCACAATGATGAGAACCATGAAGTTCTAAGAAAATATTTTTACAATATTTATATAGTTGGATAACATACTATGATAGGACATAAATTATATGGACAATCAGGCATGACTACTCGTAAAAATATGAGACTTATTCTCATGAAGATCACAATTGATAATCTTTAATAAAGGACATTATTGGAATAGACACACAAGTTAGAATTACATATGTTTTCATGTCATTGGATATTCCTATCTATGAACATGTGTAATGGTTCTTAGACTTTAATATTATAATAAATACATGTCACAACTCATGCACTTTGATTTGATGACAAAAAATGTCATGCCATATGTTGGCAGGAAGTACGGTGTGTGATGAATGAAATGTTGTTAATGGATAATCCATGAAAGGAATTTTCAATTCCATCTTTTTGGACGTTTATATCTTGGACCATTGATTGAAATAAAATGGTCTCCATAAATATGATCTACATTGTGTTATAAAGAAATTATTTTAGATATTCAAAAAATTATGTATCGAGTATATATGTTGATGACACCATCATGAAACCTACTTGATGTGATATTGTGATAATGTGATTATATTACATAGTTAATGTTTGTATGTAGTTGTCATTATTAAAAATTTATGTTCTTTATCATTGGTTCTTTTCCCCATTGATACATAGTAATATTGGACTTTAGGAAATCCCGCCAAATGACAATGAGAAATAAACCTAGAGAGTCACACACTATGTGCTTCTGTTGGTCTTAATTATATTTTATTTGAATTTAATTAATGGATTAAATATTATTTTCAAAACTAAGGAATAATTTTATTCAATTTATATTGATCACATAAATTATATAAATATTTATTAATTGTATTGTGAAAATAAAATATTTATTTATTTTATTGAATATTTAATAAATATTTTTTTCCTATTTTTGGAATAAATATTTATTTTAGATAATTAAGTTTGTATTATTGTGTTCAATAAATGTAGATGGATTTTGAATGGAACAATACAATGTATTGTGATATAATAATTATTTACGAGTAGATAAATATTATTTATAAATGTTTTGCAAGTTGGCACCTCAAATAATAATAATAATAATAATATTATTATTATGTTTCATGAGATTTCATTAATGGTTATAATTATATTTAATGACTATAATGAAATTAAATTTTTTAACAAAAATCTTATCACAATAAATAGAAAACTATGTCTATTGTGTAATTCATTTGAAACCAATTTTGAGTTTGGGAATAGTGAATTGTTGTGCATAATGAATTTTCTATCGCCTCCTCCTCCTCTATCCTTCTTATGAATGAAAATCACAATAGATAATTTCATCAATACTGAAAAGCTAGTGAACATGAATGAACAATGTAAGACATTTAATTCTCTATGCTAGCACTTGGTGAACAAGTGGCATTGCTTGGGGACCATCAGAGCACATGTGGATCATCACTATAGGGAATTTACCATTGGATGCTCACTAACACAAAAAAAATCCCATAAGGGATTTTACAGACAACCCAAAATCATCAATGAATAAAATTCCTAATCCCCGGTATTTGTTTCATTATATATTAAATCAATTGATTATAAATTTTATGTGCAAGATCCTCTCTCATAGATTTCAGTAATTATTATTAAAAGAAATTTTAATAAATCACCCTCCACCACAATGATTATACTATTCCCAAAACCAACAAGTTGTATTAGAGGTGTCACATTAAAATTTATAACTACTTATTTGACTATTTATCTATGCGCAATCATGGTTATATTTTCATTACATCTTATTCATTCTTTAATCCTAATATAATTATAATTTTATAAAAATATTAACCTTGTTTATTCAGTGTTTCATTATCAAATATATTTAAGAAAAATGATTAATAACAAAATATTCCATCAGGAAGTCTCAAATCTTTGGCTGGTAAAGCTTGATTATATAGTGTGTGGACATAACCCACATTTTATAACCATCTGTGTTGTATCTAGATACACTGAGAAATTAAAAACCTTCGGTTCTTTTATTGAATACAGCGTGTTTACTTGGCCAACCTGACATGCAGAAAGTTGAAAAAGGGCGTGTAGCTAGCATATACACACCATGATGTCTGGCATAATGAATACACCAAAGCCCCAGGTGAGTGACTTGGATATATGAAAACCGAGGTACCTGGAGTGTATCTATATATACACACTATGTAGTCTCCCTTAATTGTAAAAAATTAAAATTTCATTAAATTTGAAAAATTGTAGCCTTAAAAACTTATTTTATTAATTGGCACACCATTTTTTGATTGAAAATTTAATAACAGTTTTAATGATTTTTAAATGATCAATTAATTTATTGAAATAAATATGTCATTAATGGTTCTGCCATTTATTTCCCATGAATGACATATTTATGGGTATATCCAATTACGATGGGATGATCATTAAGATAAAAGGGAATTATTAATTAATTAATGAGTGTTTATATTAATAATAAATAATGAAAAATGAAATAAATGATAGCCTATTACTTCATGTGTATTTGTTTCATGTATAACCGATCATGAGTTTGAAAAAGGCTATGTATGTGTTGGTATTAATTTAATTTAATTTATATCAATGTTTTTAATTATTTAATAATAAATTAAAATATGGTCTATGAGTCATATCACCCTCCATAATTATGTAGGACCTGTGTGTTTAAGGATATTTATGTAATTCCCGTTAATAAATCATTTCCATCCACTTACCTTAATGTTAGTAATAAATATTTGTAATTAATGGATAATCCCAATTAACATGGAGATAGTTCAAGATGGAACCATAATGAAACCAACACGGTGATACATAGGTGGAAATGTGGAAAGATGTAGATCATTCCATGTCCAGAATAAGGAGTTATTTCCCCTTTGTTATAGGACGATTTAATGTGTTCTCATTAAATCAACCATATGATAAGATCATGATTAGGTAATTTAATTATATATCAATTTACTATCCAATAAATTCAAATTATATTTATTGATGAAATAACAGGATCATATAAAAGCAAGAATTAATATTAAAATTCAAAATTTTAATAAAACTAATTATACATAAATGTTTTATTAAAACATGGTTAATTAATTAAGTAAAAATCTTCTTAAATATTAAAAAGTCATATAAAGGATAAAATTGGATAAAAATTTAGGGATAATAAAATAAAATTCATTGATATAATATTTATTCTAGCTAAACCATCCAGTACATGATTAGGAACAAAATTCAAAAGAAGTATGTGTTTGACTAACCCTTTTTGGTACACTTACTTTTATAAGGGGGGTTCTCATGAAATTTTCGGGTTGAATTTACTATTTTACATCACGATGAGTATTCCATGCTAGATATTGTTTAATTTGGATTCTGGTGATGAGAAAATCCAATTCAACATTTCTAGATTGGGGAGTCCACTAATCAGATCATGGAGCTACATGCCCATAGTTGGAAAAGACATGCCTACCTAAATACCCCCAATATAACATGACCAACCCATTTTGGGTTTATTTTAAGGTTAATGTAGAGCCTTGACACAAGATTTTCCAAGAAACTATACATTAAATTTTCAATGGTGAGGGTTATCGGGACTCAATAAAATATTGGTAGATTTAGTAAAATCAATTAATTTGTTATTTCTCATAAAATGTAAAATCATGAAAAGTACTAATATGAAGATATTTTTAATTATAAAATATAATGAAAAGATATTCATCCACACTATACTAAAAATAAACATTCTATAATGACAATCTTCTTACTAGAAGTAACTTCCTGAAGTGGTTTAAGAACATTTGGGTTATTCAATGCCATGAATAGAAATATTATATGCTAGAATCATCAATGCATGATCGGCCCGCTCAAGAGGTGAGTGATGAATAGTTCATAGTCTATAAAAAATATGAAAAACGTGGTCTATGTTCACTATTTGATGATTTCATCTATATCTAATGAAATCATGAAGTCTCACAAAAACATGGATGTGCATATCATGCTAGAACACCATTGTGGTCTTTACTAGGAGAGAGATAGACATGAACAGTTAGTGATTTCCAAAGTTCATCTTCAGAGTAAGATTGGATATCATTCCCATGATGATACTCACATACTCAATATCATTAGATAAATTGAGTTCATTGATAATCTAGGATTTAACCTCTTGAAAGGACTAGGAACTGATCCCATTCTAGAATTACTCCATAAGAGCTTCTACAATTTTTCTAGGAAATTTAATATGAACAATATTCAGAAATCTTTCCAAGATCTTATTATGTACCTTCACTAAGTAGATAAAGATACGAAGTGTGAAAAAGATTATGTATATATGGTCAAAATGGAATGGGAAATCAAAGATCATTATGACCAAAGATTCTTTATGCACCTCTAAGATGAATAATATCAACAAGGAATCAAGGAAAATAGATGTTGTCTGTTTTGTATGTGAAAAAGGGCCTGATGATGATAAATTGCACATAGCCAAAGAAGAATGGGGAAGGTTCAGGCGATTTTTTTATCGAGTGAAATTTATCTATTTCTAAATTTTTTTATTAGATATATCTTGTGGTGCTCACATATGTATTAAAAAAATGGAACCATATAGATTCAGAAATTGTGAATGATGGGAATTAAATCAATGGGAAGGAAACAAAGATAGACTAGTTTTTGTAGTGATTAGGGAGTACCACCTCACATCGACGATATGAATGACCATGGTCTTAATGTGTTGTTATTATGTGATTTTAGATACCAAAAATATTATTTATGTATCCAAGATAGATATGGATGGATTCATTTACAAATTTGGAAATAAATGTGTATTATTTTATAAAGATAACATTTTATATGTTAAGGAACATTTAAATTGTGTTCTTTGCATGTTAGATTACATGAAATAAGTAATGGAAATAGAATTTGGTGTTATTTCACATGACTCATACCACAACCAACATTATCATCAACAAATAGGTCATGTAAATGAAAAATTATTAATAGAATTACATTAAGATGGATATTTAGATTATTTCAAACTAAAAACACTTGGTGTTTGTCATTCATGATTTAATGTCAAAATGGAAAATCCTAATATAGTGAGAAAGCATTAATGGATAAAGGGCTTCATAAATTAGTTCATACCAATGTTTTTGGACAATTTCGTGTTAAATAAAGTGATAGGTACTCATACTTCATTACTGTTATTGATTATTTTAGTAGATACAGATAAATTTATTTAATGAGGTAAAATTTGGAATCTATTGATAAATTAAAGGAATACAAGAATAACATTGAGAACCATATTGGTATGATGATTAATTAACTCCACTAATACCATGGTAGATAATATCTTAATCAAGACTTCTTTGATTACTTATGGGGCTTGAGATCCTATCCCAACTCACTTCTTCTTACACACATTAGTTGAATGGTTTATATGAAATGAGGAACCATACCTTTTTAGAGATAATGAGATAAATGATGAGTCATGTAAATATTCCCTTATCCTTTGGGGGGTATTAATTACCAAAAATGAAACAAATACTAAACAATGTACCAACTAAATCGATAAGTGGTATTCCATAAGAATTTTGGAGTATAATAAGATCCATTATATAAAGTTTTCATGTGTGTGGAATCAAATAATTTGATAAGGCATCTTTGGGTAACCAACATTAACCCCGATGTATAAAGCGTACCTTTATAGGATACCATATTGAAACTAATTGATATTACCAATAAGACCCATAATTCAAAAATGTTATAGTGGAAGACCTACCATATTACCTGAGAGGGATAAAATATCCAAAAGAGATAGTGAGAGAGAGATAAAATTCAATGAAGTCAAGGATCGGGGCACACAAGTGTTGGTACAAGATTATATTCCACAAACCCTATGAATGAATAAAATATTCTAGAGACACAAGAACTATTTAGGAGTACAAGATAGGTTAGAAAACCATAATGTAATAGTTTTCTAGGTACCAAAGACGTTTAATCATTATTAGTTGATAATAATTATCCTCTAACCTAAAATGAACTGGTAAGTCGAATATAGATTTACAAGGTGAAAGAATCCATGAATTCTAAAATCAAATAAATGTACCGAAACTATGTCTAGATCATTGTAGATCCTATAGTGTATGTAAATAAAATTGGTTTTAAATGGGTATTTAAGAAGAAACTAGACATGGATGTATACGGTAGTACCTATAAGGCATGATTGATCGAAAAATGGCACACAAAAAATCAAGGAATTTCCTGCGATGAATCCTTTTCAATAGTGACAATATTGATATACTTCAGAATTCTACATGAAATTGTAGCTTAACATGACTTTGAGATTTGTAAAATAGATGTAAAAATATCATTCCTTAACATGAACCATTAATAATTTGTCTACATGACACATCCTAAAGGATTTGTGACTCCAATAGATGAAAATAAGAAATGAATGTTTCAAAAATCCACTTATAGATTAAAGAAAGTATCCAAGTCATAGAGAAATCATGAGGATGAATCCATAATAGAATTTGTTTTTATAAATAATTAATGTGAGCCATGTGTCTAAAAATAGTTTTATGGGAGTGTAGTCTTTTTCTTAGTAGTATATATTGATGACATATTAGTTATTGGTAATGAAATACCATTCTTTCAATCAAGTAAGGTGTTGTTGAATACATTATTTTCCATGAAAGAATTTAGTGAGGTAGCATATATTCATGGGATCAAGATCCATCATGTTATATCCAAGAGGTTTCTTATCCAAATTTAAACTACATACATTGACAAGATACTGAAGATATTTATTATAGAACAATCCGAGAGGGTATTTTTTCCAACGTCACATGGAATTCATCTTTCCATGGAAATGTGTCCTCAAACCCTAGAAGAATAAAATAGAATGGAAATGATTCTATACACATTAGTGATCGGGTAAGTCATGTATGTTAAATTATGTACTAGGCTAGATGTCCCTTATACATTAAGTGTGGTAGGAAGATATCAAGCTTACTAGGTGACCACCACCGGAAGGCAGTCAAGACTATCATTAAGTATACAAGTCATAATAAGGATATGTTCTTATTTTATGGAATAGATGAGTAACTGTTCATCATGAGATATAAAAATTACTTTTTCCAAACTGATCAAGATGAAATAAATTCATAATCAAGGTACATCTTCACTTATAATATAGGTATTGTGATCTGGAAGATCATAATGTTAGCTATGGTCACATATTCTACTGTAGTGTCCAAGTATATTAAATCTTATGTGATAGCTACAATAGCAGTTTTGATGTGAAATTTTTTCCCAAAGCCTGATGTGGTACCTAGAAGTAAATATCTCCTAGCCCGATATTATGATAATACAATAGTTTTGGCTCTAGTAAAATAACAATGGACACACTAGATGAAAAATCACATACATAAGAAGTATGATCTCCTAAGGGATTCTTCTCAAATATGTAAGGTTATAGTGAGTAGTATTTTTATGGAAGGAAACATGGTGGACCAATTTAATAAAGCCTTGAGTCAGCATAAAAATGATTATCATGTGAGGTCTAGCAGAAAGATAGTCATAGGAAGTTGGCATTAGTCCAAGTAAGAGTTTCTTAGTGTTGGTTTCCTAGAACCAACTATTGTTTTATATTGATTACATGAATAGATTAAATATTAAATATTAAATTATTCATCTTATTACATATAGTTCATTGTTCTGTAAGACTTTAAAATAACAATGTTTCACAGTAGTTGTATCATTGATAAGGTCATAGTAGTTCCCTGTTATGATGAGATCCATGAAGTGATATGAAAATATTATTAATATTGTTCTATGTTTTGATAACATAATATGATGGCACACATAGAATATAGACCACTAGGTGTTATCACTCATAAGAAAATTAGATTTCTTATCATGAAGTTCAATATTGGTATTCTATAAGAAGAGATATTATGAGAATAGACTCTCAAATATGAATTCTGGGTTTTTTTGTGTCATCAAATATTTTTATCTACGAGCGTGTGTAAGAGTACTTATACTTTAAAATTTTCATTAATTAATTTCACAACTCGCGTAATAAGATTTTTTGATGAAAACCATCATGCTATATGTTGGTGGAAAGTAGGGTATGTTGGGTCTGTCACAAATGACATTCTATAAGGGATAATTCAAGGAATAATTTTTCCATTCCATTATTTTGGAAGTTTATATCTCGTCTCGTTGATTGGAATATAATCGTCGTCCTAAATTCCATTGTTATGGTGTAATGATGAGTTTATTTTAGATTGTAAAATAATGATGTACCAAGCTTAAAGGTTGATGAAACCTTCATAGAACCAACATCATGAGATATATTGACAAAGGTATTATATCCCCGAGTGAGAGTTCATTTGTGGTTTTCATTATTACAACATTAAGTTCATTCCCTTGGGTTTCTTGACCCTTTTCTAGATAGTAATATTAGACTCTTGGAAAACCCACCAAATTCCAATGAAAACAGATCCTAAATGGGTCACACACTAAATCTTTTTGATTTTCTAGATTAAATTTTATTTTAATAAAATTATAAGAAAAAATATTATTCTCAAAACCGAGGAAAAATATTATTCAAGTTATAGGGATCGAAAAAATTAAATAAATGCTTATTAACCAGATTGTTAATAAAAATATTTACTCATTTTATTGAAAATTAATTAAATATTTATTTACATGATAGTTAATAAATTACTGATTTAAGAGAATAATATAATTATTTAGATTTCCAATAAATTCATCAGGAGTTTGAATGGACCAAGACAATCTCTGGTGATAAAATAATTATTTACAATATGATAAATATTAATTATCCATTTTTTGAATCTCAAAATACCAAATAATAATAATAATATTATTATGTGTAATGGGATTTTGTAAATTAATATATTTATTTCTAATTTCTATTATTCAATAAATAATTTTCATCAAAATCCCATATCTATAATTTAAAAACAATGTCTATTGTAGTATTCATTCGAAACCAATTCCGAGATTGGGAATATATAATTGTTGTGCACAACGAATAACATCTCGACTCATCCTCCTCTATCGACTCATCCTCCTGTCTCCCTCTTAAGAATGAGAAACCCCAGAGATAATTTCTTCTAGACTGAAGAAAAATCTATCTTGAATGAAAAATAGATGACATTCGTTTTTTCATTCTAGATCCCAAAGAACAAGCGACGTTAATCAGATGCCATTGGATAACATGCATATCACTCTTAGAGGGATTCTAGTCTTGGATCCTCCAAAAGATTAAAAACTGAAATCGGGAAGGGCCATTTCTTATGATAAACAATCTTCAGTAATGAATTTTCATATGAAAAAGAATTTATTTCTTCATATATTGAATAAAATAATTATAAATTTGACATGAAAGATGCTCAATCTTGGTTTTGAACAATGATTATTAAAATAAATTTTAATATATCTCACTCAACCATAATTCTTCTGTTGTACATGAAACCAACATGATGTTCCTTTATTTATGATTCCCACGTCTATCTTCTTAAATTGAATGAAGATCAGATCCTTCCCAATTCCCGTCAATGATAAAATAAATGGGTCCTTTCTATATAGAGAATATTCCACCTTATTTTCATTACTTGGATGGTAGTGGATTGAGTAGTCATAATCATACGAGATATAACCATCTTCAGTAGCTCATATTATTATCCTACTATGTGAATATATATTAGAGGACCTTAGGATCATTATATATCTCACATATCTCCCAATAAATAGATTTCGTCCATAAATTCAATTCAAATATCAGAGCTACCAACTCTAGATTATTTGTGCGATATTTTTTTATCATGAATTTTCAACTATATTGAGAAATAGGAAATGACTTTGTCATTTTTCATCAACACATAGCCTAACCCCTTCTTTAAATCCTCATTGAAAATTATGAAAATTTCCCCACTTGTGGGTAGTGGAATCTTAGAAGAATTAAAAGACCCCCTTTTTAACTTCATGAAGCTTTTTTCACATTCATCATTACATGAAAAAATGACTCCGTCTTGAGTTATCTTGGTAAGAGGGTTTTACCATCATGATAAATTTATCACAGATCAGTGATAATATCTAGCTAACCTAAGGAAGATACATATATCTATCATGGATGTTCGTCTTGGATATCCTTCAAATAATTTCGTCTACAAAGGCTCCACAAATATCACATTTCTTATGAATATATTCCCTAATAATGAGACTCCATTAAACAAGAAGTACCACTTGTTGTATATAGAATAATGCTTCTCATTTTGAAATGGCTTTAGCATAGTGATCATATGTTCTTCCTGCTTCTCCTTGGTTTTAGAGTATATTATACTATCAATTATAAATACTACCATAGTTTATTAGTTAACCTCTGAAGACACTATTAATTAATTCCTGGATGATTTTTTGATAATCAATGAGTCTGAATGGAATTTCAAATAACTCATAGTACCTGTACCTTGTACAAAATGATGTATTGGGGATATCCTCTCTCTTAAACCAAACATTGTAATATCCCAACCAAAAAATACACCTTGTATAAGTACTGTTATCTATGTAGATTATCGAAAAAGTAATTAATCCATTAAAAGGAGGTTTTCTCTTTATCATGATCTTTTTGAGCTCATGATAACCAATGCAACGGAGCATTGACCCATCTTTTATTTTGATGTAGAGGATAGGTGCACCCCATGGTGAATCACTTGGTTTTATAAAACCTTTTTCAAGATTCTCCGGTAGTTGTTTCATTATCTCCATAGGTTCAAAAAAACACATCATATATGAATTCATGGATATTGTAATCTCTCCAGGTATAATCTCTATTGAAAATTCAACATCTCAGCTAGGAGGAAGTCAAGGCAATTACTCAGGAAAGAAATTAGAAAATTACCTCACAATAGACATGTCTTCGAGGATGATCCTTTCCTTAAATAGAATCATTTCAGATAGATACACATTCTCATTGGGAAACAATATTCATGTATTAGATGATGGTACAAAATAGGATCATCCCTCCTCCTTGCACTTATATATAATCAGGAGTCGATTCTCCATACAAAGAGTGATTTCCTTCTCACATCAATTTTGTTGGATCTATATATGAAAAGATTATTGATGCCTAGAATTGTATAAAATTCCACCAAATGGAGTATGAAAAGTTTTTCTTGGAAATTAATCCAACAAATCATGATAGGAGAGGAGTTATATACTTGGAATTAAATAATTTCCCTATTTTCCATTTTAACCAACACCATTATTGTCATGCTTTGTTGTTGTGTTTGTATAGTTCTACTAAAATTTCGAGATATAAATGAATGTGTAGAACTATAGATGATAACCATGACTTTAAATTTTTGATTTTGGTTCTAATTTATCCAATATAGATTTAGGGATGAGTAATTTTAAATTATTAAAAACAGAAAAGAGAATCTAATTAAATTAAAGGGGTATCTTTTAAAGTACATTTATTTCCTTAACATATGAATTTCTAGGCTTTAATTTATGTTTTCCATGATTATTTTACTAACATATATTACTATAGAAATTTTTTTGTTCCATTAATAATTGATTGTATAAGAATTTTTTGATAATGATCTTATTAATTTACGAAATCATATCAACAAAGAGTGAAAAACCAGGTAGGTAGTAAGGATCAATGTTGTGTACTAGATTACCATGTGTCAGGCCCAGAACATCTTGTTGTAGTTTTTAATCCTATATACATATGTTCCAAAACCACATCTACTAGTAGTATCAAAAAATGGATGTATTTTATTCATAAAACACTTACTCTATTCTAGCCAAAATATTGGTATTTTATCATATACTTTGTCTTCTCCATATGGATTTCACTGGCGATTTTTAATCTTATTCCCAAAAGTAACTAAACAATTCATCTGATGAAAACTATAACAACATTTACCTTTATTAGACATTAATACATGATTTATTACATATGGAAGTTCTTAATACAAAAACGATGTCCAAGAGTCTAGTGTCATTGGGATTTAAGAATAGTATATAAAAACATAAAATGTGAAATATGAAATCCCTATTGAAAACTTCCTTAACAAGATCATAAACTTCCTTTAAACTTAAAACTTCTTGGGATATCATGGGGAAAACATAAGAAAAGGGTGACCTATAACGCCTATTAATTGAATAAACATGGAATAAAATGAAAAATATAATACATGTCCAAAAATAGGCTTTTCAATGGAACAGTAAAGGAATATAAAAAATAAGGCATTATATAACATGATAATAATAAAATGAGAAGTGTGGCAATAAAAAACAATATGAAATATTTCTATGTCAAGGCTCATTGCACATGAAGGATCATGAGTTAAGGTTAACCAACAAGACCATATAACATGGGGGGAGAATGAGTCAAGGATAACCACCTAGACCATTTCACATGACATATCATGAGACTAAACACTGCCTAATGCATTGGAGCTCTATCTGGGTACACCCATCATAATCATTTCATTCTCATTCTAATGTGTGCAACATATATCATACAACATGGATTCATTAAACATAATAATTTATTCCATTACCAAGGAATGTGGAATACATAAATATATGTATTTATTAAATAAGTATATGTGAATAAATGTCAACACCAATGGTAGGAAATTTGAACGTTATTCACTACACAATTGTTTGGTCATAGAAAGGTACGGTGAAATTTCTCCAGCAAAATGGCCTTTTGTAAAAATTCTTAAAAATGGGTGATGAGTGAAATAGATGACTTTAAAAATTTGGTAATCAATTGGTATGTAATATTACATTTAAGATAATATACCAATATTGTAAATTTGTAAATAGAAGGCATAATGTAATTAGGAATCATGGATGTGGAAAACAATCCTTACTATTTTTTGGAACTACAACGGGTGTACATAAAGGGTCATGAAGGGATTAATGAGGGTGAAAGAAAGATATCATCATTTATACATAAAAATAAAATAACGGTAATATGGAACAACATATTAAAACATATGAAAATGAGATTTCAGATGCATGATAGAAAAGAAGTTCTTGAATGGAAATGTCATTAGAGAAATCCCTTACAAAATTTCAACATAGCAACAAGGGTACATAAAAGATCATGTGAGGATTAATGATAGTGGAAGGAAGATCAAATTATTTATAAATAAAATGGACATTAAAGGTAATATTTAATAATATATCCCACATAATAAAAAGGAAATTTAGAGACATAACAAAAATAAATTCTTGATAAAAGGATGATAGTGGAAGATTATTTACTTGATTGTGCGAGTCCAAAGGCATGTAATGGGATTCCAGGAATCATGGGGGAGACATTGTAAGAATATAGGGAGTATTTGTAGGAGTTTTTTTTTCTACATGGATTTTTAGTGAAGATAAATGGGTGTTTGTGTGGTTTTATATATGAAAGGAGGTAGATTTCATTATTATTTTGGGTTTGGACTCTACGTAATAAAATATTCAATAAAACAAACTATACAATGGATTTTTCTCTTGGAGTATACCAAATGGGAGTTGTATATTTTATTTTATAAGGTAATGGGTCGATGATAACAAAATAATTCCCTTTATTATTTGGAGGTGAGTCACACTCTCTAAGAGATGATTTTAAAATCCTAAAATTTTTATAAGTTTTTGAGGATTCATTAAGGATTTATAAAATAGATAAAATAAACATATAATTACATCATTTCAATTTTAAATTATATATTTGTCTGAGGAAACATTTTTTAGTATTTATTACATCACAGTCGGGCCATTATGATGTCATAAACACATCGAATATTTATACAGTATTTAATTTATACCAGAAAATTTGATTGTCTTAGAAAGATATCAAAAATTAACCATTAGATAATTTCAACATACTAATTACAAAAAAAATCATTTTATCGAAATAATTTTATATTTATGTCACTTTTCAATTTTAAAATAAAAACTAACATATATTGAAAATGACTAGTTTTTTTAAAATAATAGTTTTTGAACCGTAATAAAAATTATTTCTGGCCTCTCGAATTGTATGACCATATATATTTTATAAAATTTATTTAATTATATTATTTTATTAAAAATATTATTTATTTCAAAAATCCATTAATTCATAAAAATATATTCCTTAAGTGAATTTGAATATTAAGCAAAAATGTTATTTGTTCTTTTAAAATCATTTCAAAGATAACAGTAATATGATGAAAATATATTCATCATAAAAAATAAGGTACATAATAATATGAATATGTTATTGATACATATCTATTTAATGCACAACCATATTCTCTAAGATTAAGGTCCGCGATGGTGGGGATTTCCTGGGGTTGGTCGGTGAGCATGGTTTTGGTCGTGATATCGATGAGCTTGAACTTATCCCATAAATGGTTTCTATGAGGCTTATGTTTTGGGATCATGGATTGGTATTGGCCTTGGGAAAATCCCATAAATTATATCTCCCTTGTAATCTCCAAAAAATGGGATTTATAGGGTAATATCATACTGGTTGAGTCCATCACTTCCATTGTCTATGTCAATATAATTTGTTGAAACCATATATTTATATTATCCTTGTGATTAGTGTTTAATGATTATATAATCAATGATGTAAATGCTTAATGATAATTATAGTACTATTAGATATAATAAAACAAAAATAAGATCATGTTTTTTCTATAACCATATTATATAATAAGACTTTTAATTAAATCAAATGTGTAATTTTATTTATAATTGTCTGGGAAATTATGTTCTATTGTCTTATGATTTCATTTGAGGGTCACAAATTATATAGGATATTAGGGGTGTAGATTTACAGAACAATGAGGAACCATCTCATAGTGTATTCCCTTGGTAATATATGGTGTGGGATATTATGAGAATGAGACAAATTAGTAGAAAATCCATATGTATATGTGTCATTAGATGTCCCTATCTACAGATGTGTGTATTGATCCTTATTCTTTCAAATTTTTATTATTGAGTATAATGAGTCATGTACATTTATTTATTGACAAAAACCTGGACAATAATTGTTTGTGGTGAAGTAGGATACAGTGGGTTCATGACAAGTTATATTGTATTAATGAATAATGTGAGAAATTATTTTTCCCTTCTGTTCATTAATAGAGATGTACATCTCTGTATCTTTGGTGAAAATTATATATCCTAAATAAATCTATATCCATGGTGTTCTTTAAGAATGTTTAATTTCCAAATTATCAATGAAAGATACATTGAGTACATAGATTGGTGTCACCAGTGTGAAACCTTCATGATTAGATAAATAATGATAAATGGGTTATATTATATAGTGAGAATCTTAATGAGGTATTATGTCATTGTGGCATTAAATTATTTCTCGCTATGTGCCGTAACATGTTACGAGATTATAACTTTGTACTTCATGTTTCTTCGCCTAATGCCACTGAGAAACATGCATAGAGGGTCACACACTAAGTATATCCATAATCGCAATGAAATAATATATTATTATTTATTATTTATAAAGTTGAATAAATATAATTCATGCATGTGTTTTAATAATAATTCATGAATAATTTATCTCATATATTACATCACAAGTTAATAAAGATAATATTATTAGAGTATAATATTTAATAAACATTTAATATATATTTATTCAATATTTATTGAATATAATATTTATTTATGTGTTGGAGAATATTGTAGTGATATTTATTTGATAAATAAATCGACAATATTTAAGGCTAGATAAATATTTTGGTTGAACGGTAGACCAATTTTAATGGTCCGGTGAGAAATAAAATATATATTGAAAATTATTTTAATAAATAATATTTAGTTTTAATTTTCAATTTAATCACATGTCATGAAATAATAATAATAATAATATTATTATTATTATAGATATGATGTACCACCACAAATTAAATAAATAATAAAGGGAACATGTGCAATTATTTATTTATAACGTAAGTGATATATAAAGACAACCATATTGTTTTCAATGTGACCCAATTTATTTGTTTTGTTGTACACAGTGAATATAAATAATCATGTTAAATCCTTAGAGAGCTCACTTCTCCGAGAACACTCCCAATTATAGAGAGTGATCTTTCTCAACCTCCCACTCTCATGTCTAGAGAGATAAATGAGAATTCATTTTATGTGATTATCATGGTGATAAAATCTAAATGAAGAAAATGATAGGATCTTTCTTACTGTCACCCAGAGATACCTATAACGATGATAAGATATTTTTTGGACATTTGTGGATAACCACTTGAGAGAATCTTTTCATGATTCCTTCAATGTAATGATGGTACTGCATATATTTATTCTCGAATCTATCAAAGAATAAATAATTCTCACAAGGTAATTCTTAAATAAAATATATTAATTATAAATAATATGTTATAATCATTTTTATTGATCCAATGTTATATCACTTGTGAATTTATTTTTGATTAAATTTTACTAAATATGATATTTTTTATTGCGTAAATCATAGATTGATCATCGATTAGGAAAAAAGTATATTTGGGAATTACCCATCACATGCTTCCACTATTCCTAGAACCAAAAAGTTTTATCAAAGTGGTGGTATTATTATTTATAATTATTTAAATAATGTTGATTTATTTACACATTTTTCATTTAATTTTTCAATTCAATTTTAATAAATCTTTAAAATAAATTCTGAGATCTGGTTCATCCTTTTTCTTTTCTCAAATATCTAATCAAGTCAATTAATTTTATTAATGATATAAAATTGAATATCTCATCTGGAGGTGCTGATGATTCTAGCCAGATAACATAATTGTACACATCATGTACTAGGGTTCAATACACCAATAATTAATTTTGAATTAATTCAAGGCATTTTCATTTATTAAATGTGATGCATTTAATTTTACACGGCGTGTTGACTGGGGCTATTTGTTGTATGGATGAGGGAGTACATGTCCTGTAACTCACATACGTTATGTGTAGTCTTGTAGTCTTAGATGGGCTATGTATCTTGTTACCCAATCTACCTAAATGGTGACATTGTAACTCTGAGACCATAAAATATATTTCTCTTTTACAAACCATGTACTCTAATTTTTTCAACACATGAATACATGTAGAGTTCCTATATGTGTCTAACACCCGAGACTTTTATGAGAAATATTTTGTTTTTTTCAAAGGAATTTTTCACTACACAAAACACTAGCCTGTCTTGCTTTACACGCAATCGCGGCCTTCCTCAATAGCTTGCATCATACGCAATACTAAGTTTCACTAAACAACGATATGCTATTAAAATATTAATAAAACTAGCCGTTATGAATAGTAATAACCACTTTTTGAAATTTTATAAATTTTATTTTTCAAAATGGGCTTCATTTTTGTATTCGGAATATCGAAATTAGCCTAGGGTGAAATTTTGGTATTTTTCTGAAAAATTTCAATTTTTGATGAATAGTGAAACTACTAAGTGGTAGTTAAAAAACTGATTTTTTCATAAAACTTAATTTTACAGCTTCTGTGAGTGAAATTTCAAAAATCCGAGAGACACGCATAATATCAAGGACTAAAATGTGGTTTAATGAGATGAAAATAATTTTTGGTGAATAGTAACTTTTTACTTTTTTTTACCACGGTTAAAAGTAAATAGGGTAATTAAGGGTAAAAGTGTTATTATTATTACCCTAACACATGTCCTAATTCTATTGGATAAATTTAATTCGACCAAAAACAACCTTAAGAATAAAATATGACCTTTTAGGCCCACTTGGATTAGATTAGAACATTAAATATTAATTTATTTAAAGAAGGGTTAAAATAGTTAAAATCAAAGTTTAATAAGTAAATCCTTTTTAATATGCGGTTTTACATAAGATAAATTCATCTATAAATATTCATTAGAAAGCTAAAACGATTTACTACATAATGGTATTTTATTTTTAATTTTTAGACATTAAATAATTTAATTTATTTATGACACAATGATGATGCAGTAATTATCCTATTAATGAAATATTGATAGAATTGATGTTATAAATACCCAAATAAATGTAATTTGAGACTTTTTATGAATTAAACTAATTTTATAGGTTACTATGACATGTTGGTATTGATGTAATTAACTTTTTTCGAACTAATAATTCTGTTATGATTTTCACAAAAATCAATTACTAAATAGTGTCAAAATTGACATAAAATAGTTTTTAAAACAAATATTATATTATTAATTGTTATTTTTTTACTAAAAATATAAAGTTCGTCAAAATGACTTAGATAAAGTTATATATATTAATAATAAACAACTTGGGGTTCTTTTTATTTTTTATAGTTAGTTTATTAACCTTATAGTGTAAGAACACAAGAAGACACGGTAAAAGTAAAATTATCTAACTTAAAGTTAAATCTAAATGATAAGGTTAAAATTGATACATAAACTTGTCTAAATTCTATTGTATGAGAGGATTTCGACCCATACCCACCTTATATTCTAAATATATCAATTTGGAGCTATTAAAACCTGAATATGACTTTATAATTAAATAATATTTTTAGTTATTCCAAAGGTGCCCCTCTCCTCCCTTATAAAAGGGAACCTTCTCCCTCTCTTCCTCACACCACTTTGAGCCTTCAAGCTCGGACAACCCCTGAAAATTTCTTCTCTCCACTTCCCTACAGTCATACTAGATGTCCTGGTCTTTTTCAAAGACCAATTTTAGTACCCTAAAAGGAGGTCTCAGAGAAGCGCTTCAAAGAAGAGGTAATTTCTGTTACGGATTCTTTCATCTTTATTTCTTCTTCCACTTCTTCTTATTTAGTTTTTTCATTATGAAGTAATAAAATCAGTATCATTCATATAATGATATGTTATTATAAGTATGAAACAACCTTATTTCACCATCTATCCATCCTACGGAAAATGAAATCACCGCGCGTGTGTAGGTACAGAATATCGTCTCCACGCTGTGGTGTAATCTATTTTCCACCACCACCTTCCTTGGATTGGTATAATGGTGTAAAGAATGAATATATATGAATATTTTAAATTTATATTGATTATGAAATAGTATACATACACTCCAACACAATTCCACGATCATGGGAACGATATCATCGCTCGTGCGTACGTACGGAATACCGTCTCCATGATGTGATGCGACTCATTCTACATGATCTTCATTGAATAATGATTATATAAATGAATTGAATAAATTAATATGATATATATTACACTAATACCATTCTGGAAATGAGGTATCTATAACCTAAAAAGAAAAATAAGAATTTATTCGACAAAACACGCATAAGAACAAAAAGTAATAAACACCCAAATAACAAGTAGTAATGAAATATTACTAATAAGAAGCTAATAATATGACCATATATGATATCATAAAAATAAGTATGATTATGGAATAAGTCAATAACATTATTTAAATCATTATACAGGAGGTTCAGACACTTACGAAGAAAATTGGACTTAAGGTAAGGGAAAATATCACAATCTCATTTTATCCAAGATTGTTTATACATTGGTACTTACTAGGGTGTATTTTATCATCCACATCCATGTTTCCTCAATATTTAATATTGTTTCCATCCACCTACAATTGTTTAAATCCAATTTTACCCTTAGGTGAGTTTTTAGTAAAAGATATTAATGAAATCTTTTGTCGTTTTCTGTACGAGGTAATTTTTGACTTTTCTGACAAAAGTATTAGAAGAATGTTTTTTTAACTTATACGACATGAATGGATTTTTAAAATATTATTTCAAAGAAGCTTCCATTACAAGTTTTCAAGTTTATTTTTAATCGAATTCTTTTATATTAAAATTGTATGACATGTTAAGAAAGGAAAAATGTTTTTGAAGTAGAAAGGATATTTTCCTCAAGAATATAGTTCAAGTGTTTTATCAAAATTATTTTGCATCTAAGAGAATATAGGGTTCTGTTTATATGCCTATTATTACATTGATATGATTATGTTGTGATGGAAATACTTTTATGAATTCCTTTATCTTATTTGAATTGTTTTATGATGTCACGATGTTTACGATTCCCATTTTTATTACATGGGTTATATTCTGACGTATGGTTTATGATTTTGGGGCACACATAAGAATGGTATCATTATGAGATGGGTGGGACCTATATATCCCTCCAATGCATTGGGTAAATATTTTATATCTCATGAGATAGACATGGCCAGAACGGCAGGTTAAACCGGTTCAGTGAAACAGGACTGGAACGAGGAGTGAACTCAGTTCAGAAATGGACTTTGTCCACTAATATAGTCTTGGAAATGAGTCTTGACTAATAAGAAATTATTCTCTATGATTATGGTTGTATGTCAAAAAGTTTCATGTTTTATGTTATGATTATTGTTATTACATTTCACTGCCATGATTTATCCCATGTTATAAAATTATGATTTCTTTTGCAGGTTAAGATTCCCAAAATGATATGTTCTTATGAATATGATGTGATTGATTTTTGTTTTGTTTACCCTTACTGAGCATTTGAGCTCACACTTTTGTATGTTTTCTTTCTCCCAGGTCAAGAAGAAGGTTATTAAGTAGGATATTCCAAAAGGGACTATATATATGATGAAATAAATGGGAGACAATGTAGATGCTTTATGAACCAGTTGTTTATGTTTCTCAGTTTCTAAAGATACTATACCTATACGGTCCTTTTGTGGTTTTGTTATATGTTGTAATTAGTATGCTTCAATTTCAAAGCATTAACAATGTATGTAAGGTATGGGTTATTATAGTTGGTATCAGAGGAAAGGTATAGTGAACCTTTTGAAACTAGGATGTGAAATCCTTAGTAAGAACCCTAAGGATAAGTCTAAGAATAGAACACAATCTTAGTGTTTTAGAAATTGACATGAATAACCTAGGATAAGACCTTAAGTGTGAACTTTTATTCTTGATTATGTGGTTTTACTATTATAATAAGAGTTGCTCACACTATTCTTCTTGGTTTTAGTCAATGGTTGGAACACAAAGGAACCGTGTTAATACGTAATGCGACGGGCAATGCAATTATTGTCCCCCTGAGAAACCAAACGTTATGGGAGATTGAATGCAAAATCTTGTAGCCATGCTCACACAACTTTCTCAAGCTATGAATCATGCAGGACTTCCAAATGAGCAAAGGAAGGAGCAACATTCTGTTGAATCCTTCATGAGGCAACTTCCACGTTCATTCAGCGGGTCTACTGATCCATTAGTTGTTGAAAAATGGATCAGTAATACTAAAAAGATATTTTCAGTTCTTCAATGTTCTTAACATGATAAAGGCATCATAGCAGTGTATCGTTTGGAAGGTGATGCTGATCAATGGTGGAATCTTATCAAGAATAAGAGGTAAAGAGATGAAATTGAGTCCATGGAATGGGACGAGTTCAAGAACTTATTTTTCAAAGTACTTTCCTCGTATTCTCTGAACAAAGATAGAGAAAGAGTTTCTTGAACTAAAGAAAAAGGATGTTGAATCTGTTGGTACCTATGAAGAAAATTTTACAAGACTTTCAAGGTACGCTTCTGGTATTATTATCCAACATGAGAGTAAGATCGATCGATTCTTTAGTGGCTTAAAACCAAGTATTCGAAGGGCGTTAGCCATAAGGGACTTTAATAGCTACGAGGAAATCGTTCGATGTGCTCTCAAAGTTGAGATGGAGAGTGGAGTAACCCATTAGTCATATGGGTTTGATAAGAAGATCAAAATGGAATTCAAAGGAAAATCTAAAGAGCACACTAAAAAGAATAATAGCTTTCCCTTATGCTCAAAGTGTGGAAAGAAACATGGAGGGAGTCGTCTTAAAGGGACAAGTAAATGTTTCAAATGTGTAAAGGATGGTCATCGGACATTTGAATACCGCAATGATGGGAAGAAGATGTCTACTGATGCAAACAAAGGAATGGATACACATAATGAATCTACTACACTTCAATGTTTCAAGTTCAAGGAGATGAGGCATTATTCCAATCAATGCCCAAATCCAAGGGTTGATGATGATGGTCGATGTCAACAAACTCTTAAGGCTAAAGACAAAGGAAAGTCACATGAAATTTCTATCGACGATGTGGAGTATGATAATGATGTGGTGAAAGGTACACTTACCATCCACTCAAAAGTAGAAAATGTTTTATTTGATTCTGGATCCACCCACTCTTTTATTTCTGAAGATTCTTCTAAGGGTATCACCTTATTTCCTAAACAATTAGATGTTGAGTTAGCTGTGACAACGACTAATGGAAAAACAGTCGCATCAAAAGTTTATAATTCTTCCCCGATTGAAGTTTGTGGGAAAGTGCTTCCTGTAAATCTTGTGACCCTTCCTATAGTGGAATTTGATGTGATTCTTGGAATGGATTGGCTTTCTTTATATGGAGCACATATCAATTGCCAAAGAAGGGAAGTCACATTTCATATTACAGATCAATATATGATCGTCTATCGATGTAAGGATGAACATAACCTTCCAGTGGAAATTTCTTCCATCTTATTGGTCTTGATTCCACTAAATGAGGGTTATTTATCTCAAATTGTTGGTGAGAAAATCACGATTAAGAATATGCCCATTGTACGAGAGTTTGATGATGTATTTACGGCGGAATTGCTGGGTCTTCCACCAAATCTTGAAGTTGAGTTTTCAATAAAACTCGTACCAGGTGCTTTGCCTATTTCAAAGACACCTTATAGAATGGCCCCAATTGAGTTGTAGAAATTGAAGAAGCAACTCCAAGAGAATCTTGATAACGGATTCATACGCCCTAGTGCGTCACCTTGGGGAGCACCTGTTCTATTTGTTAAGAAGAATGATGGATCAATGAGACTCTGCATTTATTATCGAGAACATAACAAGATCACTATCAAGAACAAATATCCTCTCCCATGCATTGATGACTTATTTGACCAACTATGCGGAGCTCAATACTTTTCCAAGATTGATCTTCATTCAGGGTATGATCAATTAAGGGTCAAAAGGGAGGATATACCAAAGATGTATTTCCGTACAAGGTATGGACACTATGAATTTATAGTGATGCCATTTGGTCTTACTAATGCCCCTGCTATCTTCATGGATCTAATGAATAGAGTCTTTAGAGACTATCTTGATCAGTTTGTGGTAGTCTTTATAGACGATTTTCTTGTATTTTTAAAGTGTAAGTAAGAACATGAAGATCACTTGAGAATTATATTGAAGAACCTGAGAAAGGAGAAGCTTTATGCCAAATTTACCAAGTGTGAATTTTGGCTTCAAAATGTTTCATTTTTGGGTCACATAATCTCAAAAGAGGGGATATCTGTTGATCCAGAAAAAATAGAGGTTATCGAAAGATGGTCAAGAACACCAACAGTAACTGAGATCCAAATTTTTCTTGGTTTGGCTGGATATTATCGACGTTTTTGAAAGATTTTTCACGATTATCTAATCCACTCACAAGGTTGACTCGGAAAGGGGTTAAGTTTGTTTGGATGGGGGAATATGAAGAGAATTTCAAGGAGTTGAAAAGAAGGTTATCTAGTGCACCTGTGCTCACACTGCCTTGTAGTGGATAAAGGTTTGTGATCTACAGTGATGCATTCAAGAAGGGGCTGGGGTGTGTTCTTATGCAAAATGATATGGTGATAGCTTATTCCCCACGACAGTTGAAAATCCATGAGCAAAATTACCCAACTCATGATTTGGAGTTAGCTGCGGTAATCTTTGCATTAAATATTTGGAGGCATTACCTTTATAGTGAAAGGTGTGATTTTTATATTGATCATAAGAATTTAAAGTATATTTTCACACAAAAGGAGATGAATATGCGCCAAAGAAGATGGTTGGAGATGATTAAGGATTGCGACTTCTCAATTCATTACCACCTTGGGAAATCAAACAAGGTGTAAGATTCATTAAGTCGACAAGACCATGCCAGTTTATCCATGATGAGGATCACAAAAGATCAAATATTTATGGATTTACAAAGGAAGGATCTTGGAATTATAATGGAAGGGAGGAAATCATATCTTTCTCAAATGAATGTTCTACCATCTATCCATGTGAAGATTAAAGAGGCACAGAAAGAAGATGTAGAGTTACAAAAGAAGGTGAGAAATGGTCATGAATTCAACCTTGATTGTGATGGGATAATAAAGTTCAGGAATCAGGTTTGTGTTCCTCCCATCCCTGAATTAAAGAAGGAGCTTCTGGATGAGGCTCATAGTTCTTCATTCTCTATTCATCTTGGAATCACGAAGATGTATAGGGACCAGAAAGAGTACTTCTGGTGGGATGGCATGAAAAGAGATTTTGCTGAATATGTCTCTCGATGCTTGGTTTGTCAGCAAGTTAAAGCTGAGAGACATAAGTCTAAGGGGATGTTACAACCATTACCCATACCCGAATGGAAATGGGAAAACATCACTATGGACTTTGTCACAGGACTTCCTAAAACATCCAAAGGCAATAATGCTATATGGGTCATAGTTGATCATCTTACAAAGTCCGCACACTTCATTACTATTAGAGAGGATTTCTCTCTAGATCAGATTGCTAGGATATATATAAAGGAAGTAGTAAGATTGCATGGAGTACCACTTTCTATTATATATGATCGGGATCTGAGATTTACCTCGATGTTCTGGAGAAGTCTTCAGCATACTCTGGATACAGAGTTGAGTTTCAGCACTGCTTATCATCCTCAAACAGACGGTCAGTCTGAGAGAACAATTCAAACTCTAGAAGATATGTTGAGAGCTTGCTCTATGGATTTCAATGGTGGTTGGGATCAACACCTACATTTGGTAGAATTTTCTTATAAAAATATTTTTCACTCCAGTATTCCGATGGCTCTTTATGAATCTCTCTATGGAAAGAAATGTAGGACTCCAACTTGCTGGGATGATGTTGGGGAAAGAAAGCTATTAGGACCTGATCTCGTTGATGAAATGGCAGAAAAGTTCAGATCTATTCAACAACACATAAGAGCAGCTCATAGTCGACAAAAAAGTTATGCCGACAACCGAAGAAAAGACCTAGAGTTTGAAGTGGGTGATAAAGTGTTCTTACGAATATTTCCCTGGAATAGGGTCATGAGATTTGGAAAGAAGGGGAAGTTGAGCCCTAGATATATCGGTCCTTTCAAAATACTGGATCGTGTTGGAAAGGTAGCTTACCGATTGGAGCTTCCACCGAATCTCTCTCAAGTTCACGATGTGTTCCATGTATCTTTCTTGATAAAGTACATACCTGATCCTTCACATGTACTCAGCTCAGAAGTTGTACCACTGGAGCAAGATCTTTCTTATGAAGAAAAGCCGATAGAGATTCTGGATCGTAGCGAAAAAGTCCTACGGGACAAGACCACTCGCTTGGTGATAGTTTTATGGAGGAACCACCAATTAGAAGAAGCTACATGGGGGCTTGAGGATATGATGAGGGAGAGGTATCCTCATCTTTTCGTCACAAAGTGACGAATTTCGAGGGCGAAATTCATTTTAAGGGGGGTAGAATGTAACGGCCGAGAATTTTATGAGAAATATTTTGTTTTTATCAAAGGAATATTTTACTACACACAACACTAGCTTGGCTTGCTTTACACGCAACTGCGACCTTCCTCAATAGCTTGCGTCGTACGCAATACCAAGTTTCACTAAACAACGATATGCTATTAAAATATTAATAAAACTAGCCGTTATGAATATTAATAACCAATTTTTGAAATTTTTGAAATTTTATTTTTCAAAATGGACTTCATTTTTGGATTCAGAATATCGAAATTAGCCTAGGGTGAAATTTTGGTATTTTTCTGAAAACTTTCAATTTTTGATGAATAGTGAAACCACTAAGTGGTAGTTAAAAAAAACTGAATTTTTCATAAAACATAATTTTACCGATTCTATGAGTGGAATTTAGAAAATCCGAGAGACACGGTTAATATCAAGTACTAAAATGTGGTTCAATGAGATGAAAATAATTTTTTGTGAATAGTAACTTTTTACTTTTTTTTCCACGGTTAAAAGTAAATAGGGTAATTAAGGGTAAAAGTGTTATTATTATTACCCTAACACTTTTCCTAATTCTATTTTATAAGTTTAATTCGACCAAAAACAACCTTAGGAATAAAATATGACCATTTAGGACCACTTGGATTAGATTAGGACATTAATTATTAATTTATTTAAAGAAATGTTAAAATAGTTAAAATCAAAGTTTAATAAGTAAATAATTTTTAATATGGTGTTATACATAAGATAAATTATACTATAAATATTCATTAGAAATATAATAACATTTCCTACATAATGGTATTTTATTGGTAATTTTTAGACATTAAATAATTTAATTTATTTATGACACAACGATGATGCAGTAATTATCTTATTAATGAAATAATGACATAATTGATGTTTTAAATACCAAAATAAATGTAATTTAAGACTTTTAATGAATTAAAATAATTTTCTAGGTTACTATGACATGTTAGTATTGATTTAATTAAATTTTTTCTAACTAATCATTCTGTTATGATTTTCACAAAAATCAATTACTAAATATTGTCAAAATTGACATAAAATAGTTTTTAAAACAAATATTATATTATTAAGTGTTATTTTATTCCTAAAAATCTAAGGTTCGGCCAAATGACTTATCTAAGGTTATATATATTAATAGTAAACAACTTGGGGTTCGTTTGGCTTGTTATATTATCTTCATTAACCTTATAGTGTAAGAACACAAGAAGACATGGTAAAAGTAAAATTATCTAACTTAAAGTTAAATCTAAATGATAAGGTTAAAATTGATACCTAAACTTGTCTAAATTATATTGGATGAGATGATTTCGACCCATACCCACCTTATCTTATAAATATATCAATTTGGAGCTATTAAAACCTGAATTTGACTTTATAATAAAATAATATTTTTTGTTATTCCAAAGGTGCCCCTCTCCCCCCTTATAAAAGGGCACCTCCTCCCTCTCTTCCTCACACCACTTTGACCCTTAATGCACTTCCAAACCCTTCCAATTTAATCTCTCCAGTTCCCTAGAGACATCCTAGAGGTCCTGGTCTTCTTAAAACAACAATTTTAGTGCCTTAAAAGGAGGTCTCAAAGAAGCGCTTCAAAGAAGAGGTAATGTCCGTTACCGATTCTATCATATTTATTTCTTCTTCCACTTCTTCTTATTTAGTTGTTTAATTATGAAATAATAAAATCAGTATCACTCATATACTGATATGTTATTATAAGTATGAAACAAACCTTTTTCACCATCTATCCATCCTATGGAAAACGAAATCACCGCGCGTGCGTACGTACGGAATACCGTCTCCACGCCGTGGTGTAATCTATTTTCCACCACCACCTTACTTGGATGAGTATAATGGTGTAAAGAATAAATATATATGATTATTGTAAATTGATATTGATTCTGAAATTGTATACATACACTCCAATACAATTCCATGATCATGGGAATGATATCATCGCTCGTGCGTACGTACGAAATACCGTCTCCATGATGTGATGCGACTCGTTCTACATGATCTTCATTTCATAATGATTATATAAATGAATTGAATAAATTAATATGATATATATTACACTAATAAAATTATGGAAAAGAGGTATCTATAACCTAAAAAAGAAAAATAAGAATTTATTCGACAAAACACGCATAAGAACAAAAAGTAATAAACACCCGAATAACAAGTAGTAATGAAATATTACTAATAAGAAGCTAAGAATATGACCATATATGATCTCATAAAAATAAGTATGATTCTGGAATAAGTCAATAACATTATTTAAATCATTATACAGGAGGATCAGACACTTACAAAGAAAATTGGACCTAAGGTAAGGGAAAATATCACAATCTCATTTTATCCGAGATTGTTTATACTTTGGTATTTACTGGGGTGTATTTTATCATCCACATCCATGTTTCCTAAATATGTAATATTTTTTCCATCCACCTACAATTTTTTAAATCCACTTTTACCCTTCGGTGAGTTTTTAGTAAAATATATGAAAGGAATCTTTTGTCTTTTTTCGTACGAGGTACTTTTTGACTTTTCCAACAAAAGTACGAGAAGAATGTTTTTTAACTTATACCGCATGAATTGATTTTTAAAACATTATTTCCAAGAAGCTTCCTTTACAAGTATTCAAGTTTATTTTTAATCAACTTCTTTTAGATTAAAATTTTATGACATGTTAAGAAAGGAAAAATGTTTTTGAAGTAGAAAGGATATTTTCCTCAAGAATGGAGTTCAAGTGTTTTATCAAAATTATTTTCCATCTAAGATAATATAGGGTTATGTTTATATCCATATTATTACATTAATATGATTATGTTGTGATGGAAATATGTTTATGAATTCCTTTATCTTATATGAATGTTTTATGATGTCACGATGTTTAAGATTCCCATTTTTTTACATGGGTTATGCAATGATGTATGGTTTATGATTTTGTGGCACACATAAGAATGGTATCATTATGAGATAGGTGGGACCTATATCTCCCTCTAATGAATTGGGTAAAGATTTTATATCTCATGAGATATACATGGTTGGAACGATAGGTTAAACTAGTTCAGTGAAACAGGACTGGAATGAGGAGTGAACTCGGTTCAGAAATGGACTTTGTCCACTAAGCTAGTCTTGGCAATGAGTCTTGACTAATAAGAAATGATTCTATATGGTTATGTGTGTATGCCAAAAAGTTTAATGTTTTAAGTTATTATTATTGTGATTACATTTCACTGCCATGATTTATCCCATGTTATGAAATTATGATTTCTTTTGCAGGTTAAGATTTCCAAAATGTTATGTTCTTATGAATATGATGTGATTGATTTTTGTTCTGTTTACCCTTACCAAGCATTTGAGCTCACCCTTTTGTATGTTTCTCCCCCAGGTCAGGAAGAAGGTTATTAAGTAGGATATGCCAAAAGGGACTCTAGATATGATTAAATAAATGGGAGACAATGTAGATGCTTTATGAACCAGTTGTTTATGTTTCCCAGTTTCTAAAGACACTATACCTATATGGTCCTTTTGTGGTTTTGTTATATGTTGTAATAAGTATGCTTAAATTTTGAAGTATTAACAATGTATGTAAAGTATGGGTCGTTATAATGTGTATCTCAGATAGATAGTGAGAAATGTACTTGTCGTGTAGTTGTCTTGTACACACTGTGTACATCTACCGTGTTGTGAAAAAATAAAATTTATTTATTATATTTTATAAGACATATTAAAATTACTTTCTATGTGGTCATTATTTTTATGAGAAATTCAATGTGATTTGTTAATATATATAAATATTTTATTAATTTATGTGTACTGTTCAGATAAATATATCATGTATTAATCGTAAAACAGTTATTGTTCTGTATAAATTGAAACATAACTTGTGACTGAAAACCAATATAATATTTGTATGTAATATTTTGATAGTACACATCATGAAAGTATGTTATAAAAACATGTATTCCACATGTCAGAAGAGTAAATTTTATCAGAACATAATACTTGTTGGGTAGTTCTGATTGGTCCTCACCACGTTTTCTCCAATGTACATTTATGTACATAGTTAATTTGAAATAAATTTTTTTAATTTCTTTAAAATTATTATGGATGATAATATCAAGTAAATTTATATTAGAATTATAATAAAATAGTTTATTAATAAAAATAAGATAATATATTTGAGCATGATTTATCTTAAATAAAAATGATTAAAAATTAATGGGAATTTTATTAAATTTTTAATTCCTTTCATGAATTTGTATGATTATATAAAAGACTAATTTATGTGATTGATTTCATGAAATTTATTATTAAGTTATATTTTTGGCATGTGTGTCATCATTCATCCATTTTTGAATAGGAAAACATGCCCATGGTTTCTTTTATATAAACCCATTATTTTACTCACCGATGTGTGAGTAAATGAATATATAATAAATGGAGCTCCCATATTATTAGAGGTGGTAAAAATTTGGATCCAATCTGAAACCAATCAATGGGTGATGCATAAGTGGACAGATGGAAAGCTATAGCACATATCTTAAATTGGATTGTTGTGTTTCCCCCCTTGATGAATGGTTATATTATCATCCACTAGATAAATTAATCATTAGTAAAATCTCATGATCACACCACTTCATAATTTTATTTATGACAAAATTTATGGTTATTTCATTATGGTGTTTTATTCACAATCACATGAATTAATGAATTAACAACAATGAATGATAGAACTCAAATAAATTGAACCATGTGTAAATATTAACTTTTTCATGGTTAATAACTTATGTAAATAAACATATCATTAAAATCAATTTATCAATAATAATTATCAATTTATTGATACAAGTATAAAATCTTTCAATAATATATATTATGTTACTATAGCCTTCCACTACTTCAGTTAAAATCAAACCATAGTTCAAAGTGCTTGACCAAGCCAAGTTGGGGTGATTTCAATTTTTAGGGAATTATAAAATGATTTTTTGGGTTCACATAACTTTTTTCACATCAAGGGTTGACTTCCAGATATGCAGTGGGTGTAACATAGAAGCTGGAGTTGAGGAAGTCCAATTTAATTGTTTCAGGATTGGGGATTCCAATCAAAAGATTAGGGAACTGTGAGTTAATGTAGTAAGAATGCGGAATGACTACCTAAAACCATTCAAGTTTCATGACCAAATAATGTGTGGTTAACAAGAAGTGGAATATGGATCCTTTCACTATAATGTACAAGAAATATAATATTTCAAATCCAATGAAGAGAACTATTTAGTTTCTATAAAATAATGAGTTATTAATTAGTATAATATTTATTTGTATTCTTAAATTTTATATGATAATGTACTAAAATTATGATCATCTAATTTGTAAAAATAGTAAGAAAAATGACTAAAACATATCAATACAATCCATATTCGAGATGGATAACCATATCACCGGCACAAATTTCCAATAGTGGCAAAGGCACTTATGCATTATCCTACAATATGAGATGAAGTTATATGTCTGGAATAACTTATTTGAAATGTCCTAAGAAATGATGATAGTGATGAATGTTTAACTCTATATTATAAAAATTTGTATGATTCCATATATGGGTAGTGTTTCATGTAACAACCATGACCAATGAGATTTTGAAGAAACATGAAAACATTGATTTTTATAGCATTATGTATCACCTTTAGTATCTCTATAAATAGAATAAAATACATTAAAGGTATAAGATCTCCAATTTTTTTGTTCACAACCACTCTTTATGATTTTACACTTTCTATGCCACATGTAGTTATGATTATTGGAAATATTGAATGCTTATACATATAATAGAATAAATTTCCATATGATTTTTTCATAGATCTCATAATTTCATTACTTCGAAAGAACATCTCTAGTTCTATTCATAATTGAAATATGAGAAATAATGAGAGTAGTCTTTGAAAACATCATACATTTATTCTCCATGTGGATAAGGACAATGGTCCTGAAAAACGTCCGTTCCTTATGGTGAATAAGAAAACAATGAATATAAGGAAATGGACAAGGACTCATAACATGTATAAATATCCCATGAACTTTTCTTCCAAGAAGAAGAAGATTCATGGGCAGTGAAATGAAAAGGAGGCAGTATGTTTTGCATGTTGCTAGAAAGGTCACTAGAAGAAGAACTACACCTAGAATAAAGGGGATTCTAATGGTGAGTTTGTTATCATTTGTAATATTTTAATATAAACACATTGGGTATTAGATATAACTTTTTTTGTTCACATTTGTTTTGAAATGAATAAAATTTGAATATTATGAAAGATTTCTAGAGAATGGGTGGATTTGAGAGCTAATAATGGTGTGAGGATATCTATTCCAGCCTTTGATGACTACCACCTTTCATTGACAAAGAGAATTCCGTATGTTTTAAAATATTGTTATTTTTTTAATAATTATTACCAATAATTTTTTTTGAAACATTCCTCGATGAAGATGGGTTTATTTTCATGTTTTGAAATAAAAGATTTTTATTTTATAAAGAAAAAATATTTTATGGTATGGAAAATTTAAATAAATGTATTTATATGTTAAATTAAAAAAACAGGTTTTGTAAATAGATAATGAATCATGTTTACATGAATCATATAATACCCATATATGGTATCACTATCTTGGTCAGGTTCACAAGAAGTATAATATAAATACCTATCAAGATAGTTATTTAAACACTTTTGAGTTAAAATCACTTGAAATTTGTCATTCTTTTTTACAAGGTAAAATTACCAAACCATTATTCGACGGATAGGGTGAAAGGGACACAAATAATCTATGTTTCTTACACACTGATGTGTGTTCACTATTTCAAGAAGAAGATTTATTTGGGTATTATTACTTCATAAATTTTACAAATGACTTCAGTATATATGGTTATGTCTACTTGATGATGTATATGTTTAATTCCTTTTTGAAAATAAATGAATTCAAGAATTATTAATAGAATCAACTTGGAATGGTGGTAAATAAGCATTGATCAAATCAAGGAAGTTAATATTATAACCAATATTTTATCAACATATTATGGGAGTTTTGGATTCTATCTCTACTTACTCAATGTTGTAAACCAAATTGGAATAGTGTTTGTGAATGGAGGAACCATACCTTTTTAGATAAGGTAAGGAAGATGTCGAGTCATGAAGACCCTCTATTATCATTTTTGAGATATTCATAACAAAATATGAAATAAAAAATAAAAAAATTACCAACTATAGGGGAACATTGAATTCCCTTCGATTTATGGAGTGGAAATAATCCCTTTTGGTTGAAAACACTTGTATGGGGTTGAAAAGTGCTTTTAATGGACTTATCTTAAATCAAACTAGAACCCCATGAAAAAAATTGTATATTTATAGGGTATTAAATTGAATGAATGGGTTATTACATATAAAAACCCTAAGACATGAATGTGACTATCTCGAGACAAGTCATCATTCTTAAGATGGAGTAAGTCGTTATTGAGGAATGTGAGAGCCAGATTGACATATATGAAGATGATGATCATTATACATAAGACCATGTATAATAAATTAATCCATAGTAATCCATGGATGAATTCGTTCCTAAAACACATGTAATATATAGGAGAATAAGTGACCTAATAGAACTAGGGAGATGTGGTATTCTAGTCACCAATAATGGTGACTTATTATTTCCTGACAACGATGAACCTATCACCTACAAAGAGGAAGTAGAGAGCTTAGAAGCTGAAATATGGATATAAGTCATGAATTATGAAGGGGATTCCTTGTATCATAACCAAATTTGGGTTTTGGTTGATGCACCAGTGGATGTAAATCCCATAGGGTAAAAATGGGTTTTCCATGGAAAACTATTCATGGAAGGTAAAGTAAAAAAACATATAAATAAAGGATACTAGCTAAACGGTTTTAATATAATCAAGTAATTGACTATGATGAATCCTTCTCACAAGGTTCAACATTTAAGTCCATCAGAATTCTACTGGCTATATAATCATTCCATAAATATGAAATTTTGAAGATGTATATAAAAATGACATTCCTTATTGAGAAACATTAAGAAGATGTCTATCTGACACAATAATAAGGGTTTATGACTCCATGTGTTTCCATAAAGAAATTGAAATTCAAGATATACATTTATGGATTGAAGAAAGCATCTAAGTCATGGAACATTTGATTCAATGAAGCTAAAAAATGGTTTCATTAAGAATGAATGTGGGCTATATTATTGCAAGAGGTTTATTAGAAATGCATTTTTTATCTTATTAGTATATTTAGAGAACATATTACTCATTAGAAATGACAGAACAATCCTAAATGATATTAAGGATTTGTTAAAAAATGTTTCTCTATGAAGGACATAGTTGATCCAACTTATATTCTATGGATCTGGACCATTCATGATATATCCAATAGGATTCTTGGACTATAAAATGTATACACATTCACCATATACTATATATATTTATAACGGAATATTCCAAGAGGGGATAGTTTTTTGTGTCACATAGTATACATCGTTCTAAAAAATATGTCTATAGACACAACATGTGAAAAAGATAATGAGTAAGATCCCATATGATTCATCAATACAGTCAATAATTTATGCTTTATATACACTATATCTAATGTTGCCTATGCATTGATCATCTTAGGAATATATTAAGAATATCTCGGTGAAAAAAATTGGTATGTTTTTTAATCAATACTCATGTATATAAGAAAAACTATGGATATGTTTCTAGTGTATGTTGGAAATAAGGAGCATGTAATCAAGGGTTATACTAATACTAGTTTTAAAATGGTTCATAATGATATGTAGTCATATCTATGATATGTTTTTTATCTCATTAGATCTGATGTGGGCTAGATGAGTTAAAATAATCTAGTTTTCACTGATTCTATAGCAGAGTACGAGAATATAGTCGCTTCTGATACTACCAAGGAATGGATTTGGATATGAGAATTTTTCTAGGTTATTGATGTGGAACCTAGTAGTAATGATCCTATCACATAATGTTATGATAATACGAAAATGGTTGCTCTTGACAAATATCCAAGGTCACACAAATGAACAAATAATATACTCGAGAATTATAACTTCTTGAATACTTTTATCAAAGGGGTGATGTTGGTATAATTAGACTACCCAAAAATTAAAAAATGAAGTACCCCTTGGAAAAAGGTCTATCTCAGAATAAGCCTGATTATCATGAGAGATAAACCAGATGAATTGTTGTTAGTATTTTAATCAAGTTAAAGTGGTAGTATGTTGGACTTTGTTACCTAGAACCAAATTATTTGTAATTAATGATTAACTATATTCATATTTTTAATTTGAATAAACACATTGTCACATTATGATTATTCGTTTACATAAAATAGTATGTTATAATGTCCTAATAGTATTTGTCATACTAAAATGTCATAACAGTTCCCCACTATAATGAGAACACATATGCTCAATGAAATTATTCTTAAATATATATAAAATCGTCAGATGATATCATTTTAGGAACATAAATGATATTATAATTCAAGGGTGGAGACTTATAGTACGTTGAGGTACCCTCTCATGGGGTTTTACCTTGGAAATGTCTTTTGTAGTATATTATGACAATGAGACCCACCAGAAAAAAATCCACATTTATATGTGTCATGGGATATTCCTTTTTTGATGTGTGTACTGATCTTTAGGATTTATGATTTTTATTAATGAGTATTATGAGTCACATAATTTTATGTATTGATGAAAACCTTGATCAAATACAATCATAAAAAGGTAGGATATATTTCCTGGATCATGAGTAATATTACATTAACGAATTATGCGATAAAGGATTTGTACCTTATATTATTTAAAAGAATTTGATATCTCAGGACCTTTAATGGAAATTGTAAAGCCGAAATAAATCCATGATCATGGTGTCCTATAATCATGTTCTATTTCAAAAAAGACTAGGGAAGAGACATTCATTATAATGGTTGATGGAACCTGCATAAAACCTTCTTGATTAGAGAAATCATGATAAAGGGGTTATATTACATAGTGATCATCGGTATAAGGAATTATAACATTTCTTACTCTATTGGTTCTATGGTATGTTTCTAGATGCCATACTTTGACTTAAGGATTTTTCACCTAATTCATCTGAGAAAGAGGCCTAGAGGGTCACATACTAAGTGTATTAATAATCTTAGTTAAATAATATATTATTATTTATTATTTATCAAGTTCAATAAATACTTTTCCATCATCTGGTTTAATAAATATTCATGTATACCTGAGATCATATATTTTTTCACCAGTTATTTAAGGGAATATTTTGGGAGTAGAATATTTAATAAATATTTCTTTTCTATTTAGTAAATATAATTTTTATTTATATTCGAATAATTCAGTGATATTTATTTAATATGTAAAAAAGCATTTTTCAATGATTGATAAATATTCTGGAGGAATGGAAGGTCATGTTTAATGTTCTAGTGATAAATTATATATATATACATATTGAGAATTATTTTAGTAAATAATATTTAATTTTAATTCACTTGTTAATATCATGTAGAGAAATAATAATAATATTATTTTTATAAACATGAGGTTCCACAAGAAATTAAATAAATAATAAATTTAATAGTTTCAATTATTAATTTCTAACCCTAGAGATATATAAAATCCAATTATATAATTCTCAAAGAGATCCAATTAATTTGTTTTTTTGAGCATAATGAATTCAGAGTATCTTTTTGATCCAGAAAGAGCTAACTTCTCCAAGAACACTCCTAAGAATGAAGAGTGATCTTCCTACACCTCCCACTATCAATTATAGAGAGATCAAGGACAACCCTTTGGAAGTGATTCTCATGGAGATCAATGGAAAATGTCACAAGTGATATGATCTTCCATTTTAGAACCCAAATATTCTTATGACTATATTTATATATTAGTGGATCACATATAGATAACCACTACAGATAATATGCTTATGATTCCATAAACATTATTAGGGTACATGGTAGATCTTTTTTTAGATTTATCAATGAAGAAATAATTCTCACATGGTAATTCCTAATTAACTAAATTAATTATAGATAATATGTGATGATCATGTTTTTGGTTATGGTGTTCTTTCCCTTGAATATTTCTTCTTTGGTTAAATTCCACTGATGAAAACATTTATCATTTTAAAACTATCAAATAGATCATTGATCAGGACAACAAATAAATTTTGGGAATGGCCCATCATATGATTCTACTATTCCCAGAACACAATGAATTATTTTCTTTTCTAAGTGAATTTTATTAAAAATTTGGGCGAACCTTTAAAAACCAATGGTTCAATACCTTAACCAGATTGGGGGACCCTGAGGTTATACCCAAGGGATAGAAGCCTGATGAAGATCCTAGGATGTAAGAGAGAAGGTCATATATAATATCGTGGGTGTCTGGGCGGGCCCATGTAGATGGCCCGTTGGATAACCCCCTAAGTGAAGGGTGCATTATTAGATCTAGTTCTCCAGTGGGCCTATGTTGGTTAGCAGAAACTCATGTGGTGTGTGTGTTCGTAGTGTAATGGTTTTTTATCTCCCATAACCTATTCAAATTATCGTGGTATGAATTTATTGAAAAACCAAAGCCTCGTCAAAACTCTTCTATTATGTGGTAAAAAATAGTGGGATACAATATTAATCTATTATTAAAAATACGAACATTTTATCACCCCATATAACCAAATCCATAATAGTCCTATGATATTGTGCACATTATGAGGCTTAAATGATCCTTCACATTATTCCATCCAACCACATCAAATTCTAGTGTTTGATGAATAAATTTGATGGTATCACATCAGTTGAACATTCAAGGAAATTATACATAACCTCTTCTCTACATAGTTGGACTGACAAAACTAATTTTATCCATGAACAGTACCACAAACATGCCTACTTATGATGACACCTTGCACACTAGCACTTTCTTCCATACAATAAGCATCTCTCCAATAATACTCCATTGATGACACACCTACTATACAATGCTTTAGTCACACTATACATGGAATTGTGATGATCTAATTGCAGTAATGGAATAATATCTTCATAACACTAGCACATTTACTTCACATTATAGTGATAGTAACTCCATAGTGAAACACCGAGAGTCTTTTGTGGTTACCGTATAAGGTTTCATGAACCTAAAATGTGTGGGGTTGTGAACTCACCATTGAACATACCATGAAAAAATAAGTATAATTATTATGAGAATCCATTTTATCTTACATGATCTAAGGAATCACTTCCCCTCATGAGATTAATTTGTTCCTACAATGAGACGGTATGTATACTTACCCTTAAGCCTCCAACAACCACACTTCTTAAGGTGCCTACAAACCATGAATTTTTTTTACTGTGTGTATGTGAAAGTTTAGTATACGAACCACACATGATAATTATACTAACAGTATTCTATCACATGGTCATTATGTTTCATGGATAGTTTTTTCCATTGTGTATTTTGTGAAAAAAAATTATTTTTATAGAATAATTTATTTCAAAATAACTTTGTTAAGGTGATTTACTACAGTCTTAAAAATTTTTAACTATTATTTTTCTATGTAAAATACTTATGTACTAAAAACATCATTTTTTATCATATATATTAAATAATGACATGGAAATAATATGTTTTATACTTTTTATTTCATAACCTATTTTATATATCTTTTGAAATAAAAAATTGTTGTAAGTCTATAAAGATAGTTTCAAATGTTTTATTCATTTCAATAACTATAATTTATCCTAGCAATGATTTTTGGGTGTTGTAAATTTATTTCGTGTAGAATTGAAATGAATCAGTGGATAAGTACATTAATTAAAATATCAGTGAATGGTATTCTGTAATATCATTGTATTTAATGAAACACATCTATTTATTGTATTGGAAACCAATTAATTATAGAATTTTTTATTCAATAAATACTAACTAGGAAAATTAGTAGATTAATTAATATAGGAATATATAAAATTCATATGTTATTTATGGAGTACTAAATCTAGAATACAAATATTTCTTCATTTCATCTATCATTATGGATTTCATTGTTTTCATCTTACACTACTAAAGTGATCAAATAACTTGAGTTGCATCAAATTTATACATCATCATGTACACTATAGTTCAAAATTAAATCTTATATTTGATTGTTTAATTTATTAATACCATTTATTTATAATGAATAGTTTGGTTTATGTTATTCAAATCCAAAATATATATATTCGGTTATTCAATATATCTAAAATGAAGGTCCGTTTTGAATTCTCGGACAAAATTCATGAGGGTTGTGACTGTTGTTAAAATATTGTTGGGGTTGTAACACCAGGTGAGAAAAGGGTGTGTATGTCTGTTATATTATTATCACTACCTATTAAAAGTTTAGAATTATTTAATACAAGTCCTATTGATAATTAGATAGTATTTAAGAGTGGTCAATTATCTCATTGATCTGAACCTCTATAAAAACATCTTCTGTTATTTGTGTTATTTCTTCCTGGATGTGGTAGTCCACATGTACTCATGCACGATGTTATAATTATCCAAGAAATGAATATGTATGATGGTAACTGATATATTATATTTAAATAATCTTAATCAGGTGGTAAATATCATATATTTTCATTATTTTCACCCTTATAGAGAAAAAAGTAATGTGTTAAAAAAAATTACACAATTATGTTGAGATGGTATGCCATATGTACGCACGAGCAATGTTATCATTTTCCATAGGACATAAAAGTGACATAAAAAGTGTTTTAAAATATATAAAATAAAATTTCCGACTAATTTTTATATTAATTTTATCATATATGAAATTTTTTATAATATTTTAATGGGGTGTCATAAAAAATAAACATGGAATGACTCGGTTAAGAGTTTCATCTCTTCACTGGAAAACTTATTTTTTTACATTTTAATCCTAATATAATTTTAATTTAATGAGAAAAATACCTCTATTTTGTGTAGAGATATGTTGGGAATGTATTTGGGAAGATATTTGTTGAGATAAATGACTTAAGATGTGTGAAGAAGAGAGAAGAGGAGGCCATCCTCTATAAGTGATGTGAGTGGCCCACTGAAAATTATTCATAACTATTAAATATTATAAGTGTCTTACTCTTTTATAAGTGGAACATAGACAATTAAATATCCAATATAACATGATAATTGTAGAAATTACCTAATATATCAACAATTGAGATGCTATTTTACAACCATATCCTAATGTTTTATCCTTAGTTCTCATTTTTTACCCACATACCGATGTGACAATAATTTTTCCATTTCTAATATTCATAAGGAACAAAAATGAAATTTAAATAATTACTAAATATTTTCATCATGATTCAATATATGTGATAAAATTTTCAAGATTCAATTTTTAAGATAGAGAGAATAATTTTAATATAACTGTGTAAATTAGAAATGAAATGTTTTAATGTGTTAAAAGGACTAGAATAATCTTATAGAAAAATCATATATAATGATGATGAATTTGAGATTAATAAGATTATTTATAGTAAAAGGGATCATGGTTTACATTAAAAAAATACAAATTATAATGAGAATGAAAATAAATGAAAATTTCATAAAAAAATTGGAATTTTAACTATTCCCCAAAAAATCAACTATTTCTATAAAATCACAAAAATACCACCCAAGATAAATTCAACATTACTATATAAATATAATATTAATTTAATATAATTCCAATTAGAAATATATAAATTTTATATTTATATATATCCATAAAATATTTCTATTATAATGATAAAATATTCTGGTGTTCATTGGATAATTGTATATTTATGTAAGGTTTATCTGTTATAGGATGGTCTTAGGTATTAGATTTATGACTTTTACTCCTATAATTTTTCAATTTTATAATTTTTGTTTTTATTTGAGTAATTAAATTCTCAACAACATAATTTATTTTTATTACTAGGAATAGAATGGCCCCTGATATATGAATTGGATCAACTAATTCAAAAAATGAATATAATTCTATCAAAAAAAATGTAATTAAGGGTATTAAAAAATATTTTCAATGTCAGCATGTATAACATGTAAAACCCATTTTTTGGGATGGTTAATTTTTAAGAATAAAAAATAAGATTAGGAAAAATTTATAGATATTATTAATCATCAAGAAATTATATATTTTATAATTATCCAAATGAGATTTATATGGCTTTCAAAGAAAGTTAAAATTGAAATCTACCATGTGAATACTCTATTAAAAGGTATTTATAAAATAATTTGTATTGGAATAAAATATTACTTATGTTCCAAATTGAAAAACATAAGTTTTATAACATAAATATAATATTTTTAATGTATAATTTTACTTCTAAATATATATTATTTTTAGAAAAATTATTTCCATAATTTCTACATTGTTCATATATCCTAATTATCTAATAAAAGTATTGAAAGTTTTAAAAATGATATTTTTCTATGTTCACTTAAAAATAAATTTTTTGAAAAATATATCAAAATTTCAACAGAAGATAATATTGTAATGTTGAATAAAAAAATTGTATTCATATTTTCAAATTAATATTCTATATTTTAGGAATTTAACCTTTAAATAGAAATAAAATATATAATTAACAAATTTTTTAATTAGAAAAGAAATTATTAAATATTAACTATTCTTCTTCTTATTTCCAATCAATTACTAATTAAATTAGTGATAAACAATATCTATATCAACAATATATTTTTTAATTAAACCATAATATATAAATATATATACTAAAATATAAATAAAAAATCATTAAAAAGAATTAATATTAGGATAATAAATTTTTAATCATAAAATGATCATATTAGTTATTCAGATACACTAATTGAATTTTATCAGTGTATTGTTATTAAAATTGACGCTTTTATTTTTCATTGTGCAATGGTTTCAAAATGTTGTAAATTTTATATCTAACTGAAATTCAACTATGTTCATTACATTTGCAATTTATAATTTTATATTAATAAAATATTTCATAGTTTTTTCAGTTTGGTGTTTCATCTATAGTAAGAAAAAAACACATTTGATAAATTTTAAATAATGATATATATTAAAAAATCAGAAATGAAAATATCCTCCAGTTAGATAAATTACTTCTAAATAATGTTTTTCTCTCACTGTTGAAATATATTATAGTATTCATAATATAATTTTAACATGATATATAATTTCAGTTAAAATATCCATCTTACTAACATGGATATGAATTATAAACTCATATTTTCATTCATAATTGGAATATATTTAGTAAATTTATGGAAATTATGCTTCCATGGTTGGTTTTAGACTTTGATATATTTATAAGTATACATTTTAAAATGAATATCACCACGTAATAATATTCCATTATTACTTTTGAAGGCTTATAGGTGTATCAAGTAGTGTCTATGAGTCGATACAATACATCATAAGGATTTTAAATTCATAGAATTCCAATTACCATGCATAAAGTATTTTTATGAAATATGTGTGATAAGTAAAAGATAATTATATGGGATTGTGTAATTTTGACATAACGTTTTGAAATATCATTGCAGACATGTTTTCCACAAAACCTTTAGATAGGATTCAACCAGAGTTGTTAAATTAAGGGTTTGCATTTAGGATAATAAAAACAACCATCCAATAAGAGTAAGACATACATTTCTCAAAGGTCGTGATATATTATAGGATAATAGAGGATGTATGATAAATATATTTGATGCATATATTTTTAATATATAATTCATTGATTTATGAATTATAATTATAATAACTGAAAATTAATTTAATGTTTTATACATATTATGGAAGGATATTTTCGAATTTAATATGGAATAAAATGAACAAAAGTATATGGAATTCATGAATGGAAATGATGTTCCATTTTTTCAATATATGTCAATTCATGAATTCATGACACATAATATAAGATTAAAGTAAAAAAAGAACCAAAATATGATGGAAAACTATTATTAACTTTATGAAACACCTACTAATGAAGTTTATTTAATCAAAAATACATGAAATGATAACAACTTAAGGAAAAATGAAGTCATGGGTGGATCATGAATATTCACAAGTAACACCCTTGTCACGCTGTGAAACAGTTGGGATAAGAAATCCAAGTTCTAATTTTCATGATTTATGATTGTTATTAACATCCATTTTACCATGGAACATCAAAATGAACATATATTTATTTAATGGATGAATATATATAATTTAAGTTACATTTGGGTTGTATTTATTCAGATAAATAAGAGGAGAATCTACTTCTACTAGGGGAGAATGTAGATTTTCCTTTATTAATAGATGTGACACATGTACTATCTTCTATAGGGGTACTCATTAAATTTATTCATGATTACTTTACCATATATCCTCCCCTATTAACATTATATGAATATATTGATTGGTTAAATGTTTCTAGTGTTGGGTAAAATAAATAAAGGGGGAGTATGTGTGTGAATTAATTTTCAATTTTTAGTTCATATTTTGGTTTATTCATTCATTTTTTATTCTTCTAATCTTCCTTTTTTATAACATCACCATTTATAATGAAAATAATAAATTATAATTTCATGCATAAATAGATAATTCTTAGTTTTTTATTACCGTTGTACAATTTATGATGAACAAGTATAAAAAAATACATTTAAACACATTATTCCTTAATAACCCCTTGTAATTTATCATATTAAAAGGGAAATTTCTATGTTATGAAGAGGATACCAATACCAAGGATCTTATTTATCTAGAATATGAAAATATCCATTAATTATCCATTTATCTTATAAATTTACTAGCATATAAACCTGTAATTTACAAAACATGGCACATTCTATCATATTAATAATTCATATCGCTCTCTTTTCACCCATTCTCACTCAATCATTTGAAATTCAAAAAATATACATGCATCATCTCATGGGTTCAACCTTGAAAATGAAATTTACTAAATTCATTTAATTATCAATATTTTTATTTTAGTTGTTATAAATTAAAAAATTTGATTATCCCTAATAGAAACAACAACTCCCTATAAGAGACCATATTTTTGGCATCATTACCATGGATTGTTACTGAAATAGATTTAGGATTTTATTTTATAATTTGATTCTTTTTTACACTTGGTGACATTACAATAATTTTAGATTATTTCTCTTATGCACCACCACTACTATTGAGAAAAGGGAAAATAAATCCTCGAGAACAACATAGAACATGAAAGAACTGCAGGAGATGGTTTATGTGGAATGAAACTAGAAAGATGTCAGAGGTATCCAATCATAATATTATGGTCAACATACCATCCGAAACTACTAGAGACCCTCCAACACATGACTAAAGCTAAGAATCATGGTACCACCCTTCACATCTAACCACATTGATATAAATCTATAACATCTCTTATTTTCCTTGTTTTATTTTCAAATATTATTTTTATTTATTTCGAGACCAAGCGTTGAAATAGTGTTTGATTATGAGCCCCTGTGTCCGGAGATAATTGATTGAAAATTAATAAACAATTTAGGATCACAGGTGAAATTTTTTCCTAATTTTTTTTAATAAATATTAAATAGGTTCCTGAATCAGAAATTTGCTGGGATTGTTAATCAAAATAGAAGGTTTACCCTTGTTGTGACCTGTGTTTGGTCGGCACGAGTCATTGATAGAAAAAGACACCAAGGAAGAAATAGTAATGAAAATAAATAACTTTTTTTAATATCTAAATCCTAATAATTCATAAATGGTATCTCAGATTAGAAATCTGAGAAAACTATTTAGTTTTTAATGTGGTGTTTTCCCTTTGAATGACACAAAACCTGTTGGAACAGGTGGTATGTAGAAAAAGCCATGAAGTAATTAAATGTATATAAAATAATTTTATAGATTTATTTTTGAAAAAGAATCCCTTTTTAATAATAATTTATCAAAAATTTGGGGATATCCTCATTACCCAAAAATTTATTTGGATAAGTGGAGAAAGAACATCTAGAGAAGCTGTTGGTGAACAATGATGGTCCATACCTGAGAATTCGATGAACCAAGGATCGAAGATGATGTGGAAACTATTCATTTTCATCGACCAATCCAAATCAAGGTAGGGTGGTTGATTCTTTATGTTTTACAAGATATTTATTTTCATGATGAATACTGGTCAATCCATGAATTGATTGATCTGTATTTTGATCGTTGTGGGATGGTTTATAATTATGAGGACTATTTTTTGTGTTTTTCTAGATTTGGGTTTTCTTTCATTATTTTAACAAGAATGAATCGATGTTAAAATAAAAAATGGTCAAGGTTGGTTCCTCAAGATGTTATTTATGATTTTTCTCTCCCCATGTTCTTCATTATTGGTTCCCTGTGGTCACAACTCATCTTTTGGGGTGGGTTCAAATGCGATCGGACCCCCCTAATTGGAGGAAAACCAACAATATTGCTTGGGTCTATGTAGATCAGGGCCTAAGGAGCTAGGATATGCGACCTTTTCATATTTTGAGCGTTGGAGGTGGATCAGTGGTACACTGAAGGGACTACTGGTTTGTGTCTAGAATGATGTTCCTGAAATGTAGTGCAGTGTCATGGGAATCCTGAGGAGGTGGTGATTTGAGGCGGTGGGAATCGAAGGCGGTGGCATGGAGCACGGTAGACCGCCATGTGGGACCTGGCAGAGCTAGACGAAGAGGACCGCAGAAGAGGATTCACGAATTAGGGGACATTAATGTGGCTAGGAGAGCTCATGTGGTGGGAATGTTAGACCACATGCGAGCAAGATGTGCTATGGGAGACTGGTCAGGCTGGGCGGAGTGGACTGAGTCGGACAAGATGGGTCGGGCGATGTGGGTTAGGCCGTGCTGGTTGGACCTGAGTAAACTAAGTTCCAGCACAGCCATGGTCAACCCTAGAATTCGACCACGAGTCATGGTAGCTCTATCAACTAAGAGTCCATACTAGATGGTGGGGCAGTTAACCCTGGCAGTCGACCCCCATAGTCCATCTTTAGGCTTAATGACCCCTTTTGAAATTTTAAACACCCATAACATTCAAACGATACATCCATTTGAGGATCTGTCTCCAGTGTTGAGTCACTTATGTTGAGATGGTCATTTTGAGATAAGTTGTAAGTTTTTATATTGGACTAGTATAGGATGAGGTAATTATCTTTGTCCTTTACATGAGGGTTTAGTATGGAATTATGTCACATTATTGTATTGTATTCTCCTCTCGAGGTTGAGTCCTATATAGAGTATGGTATCCCTCTATGGGACTGCAGTGAGATCCAAAGTCACTCCTAGTGATGTTTATTGGAATCTACATAACCATCAGGATTAGGGAATTGGTACTCCATCTAGAGGTCCACATCATTAGGGATAGTGTGGTTCCGTAGTGTTTCTGGGTAGGATCCTCTACATTGTAAGTTCTTCTATATATTAATTTTGGTACTCCATAGTGTGTCTGGGAAGGATCCCATTTGATTGTTTCATAGTCTTACTTGAAAAATAAGTTCTCATTTGTGAAGGTCCAAAATGAGTTTGACCTCTATGTGAATGTCTCTGATGATATCATTGTCCATGGAATGAGTTCACCCCAAAAAAGAATGCTTTGGGAAGAATCTGGTGCTTGGTAAATGGTTATATCTTACCTCTAGAACACGTGTCTTGGATTGATTACATTTGTATATCATTGTAATATGTTCTTTAGATATATAACTATGTATAGATAACTATACATTCCATTTTTGTTATCCTGTGGTGTATTCCTCTGTGGTATTCCATTTTGTTAATCTTGTATGGTATTCACTTATGGTAATATTGTGTGTTAGTCCTTTTTTTGGTAATCAGATGTTTTCTTAATTTATTGTAATTATATGTGGTATTCCTATGTGTTAATCCTTTGTGGTAATCATGTGTGGTATTCCTTTGTGGTAATCCTATATGGTATTCCTTTTTTGTAATCTTGTGTTGTGATCATGTGTTTTATTCATTTGGGGTAGTCCTATGTGGTATTCCTGTGTGGTATTCTATTGTGGTAATTCTTGGAGGTATTCTATCGTGGTATTTTTATGTGGTATTCCATTTTAGTAATCCTATGTGGTATTCTTTTATTGTGATCCAGTGTGGTATTCATTTGTGGAAATCCTATGTGGTATTCCCTTATAGAAATCCTATGTATTATTCCATAGTAGAAATTCATTGTGTTAATCATGTGTGGAATTGTTATACTCACCCCAAAACTGGATTTTCCTACATGTGTTGTGTCTTTTGTAGAAGATCGACTCTTTTGATGGAGTCCTAGGTGGACCAGTACTAGATGGTTCTTAGTGAGAACTGATAGATCAAGGGGTGTTCTTTATACTTCATATAACAATCATATTACCTCTTTTCTTATAGTATAGACTTGTCGTTACATACTATTTGTGGTGGTCTTGTATTTGGACCTGTTTAATTCTAGTAATTTTACTATTGTACTCTATTGTGACATCTTAGTGGTATGAATACATTATTTAATTAGTGTTTTTAAATTTCATCATTTTGTGTCTTGGTGATGTGTTCATGTGTGCAAGTACTTAGGGAAATGCCTCCCATTTGTGGGATATTCCTACTCAGTGCTAGTCACCTGCCCTTGGCATATTGGAGGCGGGCTTGGGGTAATCACAACACGATCCCTATTGGGATGGGTCATGATAGAGTGGAATCATTGGAGTTCGGTTCCACTTTAGGATCGAGAGACTGTGAGGTTGTTTTGGGGAAAAAATACTAACTATTTTGAGTTTGGATTTCAGGATCGGGACTCCCGCAATGGTGTGATGACCGATGTATCAAAAAACCCGGACTCTAATTACATGCTTTTCAAATTAATACATGAAATATCCGTTTACATGTAAAAAACAATAGTACATGAATCATAAACGAATGGTTGTGTTTTTGATTTCCATCATGCGTCAGCTCTCTTGATATACACAGGTGACAATAGTACATATTTTTTTATTTCAATATGTCTCTATATAGACAACAAGATAAAATTCCATTATTTGATCAAAAGGATGATTTATCAGGTGATAAGGCTTCAGTAAAGGGATTTGTACAAGAGATAGCACCTACTGGTGGTGCGCCAACTATACCACCACATGTAAAGTAGAACATTGTACCCATTTTAAAATCGAATGTATTCGTAGGAATATCAAACATCATGAGTTTCAGTAGTAGATACCCCTTTGGTTTTGAGGTGAGACTGACATATAAGTTGTTGGGGACTGGATTAAGCTGTGTCCCAAGTTTTCCATCTAGTCGGGACATAAGAAGACCAGTTGGTGGTCCTAGAAATGAGTCATCAACATGGATCAGTAGGGTGTTGGTGGAGTTTTTATACCCATTCATACAATGGGATGACTCTTTTTTATACATAGTTTCAGAAATTTTTTTGATAGGAGTTATCATCATATAACAAATGGATATACATATCAAGTATCTTTTACAACATTTATTGAACAACATTTCAGTATCTGAATATTCATAAAGGCATACCAACCTCCCCAAGAGCTCAATGGATATGATATATAATCCATTCTTTAGGGATTAGACCTTTAAGTGAGTTCTGTATAGGGACATATGAGTATCTGTTGTACCATTTATAATTCCTACTTATTTTATGGTCCTTGAGTTGGATTTGGTTGTCGAATGTTTCATGGTTAAGTGGAAACAACCAATGGTTGTCAGTAGTGGGAATGTAGGAGTAGAGGCCTCAGAAGTAGGGAACTGACATCAGTCTCAGTGACTTGGACATGCAAGATGATTCAAGAGAAGTTCCCAGGATAGAGGATATACAGTTCAAGGCTCACATGGTGAGTCCATCTAGCCTAGAGAGAGGTATTACTATTCATGTGACAGCATGGTACATCCTTCATAGATTTCTTACCCATCGTACTTTTGGAAGGGAGACTGTAGATGGGCCACTGAGGTAGATACAATGAAAGGAGAAGATAGACTAGTATAGTATTAGACATGATAAAGGGTCTAGGAGGATAGAAGGAGTTGGTCGATGTTTAGATATGTTATCCCTGCCACACCCAGGTGGTCCACACCAGGCTCAAGGAGCTAGAGGATAGGGGATGGGATATCTACATGCGGTGAAGGCATATGACTTATGGGCTCCATGAATGATTTTTGTTACGATCTATTTCTTTTCAAATTTAGCTTCCATATTGATAGACATGGGTTGCCAGACCACCATTAGGATGGGTCATGAAAAAATTATTCAATAATATAATTGATTTACAACTCAATCTATTTATATGGACTACCAAATGAGGATCTGAACATGCACTTATGTATCTTTTATGATATTTGATATTCATTTTAATTTCCAAAAAATTCAATCAATGTGATAAGTCTTTCCCTTTTTATATTTTCATTAAGATAGAAATATTCATATTGGAAACAATTGTTTCTTGATTAATATATCACTAAATTGGATTAGTTTGTATGAAACTTCTTAACCTTATTATTTATCCCTCAAAATCCATGGAAATCTGCATCAACATTATGAATTTTAATCAATTTTGTAAGAACCCAATTCTTCTTTAAGTTACATAACCATTTTATTCCTTTTAATTATCTTTTTAATTGTTTAAATATGGCCTAGCAGGAATGAAATTTGTTCTCATAGAGGTATTAGGGGTTTAGGGTGATGTTTTAGATCCCATATGCCAGCTGTTCAGTGAAAATTGAATGTTTCACTATTAGTAGAAACCTTGCAGGGTAGGATTCAAGGTAACTTATAACAATGACTAGATGGATAGTGGGAAGTTAAAAGTCACACTATTATAAAATCCATGTGAATTGTGGAACACATCCATGAAAAAAAGTTTGGAGTTTTGACAGAGGAGTTTCACACAGTTTGAACGTGGTCGGAAAAACCATGTAAGGAGACTGTTTGATGTGCCCCTTCCTACATAAAAGGGTGTATAGTTGGTGAATGGTTTAGCCAACCGTGCAGCCAAACCACGTGTCCTAGTAATTTGGACGAATTTAAAAAACCCCCCACTAATTAAATCATATAAAAAACCTAATTTTCCTATTTTTCTCCAATATAGAAAATTATCCATTTGAGAGCCCTTTTTGGAGACTAAAGTCGGAATTGAGGGTTAATCTTCATCCAGAATCAAATTCAAGATTCATTTGCCTCATTGGATACATATTGGTATGATATCCATTCTTTTTGTGTAATTCCTCATTTTTTTGGTACTGGTTATTCTATTTAGTTGCAAGATAATTTCCCCTATTTATAGGTTCTTTGTCAATTCTTCGATTTTCTCCTGATCTATGTATAATAAAGAGCTGATACTAAATGATCTATCCACTACAGCCCTATGGTAGGTGGTCTTGTGCCTTTCCATCAATGGAAACATGTTTATATATATATCATTATGTCACAACCTCAATATTTAGAGAGATTACCTTGAAATGGATTTTAATCCATGAATTAAGTGAATATGTATGGATTATAGAATTAAAGAGAACTATTGATAGGTTTTAATAGACTTGGGCCTCAAATTCAAACAACCCCTTTAGGTGTGTTCTTAACTAATTGTACCACGATGGGGAACCGATGAATTTGGATAAAATAGGGTGTGCCTTTTTTCACATTTCCATTGGATATAAATTGTAAATTAAATTGTGAATAGTAATTGAATTGTAATTGAATTGATCAAGAGAGGGAATGGAATTAACATGTTCCTATAAACATGCCATTATTTGGTTGGTTAATCATGAGATGCTTGTTATAATGAAATGTCTATGTGAAGAATGTAATGTCTAATCCTTCTAAGATTAAACATGACTTGATCCACCTTTTTATGTGATAATTGAATTGATTATTCTCAGTGATGAGCATGAAATAATATATTTATCTTTATAAAATGGTATTTATTAAATAATTATATTCCTTGGGTTACAGATGGATTAATATAAGAATTCCATTGATAAACTCATTCGACTTATACCATGCTTATACCCAAGTGACACTGAGACTCCTTTGGTATTTCTTGGGATTGACTCAAGGGGGAATTACTACTATAGATCGAGTGACACATAGACTCCTTATGTAATTACATGGAAAATATCAGATTAAAGTAGATCGTATATTCCATGGGTGATTCTTGGGAATCCATAGTGGATTACCAAGGTTCTACTTGAGTGGATATGATTTTAAAACACACCTAGAGTGATACCTGGGTTATTTTGAGGATCACCATAGAAAATATTAGATGGTGTTTTTTTATATTATATGTGGAGAGTTACCTAGATTCCAAATGAAGAATTCCATGAATGTGGCCATGTTCTCAATTTAGAAATGGATGGAGTGGTTTATTTTATGAGTCTTCCAAGACAAACTAGAAGCATGGATTCGGTCTTTGAATTATAATTTATGGATAGGTTTTTTAAGTATCCTTTTAGAATATAACTATAGGGGACACTTGTCTATGCACCTGGTCTTAATATTTATTAATTAAATGAAACTTTTAAATTAAATGAAATTGATTATAAAATGAAACATGAAGCACTCTAAAATTAGATACATACATTATAAATGAAAATAATGAAGTGAATATGATTATAAGAGGGAACATTGACTTTATAGGATGTTTACTTTCAGTTATTTCTTTTATATTACATTACATCATGAAATTTGTTATTATTATATATCAACTGAATTGATGAAATTATACCTTGGGTAGTTTACTATAGTGATTTAGTTTCACACCCTATTTTGGCCACCTTGGGTACCTTAACATACCATATGGTAGCAGGTGTGGATAAGGACAATAACAATGCTAATGGTTCTGGATTATTGCTTAAGAGGTATGGAGAATGACACTAATATTAGTCTTGTGATTCTAGATTGATAATTTTTTTTATTTTTTTTGGAAATTTGTTACATGTGTTGTAATTTTGTATGTACGGCTATTTTGGCCACATTGTAGACATGATATAACATATCATATATATATATATATGAAATTATTTTGGAAATTTTTATACATACATGTTCTATTTATTTATCATCTATCATATTACAATATTTCTTCTCTTGTTGACTATTATAGATGTTCTACTATATTAAAATCTTGTAAGAGGGAATAGTCTCCCCAAATTCACACCCTAGACCCACACTACTAGTCATCAACCTTTTTCATTTGGAGATATACAATTGAGGCCATGTGGAAAACCTGGATTGAGGTACTACTGAGTGGCATCAGGGACTGGTATATTAAAAATTTTAAGATGAATAACTTTATAGTTATTGGGAGTATTTTATATAGTTGATTATAGAATACCAACATTATGATATTGAAGTATAGTTATTGGTTTTAATCAAGTTATAAAGGTTTTTCACAGGATAAAAAATTTCATTTTAGAAGTCATGGTGGAAGGAACATTGATAAAGAAATCACCATAGGACAATTATAACATACTCAACAATATGGAAGTCAATTGATTCCAATGGAATATTCATGAAAGATAAATTATAGGAATCCATATAGTCAATAAAAATGAATGTATGTCAGCCGATATGGATGCACAAACCTAAATTATGGATACCATTATTGCTGAGAAACAACCCTAAGGTATCTACAAAGAAGAATTTAACTATGATCATAATAATCATAGTAATAAATTTAATGGTTGGCGGCCAAAACAACAAAATCATGTGTATCAACAATGGACACTAGTTTTTTAGCATATTTCGGATGGTTACTTGAAATTTATATCAACACACTACAAGCGACTTTTTCCTCTTTTCTGATAACCATGAGAGATATTATTAAATAACTGGAAACCCATTAAAAAGATAAACTCGTGTAATTGAAGAATTTGAAGGATGACCCAAGATACCAAAAGGATTTACTCTTATGGCTGAATTTTTATATAATAATTTTTTTTGAATAGCTCCAAGATAGTGTAAAAGATTACAATCTTGACACATAGAAGTCAATCCAAATATAAATTTGAACGAAATAACCCAAAGAGGAAGTAAAATTAGAAGAACAAACTGAAAGTATTCATGAACAAGTAGAAGAATAGGTTGAAAGAGAATCAGAAGATATGAAAAAAGATAAATAAAAAGGGAAATTTGTAGTTGAAGATATAAGGTAAGAACCCAAATTATTCAAATTTAGAATATTATTTCAAGAGTGGCTGATGAAAGTAAAAATCAATGCACAATGAATTATGTTTATTGAAAATATTAAAATAAAAACACATTTATATTCATTTTTAAAAGGCCTCAATAATAAGGCCAATATATGAAAAATTCATGAAGAGGATGGTATCCAACAAGAAGATTCTATAGAAAATAGACATGATCCCACTCATATGAGTGTATTTAGTTTTGATGTCAACAGATATTCCAAAAAACAAATAGATTTAGGTAACTTTTTTATTCAATAAAATATTGATTCTAATGTATTTTGGAGGGATTGGGGTGACTTATGTTAAAACCTAAAAATAATTCCAAACAACAAATTCAAGATCATTGGACTATATGTTATAAATACCATGTGGGTCATACTAAAAATGTTGGATTTAATAGTGATGTACCCACAAGTACTTGTTGAATTCATACAGATCTAGGTAAAAAATATCTACATCCTATTAGACTTTCTCATACTAAAAATGGGTGAGGATAAGAAACTAAATATTCTAGGTTGATCATTCTTTGTTACTAGAAGAGAATTGATCTATTACAAAGCAGAGAGATGTATTTTAGAATAAAAAATGAATAGATTATTTTCAACATACTTCATGAAATGAGAAACAGTGATGTGAAGTATGGAAACTTGTAAGGTGAAATCATGCTCATACTAAAAGAATTAAATATCACTACTACTCTGATATAATTCATAAAAGCTAAGAAAAAATATAAAATGCTATTAAATAAGATTAATAATGATGTATGAATAGATGGAATATTTAATTTTGAAGAGAGAAACTATGTTTTGATGGTCAATAATCATGATATAGATTTCTCATGTCTAACAAATCATTTTTGTATTTGAATAATAAAATAAGAAAATTTACTTCCCATAAGAACATTGAAGTTAATTTTAGAGATTGGGAAGGGTCCAATAAATGTAGATATGACCCAACTTTGACAATTTATCGATATAGACTAGGAAAAATCAATTAAATCCCTCATTTCAAGAGATAAAAAGAGGCAAGGTTATGAAAAAAATGGTAAAAAAAGTTTTTAGGAGGTAATGTAGAAACATGTAATGGACCAGTATATCCCACAATCATGATATTGTTTTCTTTGTGCTATCATGTATGGTTTTTCGTTCCCTAGGCTATATCCCCCAAAAATCCCCAATGAAAAGGCCTCATAATGGGAGAGGTATCCCTAAAACATTATTATGGGGTGCATGGAGTTCCTCTACCTTTGATGTGGGACCACCATAATCAACCCCCAGAAGGGCGTAGTGTCATCACGAGAACATCAAATGGACACCGGATCTGATACAATTTTTGATGGCCAATCCAGTCTATGATTATGATATTTTCTACATTGGGATTATATCACATGGTTTCCATTCCCTAAGCTCTATCCCTATGGAATCCCCCAGGAAAAGGCCTCATTATGGGAGAGGTATCCACACCACCTTATAAATGGGTTCTTCATGCTCCTCCTCCTTCGACGTGGGATTGACATAATCCTCTCCATAAATGGCCCAATATACTCGTTTCCACATCAAATAGACTCTGGATCTAATACCATTTTTCATTTTAGTCCATACCATGATCATTATATTGTTCACATTGGTCATAGCCCACATTATTTGGCTTTCCCTATGATATATCCATTAGAAATCCCCCATGAAAAGGCCTCATGAATGGAGAGGTATCCAAAAATCCTTTAATGGGGTGATTCATGCTCCACCTCATTCAATGTGGGATTTCCATAATCCACCCCACTAAAAGGGCCCATCGTCCATACTAGCACATCAAATAGTTACTAGCTCTGAAACCATTTAGATTATGGTGACCCTACATCATAGGAGGAGGTGGTCGAATCACACAATTATAAGGTATTATAGATACCTCTCCCATCATGAGTCCTTTTCTTGGGAATTTATAAGGGAACGATCCCAGGGAAGGAAAAATGTGCGGTTTAGGACCAAATAAGACATTATCATGAACATAGGCTAGACAGGGCTGTTACAAATTGTATTAGATCTAGTGTCCATATTATGTGTTAATTAGGAGGATGGGCCCTTCTATGGGGGTTGGAATATGCTGATCCCACATCAAATAAGGACGAGCTCGAGCACTTATTAATAAGGTTGTGTATACCTTTCCCATCATGAGGCCTTTTTTCTATGAAATTTACGAGGGATAGATCACAAGGAAAGAAAAACAATGCGAGATAGGAGAAAAGAGAAAAATATCATTATAATGGGATGGAATGATTCATTATAATACAAACCTCTTATAGTTTTGGAAATCAATTAAAACAGTACACAAATTCACGTGTCGTTATTATAAATTTTAGGACCAATATTAAAAAACAAGTAAGAAGATATAAGGGAATCATAATATTAAATGGTTTTAAACCATATAACCTCATTCCAATATAAGAGTACATTTTTAAATTAATTTTTTATGTTTATTTATTCTAATTTTATGTTTTTAATAGGAAAATTCTTGACCCCACCATTTTATTTATTTTTAAATCTAAGAGATAAACACAATTTATGATAATCATCATGCCATGATTTAATTTTCCATATCAAAATAATTTACAGAGGAAAATTATGGAATGAATTTTTATAACTAAGCATAGGGATTTAAAATTAACCAATAATGATTTGGGGAATTTACTAATTTATTTAATTGAAATTTTTATATCTTTTTTCATTCCATATAATTCTAAAAGTTGTGTTGATTGGTTTTTTGTTAGTACAAATTTTCATAAGAAATGTCCCAATCATATGTTCTAATTTATATTAAATGTTTAAATCAAAATATTTGAGTACTTTTATTGGGAATATTTATTGAGGGAAACACTAGTATATTTTCTATTAAAACCTATTATGCATCTTGTAAAAGTTATGGATGTAAAAAATATCATCTAATTTTGTCATGGAATGTTATAATTTTCCTTTTACCCTTGGAATCACTATAAAATCAACATTTCTTAATTATATCAAATTCATGAGTAAATATTTCTTTTGGAAGATCCATGTTATAAGTATATTTTATCCTCTCTTAACCTTTTCTAAATATTTTTTATTCTTATCAAATATATGAGTGTAGGGAATATGGTTCCATAATGGAAGGGAGGAGAATATGAAAATACATAAGTGTTGGGATGTATTAATGGGATATTGGGAAGGTTCATTATTATCACTTAATATACTTCACTTCACACACTCTTGGAAAAAAGATGTGTCTCTTGATGGGTCAAAAATAAACATTGCTTGACTAATGATTATTATTATTTGTTTTTGGATTGTACATGTGAAAGATTTTCATTCAAAAAATTAGAAAAAACATATTATATATTTAAGTGTTTATTTCAACCTTTGTATTCTTTAATTTCAAACATTTCTTAGTGTTGGGGAGAAGGTGAGACGTCATTATAAAAGGATAATTTTTCATTAATTGTTATTAATTATCCTGAATAGTAATTTTAAGATAACATATTTATTGAGATTTAATTTTTTTACACAAATTACCCACCTATAATACTTAAATTCATATTATAATAGAAGTGAATAATTCATGATGAATTTTAGTTTTTTTTTCTTTATGTGGTGGAAAAAATAGAATCATTTCAAGCCCATGGTAAGAAACATGATTTATGGTATGAGAAAAAATTCCATTTATATTTATATCATGAGTGGTGGGAGAAAAGTAACTAAAAGAGTTAAATTATAAGTGAAATGATAACTGGTAATGAATTCCTAAATGTGTATATAAGAATTAAGTTTTATGTTTATTTCATAATAAAAGAAATTAAAATGCATAACTGGACTGTCTTTTTGAAAAAAGAGGTGTTGATGAAATTTTTCCATGTGATGCTTAAACATTTAATTACCCATTTAACAATTTTTTTTTGATAATGATGGTTAAATATTTATATTGTAGATATTCTTTAGTGTATATTGATATTCCATTGTCAATTATAAGAATTAATTTACGTGTAGGGGGTTTTGGTATGTATACATTATGTATATTTTTTAAAATATAAAACTTATTTATTTTGGAATTAATGTTATAATTACATTCAATTAATTTAATTATTATTCATAATAAAGTATGAGACTTTTTATTTTTATTTGGAATAAAATAAACAAAATAATATTGAATCCATGATGTGATATAATGTTACATTATGTTAGATAAGTCAAGAAATCAGTTCACATCTTGGAATTGAATATTAAATAAAAAAAGAAAAGACACTATAAACACACAATTAGTGTTTTGAAACACCTATTTATAATGTGATGTGTGTCATAAACTCATTATATGACAAATAATAATGTAAAAAAAGTTGTGGTTATATAATGAGAATTCATATCTTGACACTTTTTATCACGTTGTGAAACTATGTGATGAGAAATTCAAGTTCTAATTTTGCATGATTCATGACCGGATCATACATTAATTTCATTATATACCCACTGAATATTCATAGATTATTTCAATGAATAAATTTATGGAATTAAATATTCACATATGATGTATTTATGCCTATAGAAAAGATAATAAACTGATGTTTCTTGGGAAAAATTAAGATTAGCCTTGATTATAAATTGCTACAGTTATATATTCTTCCTCTATGATATTACTTTAAATTATTTAAGATTATATTTTTCATAGATATTTCTTGTTTTCCATCTCATGACTAACATTATGGGGTTACTCACTATTATGTTATGTAATGTAAATAAAGGGCGAGTGTACAAGTGAGTTACTTTTCTATTCATTCTTCATGGTTGGGTTACTTTATTCATTTTTCATTATTCTAATATTTCACATTTCATAACAAAATAATTGATAAAATGAATAAGAAAGTATACTTTAATTCATCAATTGACCTTCCTATGTTCCACATGACTATTTTTTAATTTTTCATGGTTATGCATGACAAAAATATTGATACAATTTATTCATTAATAACACTATTTAATTAGCCATAAAAATTGATAAATTTATGTGTTAAAAAGTGGATAGAAATACTGAGTATATTCTTTAAGTATACTCCAAAAAAATATGATGAATCAATTTATATTCTAAATTTACTAGCACACAAACCTGAAATTTACAAAATCTGGCTCATTCTCTGTGTTGATAATTTTAACCCTTCTCTCCACTCTAGTTCAAACTCAAATGTCTAATATTTTTAAAATCATAATAAAATATCTCATGGGGTTGACCTAAAAAATTACATTTAATACATTTATTTATATATTAATATTTTTTATAAATTAATAACTTTTATTAACCCTGATATAATTTATGACACCCTACGAGTGACCAACTATAAGACTTTTGTTTGAGGGTGAAATTAATTTGTTTTATAATTATCCTTATGGTATTCTCCTGAATGAGTAACATGGTATATTTGGGTTATCAATATATTATTGACTGTTTCCCATGATCATTCATGGCATATAATCATAGAAGACAATTGAGATATATTGTAAAGTCATATTCTTGTAAGTTAAACATCGAAAAAGGTTTTTAAATCACATGATCTAGATTTACCAATGATTATTGAAATAATATCCACTATAAGGTAAATTAGGGATGTGTGTGAATTACACCCATCCATCTTGATGGTGAATTTTACATTCACCACATCATTATCATGGTCCACATTAATAGTAGTGATTTTATTATCTCTTCCTTATTCAATTAGTCAAAGAGGTTTATAACTCTCATCCTCCCTATTAGTAATTGTATTATGGAATTTACACGAATAATTACAATTTAACAATATTAAATTAATATGGGTACCTTAGGATGGAATTCATTTCCATCCACCATGTTAACCAAACTATTTATTGGCCCTCAATAGTTTAGTCCACTTTGACCACATTTCTACAGTGAAAACATCTTCCTTCTCCATTGAATAATTTTCCGAGGTGCTCTTTACCACCTTATTGGAACATATGAAGTTGAATCTCATTTTATATATAATACTATTTCCTAGATCATGCATGATAAAAATATTTTTCTATTCATTGTTAATTCTAGGAGATTATTTTGGTTTTGGTTGTTGACCATAAATCATGATTGTTGGGTACGTATGATCATACAATTTTTATCACTAGAATTTTTTCCATTTAGTTTTTAATTAATATAATTACTATATTATCCATGAAATATATAAATAACTTTAATTACTCTGAATTCATCCTACACTAAAACTAAAATGTATTAATTTATGCAATAAAAAATTTATAACAGAAGGAAATTATCATAAATAATATCATGAAAAATCAACTTGAATTGTGTTACTCATTGAAATCATCTCATTATAATTTAGTTCAACATAAATCATTTTTTGTTCTATATAAGATTCATTATGTTTCGTTATATCAAAATCATTAACCTAATTCCTTAATATAATGATTCATAAAGAGAAGGTGATTGACCAAAAAATATCTAATACGAGTGTCACTCCAGGTGGGACTCTTAGGCCCACTTATCATAAACTAAGTGATGATTGGTTTGGTACTCAAAACAACTTTTTAATGGTGATTACCACTAACTATGTATATACAATATCCATATCCACAATCCAGTATCTGTCTAGGGATGTAATTGCAAGTAAACCACTATCTCTTTGATTTACCAAAATTTTGGAATGTTATCTAATACTTGGACTTATCTTTTGGTTTTTAATAATTTTATATAATATTTATGTCAAAAAAAATTAATATAACACTAAAAAATAAACAAAACATGATTTTTATAAAACTAAGGCACCCTAGGCCCACACACTCAGATCCAATGCTAAAAAAACATACTTTACACACAGGATTTAATGACATGTGATATGAACTAGACTGAACATATCATTATTTTACACCATTTTCTTATGTTTAAATTAAATATAATAAATAATCACACAATACCATGAACATATGTTTTGGTTAATTTAAGGATCTACATAACAGGAGACTTAATTTAATTAAATTGTGAATATTTCTCCATAATCAAGCTATATTAGATAGACTTCTAACCTCCTTATTGGTTATAGTCATCTTCAAAACCCAGGGAATTGAAAAAAAATGTGTGAGATAAAATGCTCAATAATGGAAAAATTATCAAAATTTCATCATGTTGTATATCATATACATAAGATAAAATTATAAAAAATAATAAACATATTATTAAAATGATCATGTAATAATAAGAGTTTTCCATAAATCTTAATAGTAGGGAATATTAATTTAATTTCAAAAACATGTACCACATAATATGTGTGTGAGATAATAAAATGATCCATAGAGAATAATAATAGGCATATTACCTAAAAAATGGCATAATCATAGGAATAATAAATTGTAATATTTTTAACAATGTAAATAAAAATTGTATATAGGAACAATATTACGATCAAAGAAAAATGTGATAATTTCCACACATTGTCATGTAAAAACTAATATATATGATCATGTTAATGATTCATTTTTTGAAAAAAATATATGCAAAAATTTCTATAAATCATAATGTTAAATACTATTTTTGTTATCATGTATACTCAACATCATTAGAACAAATCATAACATAATCATGTCCATGCACAACCATGTGAATAAAGTATAACGTGATAATGCCCACAAACGACATTCTTATCTCATTAGATATAACATCATTACCATTGAAATGGTGGGTGATATATTTATTACACTTATATTTTATGATATCTTTATCTTTAAATCATTTTTAGTTCATTGATATAATTCTTTACATGCAACACCCAATTTAAACATATTGTGATATACTATTGGATGGTTATTATTTAATGTGACATTTATTGACTAGAAATTTGGTTGGAGGGTTTGAATTGTATTAAATAAATTTAAAAAAATTTGTTTTTTAAACATGTATAAATTTAATTAATTGGTTATTATATTTTTAGAAATGAAAAAAATCTTTTGAATGTAAAAAGAAGATGTTTTTTAAAATACTGTTTTTATGCGCACAATGTTTTTTAATATGAATGAATTAAATTAATCTCTAATGATGAATGATTTTATATAAATGTGTATATAATATATTTAATAAAATATGTTCACATTAATCTAATATTTTTTTTCCTTGAAATGAAATTAAGGTAAAATTAGTTTTATGATTAAAATGCATTTCGGTAAAAATTGTCTTATTGTGTTTTGCGCACTTATTTTAAAATGAATTATTGTCACTTATAGAAATTTAATATTTTAAAATAGACCCCATATTTTCAATAAGAATAATTAATAATATCTGAAAAGTTCAACATATGTTTTATTTCATTATGAATATTAAATTTGGTAAAAATTTAGTTTCCATGGTAAGAGTTAATGCCGTTTAATAGGGTTAAAATTGAAATGATAAGGGTTAATATAACCTGAAAATTGACTAAATACTTTTTTATGGTCACATTTATACCCTATATAATATAATTTTATAATATGAATCATTTTTTTAGAAATTTCTATTAATTAATACATTAATATATTTTACTCTTTCGAAAAATTCAATGTGTGTCCTATCCCTCCCTTATACAAGGAAATCACATATCCTCTCCTATCCACAAGTAGATATGATCTTATATTGAAACAATACTACCCATATAATTTAATAAAATTCATAACCACATTATAGAGATATTTTATTATCATAATATAATATTGATATGAATTTAGGTATAAACCTAATGAGGTTGTTTGACGAAGAGGTATAGTTCTTAACCGAGTGTTTTCATAATATCTCTTCTTATACACAATTAAACCTAAAAAATATAATTATATTACCAAAATGAATATAATTTCACTAATCACACAATTATTATTAATATCCATTCATCAAAATTTTCCATATGTGAACAAATAAATGATATTTAAATCTAGGAGAGTGACATTTCATAACATTCATTGATATAAATAATACATCAACCATTTTCATGGAAAAGTTTTCATTAAACTAAATCATAACCTGAATAAGATGATAAGGGTATAATTAACTTCATCCATTAATAATTAGAATAAATATTTCCCTTGTATCTTATTTTTATATCAAGGGTAACCTGAGTTAGCCTTCACCGAGGTGATAAATTTTTTCACTAATACTATTCATATTGAAAAAAATATAAGGTGGAATATTTATCCAATGATAACATCCAAATTATAAATATGGAACTTATTTTATATAATTCAATAAATAAAAATTCTTTCAACTAATTTTAAAATAATTGTGAAAACTGTAACAAGAAATTGTTTTTTGAAAAAAATACAGTTTAAACATAAAATTTAAATTATTTTTATCCTATGTCTATAAAATTATTTTTTGAATGTTTAAAACATCGAATGAATTAAATAATAAATAAATTTTATTATAAATATTCACCAATATTAATTAATTTAATTTATTACCATGGAATACAGTTTACACATAAAAATAAATTTGAAGAAAAAACATCACCCTTATTTTCAAATGTTTTTTTAATCTTAATAATTTGATAGGTAGTGAATTAATTGTATAAATGTATGTTATGTATATTTTAATTAATTTATATTTTAAATTTAATACATTTAAACACAATGGCTATGTGATACCCATAACATAATTTATTAATAATGTTATTGAGTTCCTGTAAACTCACTATTTCTTATACCACTTCCTATCAAAGAAGTAAATTTATTTAGAGGGAAATTTTTCATAAAAGTCATTGGGGGGAAACATTCTAAAACCTGAAGCAAATTTCACATCACTCTAATACAAAAATATGAGTAAAACCCAACCTCATTACATCCTTAGGTTCTTAAATAGCATCCTTAAATTGGTTGTATCACCATAAAACGTTTACTAGGTGAGTGGTATTATTTCATATAACATTATATCTATGATCTAGAATCTATACTAGTTGTTCAAAATAATAAAAATATAGCTATAGTTATATGACATATGATTTTATTTCATGTTAATTATTAGGAATGTACATAATTGGGAGAGATACATGGAAAACATCCCGAACTAGAGATAGGTTCAGGGGAGGCTCCCCTTGATATGATACCACACTAATAAAATAAATAATTTAAAAAAGATTGATATAGGTAATGACTATATTCCACTTATTTAAATATATAATCATCATTTTTAGGGATATATTTGAAGGAATACATTATCATCAACATCAAACTCAAGACCTTTTCGGTAATTGTCAGCATATTTCTTCCCTAAGATGCTCTTAAGTTCTTTTGAATGACTGTAATATTCTATACCATTTCATCATATTGACCAAATCCTAATATATATATATATATATATATATATATTAATTCCATCCTATTTTAGTTTTACCATTCCTACTATAGTGGACTTAATAAGTATTAATCTGAATTTGAGAGTGAAATTTATTATTTAAATAATATTCCACCAAAGGCAGGTGTTGATCCAAACCAACTTTGAAATACCTAGATCAATATCTCATCATGTGTTTTAGATTTTTAATGGTACTATATAGTTGATAATATATATGAGGATGGTATGAAATATTTGAAATTATCTATCTATCCAAATTCTACTGAATAATTACCAGAAACATTTAGGTAAACCATGGATCACAATCAAATAAATTTATTGTGGTAAACCATTAAATATTACCACATACTTAATGTTTAACTTATTAGTTTAATAAAGAAAAAAATATTTTGTTATGGAAGGTAAGTGTTCTGAATTCATAATATGATCGATTACATCCAATATAGAATTATTCCTTATAGATTTTTTAGGGATTTTAATGATAAAGTCCATGGAGATGTTTTCCCATTTAAATTCTGGAATGGGTAATCATCGTGACATTCACGTAGAGTTTTGTCTCTTAGAAATAACTTTATAACATACCAAGCACATGGATTCAAAATCTATAATATCTCTCATCATTCCACCAGACCAAATATAATCTTTAATATCCATAAAAATCTGTATACTTAAATGATAAATAGAGAATAAATAACTATGATCTTTATCCATCAACTCCTTCTTTCAATCTAGTACTAAAAAGACACATGCCCTATTCATAAACCATATTTTCCCATTATAATCAAGTTTGATATTAGGAATTTTTTACCTTTTTAATAGATTTAGACCCTTTTTATACCCCTCATTCGTCTTCACATGGAGAGACGGGTGAACACTCATTTGAGAAAAATAAGATATCTCACATAATTTAAATATTTAAAGATAAATCCTTTTAAAGTCCACATATATCATATCTTTTATGATCTTCATCATATACAATATAGAATGATCCTTTCAACCCATAGCATTATCCACTATATATTCTTTTTTAGGTTGGTAATGTATTAAAAACACGATCTTTAATCATCTCAGACCAAGTTATTTTCCACACGTTCTATTATTTTTTAGTGAAAATATAGTTTATTACTTTTTGATTGGTATATAATTAAATAATTTTTCCAAATATATAATGTATCCCTATATTTAATTAATAAATTTTTGAAACTAACACAAAATCACGATTTTGGTAATTTTTTTTATAGACCACCAATTTTTATAAGGAATAACGTATAAATATATAGTTTTGTTCGGGGATTCATTTGAGTGTATTTTTTAATGAATCACTATATATTATTAATTCTTTACCAATAAATGGTATTATAAGAATTGTTGAACTATCATGCATTATATTTAGTTCCTTAAAGAATCTCCAAATACATCCATCCAAATAAACATGGCTCCCTTTCAAGTTAAAGTAGTTAGTGGATTTGATCATCATGAATGTTATTCAACAAATAATCAATAATATCATTCCAAACCAAAAAAATGGATCATATTCATAGTGGTTGGTTTCTTCCAATGTTAAATATCCTTTATCATTGAAGGATATACCAATTTACAATCACTTTAGAATATATGATCTATGAATGAATCTTTCTAATTCCTTAATTCAGACATGGTAATTTTTTTATAAATTTTATCCTTACTTAGGTTCATAATCAAAATCCCAAGTAATATTGATGCCCTTTCTTTCTCATTGAATAAATAATAATGTCTTCTATAATTACTACCAAAATCAACCAAGTTAATGTCTAAAGGCTCTATTAATTAAACCAATAAAATATGGGGGAAATGTATAAAAAAATACGTCACTATAATTTCATAGTGTCCATACAATGAACGAAGGATATCATGGATATATCATATGAATTAAACCTCAATTTATGGAATCCATAATGAGCATAAATCATGGAAAAGTAATTATATCCTCGTATTGGATCAAAAAAGTCATCAATATGGGGTAGAGGATTTGTATTATTTACAATGATCTTGATAATGAAGGGAAATTTGTATTGTCCAATTTTATTCATAAAATGGAAAGGAAAAATTTCACCGCATGGTGACACACCTGATTGAATGTATCACTTTTCAGTATTCAAATGGATTTGTTTCATTAATTATTGTAACTCAATCTAGGTCATTATACATGGAGTTATGAAAGTAGATATAACACCAGGTATGAGTTATATTGAATTCTCAACTTCATGATTTAGTAGAAGGCTAGAAAAAAATTATAGAAAGACATAAATTTATTCCCACAAAATATGCATATATTTTATGTTAATTTAATCCCAAACCATCTAAAATAAACATTACTTTTGAAAAAGAATCATGACCCATACGATAGATTTAATTTCCATGATTGTTTATTTTCTTTTCATTATACTGTTCAAAAATCAATGATTATTTTAGAATATCAAACATAGCTTTCCTTCCATGGAAATCATTGTGGGGTTTATGTTGAGAAATCCAACCCCTGATCAAAATAAAATCAAATTCAAATAGATGAATAATGAAACTATTTATAGAAAAAACATTCCCACAAACATAAACTAGAGAAGAATCACAATCTTAACATGTGATCATCATACCACTGTGGGTTTATATTAGAAACTCAACATAATATTTTTGAGGTGGTATTTTGATACCCATAGAAAATTCGTTAAAATAAAAGAGTTGGTAGATCCAGAATAAAATAATACAACAACAGTTCTAGAGTGGTTGGTAAATGTGCGATTTACCATATCGTTACCACATCCCTAATGAGAAATAGTGATCATAAGATATTTCCAATTATCTATGAGATTAAGAGGTTATAGAAATTAATAATCATCATTAAAAATTATATTTGGGAACAAGGTATAATAAATGTTGTTCTACTTTTTTTTACACACTGGTGTATCATTTGTGCATTATGTAGATATTTGTCTTTATTCAAATCATTAGTTATCTTCTTTTCATCATTTCATTATTCTAATGTCTGGTGAAATTACATTACAATATTAAAAAATTAACCAATCCCCTTAAAAATTGACACATTATTTCCTCCCACAATATTATTATATTTGAAATCTAATTTTCTTCTATATATGATTTGTAGACTTTTATTTCAATTAAAACATTGTTTTGTTCTAAAAACAATGAGGTTGATGGTTAACTGCAATATCTATGTCTACCTTAAGGGCCCAAAAAATTATTTATTCATTAATATTGAATCCCATTATTGATAATATTAACTTCAAATACTTGTTTTTATTCCATTTAATAATCAATCAACCTTACTTCCAATTTGAATGATAATAAAACAATGACAAATCATAATTTTTGTAATATTTTCCTCACAAGTTCGAACTGAATCGTAAACCATCTTCTTTAATTCATGGTATTATTTCTCCATTTTCATATGAAAAATATGATGAATTTAATTATTGAAAAATAAACAATTAAATTCATCCCTTTTACTAGATTTTTTTTCGCGTTCTTATGTGTTCTTGATAAGAGTCCACCACTGATCCACTTCACCTTCAAAATTATAAATATATAGAACAAATGTAACATACCAAGTAATTATATAATAATACAATTTCATATCTATTAATATTTATGAATAATATATTAATTATACATTAAAGGGAATACTTTTTCTAATAGCTTACCTGACACGCCACAATGTGTTTCTTTGAAATCTTACATCATAGACAACATTGAGTTATACTGAATAATAATACATTATTAATATAATTATTTTAAATGTAGTTGACGACCAGTTACTATATTGGAATGGTTGAATATAAATTACTATATTATGTTTAAAAATATTTTGTAAATGTTTTTAAAATAATCCAATACATTTTATAGGCTTAAAATGAGAATAAATATAATTTTTAGACAAAAAATACTCTAATATTTCTAAAAGGTGTTTTACAACCTTTCGATGGATAAAACTTATAAAATATAGTCTTTTTACATTTATATGTTATATTTTTTTAATTTAAACTTTTTATTTTAAATAGGGAAATCAATATTTACATTTGTTGATTTTTTTTATTTTTCTGAAAACATTTATATTTTAATGAATAGTAAAAAATAGTACATTTCAATTCAAAATTTACTTTTCATCTAATTTGTTTATATAGTTAGTTTATCTATCTAAATGGTTTTAATGAAAAATTAAACAAATTTATTATCATTTAATACAATTTAGGTCATTGGAGTAAATTTCTCTTTGAAAAAAATTATAATAACTATGTGATCTTTTGAAATTGTTATTTAAAAACCTGCTTTCTTATTCCATCAACAAGATTAATTTTTAATTAATCTCATCCAACTATGTGATTTTAATTTAGAAAAAAATTATTTCATATTTTTAATCATAGGTTCCAAATTTTTTAAATAGTTTCTTTTTATTTTTATAGATTGTGAATAGTAACATTTGTAATTATTTTTATTGTCCACATATAAAGTTAAATAGGGTAATTAAGTGTAAAAATAATATTAAAAAATATAAGACTACCCTAACAAATGTATTAATCTTATTGGATGAGTTATGGCCAACTAGTGAAATATTTGGGACTAAATTGAAGGCATTTGAAGCCACTTGGGTGTGATTATGTCATTTATTACATTTAATTTAATTTAAAAGAAAATATGACATAAACATATCTATTATTACTAAAACAATTTTAATATGTGGTTATATAAGTGATATCTTATACAATAAATATTAATTATAAATATAAAAATATTACTTATATCATGGTTATTTATTTATAATTTTTAATAAATAAAATAAATATTTTTAATAATTATATAATGATAAAGAAATTATAGATTTATTTAAGGAAGAATCTAATAAATGATACTAATAAAATTAAAATAAATATAATTTGAACTAATTTATGACATCCATGAATTTTATAGGTGACTATAATGTATTATATGTCCATTTAATGGATTTTTTGTTGTTTATCACTTTTTATTTTATTTAAAATCAATGAAATAAATAGTGTCAAAATTGGAACAATTGATATTTTATAAAAAAATATTTAATTAAATTATTTAAAAATAGGAAAAACATTCTAAAAATTAAAATGTGGCTATTATAATGTCTAAAAGTTTGTAATGTATCTATTTCTGTGAAATTAATCCCACATATGTAATATTTATAGCTTTTTAAAATTTAATATCTTGTTATATTAATTAAAATTAAAATAAAATGATTATGGGTAAATCGAAGAGATATTATTTAAAAAAATAATTACATGTCTAAAAATTATTAGATTTTTATATTTCAAACTAAAATAATTTTATATTCAACACATCTCATGTTGGACTCATTTTGATTAAAATATTAATTTATATTAATTTAAAATTTTAAGTGTTACTAAGGGTGCTCCTCCCCTCTCTTATAAAAAGGAACCCACTCTTCTCTAATAATCAAACATAAAGAACCATTTTCTTCCTCCAATATCTTTCAACACCTATTCCTAGAATATCCCCATATATTTAGGCAATATATAAGGAACAAAACCCTTTCTTAGAGGTGTTAAGGTGTTCTTTAATGGCGATCAACCGAAAAAAGGTATCATTTTATTAAGTGTTTCTATTTTATTTATTATTAAAATTACATTAAATATTAATATTATAATTTCAAATTATATATCCAATTTCCTCGAAATAACGAGTTTTTATTATGTTAATATCATCACCCAAATCCATAACCAATTTCATCAAATGGGAAATGAACATTTTGTTTTGGTGTACGGAGGACCACCGCCTCATGAATCAATATAGAACATTTTTCATTACTGTATATCAATAATTTTTATAGTTATAGAATAATAGTATATATATGATATTCATTACAAATTTTTCATTTTAAAATAATAATATTTCAATAATTATCTTACATTTCATGCACACAAAAATGAAAATGTCGTTTGTGCGTACGTGTGAAATATCACCTCCACGAAGCGATGCGACTCATTTTTATTCACCACATAAATTGTATGATATATATATATATATGTATATTTAAAATATTATTATGACGTTAATAATTATATTATAATTCATAAAAAATAAAATAATAATTACTTTATTTTCATAATGAACATTGAAAAATGGAAATCATTTCTCATGCGTACGTACTGCCTACCGTCTCCATGATAAGAACATTGTTTAATTTTTATTAACATAATTTATTTTTTGATTTTAAAATTATTATTAATTTATAAATATGATGATCATTTAATGAATACTATTCTAAATATTATTGTATTATGACCACATGGACTAGTCCTATGGACATTTTCAACTCAAGGACCAAATATAGACAAAACATCTAACATGAACTCAAATAATTAACTAGCTGTTATAACATAGTGATAAATGATATAAAGGGAATAATAAAAATGAAATTTTTTAATTAATCAAGTATAAATTAACCTAATTTTATTATTCTGGTAGATAAATAATGAACATAACAATTGAGACTCATGGTAAGGGACTTCATCTCAAAGTCCTTTCATTGACGCATATTTTCATGTTTTACACCACATTATTTCATAGGGTGTATAATTATCCCAAATTAAATTTAAATTAATTCAATGGTTTTTAGAGGAATATTTTTCTATAAAGAATTTTACTAAATTTAAAAATAATTGTTTTAATGTATGTGATGACCACGACTATTCCTCCTCTGTGACTGTTATTTTGTAATTGGCTTCCTCTACAAGAAAAAATGTTTTTAAAGAAAAATAAATATCATATTCCCATTGAAAGTATATGGGTATGGAAAATGGTTTTAGAAAATGTTTGATTATATCAATATCTTAAAATGATTCGTTGTGATTTCAAATTAAATTTTATTATTGAAATGTTGATAATTGAAATCTTTTATGTGTAATGATTATATAATGGTATATGGACATTTGATGGGTGGTTACGTGATAAACCAAAGAAGGGTAGTTTGGTAGTAGACCAAATATTGTTGTTTCTATGGTATTCCATGGATGGATGGTTATGTTATAACCTCTAATTAATTTGGTATGGAAGATGGTCATATGAATATTCTATTTGAAAGAGTGACATGCATTGAGGTCAACAGAATTGTTATTCCATTTAATTATGATTTGGTCCCAAGTTTTCATTATATGTTATATGTTTTTTTAAAATGGGATTTATGGTAATAATTTAGTTACAAAAATGGTAATCAATGATCATGAATTGAATTAATAGTAATTACTACTTCATAAAGGTGAAAAGTATTACATTATGATAATGTATTCATGGTTTACATGTTTTCTCAAAGCTCACATTTTTCATTATCCTTGTATCCCTTATCGATATTTTTATGGTCATCCCTTGTTTAAAATGTTTTTCCTAGGGTTTAATTGATAATAGTGTCACAGAAAGGATTAAGGAAAATTTATTATTTTTAAACATGAAATAAAAACATGTTTCTTTTTAAATGTTTTTGTTTTATGTAAAAAATTTATAGGGAGTAGAAGTGTCTACATTATAATATTTAAGTTGTTATGTACAAGTTGTGACCTAATTATCTAAATAACTAAACCTAAAAATATCATCAATGTGAATTAATGTAAAATTGTTGACTTATTTCATGATTATGTAATGTTTAAGGATGATGCCTTATTGTTCGTATCAGTGGTCAATTTAGATAAATTTATGTGTTTTAATATTTTTAATAGAATATATATAAATTATTTTTTACTTTATGGTCAAATTTAAATAATATAGCAATAAAAGTTTATAATTTCGCTTCATCTAGGATATGTATATTCATAATGTTTTTCCACAGAGGAAATGGAGGAGTTGTGCGGCGATGAAATAAAAATAAAAACAACCTTCCAAATCATCTTCCTGAGATAGTGTTAATTAGAAATTAACAATTTGATTCATTAATAGATTAGTTTAATTGAGTGATAAATGGTGGTGGTATCCATGCATGATATCTACAAGATCAACCACAGAGTAATATGTTTGTAGTTTAGAATTTTATGAGGAAACATCCTACATAATTCAGAAGATCATATTTCCCCATTAAATAATAATGATATATTAAATAAATATAAATGATTTTTGATGTAATGGGTTGTTCATAAAATCAAAAGGTTAGTCTTGTTGTTTACCCTTTTGAAGGTGATTCCAGTCAATGGTGTTTTATGTATAAGAATATTAGGGGTAGTGAGAAGATTAATTATATTTCTTGGGATGAATTCAAAAGTGTTTTATTGAGAAATATTATCCTAAGGCAGTTCGACTTATGATGGAAAAAAATTCTTTGAATTGAGGTAGGAGGATGAATCAGAGGCTGTTTATAAAGATACATTCACTCAAATAGAATGGTATGATTCCAATATCATCAAGGAACATGATAGTAAAGTAAATTAATTTTACTTAGAATTAATTACAAATTATATAGGGGAATTGGATTCTCATGAGTTCAAAAGTTATGAAAAACATGTTTGATGTGAGGAGAAGGTGGATATGGATTTTTTAAATGATTAGGTGTTGTTTAAAGAATATAAGAATAATATGTTAAGGTGGTAGAGAAATTAATAATTTTCCAAAAAAGTTTGATAGTAAGAAAATTATTTTAAAATCTTGTGAAAGTTGTTATAAAAATAGACCGGGAATGAATTGTGAATTTTGGTAAGTGCAAATAATGTGGTGAGATGGGACATAAGGATTTTCATTTCACTAAAAAAGATCATGGTAGTGGGATGAAAAAATCTGAATTATAGTCAATAAATTTATTTTTAAGGGTGATGATATGGGTTGTTATGGGAATGAGTGTCTGAAGAAAGAATCAAATAATTGGAAGCAACCAGATTATTAGTAAGAAGATGTGGTGAAATACTTTGAAAAACGTAGGTATATATTGGGCTATCAAAAGAAGTGGTATCAGTTATATTTTTTATTCAGATTATTTTAATGTGATTTTTTATTGAGGGTGTACACATTCTTTCATTTCTAAGATATTTTCTTGTAAATTGGAAATTCCACATCAAAAAATGAATCCAGAACATATGCTAAAAAATAGGGTAAATGCTAAGACAAAAAGAAATTATATTAATTTTCCAATAATTGTATGTAGATATAATATACCTAAAAACATTATTGTATTTCATCTATTATAATTTTATGTTATTGTAGGAATAATTTGAATTTTTGTTTACCATGATAAGACTGAACTTAGAGATAAAGAGGTTTCTTGTCAAAAATATTTTCAGTTTGTGTACAATAATGAAACCGTACCTCTGATAAAATAATAACAAGCTGATAGATTTATTAAATATAGTGGTGAATGTTATGTAGCTCATGTTTTTTAAAATAAAGAAATAGTTTGAATTAGTGAAATTATCGTAGTGAATGAATTCATAGATATTTTTCCTGATAAATTTCCTGGTATATTTTTTAATCTGGTGGTTGAATTTACTATCGATTTAGTTCTTGATTTTATCTATATTTCTAAACCTCATTGTCAAATAGAACGAGTTTAATTGATGAAATTGAAAAAATAGTTCATGAATTTCATGGAAGAGGTTTCATTGGAACTAGAACTTCACTGAAGGGTGCTCCAATTTTATTTTTGAAAAAAAGATTGTTATATGGGAAATTTTAATCATTATAGAACCATGAATAAAATTACTATTTAGATCATATATCATGTTATTTATATTGATTATTTGTTTAATTAGCTCTAGGGATCTTATTATTTTCGAAGTTTGATTTGAGGTCCAGGTACCATCAGCTGAAAGTGAAAGTGGATGAAATTACAAAAAAAGTATTCTGAACGAGATCTATGAATTATGAGTTTGTAGTCATGAACATTGGGTTTTCTGATGGTCCTAAGGTATATATAAATCTTATGGATGTATCCTTTCATTGGTTTTCAGGTTTGTTTGTGGATGTGTTTATATATGATATTTTAGTATATTCAAAAATATAGAATGAACATAATAGTCAATTAATGATTTTTTTTGAAAACATAAAAACACATTATGGAATTTTTGGTATGATTGGTTTTTGGTAGAAAAATCTTTCATTCCTAGGTTATATTATTTTTAAATATGGAATAGCAATTGACCCATCTAAAAAAAATTGTTGGAGAGTGGCTAAGACCAACCAATGTCACAGAGATTTGTTATTTTTTTGATTTGAGGGTTATTACCGAAGGATTGTTAAAAATATTTCCCATTTAACAATACCACTATCTATGTTAAAACAAAATGGAGTTATGTTCATTTGTAAAAAATAATACGATGATTAATATTAAGAACTAAAAAAATATATTAGTAAATGCTCTAGTTTGGCCCAACATTCAAGAAATGGAAAATTGTTTATCTACAAAGATGCTTAATTGAATGATATTGGTTTTGTATTAATGCATAATGACCTGGTACCTTCTTATTGTTTACATCACTTTAATTATAATGAGTTAAATTACCCTACTCTTGATTTGGAATTAGTTTCTTTAGTTTTTTCATTAAAATTATTGAGGTATCCTCTGTATGGAGTAAAATGTGAAATAAATAATGACCATAAAATTTTGATGTATATATTCACTCATAAATAATTGAACCTGATACATAGAAGATTATTGGATCTAATCAAGTATTTTTATTACACGCTTCTTTACCATCCAAGAAAATAAAATAGGATAGTTGATGCTTTGAGTCAGAAATGTAACTCTACATTAACCATGTTAAGTTTGAAACATTATCATTTGGTTAATCATATGATAAAATTGGAAATAAATGTTTTTATTACTTGAAATTAGTCTACTTTGTTTTTGATTTTTGTAAAATTCTTTCAATTTAATAGAATTAACCATGAATTGAAGGAAGACAATGAATTGTAAAAAATTTATAATATTTCTAAATGGTTATGTTTCCTGAATTTAACATTGATAAAGATTTTATTTTTGAGATTTGGGAAGACGGTATGTGTGCCTTGTGATTCACAATCGAATAAAGAGTTGTTATGTGAACCTATATTTTTACATTTTATGTTCATCCTGGTAGTACAAATATGTATATAGGCCTTCAAGAGTATTACTGGTGGGGTGGACTAAAATATATATTGCTAAGGTTTCTGTGAAGATTTTGACATGTCAGCATGTGAAAGAAGAATTACTGTTACCGAAAGGGATACTTCAACCTTTTCTAGTACCATAGTAGAAATGGGAAAATATATTTATATATTTCATACTTGTATTACTAAAAACATGTTGAGGTAACAATGTTATTAGGATTACTTTTTATAGATTGACTAAATATTCACATTTTTTTCTTATTTGAGATACACTATATCGAGATCAACTATCTAAGTTATATCCTAAAGATATATTCATATTACATTGAGTTACTCTCTCCATTTTCTCTAACCATGATCCCATATTCACTTTTATCTTTTAGAATAGTCTTTAGATGTTTTTGGGTACTGAATTAATTTTTTTTACATATTTTTATCCTCCATCATATGAGAAGACATAAAAAAAAATTTATACATCAAATGGTATTCATTAAGAATGTTAAATATATTATTAGCGATGTTGGGGCCAATATATTTATTCATTTGAGTTTTCTTATAATAAAATTTTTTATTCCAACATACTGATGGCAACATTTAAGGCATTATATGGAAATATTTTTCAATCTTCATCTTTTTGGGATGAAGTAGGTGAAGAGAAGTTGATGGGACCAGAATTAGTGGATGAAATGGAAAAATAATTTAGTTTATTCAAAATTATATGATGTTATTATAGAATTTTTTGGAAAGATATGAAAATATCAAGAGGAAGGGTCTTTCTTTTGAGGTAGCTGATCATGTATATCTCAAAATTTCACCATGAAAATGCGTGATGCGTTTTGGTAAAAAAATGAAGTTGAGTATGAGGTTTATTAGACCATATGAAATCCCATAGGTATTTGGATTAATTTTTTATTAAGTGGATTTTACTCCTTGATTATCCTAGGTATATAATCATTTTCATGCTTCAATTTTAATAAATTATATTCCAGATTCATCTCATGTTTTGAGTCACGAAGTAGTTCATTTGGAAGAGAGTCTTTCTTATTAGGAATAACCAGTCCATATTATTGACTGTAGAAAGAATTTATTGAAAAATTATATAATTTATTAGGTTAAGGATTTTCGTAAAAACCATATATTTTAATAGGATACATGGGAATCTGAAGATTCTCTGAAGGATAAATACCCCCACTTATTTTATTAATGAATAAAATTGCGAGAGCAAAATATCCAAAAGGGGGAAGGATGTAACATCCAAGATAATAAAGGAATAATATATTTTCATATCTATTAATATTTAATAATAAGATATTAATTTTACATTAAATGTTATTGTTTTTTATAGCATACTCAACCTGCAACATCGTGTTTCTTCGAAATCTTACATTACACACAAGACTGAGTTATACCAGAAAATATTGAATTATTAATATTATTGTTTTAATTGGTAGTTAACTCCTAACTATTTTAATATAATGAATTAATAGAACTAAATATATTATATTTACACATTTTTTTAAATGTTTTTAGATTCATCAAGTAAATTTTAGTGGTTTAAAATGAGAATAAATCAAATTTTAAGCATAAAATACTCTAATATTTCTAAAAAGTAATTTCACTACAATATTATAGAGAACTCTTTATAAATATACATTTTATGTGCCTTTTATATGTTCTATATTAAAATATAAACATTTTACATAGAAGCGGGACATAAAAATTTAGTTTGGTTGAAATTTTGTTATTTTTATGATAAAATTCATATATTTAAGAATAGTAAAAAATACTGCATTTTAATTCAAAATGGACTTTTTGTCTAATTTGTTTATAAAGTTAGATTATCCTTTTAATTTGATTTAATGTATAATTAAATAAATTTTTTATCATTTAAAACAATTTTGGTCATTGGAATCAATTTTCCAATGAAAATGAATATAAAAAATATCAAATCTTTTAAACATTTTACTTAAAAAAACTTTTTTATATTACATCAATGGGATTATTTATTATTTAATTTCTTCAAATTATGAGTTTTGAAATTGGAAAAATTTATTCTATTTTTTAATAAAAATTTAAAAATTATATATATCGGTCCCTTTTATTTTTTGAAAAGATTAATAGTAACATTAGTAATTATTTTTCTTTACCATAGTTAAAGAAAAATAATGTAATTAAACGTATAAATAATATTATAATAATATATAACTAACCCAAAAATTGTAATAATATTATTGGATGAGTTATGGACTACAAATTAAGTACTTGATTAAATATTGTGTCTTTTAGAAGCCACTTGGGTGTGATTATGACATTTATAACATTTAATTTAAAGTAAAGGGAAATATGTCATAACCATGTATCTTATTACTAAAAAATCATAATATAGGGTTATAAGAGGGTTATCCTTAACTATAAATAGTCATTACAAATCTAAAAATATTATGTACGTCATGTTTATTTATTTATATTTTTAATAAATAAATAATTATATTTAATTATTACACAATGATGTTGCACCCATAGATTTACTAAAGAAAGAATCATAAATATGATACAAATAATATTAAAAAAAATTGAACTAATTGATGAAATAAAAAATTTTATAGGTTACTATGACATATTATAAGTCCATTATATGTAGTTTTTGAAGTTATATCTATGTGATTATTGTATTTAAATTCAATGAAATGAATAGTATCAAAATTGATGCTATTGATATTTCATACTAATAATATAATATTAAATTATTGAAGTATAATAAAATATTTGAAAATTAAAAAGTGATTATGGTATGTTTTAGTTTTTCATAAATTATCCATTTATGGGAAATTGACTCTATACATGTAAAATTTATAGCCTATTAATATTTAAAATGTTTTCACTACAATTAAATTTAAAATAGAATAATTAAAGGAAAACAAAAAATATGAGGTTTAAAATAATATAAATACATGTCTAAAAATTATTGGATGAGTGGATTTAGAACAATCCACATCTTATCTTTTTCATTACTCATGTTAGAGAAATCTGGATTAAAAAATTAATTTAAATTAATTAAATATTTGAAGAGTTTCGAAGTGTGGCTCTCTCTTATCCTATAATGTGACCCACTATAATATAATAATGACACATAAAAAACCATTTGGGTTACCCATGATCTGCAGAAAACCCTTACTAATATCCATACCCACATAAATTATTCTATATATTAGGAAAAAACCCCTTCTTATAGGTGTTAAAGATTTCATCAAAGTTGGTCAATTGAAGAAGAGGTATTGTTTTTTAAGTGTTTATATTTTATTTCTTCTTAAAAATTATTTAGATATTTTTATAATAAGATTAAATAATTACTAAATTATAATAAATATAATGAGATTTTATTTTCTTCATCTCATCACCTAAATCCTTCTCCAATTTCATTAAATGGGAATTGATGTTTTTTTCTTGGGTACGATGAACTGCCACCTCATGAACCGATATTGTTCGTTTTTCATTACTGTCTGTCAATACCAGTTATAATAATGGAATAAGTTTTTATATATAATATTAATGACATATATATCATTGTATAAAATTAGTATGTCAAGTATTTTCTTACCTTCCATGCAACATAAAAAATGATAATGTCGTTCATGCGTACGTGTTAAATTTAATCTCCATAAAACATTGTGAATCATTTTTATTCACCACATAACTTGTACGATATATATAATTATATTTAAATAATTATTATAATGTTAATAATATTATGGTCATTCTTGGATGATAAAATAATAGTTACCCTATTTAAAAATAGATCAATGAAAAATGGAAATTGTCACCTATACAAACACACGCCCTACCTTATCCTTGATTATAACGTTGTTCATTTTTCATAACCATTATTAATTTTTTCATTTAAAAATTATGATTAATTATTAACAGTGATGATAATTTTATGAATACTATTCCATAGATTTTTGAATTACAACGACAGGGAATAGTACAATGTTCATTTTCAACACAAAGACCAAATATCGGGAAAAAGTCATACATGAACTCAAATAATTAACTAATGGTTATAATATAGTAATATGTGAGATAAATGGAATAATAAAGTGAAAAAATGATCTTAATAAACTATAAATGAACCTATGATTATTATTCAGGAAGATAAATAACAAATGACACAAGTCAAACTCAAGGTAAGGGACTTCATCTCAATCTCCTTTTATTGAGGCATATATGGATGTTAGACACCAAATTTTTTTATATTGTTTAAAAAAAACCGTTTTAAATTAAATTTTATTCAATTGTTTTATAAAAGAATCTTTTTCAACTATTCATTTTACTAAATGAAAAAAGTAATATTTTTTATCTTTTGTGGTGACAACGACATTTCCACCACCGTGACCATTATTTTATATTTTGATTATTTTACAATTAAATTTTTTTTTGAAGAAAAATATATATAATATTATCTTTTATGGTATTTTGTTTGTGAAAATGTTATTAAGAGTGGTTTTATTATATCAATATCTTCAAAAAATTATTTATGAATGAAAATTAAATTTTATGAGTGAAATGTTGATAATTGAAATCTTTTTATGTTGTGATTATATAATGGAACATGGAAATTTTAAAAGTGGTTATATGATAAACAAAATATAGTTTTTTACATTATAATCCAAAGATTAATGGTTTCATGTCAAACCAAATATGGGTGGATATGTAATAACCTCTAATGCATTGGGTATGAAAGTCGAAAGTATGACTATTCCACTTGTTAGAGTGACATGTATGGAAATCGACTGCATGGATATTCTATTTATGTATTATTATTTCAAATGTATCATTTATATTTTATATGTTTCTTTCTATGGGTTTAATTTTAACAATTTCGTTACAAAAAGGTTAAGTAATGAGAATACAATCAAGGAATAGTAAATACTACTTTATAAAAGTGAAAAGTATTACTTTATGGTAATCTATTCATGGTTTGCATATTTTCTCTAGGATAATTTGTTTTCATATTTGTGTATCCCTTACTATGGACTATATTCTCAAACCAAGATTTACTTATTTTTTACAGGATTTAAAATAGAATAGGGTCAATGATTAGATCAATGAAAAGTTATGATTTTTAAACATGAAGCAAAACTATGTTTCTTTTTAATTTTTTTTTGAAAAGACTGGATAGTGAATAGAAGTGTCTAATTTTTAATATTTTAGTTTTTATATATTAGTTATGACCTAATTATATAAATATATAAACCTGAAAATATCCTCGATGTGCATTACAGTCCAATTATCGACTTATCTCAAGATTATGTAGTTGTTACAGCTGGGGCCTTATAATAACATTCTCACGTTCCATAAAATGAAGATTGAAATATATATTTTTAGTCTACTAATCAATTTCTCAAAAATTTGTCGATCAATGAACCCACTAAAAGAAGGTGATAGTTTCATCACAAAGTTATATATTGAACATTTTTCCTCATTTCCTCATTTTTAATCTCAGTTTGTTTTATATCTTGAGAAAGTAGTATGATAATAGTAATGAGATTTTAAATTCGAGCAACCATAAAATTTTATTTCTTATGATAAAATCATTACACTATACATTTTATCCAAAATTTACATGAATACATCATGTTATAGCCATTAACTAAGACAAAAAATCATTGTGTGAGAAATAATAATCATGGAATAAAATCAAATAAACCTGAAAATTCATTTATATGATGTATAAATTGTTGAACCTTATTCTATGACCCCTTAGGTTTGTCGTAGTTCATTTATTATCATTACCAAAACCTTATGATGTTATATTATACCTATACTTATACCTATGGTTCCCACTCTTGTTTTATTATCATAGTTTGAAAAGGTTAACTAAAACATTATATAATGCTAACTATAGAAACCCATATTTTTAAACATAGATATTACATTTAATTATTAATATTCATTATATAAAACTTGGATCCACACAATAAATTTTTAGGTATAGTACCACTGGATACTTAGAATAACAAACAACATCTTCCTAAATTGTCTACATCATCACCCAATAATTTTTTCATAACTATAAACCTTCTTAGATATATCATATAACAATATCTTTTTTCATGACCTGGGGAATTGAAAAATAAAAATAGAGTGATGTCATATACTCATTATGGGTAATCAAGGGAGACATCAAATATCATATAATAATAACCTGAGATTTTTTTTTCAGAATGTGATGATAACATTTAAATTCATCCTCTTCTAATCATAGATCATAATCTTGAGTTATGTCATAAATATTGATTGATTATATGACATAAATAATAAATGACTGATAGAACACGAGACATGGGAACATAACATTGGTATAATACATGGAATTTTGTTATTAACACAAGTGTATAAAATAATTTCCATATTAGTAAATTTTATTTACTAATAATATTATATAGGAATAAGTTCACCCCACAAACCAATAGAGTAGTCAACATTCACTCCCAAGACTATCATAGTTGAAAAAATACCTTAATGAAATTAGTTTACTCCTTATTCTAATTGTATTAATCTCATGAGATTTCAAAATTTTTACAATGCATCATAGAGAGATATAATCCCCACCCGTCACATAATTAAAATAATTCTTATGCGAGTATTCATAAAATTAGAACCCATGAAAAAAAATCGGTCATATAAATATTTTTTCATAGCATAACCTGTAAAGACCTGAAAATATCAAGGGAATTGTTTTCCTAATATCATAGGAATTTTACGAGTCTGTGGCTTCTGATGGCACTTGATTCTGAGGCCTGGTGTGCCCGAAAACAATTTCCAAAGATTATCTCGGGTACGTTCAGTAAACTAACAAGCGAGTTTATCTATCGTTTGAACCAGTGTTCGGAATTGAAATCTGAGGGCATCGATGATCTCACAGCACCAGTAATTGCTTATCGGGACCTTTGTTGTAGTCTCGTTTTGAGCATGTTGAGGTTTAATTTTCGGGGATTAGATTAAATTAAATAAAATGTGTTATGTACAAATTTTATTCAATGAAGGTAGTTATTTTCAATAAAGGGGGAGTTAGTTGTGGGGCCCACACCCACCTAACCTCCCATGTGAGAGTTTAGTGTGATGGGGCCCACATGAGACCCTAACTCCTCACCTCCCCCATAACCCCCTTGACCTCCCCAAAACCCACCCCTTGTTTAATTCAAGTAAACTCCACTCTTTTATTGAAGTGGAGCCTCTCCACCTCCCAAGATTAATGAAGCCAACTAAGATAATTAATAACTTTATTAATAATTTTTGTCACACCTCTTGACTTCTTTTGAATTGCTTAGAGGTATTTTAAATAAAGGAGACTTAATGAAATATGGGGTTGGAAATTGTTGTGTGAAGTATTAGAGAGCTCATGAGTTTTTAAAGAGTAACAACTCACCGATGAAGAACGACCACCCTTATCGTCGATGAATGATCCCCGATTCTCCATCAAGGGAGGAGACACCACTGCGGGAAATTCTCAAATGACGTCACCTTCGAACATCAATGAACGACACTACCTCTCCGTAGACCCATCGAGTGATCATGTCACGAGGTAGGGGTTATTTTTCATGTTCAAGACTTTATCATCGTTCTTCGTTGATTAAGGAATTGGCTGCATGAAATCATCATAACAGGAGGAGATCAGACTTCAAAAACATGGCCGATTCTCCTCGCCTCTTCTTTGTTGATCTTCGTTGAAGTTGGAAGTGGAGGCGCATGGTGCCGTTGCACCATGTGGTGATTGTCAGTGAACCACGACCATGCAAGGCCACGGAAAAGGTGGCACAGTGCTGTTGCACCGTGCATAGACGAAGTGGATTGCGGCCGAAGAAGGCCATAGTGGGGGTGCACGACATTGTCGCATCGGTGAGGCTAAAGAAGGCCGCGACTAGGAGCGGGCTGCAGCGGACCAGCAGGGGCGGCCGGCCGTGCCGGCCGCCAGTGACTCCAGGAGGAGGGACCCCCTCTGGGTCCCACGACGCCTCACAAACCGGATGACCATTACTCGGAAAACCAAGGGGGGGGGGTGTAACCCCCCCTAACCTGCTACTAGGGTGGACCCCACTGGGTTCGTCGTTTCCCGAAAAGGGGGATGCACCCCTTACGTCCCGCTCGGCCAGCGCCGAGCCGCGGCCGGCTTCCGAGATGGGCCGCAGGCCGCACGGGCTGGGCCAGCCGCACCCCACTGGACCAGGCCGTGCCCAACCAGGTCAGACCCGGATCATGTCACCCTGGTTCGGGCCGACCCTGGGGGTGTTGGTGCGGGTCGGATCGAGCCCAGACCCCCTATTTTCGGACCGTTTTCAGTTAAACGGACATATCTGGAGCTAGATACCTCTGATAGACGCACCGTAAGTTGTGTATGATTCCTTGGATCGAGGCGGTCGTTTAAGTATATTACACTCAAGGTTTTGGCGAATTATGTGTATGGCTGGGTTGGTTCGAACTGGAAACGAACTGGGCCCTCGGAGCGGAAACGCTTATAACATGAGGACCTGACGTCCGATTGATGTGTCGTCGACTACGTTGGATTCCTCTTGATGAGAAGGTTATTTTTCAATACTCTACACTGTATTTTCTTGTGGTTTGAGCATTTCCAGGTTGGATTGTATCTGAAATCCAACCGGGCCCCTGGAACGGAAATGCTAATAACTCACAGACTGGGTGTCCGATTGACGTGTCGTAGGTTTCGTTGAGACCTCTATGACGAGGCGGTCATTTGAGATACTTCCACGTGAGATTTCATGACACTTGGAAGTATCGACCAGTAGCTCATGGAGAGGACCCTCCTGGAGATGAGCGTGCTGAGTGCTGAGACCTTGTAGCTGGTTGATACTTGACGACTGCTAATCGAATGACTCAGAGTGATTTGGATGGCCTAGTGGGGTGCGTTTGGTTGTAGAAGAAGATCCATGGTGGAGGAGTGCTTGTTTTTAGCGGTAGACCCTTGGTACTCGACAGAAGAAGTACCTCTGTAGGCTATGTGGGGGTGCGCTTGGTTGTAGCGGCAGACCCACGGTGGGAAGCACTTTGTTGTAGCAGTAGGCCCACAGTACTCGACAGGTGGAGTACTTCAGCAGTCCAAGGTTAGTTGGAAGCGCTTGGTTTTAGCGACAGGCCCACTGTACTCAACAGAGGAGGAGTTCTCTAGTAGCCGTGGTTTCGACATCATGAATAAAATCCTGGATTGAGCTGAGTCAATGACCTTTGTGTTTCCTCATGATTGATATGGGTTACTTGATAACTTAGGTATATGTATGGGAATATACCTGAGTAGTGGTTATCCGTAGATTTCATAACCTTTGTGGTTCCTCATGATTGAGATGGGTTATTTGATAACTTAGGTATAAGTATGGGATTATACATAAGTAAGGGATATATTTTGATATCCTTCTTTGTGGATATCTTTGTTGGATTTAGTGAGACCTTGAGGGTCTCGGGGTCCCTACTGAGTATCGTTATACTCACCCCTACACGGGCTATGGGTGCAACTCATTGTGATGGTTGCAGATGAGGGACAGTGCTGACACAGATCGAGTGTACAAAGACATGACGGTACCCAGAGGTGGACCTCGTGACGAGATAGTACCCGTAGGTGGACTTCACTATGAGACGGTACTCAGAGGAGGTTGGTGGGCGAGAGCATTGAAGAGGCTATCTGTACCTACCCTTCAGGTAGGATTCGAGGTGGAAGACCCAAGAGCTGCTTCTATCATCCAGCTATTTGTCTTTTCTGTTGTACATTTGTTTAGTTGTAGCTGTACTTTTCAGTTGGTTTTTTATTCTGGCCCATTTACCCTTCATCATTTTCTTTTGTACTTAGTGTATTACTTCGGATTATACTCTGGTTGGATGTGTTTATGTTTTATAAAGGCAATACCTTCCCAGTTATCTGGTTTCACTCCTTTGGTGCTAGTTGCCAGCCCCTGGCCTATGGAAGGCGGGCGTGGGGTAGTCACGGCACGGACCCCAGGGACCTGTCGTGACAAATTGATATCAAAGGTGTCAATTCTACTGCAAAACATAGGACTCTAATATTTTCATTATGTGAAGCAATAGTGTTAAGGGTACTAAGTGTGGTTTTCAGTTCAGGGATTCCAGTGTAGGTGCAGGTGGCTGACGTATCCATACACCAGGACCCTGACCTATGATTTCAGACTCAGTGCAAGAAAACACGGATTGCGTGTGTGCTTTCAAAATTTTCTTTTAAATCAGCTCAAACCAGGTCAACTCACCAGGTTTAGCCTTTGATCATGTCGCATCTGTTTCTTTCAGGATTCCTCCCCATGAACGACCAGCTAGAGCCCTGAGAGTTGTACGTACTGATAGTACGCCGAGCGACGAGGCCTCATTATAGGGACCTCATCCAGTTTGAGGCACCAGTGGAGGCACCAGCGGTACTACCACCCGTTGGGAAACTGATGCCACCAGCCCCAGCAGTAGGGGATGCACGCCACTTGAGCACACTGAACGAGTTCCTGCGCTAGAGGCCACCCAGGTTCTGGGGAGATATGGACCCACGGGCGGTTGAGGATTTCCTGGAGGTTGTGGTGAGAATCTTCAGTCTAGTAGGGACGCCAGCAGACTTTATGGTGACCCTTGCTGTCAGCCTCCTTCAGGCATCAGCAGGCAGTTGGAGGAGTATGATACTCTAGATGCATGATGAGGCGACACTTCTATGGGAAGACTTCGAGAGCCTGTTTCGGGCAGAGTTTGTACCAGCCACCCTTCGAGCGGTGCGTATTCATGAGCTACTACATCTACAGTAGGGTAGCATGACGATGGCACAGTACTCAGCGAGGTTCACAGACCTCTCACACTACTCTACAAACATGGTACAAGACCCGTTCTTCAGGGATCAGACCTTCGAGTAGGGTCTCAGACGAGATATTAGAGCTTTAGTTTCCTCCCACAACATCCCGATGCAGACATGGGTGTTGGAATGAGCCCTCTTAGTGGAGAGTTTCCTTGCTGAGAAGTCTCCAGCAGTGGGACCCACCACTAGTCGGCATGCAGTAGAGTCTTCTGCAGCTGGCAGTAGATAGATGACACAGAGGGCCAAGAGGACCGGACCCACCTGAGGTCGACTGCATGACTCAGGATCGTGTGTGCGAGGCACCTAGGGTGTAGAATGACTTACCAGGAGCAGACAATGTTACTCATGTGGCGGGCTTGGTCACATGGAACGTGACTGTCCGACCCTCCATATAGATGACCTACAGATAGATGAAGGACCTCTCAGGCAGAGACATAGGTTCGATCGAAGCAGACCGTGAGGAGCAAGTGACCGAGGTGGAGGAGCTGGCCGTGCAGCTGGAGGTGGACGATGCTTCGAGATGTTTCCACCACCACCACCAGGAATTCCACCCCGACCGCAGGGAACGAGTGGACATGGGAGAACATTGGTTCAGGCAGCTGAAGCATATGACTATGGTGCTCCGGAAGTGGAGGACAGGAGTAGGACTAGTTCTAGGCATAAAGGCCTTTGTTTTTTGTGCTTCTAGTTTTTTGTATTTTTGTCATCGTGTTTTCTTTGTGTCTTTGTACTTTGAGATACAGTAATAAAAGTCACATATCTTTGTGATGTTTACTTTCCTGTCCTTTTTGTATGGTTGATACTAAGAGGTTCTGGTTAAAGCTGTTGACTTGATATTCACTTTCGAGATACCTACTGAAGGAGAACCAGTGACCACACACTGCTTCTGACAGTGTGAATCGACCCATGTAGGTGAGGGTAATAGTTGGATCTCTTGGTAGTAGCATTGAGTCCTTACAACGTCGTCCCTAGCATGAAATAGTACCGTTCAAGTTAGGATTGACTGTATTAGGAAAAGAACATGGGTTGTCCAGGGGATGACACCAGATTTCTCTTTTTCGGCAAAGGAGAAATCCCAGTAGCTCTTTGGTGGAATGTAGAAAAAGAAGAGTGGAGATGAGTTCTTATAATTGGATAGTCTCACCCATTGTTCGTTGAGAAAAAAGTTTATGGTTCTCTCCATCTCAATAATCTCAGGTGTATTTTCTCTCTGAAGGACATGATCCTAGGATAGAGGTGATGGCTTGAATTCCTCTTGGACTATGACTTCGAGATAGCTTATACTCTTGGAGAGGGGGATATTTTAGTAGATGATCTTAGTAGGAGATCGAGCATTCAGCTGTTAGGAGTGTTGAGACAGCAGCTGGCCATGTTTCAGATATCCTTTGTGGATAGTGATGGAGTCAGCATGTGTAAAACCAGAGATGGTTCTGGCTACGATGGAGAAGGTGCAGATCATCCATGTGCAGATGAAGACTGCACAGAGAAGACAGATGTCCTATGCTAATAGGAGACGAGACCACTGGAGTTCAAGGGTTACTACCACAACTTCTTATGGGACTCACCTCGATGAGGTCTATGGAGGATTGTCCATGGTTCCAGTAGAGGATGAGGATCGACAGGAGAGATTCTTACGAGGAAGGTCGATTCCTCTTGTGCGCTTCCGCTGGTAGCACGAAAACCTCCAGGAGAGCACATGGGAGCGGTAGGCTCGGATACTTGCTCGGACCTCCTTTAGTTTCCCCAGTTTGTGTTGTAGATTTACGGGGACGTAAATCCTAGAGGTTGGAGTAATTTAAAGACTCGGAAATTTCAAGGAAATTTTCTTCTTAATTTCATTCGAATTTTACGAGTCTTTGGCTTTTGAAGGCACTTGATTCCGAGGCCCGGTGTGCCGAGAATCAATTTCCGAAGTTTATCTCGGGTATGTTCAGTAAACGAACGAGTGTATTTTTCTATCTTTTGAACCGGTGCTTGGAATTGAAATCTGAGGGCACCGATGATCTCGCAGCGCTAGTAATTTCATAAGGGGACCTTTGCCGTATTTGCGTTTTGAGTGGGTTGAGGTCTAATTTTTGGGGATTAGATTAAATTAAATAAAATTTATTATGTACAAATTTTATTCAAGGAATGTGGTTATTTTCAACAAAGGGGGAGTTATTTGTGGGGCCCACACCCACATAACCTCCCATGGGAGAGTTTAGTGTGATGGGGCCCACATGAGACCGTAACTCCTCACCTCCCCCATAACCCCTTTGACCTCCCCATAACTCACCCCTTGTTTAATTCATGTCAACACCACTCTTTTGTTGAAGTGGAGCCTCTCCACCTCCCAAGCTTAATGAAGCCAACTACAATAATTAATAACCTTATTAATTATTTTTGTCACACCACATGACTTCTTTTGAATTCCTTGGAGATCTTTTAAAAGAAAGAGACATAATGGAATATGGGGTTGGAAATTGTTTTGTTGATGATTGGAGAGCTCTTGAGTTTTTGATGAGTACCAACTCACTGGCTAAGAGCGACCACCATTCTCGACGAAGAACGCTCCCTGGTTCCCCATCAAGGGAGGAGACACCACCATGGGAAATTTGCAAATGACATCAACGAACGGCGCAACCTCTCTGCAGATCCTTCGAGTGATCATGTCACAAGGTAGTGGTTATTTTTATTGTTCAAGACTTTATCATCATTCTTCGTTGCTTAAGGAATGGGCAGCATGATATCATTGTAACAAGAGGAGATCAGACCAAAAAAACACGACCGATTCTCCTCCCCTCTTCTTTGTTCATCTTCGTTGAAGTTGAAAGCGGAGGCGCATGGTTCCATTTCACCGTGCGGTGATCGGCAGGGAACCAGGGCCATGAAAGTCCGCAGTGAAGGTGATGCGGTGACGTTGCACCTTGCAGAGACAAAGAGGACCGCGACCGAAGCCGGCCGCGGTGGGGGTGGGTGGCGCTGGTGAGGCCGAAGAGGACCGCAGCCAGGAGCGGGCCGAGGCGGAGGGACGCGGCGACGTCGAGTCGCGCCGGTGAGACGAGCCGCAGACTAAGGCCCCGACGGACCAGCAGGGGCGGCCGGCCGAGCCGGACGTCGGTGACTCCAAGAGGTGGGACCCCCTCTGGGTCCCACGATGCCTCACAAACCGGCCCGCCATAATGGTCGGTCGTTACCCGAAAAACCGTGGGGTATAACCCCCCCCCCCCCCCCCCCCCCCGACCTGCTGCTAGGGCAGACCCCACTGGGTCCTCCATTTCCAGAATAGGTTGCTACACCCCTTGCATCCCGCTCGGCTAGCGTCGAGCCGCGGACGACTTCTGAGGCGGGCCACAGGCTGCACATGCTGGGCCGACGACACCCAGCCGGGCTGGGCCAGCCCCGCAGGACCGGGTCGTTCCCCTCCAGCAGAGGGCTGGGCCGTACTAGACGGGCTGGGCCGCGCCCAACCAGGTCGGACCCGGACTCAGCTTGGGTCGATTCGGTTTGGGCCGACCCTGGGGGTGTTGGGCTGAGTCGAACCGGGCCCCAGACCCCCTATTTTCGGACTATTTTCGGTTAAACAACCATATCTTGAGCTACAGAGCTCCGATAGACGCACCGTCAGTTGCATAGAATTTCTTGGATCGAGACGGTCGTTTAGATATATTAAAATCAAGGTTTTGGCGAAATGTGGGTACGACGGGGTTGGTTTGAACTCAAAATCAACCGGGCCCTCAGAGCGGAAATGCTTATAACTTGAGGACCGGACGTCTGATTGACGTTTCGTCGACTACGTTGGATTCCCATTGATGATATGGCTCTTTTGGAATACTCTAAACTATATTTGGTTGTGGTTTGAGCATGGCCGGGTTGGATTGTATCCAAAATCCAACCGGGCCCCTGGAACAGAAATGCTAATAACTCACAGACCGGGCGTCCGATTGACACGCCGTCTGTTGCATTAAATTCTCTATGACAAGTCGGTCATTTGAGATACTTCCACGTGAGATTACATGACACATGGAATTATCGACCAGTAGATCATGGAGCAGACCCTCACGGAGACAAGCGTGCAGAGTGCTGAGACCTAGTAGCTGGCTGAGACTTGACGACTGCTGATCGATCGACTCGGAGTGATTCAGATGGCCTTGTGGGGTGCGTTTGGTTGTAGCAGTAGGCCCACGACAGAGGAGCACTTGGTTGTAGCGATAGAACCGCAGTACGCAACAGGAGTACCTTTGTAGACCATGAGGGGGTGCGCATAGTTGTAGCGGCTGACCCATGGTGGGAAGGGCTTGGTTGTAGCAGCAGGCCCACAATACTCGACAGGTGGAGTACTTCAGCAATCCAAGGTTAGTGGGAAGTGCTTGGTTGTAGCGGAAGGCCCACTGTACTTAATAGAGGAGGAGTTCTTCATCATCCATGGTTTCGACTTCATGAATAAAATCCTGGTTTGAGATGAGTCAACAACCATTGTGTTTCCTCATGATTGATATGGGTTACTTGATAACTGAGGTATATGTATGGGCATATACCTGAGTAGTGGTTATCTGTTGATTTCATAACCACTGTGTATCCTCATGATTGAGATGGGTTACATGATAACTTAGGTACAAGTATGGGATTATACCTAAGTAAGGGTTATCTATTGAGATCCTTCATTGTGGATATCCTTGTTGGATTTAGTGAGGCCTTGAGGGTCTCAGGGTACCTACTGAGTATCTTTATACTCACACCTACACGGGATATTCCCGCACCTCATTGTGTTGGATGCAGATGACAGACTACGCTGATAGAGACCAAGCGTACAAGGACAATATGGTACCCGGAGGTGGACCTCATGATGAGACAATACCCAGAGGTGGACTTCATGATTATATGGTACTCGGAGGAGGTCTGGGTGCGAAAGCGTTGAGGAGGCTATCTGTACCTACCCTTCATGTAGGATCCGAGGTGGCAGACCTAGGATATGCTTCTATCTTCCAGCTATTTGTCTTTTCTGTTGTACATTCCTTCATTTGTAGCTGTAATTTTCAGTTGGGTTTGTATTCTGGCCCATTTACCTTTTCAGCACTTTCTTTTGTACTTAGTGTATTACTTCTTCTTTTACTCTTATTGGATGTGTTTATGTTTTATAAAGGCAATGCCTTCCCAGTTATCGGGATTCACGCCTTTGGTGCTAGTCTCCAGCCCCTGGCTATGGAAGGCCAGCTTGGGGTATTCACGGCATGGGCCCCAGGGACGGGTCGTGACAAATTGATATCAAAGGTGTCAGTTCTACTACAGAACATAGGACTCTGATATTTTCATTCTGTGAAGCAATAGTGTTAAGGGTACTAAGTGTGGAAAAAAACATTATCTAAATAATTATTAGAAAAAAATTATCTAAATAATTATTAGAAAAAATTCTTATGGAAGAAAATGGTTTTTTTTGACCAAAGAGAGAAATGAAGTATATTTTCCGAAAAATAATATTCTAGGTGTTTTGAGAAAATAATTCCTAGAAAATGAATGGAATACATTTATTTTCATGAAATAACAAGAGTATATGAAATATTATGAATATCTTGATATGTTTGTAATATAATTTCATAATTTAAACATAATCATAAAAAACCATGATAAGTAATGAAATGTAACATAAACCCCCTGACACGTTGGTATGTTTTGAATGATAAGCCCTAGGAAATAAAGAATCTCATATTGATATTAATTTCCCATTATTATCATGATAATAATAATAAAATATATCCATTGTTATTATATAAATCACACTAAAGAAAAAAGTGGTATATAAATTATTTGGCCGATAGAAATAAATTTGAGACGAAAATCTGTTAACCCATGTTATACATGCTTTGAAAGCACTCTAAACTCATGTATAATAAATTCAAATTTATTATAATTATATAAAATTATAATTTTTATAATTATAGAATCAAATATAATAATTATATAAGTATTTATATTCATCCATAATAGTTAGAGATAGAAAAATGAATTGAAATGTTCCTCGATATGGTAGGCCATATGATGAGTCAAAAGAATTCTTTTGACTTTCCCATTAAAAACTATTTTTGAAAATCACAAATCCTATTTTTAAATGAATTCATATTTTATTATATATACATTAATTAAATTTTTTACATTTCATCATTAAATTTTCCTTATTTATATGATAATAATCACAGTCACCATTTTCATATAAATAAATTATTCCATGATTATTTTAACGAGCCTTGATATTATTTATATCGTACTTACTGACCATATTTTTTACTTAAATTATTTTAATGATGAATAAAATCACACTAAATCTTATAAGGAGAATTATCAGATGAATTTATAATCATTTTACAGAAACCAAAAAACTATATAATAATAAATTTCAATCATTTTAAATCAAAACTATTTCATGTATTCCAGTTTTATATGGATTATAAAATGGTATTTTTTCAGTTTCAAGATAACCGTTAAAGTACATGGTGTCAATGTACCTCTTAATATCTGTGAGAAAATATGACGTTTGGAATCCAAGATGACCATTGAGATATTAGGCTATAAATACCAGGTCATTTGAATGAGCTTATAACTTTTTGATGAATTCGAGACACTATGTGATAGCTCTATAAAATTGCATCTTCATGGGAAAAATCTATAGAGTAATAGTTATGAACTTCTCAATCTACATACTTGTGACCTTAAATGAGTTTTTTTATTAGTGAGACACATGTCATTGGTGATTACAAACAAGGGATTTATTTGGATAAGATGACTAATGTTCTGATCATTTGTGGATCAATGGATTCCGAGTATATGAAGACAGAGGCACTGATCACCTTCATGACTGATGGATTTTTGGGGTAGCAAGACAGAAAACAATCATCATGTCAAAGGCATAACATGGTGTGGGTAAGATATACTTAAATAAAGGTATAAATCAAGGGGCCTTTATGCATGGTTATTGGATACCCTTCTCATTAGGCTAATAAAATTGTATTATTTAAATTGTTTACATTTACACTTTTTTAATTGAAAGTGAATTTTTTATATATTCCTTATTCTATTCTCTATATATAGACTATGATCTTTTTTAATGAATATTTTAGGGATTACACTAAATTTACAGACCCAATATGATTCTAAACGTATTATTATAGAATAATTAATTGTTTCACTTTTTTTATCACAACCATTGTGATTAGGATCTATATAAGGATTACCCTGATTAAATCATCTCTTTATTATAAATACAATTCATTTAAAATATGACATATGGAATCTTTATCATAACCTACTGATTAAGATACTCTATCCATTATACCCATGGGCTAATCTGATTACTAATTCACTACATTAAGATGTTTTTTGAATTGAATTAGATTAAATATTACCAATATATGATATATTTAAGTATAAAAGCAATTTTTTTGAACATAAAATTCTCCCATCTTGTATTGTTCCATCTGAATATACATTTCTATCCAACAATTTATATATGAGTAGTTTTCCTCTTCTCAAATATATTTTCATACTTTACATTTTCATGTTAGATATATTTATTTTATGAATATTTTTTTTATAAAACTTTTTCATCCTAATGTGTAATGTGGGGAAGAAATTTAGTAATATTTTAAATATGGGAGGAATTATTGTCAGATTAATTGATAATTTCAATCCTAGAAGACCATTAATTTTTTATTGTAATGATTATGAATAGTCTAGAGATAGAATGAGGACTTTTATAATCAACAATGCAGTTGATAATTTATTTGTGTTGACTGATGAATATAAAATTCATGAAAAAGAAGTTATAACCATTACAAACCAAGAAAAATATAAATATTAATTAAATTACATGGTATAGAATACATTATATTATTTTCTAACTTTAAATATGTATATCCAGATTTATTCTTCTGAAGTAGCGAAAAATATTTTGAAGAAGCTATAAATTACTCATTTAGGTACATCTAAAGTTGTTGGGATAATAATAGACATGAAAAGAGTAGATTAACAAGAATTTAAATTTTCTAATGGAGAACCTATTTGTTAAGTACAAAAATGGTTTATCACAATTGACAATATTTTACAATAAGTAAGATATAAAGGATTAGATTATGATATTATAGTTGAAATTATCATAAATATCTTGCAAAATGAATGGGAAAAAGGACAGTTATTGGTAAATTTAGAAAAGTCGCTAATTTAACACTTGATGAGTTGTTTTTAAATATTATATAATATGAAAACAGATTGAAAAGAGATGAAAAAAGGAAAAATAATGAATTGAAGAGTTGATTTTAATTCTACATAAAATAAAAATATATCTAAGACTAATGGAGATGTTATTAATTCCTCAAAGAGAATGAAAGCTGTAGTTCAATTAGGGTCACATGAATTAGAACATTTATAGAATGAGATAGAAAATCTTTCTCGAAGAATGAAAAAGAATACTAGAAATTAGTAATTTTTAGTATAGATATAATAAAAGTAACAAATGACGGAAATATTTTGTTGTTACACTTTATGAATGTAATAAAACTGGATACAACAGACCTTATATCAGAAAGATAAAAATGATAGATAAATATAAAATATATTCTGAATGGAATTTAAAAATGTACTATAATTAAAAATGAAATAGATTATTGAAATAAAATTTATCCTATAGTTCTGGTGGAGGAGATCCTTATAATGAATCTTTAGACACTGCGAATTTTGGACAAAAATATATGCCTTTCTTCCAAGATTCCTATTGAAAATCAATGTTTTATGGAAATTGTACACCCTATTGAATCTTTTAAAAACATTTATTTAAATGAAAATTATCTCAAAGAGAATAATTCCACTTATTCTAATGAATAATCATCTTCAGCCATTGATAATATCACATTAGCTTGATATAAATAGGTTTATAGTTTTTCAAAAAAATTTGGGAATGAAAATTGAAATGTGAAAAAGAAATTAAAAAAGGAAAATGCTAGAATTAGTTTGTTAAAAAAATGAGTATCACAACATTATAAATATCATGATATTAATTTTTTTTTGAGATTAATTGGATTTCTAAAAACCTTGATGAATTTAATTTTGTGTAGGATGATCTTTCTAAAGATCTGTCAAAATTATTTTTTTGGGGAAATGTTTTAGATTCAAAACATCGTGTTAATTTAACAATAATGTGGATAATAATTTAGTTATAAGGATATCGTCGGAAATCTTTTCTTTAGAGAAACTCTTATCAAAATTATCCACTAGTAATGAATTCTTTAAAAAATCGATAAAAAACATCATCTATAAGGAAATAGTTCAGCAATGGGATATAATCATTCATAAAATGTTTTCAGAAATAATTACATTGTTCTTGAAAAATTCCTCCTTTTGAAATTTTTTTAAATGTGGAGGTCATTGGAATAGAAAATTTTCCTTAAATAAAATTTAATATTTGGGATTCAATAATTCCCATTTTTCAAAAGAAATGTGGTTTCTGAAAATATTTCTTTTGACCTTTTCGTGATCCATGAAAGTATGAATTAAAATATCTTAATTGGTTTACATATAGGAAATCAACGGATTTTCTAAAAATAAAAATATATGGTACATTGATATTGCTTTTTTCTAGTATATGACTGATAACAAATTCTTCTTTGAAAATAGTATTGAAACGAAAGCTGGATAATTTACCCTAAGAGTCTAATCTCATTGTTAGATTGTTAGGATATGTAATATTGTAATTTTCCGGATATTTTTTATTTTTAAAGGTATTAAGCACATAATTATTAGCATATGTCAATTATTTGATGAAGGTTACCTTGTGATTTTTTGGAATGATAAAAGTTTAATACAAAATTCCAAATAATAATTTATTCTTTCATCCAATCAGTACGAGAATGTATCCACACTCAACTATAAAACATTAGTAGACACAACATACCTTGCCATTGTAAAATATAAGATCAATCATGGTGTTAATACAATGTAATAATAGAATCTAGTATAAATGGTCTAGAAAGAAGCCTTCTTAAGGACCTACAAGAACATATACTTGATTCATCAAGATTCTATTACCCTTGGTAATATGTAATGAAATATAATTAAAGAATTAAATCAATTAGTGATGTATTGACTTCTAATGATTTATTTTTAGTGCACATGTATCTGTTCAGTGCTACAAAAATTGTAATTTTTTGAAGAAAGTATTATGTATTTTTTCATATTTGATGACTACAATAGATATGCATGGGTTCATTTTCTAGTAAAGAAATATCCATCCTATTATTATCATAAAAATTTTGAGGAAATATAAAAAATGATAAAAACCATCCAATGATAAATATTTATAGTGATCATGGTGGATAATTAGTAAATTTGGATTTTGAAAGATTTTTTAGTAAGAATATAATTACACATCACTTTTTAGCACCTATAACTCTTCAAAAAATGGTTTTGTTGAAAGAAGAAATACTATTATTCAGGGGAAAACAAGGACCATGCTGAATGAATATTATATCACAATGAAATTTTGGGTTAAAGTTGTGAGTACTTTTTACTATACAATAAATCAATTTTTAGACCACTTCATAATTAAACTCTTTATGAGTTTTTGACTAGTTAAAATCCAAATGATTCATACTTCATTGTATTTGGATGAAATATATTCATTTTTAATTCAAAAAATAATAATAATATATATATATATATATATTCACACCCAAATCCAATGATATTATATTATAGGGATACTGAACTACTTCTAAAGCTTATTCAGTTTTCAATAAAATTTATTGTACCATTGAGGAAACAATACAAGTAAAATTTGATAAAACTGATCCTTTTCAAAAAAATCAAACTTCTATATTTTAATGTGCCTTCCAGTACTATTTATCAACCATTAATAAATCAATATTCTAATTAAAAAATACCCATTAAATTATTTCTAATGTATTCACTCTATAATACATTCCAATTTTTATTTATGAAGAACTTTTACAAAACCCAAATCAGTTGTTTCTTAAGAATAATCCTTCTAATAATATGATTGGTGATGTAAATCAACGTGTATGGACTATAAGTTCATTGAGAAATGATGTATAACATCAAATATTTGTTTCTTAACTTCAGTCTAAAAGTCCTGATGATGCCTTAGGTGATGAGGATTAGATTAAAGAAATTAATGATGAAATAAATGAATTCGAAAGGAATTAACTCTAGATCTTGGTTGAAATACCTAAAAAACTATGTAATTCGAGTAACATGGTTCTTCCGAAACACATGTTATGAAAATATAATTATAATTATAAATATTGCAGGACTAGTTTCAAATGGTTATAATAATCTAGATGAAATATATAATGAAGGAACAAATGGTCTAGTTGTTAGACTTGAGTCTATTCGAATACTATTATCCATTGCAGAATTTTTCATTTTCAAACTTTTTCAAATGGCTGTGAAGTGTGTTTTCATTAATGGATATGTTAAAGAAGATTTTTTTTGAATAAATTGTAGGTTTTTAAGATAAAATCCATCATGAATATGTTTTAAAAAATACAATTGATTTATTTAGAGTTAAAAAATCCTCTAGATCCTGGTATGATAGACCAATAAGCTTTTTGTTACAAAATAATTTTGTTAAGGGTACTGATGATCCAAATATTATTATCAAGAAATAAAAAAAATGTTTTAATAATTCAAATTTATATAGAATCCATTATATTCGGATCAACACATTAGTTGTTAAATAATTATTGATCAAATCTTATAAAATTTGAGTTTAAAATGAGTATGATGGGTGATTTAACATTATTATTGGTTTTCAAATTTCTCAATAACTAAAATGAACATAAACATCTCAACATAATTATATTATATATATTCTTAAAAAATATGTATATGAAATTATTAATAGTATTAGTACTCCAAACAGTATCTCAAATACTATTGAGATTGATGAAGTTGTTCAACCAGAAAATCAAACATTTAGATGGATGATAGGAAGCCTACTATTCAAAATATATAGTCATACATGATTAATGTTTTTAGTATGGTTTTGTTCAAGGAATTAAAAAAATACAAGGTATCCCATTTAAATATATATATATATATATATATAATTTATTTAAATATAACCATGGATTTTGGTCTATTATATTCTTTTAGAAATGATTTTTTTTTTCAGAAGATGAATTTGTTTGATGTAGAATGGGTATAAAATGTACATACATAACCCATAATTCCTTACATGATTTATTAGATTCTTGGTCTCTTAAGAAACCACACATAGTAGCACATTCCACAACTAAAATTGAATATATGGAAGCTAGAAGTTGTTGTGCTCAATTGTTTTAGATGCAAAACACAATCACTTATTATGGATGGAGTTTTACTAAATATCAAGTACTTTGTGATAACACTAGATCATATCATTAATAAAAAAAATTATCTTTACAAATAAGAAACACACATAGATATTATTCATCATTTTATTAGGGATCACACACTTAAATAAGATAACATTTTACAATTCATCAGAATTCCAGAACCACATGTTGATATTTTTACAAAGACATTACCTTCCTATAGATTTTAATATATTAAACGGAAACTAGGAATGATCAAAAAAACGTAATAATTAATATCTACTTATTGTTTAAACCATCTCTTAATATTAAGTTACTCTTTCACATAGTGGGTTTACATATGATATTTTCGTTCATTATTTATGTATTCGTAATTTTTTTATTCAAAATTTTCACATTTAAAAATTATTGTTATCAAAATTTTCCGACAATTAAACATTTTTATCCATAATTATCTTAAACGATATTTTTTTTACTAAGAAATATCTTACACATGATTCTCATACTTGAAATTCTTGTACTCATGTTTCTTGTACAAAAAATATTTGTAATTAGGATTTTTTATTTCATTTTATAAAAAGAATAACATTATTTTGAAACTAATTGATCAATATAAATACTCCATAAGATATGACCTAAATTTTTTCACTCACTTTCTTCCTGTTTAATTATTGGTATTTTTTAAAAAAAAATTTATCACATTACACATGAAAAAGATAAATTTTATTTTTTTTACTTTTATATTAAAAATCTCAAGAGATCAAATATTTTCACAACAATTGGATACTTTTTTTCTAATATGAGCTATAGAATCTGAATCATCAACATACATTTTCAAAATACGGGGACCCCCTACCATCTAACACATTAGTTTTTTATCCTTTGTATCAAAGCTCTTCTCCTACTAAAATAGATGAGTCTAAAAATTTCCATGCTCATAGAATGTTTTTCTATTCATGTAAGAAGTCCATTGAATCCTCTCCCAAATAAATACATTCAAAAGAGATGAATCTGATGGATTTTTATTCAACGATTTTCTTAAATAAAAGATCAGTTGGAATGAAATTTTATTAGAAATATTATAATTCTTTAAAATAATTAAAAAAATTCAAGGATGGTAGTCATTTTTGTCATTAAAAAATGAAAACATATATGGAACTTGATCACATCGATGATGATTTATATTTTTAATGGACCATGGGAATTTATTATGATTTTAAGATTTTCATTTTTATGTATGAAAAGTAGCACACCATTTCTATCAAACAAGAATTTTTTTGATGGAATAACTTATAACGTAGATGATTTCTATCCTTCCTATAAACTCCCCAATGTAGAAGGGACTTTTAATAAGAAAAGATAAGAGGAATCTCATTTTTAAATTCTTGAGGATAAAATTAATTTTTATCTTTATACTTCAAAAATCTATATAACAACATTATTTATGCACAGTTTTTTAGTTCGAAAGAATGGTGAAAATGAAACCCTAAATTTTTTAGATATTTTCTTACTCAATTATTTGGTCAATAAGGAAAAATTTAATATAATGGGATTCATATTTTTGACAATCATAAAATTCAATTATGGTGATATAAAATATCAATTGATTATATGTCATTGAATTATAAGAATATTTATTTTCAAATGAATGAATTTATGTAATGGGGTAATGAAGTCAAAACCAAAGAGTTGAAAAGATAATTTTATAATTAAAGATACTATCAAATGTCTAAGAGTCTATTTTAATTCATAAAAAAACTATTTGAAAATGATGCTAATGTTGATCAATCTAAATAAACATCTAAAGGAAGTCATTAGATCTCAAAATAGTTGGTGCTGATTATTTCATAGAATAAGAGAAAATCCTAATAGGAATCCCCTAATAAGATAAAAAAGAAATGTAAGTACCATATTTTGTTATAGTTGAATGAAGAAAGAAAAAAGAATAAAGGACAGAGGGTGACCCCCAATTCGGTCGTTTCCATACTGAGGCTCTTTCTGAAAACAAACGTACCCAGTATATCATCATAGAGGAAGGCAAGAAAAGGATAATATAGAAATAAATAATGTGTCCATTGATATCGATAATATATTAATGGGAGTTGAAAAAATAGTGCTGGTATTATTTTAAAAAAACATGTTGAAAAGGGAACATCAATTCCGTAAGGATAAGAAAATTCGAAAGGAAAAGAAAGGGTTGGTAAAGAATCAAATCAACCAAAATAATGCTCCAAAGAAAACTCCAAAATAAGTTGAAGACAATGATATATGACCAATTTAGAAACTCATGGTTGAATAAATCCCTTGTATTCTGAATTATCTATCTAAATTTCCAATCCTCCTAGTTAATTTAGTGTTATTTAATATGGATGAAATGAAATCATCTACATCACAAAAAATTTATCAATGTATAACATTATGTCCTTTTCATAAGGCATCCTCAAGAAATATTTTATAAACACATCATGAAATTTATTGACCATAATAGTAAGATCATACTCTAAACCCACTTAATTGGCCTATATATGATGATATTATTAAGTACATATCAACCTAAATAACTATAGAAGTGAAAGTACCTCTCTAAAATATGATATGTTATATTTTTTTGAAAAAAATTATTTATATCGTCGATGGACGGTATGTTTACCCTATGATGATAATAATCAATAATAGGATTAAATATATTCATCCAATACATCCTGATAATAATATAGTATATATATATATAATGATCGAGGATAAAAAATTCAATGATTAATCTACCTTAGTAATGGATAAAACACATAGACAACATCAAAATGGATTCAAATTTATCTTCATATGAGGTGTAAATGTTTCCATAACATACAATACAGGCTTATATAGATTATTTAATAAATCTATGTAAGTGGAAGATATAAATGAATTATTGGAACATATACTATAAAAAGTAGTATATATTGATAATTCAATGGGAATAGTATCTCAGAAATCATTCCATCATGTTTTTGACTCCATAAGAACATGTTACTCTGCATGAAACATCATTTATTCAGAGTGGGTTGAAACATACTACAATGTTGGATCTCAACTCTCAAATGAATTTACCCGTAGGATGAACCACTTCTACATGTATTTCTATTAGGAAACAACCCTATTTTTAACGACCTGTAATTTTATACCTTTTAAAAATGATGTTATGTTTGATAACAATAATTAAACCCTATACCCAATGTAAAACCACAAAAATATAATAGAATAACTATATTAATATAGTTATAATAATCTCTATGATGGAAAATAATTAAAATTGTTACATTTATATGAAAAATAATTAATATTGTATATTATTGAAAAAAAATTTCTTTAAAATTAGTTTTTGATAAATTTTAAACATTAATTTTAAAAGATAAATTATCAAATATAAAAATTTGACTTTGATAAAATTAAATCCTATATTCATATTTTACAAACCAAAATTTAATTTGAATAACATTTTTTGATTTTTCTGAAAATGTATTTTTTTTGTCTAAAAATACATTTTTTACAGAAAATATTAATTTTTGTGATTTAATAATTATGTAAGAGTAACCCAGAGTATAGAAAACAAATTATGTAATCAATACTATTTTTAGGTAATTAGATTTTAAAATATTAAACATTTTTTTATACCTATATAATCTATGACTAATTTTCGTAGAAATATTTAAAATGTTACATTAATAAAGTAAATTGTTTTGGTGTTTTCATTAAATCAATAATTTTATGGGGAATTATAGTTTCTTATATAATTCAAAGAATAATAAATTTTATTTATTTATAATAATTCATTCTAGTCTATATAAATAAACAACATCATAATTTTGTTAATCATTAATGCATATTTTTTAAGAATAGTTTTTACAAGATTACATGTGTTTATTTTAAAATAAATATTTTACACCTTTATAAATATTATTTGATAAATTTATTTTTAAATTAGATATAAAATGTTTAAATTCAGGTAATTTCGTCTATTATTAATTTTTCCATTAAAATTAATTATTATGGTCAAAAAATAGTTACCCTGGTAAAATATAAAATTAGTAATAATTCATTCTATAAGGGGAAATGGAAAAAATGTTAGAAAATGTTTCTAAATGGATTATTAAGGTTTGGATATACTAATCCATATACTCTTTCCTCATTTTCTATTTTTTATTCCCTTTACTATTTAACAGTGAAATAACATTATTGAAATTTCATGTTTATTTTTAAAACTCCCGTCCTCTTCACCATTAAAAATGAAACACATATCCCACATAAAAAATCACTTATCCTTAAAATTTAGTATGAAAGAATATAATTATTATTATAATATAAAACTACCCAACTTTTATAATCCTTTATCCATTACTTTTTTCATAATTACTTCATCTCAATAGATTTTAAAAGAGAAAACTCATGTTTTAACCATAACTATCACTTTCACAAACACCTGTATTTTATTGTAACCATTCATAAATCTTTTATAACCATTTTCATATAATTAAATATGTATATTTAATATATTTATGTTCAATCATACTAATTTTAGGACAATTATTTCATTAATTTCTATCCACTAAAAAAGTCCAAATCATCTCTCAGGCAAATGTGTGGACAACTGCTTTCACGATTTAGTGTGGTTTGTTTTCCATCACCAACCACAAGGTTCAAATATAGGATATATTTTATTAATTAATATATTTTGATTAAAAAATTAATTTATTATATGATCATTTTCCATGTACCATTATTCTATCCGTTCCAGATGATATGTAATGTGTCTGTGCGAACTACCACCTCCACGATTGATGAATTTTATTTTTGATAAAAATAAATCATTTTTATTATTATAATTTAACTAATGAGTAATTTAAATGTTTTTACAAGACTAATATTCTTTAAATGTCGGAAATAATTTTGTAAATACATAAACATACTCATTAAATCATTATAACATGTTTCCATTTAGGTTGATCTAACCGCGTTTTTAAATGATTTAACAAAGCTTATGTCATAAATGATTACGGGGTTTAATATTATAGTAATATCAATTAAAAATTATATATTTACTTTATTTTAATAAATCTATACAGGTGTGGTTAATATTTAAAATAATTATTAATATATCATCATGTAGTTTTTAAAATGATGAAAAATAGGTCATCGTGATTTCCATTTTCACACAAACATAAGAAAAAATATATAATAAATGAATAAAAGATGATAATAATTGGTTTATATTAGATTTTATATATCATAATAATGTTTTTAATATGTTATCTAATAAACATAATTTTATTACAAAGGTATATAGGTTATAGAATAGAATACATCTATAATAAGGTATGTGTTTCAGTCTCAATTTCCATTTAGTGAGAAATAATTATGTTATAAATAATGTTTAATTTTTATTATAAACATAATAAACCATTGAAATATTTATATCTTGAACGTGTTTGGTCTCAATATCCATTTAATATATTTTTTTATGATCACTAAATCAATGAATGTGGGTTTGAGGTGATACACTATTCTGTTTGAAGAATTAGATTTCACTTGCAAAACCTTTTAGTATGAAGAACCCACATCACATATAATCTTGATATTAATAATATAAAAACTACATAGTTTTATTACACACCAAAAAGTATGATAGGTGAGAGGGGAGACTCGGAAATATATATTCATATTCCCAACTATTCCATATTGATAGAAGACAAAAGGTATTCTCCCAAATAGGATGAAGGATTATGGATGAAATAGAAAACATGATCCACCAAAACCATCCCTTATAAATTATAACGCTTATTATTACGTTCATAAATGAATCCATATTCCCCAAATATCATGTAAGGATCATCAATAAATCCTAATATTTTATCCTATTAAATTATAACCATCAAGGCTTGTTCCACCACATCTATATTTGTGATATGATTTAATAGGATAACATGTGATGTATTATAAGGTATCTAGAAATTTTAATTTGGATATCTTTCAACATATAATCTATCAATATCAAAGGTATAAATTTAAAATATGAAAAAAAATATTTAACAAACTCCATGTCTATATTATTACCTGGTTGGTGGCAGGCATATTTCGGAGACTTCACACATTCCATTTTTTAAGTGAAAAACTGCAAAGTGAACATAATATTCAATTCCTTCCATTTTATATTTTCATGTCTTTTATGACAAAGACAATACTCCCCTTATTAAATGTTGGGACATTTAATTACCATTTAAATGGTTAACTAGGGTACTTATGGTAGAATGGTAATACACTAAATCAATTATAGATGTATAATACCATTAAAAATAGTAAATAAAAGTAACTAAAATCACAAACATACATATATTCACTATATAAGTCATGGAAAATTATAAAAAAATGGTGATATGAAAAAATCACAAAATTTTCTATTATGTGTGGGTTGGCTAGACAATTTTCCAAATCATGTGCTAACAATGATGGTATTATTAATTTGTGGGATTAGTTTTTTAATTAGACATATAGTTGTAAAATCCATATGTTATGGATATAGGGAAACCTATAATTCTCTTTATATATGAGTCATACATTTGATGCATGCTCTATAGACTATGTACGGATTCTATGAATTGTTGAATTTCCCTATATTCCATGGCTAATAATTCATTTAAATCCAAAATAAAATCAAAATACAATAATTAAATACATAATTCCTAACATTCTATTTAAAGTTAATAATTTTTAAAGTTTGGGTTTTTTAGAAACAATCACACAAACTAACCCTTATGTATTGATGATTAAAACTATTATATGAATTAGGATCTCAAAAAAACATATATAAAAAACTAGTCTCCAATATCATTTTATCATAAACCAAAAAGGGATAACCCTAACTTGATCTTGAGTTGTCTCATGGCAATTCCCAGTAGTCATTCTATATCCCCATGGGAAAGAAACTAGTGGGTATCCAAATTACACTCTTGGGAATGAATTTTACCATTATATAAAATTATGAGTTTCTACCATATATAAAATTAATAACCCCATGATTGGATGGGAGTTAAGAAAATAATTAAATGAAATATGAAATACCAAAAACCAGGAAAAACATAAAAAGGGATCATAATTAACTAGGATAATATGTATATAATATGATATAATAGTAATTTATACATAATAAACTAGTCTAAAATTAGAATCTTTATACAATGGGGATGAGAATATAAAAATAAGATAACATTTTATAGTAAACTAATAATCCATAAAAAAATCTATTTGAGAGAGAAGTTACCCATTTCTATGTGACAGGAGGGATAACTATAACCATATCGCCCACTTCGAAACCTATTATTAGATGACATGAAACTTCATTAGCTCAATGCGGTGCCTTTTATTTACCTATTTTATTTAAATCAAGGTATAACTTCATACAAGAAGTGTATGTACAATGTTAGCATAATTATACTAGTAGGATCCCCCAAACTATTCAATGATAAGCCTTTATTAGATAATAAAATTTGAATAGTATCAAAATAAATAAATGAATATAGACATTTAATTTTTAAAAACAAGTATAAATAATTAATAAATATTATCATTTATGTAATGTGATACGTAAATTTATTTTACCAATCATATAAATTTTGATATTACCTAAGGATGTAAAGATCAAGGCCTCATAAATCCTCATACCAATCCACATCTAAAACTAGTCACACAACCTTTTCCTAGAAAACTATCCAATGTATAACAATTCCCTAATTGAGATAATCACAAATCAAAGAAAAATCCTTAAATAGTGATTAAATACAATCATTTAATAATATATGTTACATAAAATGTTAATTACCCTTTTCATAATATCTTTACTCGAGAAATGAAGGATCATCTGATGAATATATATTTTAAAATAGTATTGTAATTGTATTTTTATACTTTTATATTTAAATTGTGTATGGGATTCCATAAAAGAAATATTATATATCATCAATTTCATATATGAATCTTGAAAATGAGGTCAAAATAACTATTCATCTAGAATTAAATAAGATTTAAAACAATTACTTCACATATAACCTTTTATAAATTTACAAAATATAACACCTTTAATCAATTAAAAATCCTAATTTTAATAACAAACCACATATGGTTCTTTAATAAAAGGTAGTGTATGAAACCACCTACTTTAATCCAATGAAGTCTATATAAAGGGTCATATACCCACTAGAAATGGGTAGTAAGGGCCCTTACCTATATATCTGGATCCCTAAATATCATAATCCCCATATTAATATTGACTAATAAGTACCCTTGTTCTCTAGGTCCACAAGTAAAGAATAAATCCATAGAGAATAATGGAATATAATTACTCAAAATCAAGAAGACCGCTTAATTTGGTGTTCCTTGTCAAATCATAAAGAAAATAAAATTTTAATGATGTGGAAATAAGGGAAGAAGCAAGAAAGCCAATTCCACAGGCCTTTAGTATTTATGGGGAGAGTGAAAATGATAAAATAGGAAAAATTGAGAAGGGGTATAAGAATAATATCAAATTAAGAATTTACAGTGTAATATATAAGGTTTGGTCATGGGATTTAGGAAATCATGAGCCTATAGTTCAATAGACACTATGAAGGTAAATCTAAACATAAGGATATCTAAATAGTATATTGAACTGTGGATTATTCATTTATATTACTCTGTAAAATTCCCTCCACATTTTCACAAATATAGTGAATGGTTAGAATTAAATGTTTTATAACTATACACTGAGTCTAGTTTCCCCATTGTTTCAAAATTTCTATCGGAAAATGACCCAAAATAAATAAATAAGGATACAACTTGATAAAAAAAAATCTCAAACCTAAAAAAATGATATTTTGTGAGATTGTATGTATGATTGTTTGTAAGTATACAAGCATTAATATATATATATATATGTATATATTTTTTATGTGTATGTATTTTTATATATTTTTATTTACTTAATTATATTTATATATATGTGTGTATGTTTATAGGTATGTGTGTACATATGTTCATATGCGTGTCTATATGTTGGTATTTATGTATGTATATATATAAATATGAATGTATGTATATATTTATTTATGTACAAATGTATGTATGTATGTATGTATGGATTAATGTACACTTAATAGTACATACGTATACACAAACATGTTTGTTTACATATAAATAAATATATTTATCTATGAATATATATATATATGTGTGTGTGTGTTTTTATAGTCGTTTTCAAGTATGCATGCATGTTTGAATGTATGTAAGGAAGTATGTTTTTTGGAAGATAATTATGTTTTTTTATATGGATGGATTTATGGATGGATTCTTTTTTTAGTGCATGGTTATAGGAAGGAATAATTCCATGTATATATGTATGTATGTATGAATTTGAGTGTGTGTGTAAAGTATACAAGTAAAAGAAGCCTAATTGATCCTTTTCTCCTAACCGTAGCTAATAATTATGAATGATATGGAATTGAAAACCTTAGTTTTTATCTATTTCTGATTTTGTTATTCATTGTTTAAGATTAACCCATTTTATATTCATTGAGCATATTGAACCTCCTAGATGGTCACACTATTGCCGATCTCCTTTATATTATGATTAAATCACAACATTCATACCATTAAATTCTATTAACATCACCATTAAATAAATGATTCTTGAACTCATGTCCATCATAATGGATGATCTATGAACCTTGAATTTTAATAATTAACTATATCTAATCTAGACATTTATTATTATGTTAACATTGTTTTACTTTCATAAAAATTGCAATGAAGGTAGTGTGTTTATAAATGCCGCTATTCGTATGATATAAATAAAACATATTCTATGGTTTTGTTTATATTATTATTTATATATACTATAAAAACAATCCATCATTTTTAGAACCTTTCCCATGATGTTTTTTAATTGTTCCTTGAATTTTTAAAATAATTTTCAATATTTAGATATTTTAATTTTAGTTTCATTCAATTTCATTATCGTTGTCCCAATTAGGAAAGATAATTTATATCTAATGAAATCCTTATAGTTATTCTTATTAAACAGTTTACGTATAATATATCCCAACCATAATTAGTCGACATATGAATTAGGGTTGATATTTTCAAAACTATTCATTATTTAATGTATTTTAAAATGATTCATATATATTTTTGAAAAAATAATATAATTACTTATCCTCTTATTATTCGGATTCCTATAAACATATCCACTCCACTAGAATTTATAGACCCATAATTATAGTATTTATTTATCCTTTCAATGATCCCACAACCTCCCATCTTTATCTACCAACACTATTTCAGTTTTATGCACACCAAAACTTTATATGTCTATAATGTAATGTACAGTGAAATATAATAGTGACAATTTTTAGTATTTTTTCTATAACAGGGACTCAAAATCCATATGAACCCATCTGATATATTGTATATCAAGGCTTATCTTTGACCTATTTCCAAAATTTATAACATAAAATTATTTTAAATATAGATGGTATAAGATCTATTCAAACACATTTAACAAGGAATTTTACTCAAAAAGTTTTGTTGAGGAGGTTATCCATACCATTTTAATATTTAATCCTACAGATTCATAATTGTTTTTCTTTCCTATGGTGAATTTATAATCCTTAAAATCCCCCTTGGAGAAATGTTTCCATCTTATAAATATAATTAAAACTTTAGTCTTTAGGGTCATAAGGATAATGGTTTTTGTACCTTTAAAGTAAAAAAAGGGGAAAGGAGATAATCTTATATATGTATATCATATTAAACTTAATAATATTATAAAAAATTAACCTATACTATTTCATTAGAAACAATTTTAATAATGTATGTATTTTAAAAATTATTATGGAGATTAATTTTTCCCTAAATCATCCTAATAATTTCATTATGTGAGAAAATATCACTTATAATGATTTTTATAGCCTATGGAATATTCCACAAAGACTTATTATTTATTCATTTGGATTAAACAACTATATTTTTATTTTATATATTTATTTTCGTAGGTTTTTTTTTCTAAAAACAAATTAAACATTATGCTACTCATTAAAACATCCAATTTCATTCATGTTTTATTGGATTCCACCATCATTATTGTCTCTTCTATATGGTATGTTATTCATGATAAGCATATAAGGGAATTTATATTTTAATTTTAAGATAATAACCAAATTTGACCCCGAATTCAAATTATTATTAACTTATTTGGGTGGTGATTTAATTTATTTTTTATAAGAACATTATATATATAAAAAATATATATCTATGCGAGAGTTCTAAATTTTTATTACTCACACTAATTTAAATAATAATTCATTTAAAATAAACTACTTCACATAATTGGAGGTTTATCCCAACAATAATTATATGTAATCCCAAGTAGATTCCTTGTTAATTGGTATTTGTTTGATCACATGGTGGTTATTAAGATGATTTATCTTTATAGAGCTTCATTAAAAAAATCCAGTATTTTTAAAAAATGTTAACTTATATATCATTAATTTTATTAAATATACATCTTTATATAAAAAAATACAATTCTTCATGGGCTCCCTATCTTTAGGGGAGGTAAAAAGGGATAACTAACACACTCAAAACACTATAATCCCATTTCATTCAATGGAACTGTGATATTTTTTTAAAACTTATTAAATAGTTTTGAAATAATAAAATGTGAAATTATATATTCATATACCTCTAAAAAACATAAACTTTCTCCCAAAATTTGTATATCGAAATAAAAACAATTTTATTTTCTAAAAATCATTAATTCAATATAGATCCTTTTGTAAAAAGCTTAAAGAAATCATTAAAAAAGGACGGGGACCTAAAAATTAGATTCATGAATTCCTTTTCAAGATTTCATAAATAAAGATACTTGATTTTATCTTTTCAAACTAATTATTTGTATACTATATTGGATTTATAATATGAATTTCTTATAATGATTTGTAATTAGGCTTATTTATAATTTGATATCTACCGAGGATTCATTTTTTTATCCACAATACTTTTTTAGTTATACTAGATCAATTTCTTCCTCTCATCTCTTCTCTATTGTTAAATGATTTTATGGAAAAAATATTTACTATTTATTCCAAAAAATATCTAGTGATTGAAGGCTTTTTTGATTTCTTCATCACCTCAAGATGGGATATAGTGGGTAGTGACATTCAATCTATGGTGTTTTACATATTTTACAATAATTTTATCAATAAATATGTTACTATTTCATAAATTTTACATATCTCAATAAGGGTATCTGTAAATTAAATTAATAGAAACTATCTATTCTCCCTTTAAAATTTCATCAAAATATTATCCTCCAATTAAATTATTCCTTTATTATATATTTTATTCATAAATCATATTTCTCATAAATATTATAAATTTATTATCTATATTCTCATTCACAATAAAATAATTATTATGATAGTGATACTTTATTGGTTTGTTTATAACAATATAAAGACAATTATTATTTTAATTATTGTTTTTAGATAAAATGTAATCACTTGATTGAAAATATCTTATAATTGTTCTTTATTATAATTTTATCTCTAAATATTTTATTAATTTGATATATGTCAATATGTTACATAAATGAATAATTATTTTTTAAAATGAATCACATTACAAATTATTTTATTAATATAGAGAATTTGGTATCAGATACCCTATACAAACAAAAATTTCATTAAACAACTATCTGAATGGCCCGAAGGCCTTCATTTTTTTATTATTTTGATAATCTAACTTTCAAGGGGTGAGGGGGATCCCTTACAAGACCTTAAGGATTAAGATATAATTACATGACACGTAGGTCTTAAGGGAATCACCCAGACAAGACAACGTGTAACTGCTCCTCCCCAGAAAGTGTCATGAAATACAAGATTCACCTTCGCAAGGCAGGTTGGATAACTATCATGTATAGAGCTACAAAGGCTCGGTACCGATGGAAATTTCATACCCTCTCATTCTTCCAATTCCGGTTAGATCTGCTCTTGTGAAGGCTCCAACTCTGAATCATCAACTAGAGCCTTATAAATTGTAATATGCCATGTATATCTGTATATTTTATGTGGCCCAAATGCCTTGGGGTGGCCTAAAGGATTTTCGGTGGCCCGAATGCCTTGAAAAAAAAAACTATCCCAAAGGCCTTGGGTGGCCCGAAAGCCTTGCAGGACCTGAGAACCAAACCGGTGGCCCAAAAGCCCAAATAGATGAATATTTCTTGCTACTGTAGTACCAAATAGTACCTACTACAGTGACTACTAAAATACCACTTTAGTAACTCAGAAATATGTCTCCATACATATTTATTTTTAGGACTCTTGGATGCACTTGTCGAGTCCTCGCCAACCAGGATGAGAATCATGATCTCATTAAACATCTTATTGTATGATTTTAAAAATAATGATCTAAATAAAAAATTCCATTGAATTGAGAGTCATATATTCTTGGAAAAATTAGATATATTATCCATTAAATTAATTTTAAAACAAAAAAAAAATATTTAAAATATGTGTAATATTCATATAGATTCTTCTTATCTCTTAATACTTCACTAGATAATATAAAGTCATAAATAAAAACAAGGAGTGATATATAATTCCAAGGGAATGATGAATCACAGGATGATGAAAATTAGTGTATTTATGTTAATAGAAATAACATGATAATATAAAGGTTTCATAATCACATACAAAAATGATGAAGCATTACATTAAATGATGATAACACAACAATCATCGAATCATTTGAATGTAGAAATAACATAAAATGTTAAATAATTCCCATATATCGATGTGAAGAAATAATAAATCATAATATATTGTTATTAGACTAGTCGTCCATACACCATACATGGTTTCTCATGGGATACAAGAAATACCCAATGATGAAGAGAATTATTAGGGTGGACCCAACATATGTAAAATATTACATGTGCCACATAAATCAAATAACATAATAATATAATTTATCATTTGAGTTCCATGATTATGGAATGAGAGTTTTATATATATAGATATATTTACCCCTTAAATTAATTATAGTCTTATCTAGGTTAATACCCTTGAATTAAAATAGGGTTTTATTTTCACAACACAAAAATATTCCATGGTAAATATAGAATAATTTCACAATAATAATTGACAAGCATAAAAATTCATGAGAGTTTGTAAGGATAAAGGGAGGTAGTATCTCATTATTTGGGCATAATTTATATATTAAATGAATGTTCAATACATAATACAACATAATCAACTAAAAATAAAAAGAATTGTTTCAAATAATATTCACGAATGGAAAAAGAGGGATAAAAACCTTTCTTAGAGAAGTTTCTTCTTAATGATTGTGAGTAGCTCTATTGGACCCCAAAAGTAACACCATAGGTCTCCTGAGAGAGAAAATTAGAGGAAATTAAAACCAATTTTATTCAGAGTGGTGAAGAATATGAAAATAATCTAGTATTTATAGAATAATGGGGGTAATTATTCATTAATTTACAAATTTACTCCTTGGAAATATAGGTTGTGGAAAATGAAAAAATGGAATACCCTTGGGTTTTATTCATGGTTTTATATATTTAATGCATGTTTTATATGTTTTATCTAGGAAAATCTCGAATAAAATTTATAATATGATGTCGGGCATTTGAATATCATTTTTCAGAAAATAAAATGTTTAAACCATAAATTAAAATATACACATTAGAATGATATTTTATATGTTTGTAAAATAATTTTAATTCATTTAAATACAATATTTTAATAAAATATTTTATTTTGGTGATGTAATTACATATATTAATGGTCATATCATTTTTATATATTTATCAAGATATAAAACATAAGAAAAATATAGAATTTTATTTTTTACTATTCATTGAAAAATAAAATATTTTAAAAAATTCATAAAATAACACCCTATCCATTGAATTATAATATTTTTTTACCAGAATAATTTCAAATTTATAAAAAATAAACACTTTAAATAAATATTTAATAGTTGTTATAAAATAAAACTTTTAAATGGAATCACATTATTTATTAACTTTATGAAAATATAATTTGTATGACATCATATGTATTGATTCATAAAGAGTATATGGACATATAATAAAATAATAAATATATATTTATTTTAATTTTTAAATTTAAATTCAAAATTTTATTTCAATTTATTATTGCATATTATTTTTAGTATAATAGTGATATAATAGTGAGATTAAAACAATCTGGTAATAGTCAAGTCTTAATGGTCACATTTCCCTTTACACCCTATATATATTAACCATTTACAAAACATGAAAATTACTAATTATCTAAAAATGGTTATATAATTTCCTTGATAATGTTCATAATATTTCTGATTCATCTCATTTAATTGACTATATTTATGGTTGGAGTTATCTTCATGGGAGAATTTAGACCTACGTTGGTTACATTTGTGTCTATATTGTTATTTTTGGTTTATCTCCTTGTCATATTTTTATATAATAGAAAATTTTATTTTATGATGTGTAATGATACTATAATTATTATATATACTTATATTTTACAACAGAATAAAACAATCATTATGAAACATGAGTTTTTTTGTTCATAGAATAAATTTTCTAGTCATTACATTCATCTCTCCTTAAAAAATTCCAACCACAAAATTCCATTTTATACACTAAGGAGAAAAAAGTCTAGTGTACCTCTTTATTTATTCGTATGGTTCCCATGAAACATCCTTATACTTATGGGTCCACAAAAGAACATTTATCATGTGTGTTTCTTATTGCGTAATAAATTTCATCAATAGTCTATGATCTTCAAAAGATACTCCTCGTAATAAATTTCATTTCCCAACTATACAACATATAGATGTATTACTTAAGAGGGATCTAATTTTTATACCTTATTGATGAATTCATGAAACATTTAAATTAAATGAGACATGATATTTTGGAAGATCTAGTTTATGGGTTACAACTCCAATTTGATCAAGAATATCACAGGGGCTAATATAACTATGATTTAGATTTGGATTACTCCTTAACCTCATGAAACTATTCCATTGTGATAAGAAAGGATCAAATTATATCCAATATCGAACTCTATTTCTGAATGATGTCTATTAAAAAAACTATATTGTCTATATTATGAGGTTTTATATGTTAGTGTATATCCTTGACATTCTTAGTCATTTATTTCAGAATTTTGGTTCCAATTTTTTTTTCTATAAACTTATCCTATTATGTTATATTTTTACATTTCACTCTATAATGGTATTTATAATGTTATATATGAATGCTCAATTAAAATATGTTTTTGTTTGAGAACATGGCTAATGGAATACATTTATCCAAGAAACCCTTGATGTTCAATTAGAACGCTCTCAATATATGCTCAATTTTCTGGATTGTCAAATCATAATATCCATCTCTGTAAGGGTGATTAGAAATAATGAAATTCAACATTATTTTGTAGAGAATACTTGATTGTTTTCTAAAATTTTTATTTGAATATCAAATATCCAGCAAATATAATATATTCTGATGTTCTATGTATCCTCACCCCTTATTTATTGTATATTCTTAAAAAAATTATGTGAAAAGTCTTCCTAAATTTAAATGAAAATGACAATTCATTATATTATTTTATAACAGAATACATATGTAATTATTACCATTATATATCCTCAAAAGATGAAAAAAGAAATATGGTTATATTCTTCAATTTACAACATGTTCTGGTAAGTTTTCACAACACCCCCTTTGGATTTTCCATCATTTCTTAAATTATTGACACACTATCCAAATTTTTATAAATTACTAAATATAATTATTCCTATTGTCCACCGATATAGATCATGAAGATCATTATACATCATTATGATCCATGGGTGGTTAAAGAATGTTAGGATAGTAAAAACTATAATTTGGTCCATTATTATCTCATGGAGGGAGGATAAAATAGTTATTATTTATATATATCAACAATTTTTTCATTATAATTGAATTTTGATGTCTTAGAGATATGTATAGTAATCACCTTCTACATTATATATAATTAATTCTATTGGGAATCATTTGTATTCACCAAAATGTATTGTTAAGTATTCATTTGAGAATGGTAGGATGGTGTTCCTTATGTTATTATTCTTATGTAAATAGCATGAATTTCTAAGAATATTGTATCCCTGTTAATCCTCAATATTAATAAGGATACATAATAATTTATACATATATTATCTTCCACTTTATTTACCTCTTAGGAAGGGTATTGGATTTTCGAAAAGTCTCAAACCGTCATGAGTTATCTATCTATCAGCCACCTGAGTTTCTTGGAGACATACCCACTACATGAGTTTTATCACCAATAACAAGAAAGTAGTTACAATGTCTTTGAATAATATAAATAGTTATTATTTAACCCTATATAAAATATTATACAAATGATAAAACATCAAAATCTGAGTAAGCAACATATCAATGTGTGTAAACTAGATACTGATAAATAAACAAGGAAGAATATTTGATATAAATACATAGAACATAAATGTATAGAATAATATAAATTAATAACCTCCCACTCCTCTAAGAATAAATTATATAAGATATAGTAAATATATAACGCAAAAGGGAAAAAATAAAACTTCTACCTACTATCTCTATGTAACCCACATTCACTCTCCCCATCCCAATCTAAACAACCTGAACAACCCACACCCCAACAAATGGGAACTAATTCTATGGTACCGATGAACAAAACCATATGAAATACATACACTAAGTGTTTTATATATTTATTTATAATAACAAATCACTACAGGTAAGAAGTACTTATTTTTTTAAATTATTAAAAAAAAGACAATCAATTTTATTCTAGTTGAAAAATAATATTCAAAATTGGTATTTATCTTATATGTATATAAAAGAAAATTCAAACTAACACATTTTACAAAAGTATTTTTTTAAAATTAATATAATTACATGAAACCCACTTTTATCATGTCATGAATATACCTAAAAACTCACCCAAGTCATACAAAATAAAGTGGGGGTATAATCAAATCCTTTTGAAAACACCTTTAAAACACTGAAGATGACCTTTAGTTTGTAAATTTTTAACAAAATATAAATTATTATTATCTATTTAAAAAACTCAAAAACTAATTTCAAAAGAAAAAAAATTATTCTTTTACAATCCATGATACAAATTTTTTCCACAAACTGATTTAAAACTATATAAAAAACTAATAAAACAAGAGTAATCATGAATAGTACCTTGAAATAATGAAAAAGTCTACAAAAAAATAAAATATTTGTATCATAGGCCAACTAACTGTAGGGTATATGAACAATTAATAATTATAAAAAACCCCAAAACATCTTAAAATAGATATAAACATTAAGGGAGACCTTATAAGACATAATTTTTATGATCTAAACTAGTTACCTGATCTATAAGTAGACACTACTGAACTAGTCACATCATTCAAATTAACATTTTACTATTTGGAGATGAACCTATCAGGAACACAATGCTACCACATTCCATAATCTATTTCAACTATTTATACAGATCTAACATGCTCTAATAAATTCCCCCAACTCACTCAGTTTAGTGGGTCATTATCCATAATGAAAATACACTCCAAAATAAGTAATACACATATCTACAACTCTACCATATTATTTTAGGACTACCATGATATATATAATATTATGGTGAGTAGTCACATGCATCAATAAATCAACCAAATAAATCACACACCAACTCCCACACCCTCATAATCAATAACATCAAAAAAAATTCATTGTTAACAAATTTAATATACAAAAACCACCTTATTTCATGAATAATATCCATAAATAAGTTATATCCCCCTAATTGTAAATAACATAATGATGGGAATAAGTAGGTCTTAGAAACACAGATACAACTTTTTGAGAAACCCAATTTATGAAATATGTGTTTATCAAAAGACTCATAATTCCAAGCCACTGCACAATTCATTAATGTCAAACACCATATCATTATATAAAATTAATATCCAAAAATTTATTTAAATAAAATATTATAAAAAAACTCACTCAATATTGGCAAGAAGATCTATTTCATGAATGATCACATTACCTTTAAAAATCCCCAACATTATTAAAGTAGACATCCGTAATTCTAGTAATAAACCAAATTGGGTCAATGCAGTTTAAAACATCACACTCTATTTCAAATGATTCTTTCAAAATTTTCAAAACACATTTAATTTTAAATATAATTTTTAATTACCATGAGTAAACAAATAGAATTTCAAAACCACACTTCACATTTCATTGAATGACTCAACTATGTTCAAATCTCCCAAAAAACCATATTATATTAAAAAACTCTTAAATTTTTTTTTGAAAATTATTTAATTTCATAAAAATCATAAAATGATGAGTATAACACTATATTCAACTAGATTACGACGTTGAATACCATTCCAAAACAGTCCAATATAGGAAAAACGAATTAAATTAATCAAATTACATTTTTTTTACTATGAAATAAATAAATAGAATATAAATTTTATAAAAATAAAAAAATATATACCTCAATTGAACAGTAACCCAACCAAAAGTCATATATTAGGATATTGAATTCCATAACATTATCTAGGGGACCTGAATAAATTCATTATATGAAAAACACCATGAATAAAAAATCTCAATCCCTTAAATCAAGCTCAGTAGCACCTATGTCTCATTTAATAAATAGAGACCAGACAGAATGGTATAGGGGAGACAAAATAAGAGTAACTTATGGATTATGTTGAATTAATATATAAGGAATGAGGTTAGTGAGGATGAAAATAAAGAGGAATGGAGGGAGGAACATCCTAGGGAATGAAATAGTCTTGGATGAATGAGAGGGAGGGAGGAGAAAGAGCTTATTTATCAATAAATGTAGTGAAAATATTTGTAATTTTTTTTGGTGAATCACAATGGATTTAATATTTATGACACATGGTTAGTTAAATTAACTAGAAACAGTGTTTTTTGGAATTTTTAATGTAAAATGATGTCAATCAATTTCTCTAATGAAACTAATATAGTTAATTTACCAAGGAACAAGCCTTTCCAAAAGGCAATATCCAACCGTAGTGCTATATCTTATGAATATCGCATGGTTTCTCTAACATTTTGAAAACAATTTTCCAGAAAAAATTAATGAAAGTAATATCTTCACCATTACTTCTAGGATCTCCCCAATAATTCACTACCCATGAAGGTAAAAATGTTCTTGCTGAAAACGACTTGAAATTTACCAATGTAAGGGTACCCACAAATTGTCTTCTAAACTATGAAAACCAAAAATTTCAAAATAAATTATATAAAATTAATATTCAAAGACAAAACATTAAGAAATATTAATGTATCATTTTTTTAATAAAATATATAGTGAAGTGGTGCGTTATAGTTTCCCCACCTTTCCAATTTATATACCACGAAAATCACATGTCAATATGGAGGTAACCCAAATGATCCAAAACCAAAACCCATGCAACTAGGTGAGTTAGATGGAAAAAAATAGATAAGATACTTATATGGAATCTCCCAAAAATCAATGATTCCTATATACTGAAACACCAATCCAAAAAAACCACATGATGTATCCAAGAAAAACTCAAACTCATTTACAAAAAATGAACCTATTAATATGGAGTATAAGCATCAGAATACCCACCATTTATAAATTTTATAAATGCAATATGAAAAGGGGAGACCCCATGAGTCGAAAACATATACATCAAGAACATATCTCCAAGAAATACATTGAACACATAATAACTGTAAATAAAAGACTCTACCTTTTGCTATGGAATACTAACCATAGGGATGAAAATATCAATAAGGTCTATAAATTACCATGATTAAGATGAATCAAATCAAAATATGAAAAAACAACATTATATAATGATAAACAACATGGGATCTCAACCCGTGTCACCGTACCCTATGGTTATCCATACACCCCAACATCGGAGCACCATCCCATGGTGCACCCCGCAAAGCTATCACCCCCAAGTGCTCAACTCCATAGAGTAAATACCAATCATAATCACCAAAGAATAGTCCAATATTTCACCCACTATATTCTCAATGTAAAACATACCTTAGGATGGTAAAAACACCAAAAAATAACATTCCCCAATATATTGTAGTAGAAACAACATAGAATGAACCAAATCACAAAACCCAATTATATCCATATAATCTTGAAGGTCTATACATCAGTCTATAAATCTATTACCATCTGCAAAAGAATGAACCAAATATCCTGAAAATAAAAAATGAATAATTTCCCTAAAACAAATAACCACTCATGTAGATCACCAAATATACCAATAATGATCCTAGAAGAAATCCATACTAAAGTACCATTCCCAATTTAAATCTATATTAGGAACTCGAAATCATTATAAATAATAAATTTCATATAAATTAATGGAGATAATCCAATAATTACTACAGTGGAAAAGATATTTTTATATGTATTACATGCCTTTGAGTATGGGAGTATTCATGAACTAAAGGGTTAATTCTTAGAAATGAAAGGAGACACACATATATAATTTCATGGAACAATACTCAGAATTGAATTAAGTCCTTTATGGTTGGAACATAACAACCAATTTGAGACATGAGTTTAGTTTCTCATCATCCAGCAAAATGTTGTCACAGAATAAGGTAAACAAATCAAAAGAAGCCATTTGAAATCCACAATGGAATTCCAATGTCAAATACTTTTCTGAAAACCACAATTCAAAATCATTTTATAATCTCTCATAAAAACTCAACAATCTTACATAGACAACCTTATTAAATATGTCATATAATTGTTGGGGCCCTCTAGTATAATAAATATTTAAACCAAGTACTAAGTAACTCATTTTTCAAATTCACCACTTAAATATTTAAAAATTTAAAAATTAATATTGAAAAAACCTTACCATTTAATTTTTAAAACAATAAATTCTTCTAGAATCAATCCTTGAGAAAAAATACAGTCAAGGAAAATAATTGACTATAAAAACCTATCTACACCTCAAAAAACATAAGAAGCATCATTTTGAAAAAAATCAACCATTTAATTGTTTTAATTAAACAATTCATAAATCAACCTCTTATAGGAATTAAATAATTCACAAAAATTAAACTTATTAATATGAATATTTATAAGAATTGTTTTTACACATAGTCACATAACAAAACACAAAATTATTTTTTAAAAAATATCTTTTTATACACATTTAATTATATTTTATTTAAAATAAAACACATAGTATCATTCAGATTTTCAAATAGAAAATTTTCCCATTTAATTTCATAAATTATCCATGGGAAAAACTAGTCATTAAATATTAAAAAATAAATAAAACCACAATAAAACACATTAAACCACATAAATTTCTTTAATATATTTAGAAAACTCCCTTAATTTAACAGAATTTCTATAGCACACAACATTGGAATCAGTCTACAGATTAGTTGAAGGGGAAACAAAATCCAATGGATAAATTTAACTGTTTGTTGTTGTGATGAATGGGATGGTAAATCATGTTCAACTATGAAATATGAACTTCCATGGTTATAGGTATATTCTTAAAAGACATCAAATGTTTTACCAAAATATGAATTACAACCATCTAACCCTATTTAATTCACCACTTTATCCTTGAAAAAACATACTAACCACTCAAATCACTGATACGATGAATGAGGATCAACGAATCATCACTATATATTCAAATAAATCAATTATAAGAAAATAAAAACTCAATATCAGAAATTAATATTTAAATAACTGGGAACATGTGTGGTATAGTTTGATTAAGATATGAAGAATCACTTTCCCACACTCTCTACATGGGTCCCAATAATTATCATAGGGTCAAAAAACCTTAGACACACCCCAAATAATAAGAGTTCAATATATGATACAATTTTTCATGATCCTACAATTTTACTTCATCCCTTAAAATAATGATTCAACCTAAGACATAACTCAGTTTTTTCTCATCCACCCAAGGATTGAAACTAGTGTCAGTGTCTCAAAATATGATCAATGGGAATGATTCTGTTGTTGATAAAATAGGGGATTGAAAATAAGATATGAAAATCAGAGTAAAAAGATACTAAAGACATACAACTGGGAATTAGGATTAAAAAATAATCATAAATCACAAACACAAGTACATGGAATATAAATAAAAACCATAACATGACTGAATAAACATCAACACAAATATATAGACCGGATAAAAACAAAGAATATATACAACCCAAAAGAGAAAATAAAAATATAACTACTACCCCTAATATCTGTGTGACCAATGAACACTCACCGTGTTCCATTACATACATCCTGAATAACTTACATCCCCACATTCGGAATTCCAAATCAAAGGATCCTTAGATCAAAACAATGAGAACAGAATACACTTAGTTTTTTTATAGTGTTTGAGAGATATTTACTACAGTTAGAAACCACCATAGAGTTTTTGAAATTATTTAAAAAATAAAATCTATTTAATTGTAGTTTAGATTTTAAATTTAATATATGTTTAAATCCAAAAAGTATATATAATACAAATAACACTAAAAAATTTCATAAATTTTTTTTATTTGGGTTAAAAGACAACAATCACTATGAAATCACTTTTCTCAGACAGAAATTCAACATTATAATACTCATCCCCATACATAAAACATTATTAATTGATGAATAATAGTTTTTTCAATAAAAACAATTGAAACAAAAATATTATTTTTTTGAAACATTATAATAAATTGAAACTCATTTTTTCTCTTCAAAAACAATTCCCAAATAACTATTTCGAAATCACAACACATTTCTTTTAAAATTCATTTTCTAAACCATTTTAACATCGACATTTTAAATCATATATTAACCATACCGAAATAAGAGTAAAAATTCATTATATCTAGAATAAAATACAATGAAAATAATAAAAATAGAATGATGGTTCCTTAGTCAAATAAAATATAGTTTATAAGAAAAAGGAAGAAACTGAAAAATCATATAAATAATAGCAGAAAGGATATAATATCACTAGGAAACATCCTATGACTAATGTAAAATTGTTTAAAATATATGCATGATCCCTAGAACAAAAATATAAAACATTCAAATCACAAAAAGTGTGATTGATATATTTGGAGACAATCCTCCAAGGAGAATTATTCTACCATGGGCCATAATATACTTTCATTAGCTCCCTTAGTCTAGTTGTTAATAATATATCTTAGTAGCTCACTTAGTCTAACTGGACACTGTCCCATATTAAAATGCACACTTAAATAATTCTTTCAACTATATGAACAACTATATAGCGTAATAGGACCCCTATAACCTATATAATATTGTTTTGAGAAATCATAAGCATCAAAATATCAAATAAATTTACCAAACCTCACCTCCCACAACATTACAATCAATAGTCCCGCCAATTTTAATTCATAACATGTGAAATATATAACATGTCCCTCTAACCACAAACCAAATCAATAAGTAAGTAATATCTTCATCTGGATTATAGTATAGTATGGTGCTGAAGTGGATCTACCACTCACACATACACTCATAGGGAAAGGCCTGAAGTGCCATATATACCATTATCAAAAGTCCCAGAATGAAAATTCACTTCTTAATGGATTGAAATCCAAATTTAAACAATTATATAAAATTAATACATTTAAATCCATCTAAAAATCATCTTTCAAAATAACCAATAAAAAAATTATAAGTACCATAACAATAATTATCTGTTTATCTATTCAAAATACCCATAGTGTATAAAATACCTTCCCCATATTCATGTCAAGTACCAAATGGTGTCAATTAATTAAAGAACATCACAATGTATTAATATGCTTCATTTATAAATTTAAAAACACTTGAAATTGTATATAAATTCTTGAATTACAATGAAACATCACCAGAATTAAAGAACACACTTATAATTTCATTTCATAAACCAAATGGGTTTTAATATCCATAAATGAAACATTATATTTTAAAAATACTAAAAAATTTAAAACACATCACATTTTAATAATCACTTTAAATTCAATGTAATATACTCATTCCAAGTAGTAGACCACCAAGAACATCTTTCTGAAACCAACAAATCCATTATACATGGATTTAATTTAAAAAATAGTTCATTTATAACAATGAAGTACTCAATGGAAAAAACATTTTTGAAAAATCACAAAAAAAACTAGCTTGGATTAATATAAAACAAGAACAATGTCGTAAAATAAATTTATATAATATCTACTATGAATCAAGGGACCTCAACAAATCCCTGACAAGAGAATCACCCATGAATAAATAGACACAAAAACAAATATTAAACTTAGTAGCCTATATATTTTTAAAGAGAGATGGAAAATTTAAGAAATTTTATGGTGGAGGTGAATGAAGAGGAAAATAGGTCTTAACATGAAGGAAACTATAATAAATGAGGTTAAAGTGGATTAAAAATCTAAAGGACCAGAGCATGAAAACACCTAGGGGTTATGTTTAGATTTATTGAATAAGAGGGATGAAGGAGTTAATATACTGGGATATTGAAATCAGTGGAGTATTTTTTTAGTTTTATATCATTTTGGAATATGTATGGTTAGGTCACACTATTTGTAAAAACATTCCCAAACCACGTAGTTGGAACTACCTATAAAAAATCCCACTGCACAGCTTCTCTTATGAAACACATACTATTAATGAAGTTGTGTGCAGATTATACAAAATGTAACTTTCTAACCATTGAGACATATTAAATGGTTATTACACTATTTTCCAAATTGTGAAAATTCCATGTTATATGGGAACTGATTTAATGTATGGGCCGCATATTTACCACTAAGAGTAACCCCAAACTTTCACTACCTATGGGGGTTAATGGGCACTGTAAAAAAATATAAACTTATAAACTATTGGTACATGCATTTTTAATTTCAATCTGTGAAATCCATGTCTTTTACAGAAGATCAATTCGAATAATTTTAAAATTAAATTCAAAAAAAATCAGAAAAAAATACCAAAAAATTTATTAATATGGTAAATATTATAGTTACGTCGGGTGTTAAAATGTCTCACATATTCCACTTTTTAACAATAATAATGTCCCTAGTCAGGGTGATGGTAAATAGAATGATTTACAAACATAACCTGTGGAATGAGGGGAGTCAGATGATCAAAAACTAGGGAGGATAAATGGAATTAATCTACTAAATATTAATGATTAGTCTATATTAAACCATCTAGTCTTAATTACCACATGTTTCCTCCTTGGAAAACTCAGCATCAATAATTCAAATGAATCATAATGAGACATATAATAAATAAAGGTCTAATTTTCATTTAAAACTCTATAAATCATGGATCAAAATTTGAACATACCATGTGAAGTGAAAATATAAACTACATTAACATACCATCTAAGACCCTATGTAACACTTTTAATGATCAAATTAACTGATTCCATTTTTCTATAAAGGAATACCACCACATAGTATTAAATATCTATAACTCCCATCCATCACCAAGATTAACATGCATCACATCCACAATGTAAATCTCATATATATTCCATAATTAAAAAAACATTTGCCTTTTACCTAGGTTACCATACTCTCTGTGTAATCTAGGGCTTGAACTTCTGAACACAATCCCACAAGGAACCCCAAAAATCTAAAACCATTAATTTATCAACATCCTCAAGTAAACATCTATCATGGTTACATAATAACCAACACAAATGTCACCCAAACTCATCCCAATAATAAACTAACCTCCTGAAACTCACATCATTGGAAAATAGTAGAACTCAAAAAAATTGGGAAATCAAAACATCAGGCTATGCACAAAATCATAAAACACCAATAGCATCAACAAAATTCATAATGTTTTCACAATAGTCCATAAATCTATTAACTTCTATAATATAATTACCCAATCATTCACAATAATAAATATGTAACTACTCAAGGTGATCAAATGAGTTCCCATGAAATCACCTACAATAATTCCATAACAAATCCGAAATCTCAAAATAAACACACATGGAGGATAATTCAAACTATTCTAACCGAGACATCCTAGGTAAAAAAAAGGTTAAGATCACAAGAATTATTAATGTCAAAAATTTGTTTTGATACTCCCAATTCACTTGGTGCTTGGAAGGAGTCACAAACAAAAAAATATATTCAAAAAAATAGTCTAAACCTCATATAACATCCCCAAACCACACACATAGATCTAATGCTAAAACATTGTTGTCACATTTCAAGATTTGATACAGATAATCGTAGTCAAAATATAACCCTTCATAACATATAACAATAATTGAAGTATTGTATCCCTTACATAACCAATGGGGGTTTAGATTTATAGTTTTAGAGATTTAGTAAAACCTCTTACCTAAAAGCATGGATGAAAGAACAACTATTTTATATAAAACTACAACATATCCATTTAATTTGTTCACATATATTAACCTTATTAGGCACAAAATTTTTATAACCATTATTGAAAACTAGGGATAGTAAAAGATTAGAAGGGTAAGCTCAAATAAACATTATGGGTACACATAGGCATTAATAATTTGATTTCAGCAGTTCGTATAATATGACTATAATGGTATGATTACAAAATCAATGTGTATTATCCTAATTGAAGAAATTTTATACCCATTAAAATAAGAGTCATTATACATAAAACATGGCCTAAAAAACTAAGATATTACTATATTCTTATATGTTAATAACAATGAGCCATGTGGAAACAATCCTTTAGTAAATGATACATTATAACTTGATTCAGACATTAAAAAAATGATAATGTGGAACATCATTTTCATATCAATCATATAATCTATCTTACAAATGGAATAATATTCCGAGAAAAATACAATAATATATTATAAAAAATATATAACATGTAAACTCTATCTTCATACACAATGCATTAGAGGGCTATATTGAGATCAAATTATATCAAGAGGTATATCGTGCTAACTATTTCATCCAAAAATTTCCATGAACAATAACATAAACATAACACAAGAAATATTTTATTTTTCAATATTATAAAGTCCATTGTTACTTCATGGATTGATTTACCCATGTGAAATAAATTGGTTTCATGAAAATATTTTTGAAACAATTATAATCCTTCTAAAGAATGTATAATGATGGTAACATTATAATATATTCCTAGTGGAGGATAATTAGATTCAATTGATTTTATATTTGATAAAAATAAATACTATAAAAATATAATTTAAAAAATTATTAAGGGAAATATAATTGTGATTCTTAAAGTCACCATTAAAAACAAAAAATATATATAATATTAAAAATAAAATTTGAATCCTATAATAAATTATTAAGAAATAATACATCTGATAGTGTAAAAAATTTGATTAGCCTCATTTGATAAAAATCATTCATTTCACACATTGGTATGGAAAGTCTAATTAGTCATATATAAAATGTTAAAAATATTCTTTAAAAAAATGTAAATAAATTCAATGAAAATTGAAAATATCATCAAAAATCATTTAAGGTTAAATATGAAGAATATTTAAAACGTCTTAAAAAACCATGATACAAAATAGTGAGATTCCCAATGATACAATATCTGTATCATCTAAAAAAACTATATTAATGTTTCATTAACCAATAAGGCATGAAATTGAAAGGAAACATGTAAAAAATATTATCCGTGGTAGAAGAAATAATATTTTGTTAACTAAAATTATAAAATATTATTATATTAAAGGATTATAAAAATAATAAAATCATGAAATTTGATGAGATTTTATTATAAAAATCCTTAAAATTATGTTAACACTTGAATATTAATACCCATGAATGAATAACATCATATGAAACATTAAATATTAGAAAAATGAAGTGAATAATTATATAACATTTCAAACGTGTACTAATTAAACCCCAAAATAAGAAAATTAAGGTATAACATAAAACTAATTCTCATAGAAGGAAAAAATTAATTGAATAACCCTTGAAAATATCATATCAATGAAGTGAGAAATAATAAATGTATAGATAATTTGTAAGAAATTTAAATCAACAAAAACATTGTAATTAGAAAAAAAAATTCAAAATCCGTTTCAAACATAATCTTGTTATAATATAATTAATTAATAACTGATAAATATCTATGAAAAGAAATTTAGTTTTAAAACATCCTATCACATTATTAAATTCAGAATCAAACTCCATGGATAAAGTTAATTAATTATAAAACAAAATAACTTTTATTTATGAATGATTAATTATATAACTTGAAAAATTATAGTATAAAAACTACAAAGAATAAATTTTTTGTGTAACATTAAAATATTTTACAATCAAATGAACCTTATATGGAATCCTATATTACTTTGAAACATTAAATTAGTATCTTCTTGGATAGAATATATTTAATTATAACTTAATAAAACATGAATTAGGAAGGATTTATTTTAATAAAGTTAAAAGGTAATTATATAAAACATATAATCTAAATTATATATATAAAATTATCAAATGCCTCAATAAAAAGATAATTATATAAACCATATTATTTTATTTTATGAGAACCTTTTATAAATTTAATAACTTATAATTAAACAATTTATTTATTTTATTTTAATTTCATGTATAATTACGTAACCAATTATGTCTACTTTTGGTGTTTTGAGGATATTCGATTCAATACATCAAAATAACTTTAGTATATTGACCATGGTCAATTGAATAATTATTCCACTTTAGTATAGATTAATAATAATGAAATATTTTATAATTTTTATATGTCAATTATAAATATGAAGTCAACAATGAAATATGGTATGGAAAATGAATGTTATTATAATAAAGGAGATGATAATCCATACATATGCTGGAGTAATGAATTCATTTTTTAAATAGAAAGAACAAAAAAAAATTCTGTAATTTTATCTTTAAATAATGATTATTATATCAAAAATATAATATTATATCTTTATATAAACTTATATATACCATCCATCTGATGTAGTGAGGAAAAATGTATCACATCGCTTCGTGGGGGTGGTAATCCACATGTTTACCCACATAAAGTTATCATTTTTCTATGGTTTTAAATTTAATAAAATGGATGATATATTATAATTAATGATTTAAAAATATTTCATGAATATAATATATATACCTTAAATTCATCATTTTTACTACCTGTGAGAGGATATGATGGAAAAAAATTACATCTGTTCACGGTGTGGTAATTTGTTGTACTCTAGGATGATTTTTTCATTTCCCATTTGATTGAAGAAGAAATTTATATATCATATTACCTTAAAATAATAACATAAAATTAAATTTATTTTATAATTTCATCATAGTTTAATATGATTTCATAAATGAAGAAGAAAAAACAAAACAAAATTTCAGTGTTATGAACTATACTTCTTCTCCAGATAGTATCTTTAAGCTTATACCAAAAACCTGAATAGGTTATGTTTGTGGTCATAAAATTCAATATAGGACAAGGGGAGAAATGTTAGAAATTTTTTTTGGGTACTTCAGGGAATAAAGAATTTTTGTATGTGTGGGGAGGATAGGAGAGCTGGAGTCCATTTATTATTGGGGGAGATGACACACATGGAATATATAAATGAATTAAAATATATTAATGTATTACTTAATAAAAATGGATCCAAAATGATTTTTTTAATATGATATGATATTGGGTCACAATATTTCCATAAAATATATTTATACATTTTTACCCTTTAATCTTCAGTTCAACCCCAAATAAACCTAGTTTAACTTTAATAGTGGTAACCAAATTTTTAATTTTTTTACATTTAATTATAGATAAAAATATTTTAACCATATTAAAAATATTAAGTATTATTTTTTAAAATATTAAATCCATTTTATCAAATTAGATTCATATTAGTTGTAGAATTTAATTAAAAAATAAACCATTAAAATTCTATGAGAAACTATTTTCATGAAAATTCATTTTTATGTTAAAAAATATTTTATACCAAATTAAACCGTAATGTTAATTAAAAAACATTAATCATAATATTTTTATACAAATTTATCTATTAAAATTTAAAAATAACCCAAAATATAATGTTACATGGTAAATACTTTAAAATATATTACAACATTCAATAAAAATAATTATTTTACTATATTCATTGAAAAATAAAACTTTTTAAAAAATATACAAAATTGAACCTTTAATAATTTTTTCATACTTAATTAAAGAAATAAATCCATTATGTAAAATTAAAATTTTAAATATTTTAAATATATAATTTAAATAAAACTATATATTACATGAAAACACTATTTATATTGAAATAAAACATTTTTTCTTTTTTATTGAAAAATTACATAATATTCTTATAAAGAATGTACCACTATGGAAACTATTTAACAAGTGTTATTTATTCATGGAACTGATTTACAATAAATATTACATAGGTTCATAAACAAAACTGGAGAAATCCTATGAATAAATCTATGAATTATGTGAAGAACTTTTCAGGAGACACATAACAACTAACATCATGGATGAGCCTTTCTAGTCATGATCCTAAAACAGACAAGTTATCACATATCCTAGAGAAAAAAAATAAAATGAAATAATTTTAAATCCCACAAGGAATTGATACTTTTGAACATATTTTGAAAACGAACCTTCCATCCTTTTTTAGAATCTAATTTAGAAACCCAATTATTTTTCATAAACCCATATGTCAAATATATAATACTATTTTTTGGGCCAAAATGACTTAAAATCACATAAACCATGTGATAAGCACTTATTTTTCAAAATCATTCAATAAACATTCACAAAATCAAAATTTTAATTTTAAATACACATTCAAAATTTTATTTCAAAACTAATAAAACTTTTAGTTTAATTCCATTGGAATTAAAATAGACCACAAAATAGGTTGAGTATTAGAAACATTATTAACCTAAAAATATGTTTAAAACATATTGTTAAAAAGAATAACCCATTTAAAAATTATGTTAGTAACCTATTTTTAAAACATTAACAAAAAAATTAGATCCTTCATGAATTTCCTCTTTTTTCTCCCACTATTTTCACGCAAATTTGTTTTCATATCCTCACATAAATTGAAAAAAATTATAGTTAAAAAACAAAAGAACAAATCTATAAAAAAACCTTTTAATTTGGTGTTCAAATATAAAAAACCTCATAAAATTCCTCTTTTTCAAATAAAAAAATCAATCACATGGAAAAAATTACATAAGGGAGAAAACCAAACATCTATGTTTAAATATAAAATAAACCTTCATTTGATATTATTTTTTTTTCAAAAAAAAACACTAGTAGACAGTCATTAGAATATAATATGGCCTTATAATGCTTAATTAGTATCAATCTGAGTAGTAAGGGAGAGAAAAATATACTTAGTTGAGAAATGCCATAGTGAACAATTTGGAATCATGGGCAGGTAATCCATGCCCCAACTTTGTTATTAGAAATTATATGTTTGCAGATATATCATTCATGGGAACTATACAGTTTAATAGACCATACATTATAATTGTACAACCCTAGTTCCTTCACCACTATCCCTACAGATACTCAATCCAACCCTCGTTATCACTAATATAGTTAATGGGAATTATGGAATTTTTATAAATATTATAATTATTCATCAATATAAAAATAAAACTCATAATAAGGAATAAATGATAGAATTCCCAAAAAAATCAAGGTTCAGTGAAAGGATGATCTCACCAATCACATTATTACATGATCTATATGTGTATCTATGATGATCATAGTTTTCAGACTACCCAAAGACACCCTAAATAACAAGAGGGAAGAAATTGATACCATTTTTTCATGAATAAACCCAATTCATCCATCCTTTAAACAACTATGCTGATCCATGAAATACATGAGGCACATTCTAGATCCCCATGGGATGAAAACAAAAGGTTGTTTATCATAATATGATAACTGGGATCAGTTTCATCTGTGATATAATAGAGTATTAATAACAAATCATCAAAATTAGGGTAATAATCATAGTTAAGGAATTAAATTTGAGACTTATAAATAACAGAGAAATAATCCCATAGAATGTGTAAAACAAATAGAAATAAAGAAAAAAATATGATAAAAAATAAACCACTAATTGGGTAAAGGGATTATTAACTAGTATATATATAACATAAAAGGGAAAATAAAAGAAAAAATCAACCTATAATTTCTATGTAACCCATGATCGGTCTCCAAATATGACTATAAACATCCTGAATAACATACATACAAATAAAATTTAGGATAAATACTAGTAACCTATTTAATGAACCATAAGAAAAAAATACAATGAGTGTTCAATGATTGGTGTGGTAGAAACCAATCACATTTTGTAAACACCATAGAGTTTTTGAAATTATTACAAATAAAAATTCATTTTATGATTGTTTGAAAATAAAATTGAATACATGTTTTCATCTCCCAAGTATAAAAATTCTTCCACACTCATAAATTTGAACTAATTATTTTATTTTTCTTAAATGAAAAATATTTCATGAAAAAGATATTTCATTGGCCTCACCCCTTTGTATAAAACTCATCCACCTTTTTATAAAGAATAAGTGGTGTAATAAGAGAATTTTTAATATACCCCTTTAATATAATGAAATAAAACATATTATTATAAATGTATTAACTATCTAAAACTAAATTATTATATTTCAAAACAATTTCTAAAGACTCATTTTTAATTATAACCACATTAATTTTCAAAACCAATTTCTAAATCATTTTTGGTCAAAAATTTGAAACTGAATAAATATTATACTCAAAAAACGAGTAAACATTGATCGTTTCAAGAATAAAAAATTATTCATATAGATCCAATCTAAATAAATTTAATGTATTGTAATTTATGATTGGGTTCTTTATCAAGGTATAAACACCTGATTCAGATAAATCTTACGAAAAAGTATATTATCAGTTTGTGAAACCTCAAAGGACTAGATTTAATGTTATATAATAGAGACACAATCCCAAGACCAATAATACTATATCATTGTAGTCAATATAAGTATCATTTAACTATCTAGATATAAAGATCCTAGTTAAACTATGCTACCACATGTGACATTATATTTTTACTATATCCCTTGTAATTGAAGGAAACAATAAATTCTAGTCACCCAATTATTCTAAGGGGAACAATCTTGAGCTAAAACACACAAAAACTAAATTCTTGAACATATATAGTCCTCAATTTAGTCTACTTTTAATCTAATAAAATAAATAAAAAAGAGTTGATAAATCACATAAATTAATATATCAATAAAATAAATCACAACACACCTCCCAGACCCTCATTATCAACCACCCCATCCATTTTCATTCGTAAGACATGAAGTATGCGACATACCCCCTAATAAAAAATCATATTAAAAAATAAAAAATTTACCCTCTTGGTCATAATTAAATTACAGGATTAAGATTTTCTCACACTCATAAATACACAATTCTAAAAACACTAAATGTGCAAGGAAATTCTTTATCAGAAGACTTGGAATTCCATGTATCTTCTTAGTGTCTTGATATCACACTCCAAATAATTCTATAAAATAGATAACTTGAAATATATTTAAAAAATATATCCCAAATAGATACCTAAAAAATATAGAAGTAAAATTTCATGAATCTATATATTATCCACTAAAAATTCCTTGAAACATAAAAGTTCAATTCCACATTCATGACATGACCTATAATAGGTTCATGAATTTAAAAACATCACACTCCTTTTAAAATATTTTTTTCAAAAATTAATTAACTCTTCATGTTTTAAATACCCACTAGAATAAAAAAGGGGAAAATTTATAATGTTCAAAATAACATTTCCCAATAAATTTTATGACCCAAATTGGGTAAAAGATCCATAAAGACCACATTTTATTTAAAAATTATAATCAAGTTATTTTACAATACATGTAATTTTCAAAAAACATTCATATTCTAAGTAAAACACTTCTTCCAAGTTGAAATACAAATTTAACACATTTCCAAACAAAAAACATACAACACACATGACACTAATTTCGTTAACATGTCATTTTATAATATTAGGCGCTCCCTAGATTGATAATTTAAGAAAAGAAATACAGAAAATAACAACTTCAATTAAATAGTAACAAATAAAAAAGGCATTTACTATGAATCAAATTCTCTAAAAATATTCAAAGGACCCTTAATAAAACCTAACAAGTAAATATATAATGAATTCATAATAAAAAACCCTAAAACTGAACATGTAATCCCATAGAGTTCATAGGAGAGAGATTGAAACCACATGATAAGGGAAGGGGGAGAAGAGAAAAAAAGAAAAAAGGGATTACCTACATGGAATCCTCAAAAAATGATGTTCTAGATGATTGAAAATATAATGGATATTAAGTAATAACCTCTTAGGATGCACACATGGATTTTTCAGAATGATGTTGAGGGATGATAATTATATTAAAGATATTAATATTAAAGGGATGTTTTTTGAATTTATCATTTATGTGAATCTAGGAAACTCGGATGGTTTAGCCCCTTGGTTTGGTAAATCCTGTATAATCATGTATTTAGAATATACTAATCCAAAAACTATTGCACTGTGTCACCTAGGAAACCCACATGGAGCATCTACCAATGTTCTGACCATTCTAAACATCGTTGTTTACTGTAAAACCCACATATCATGCTTGTCTCATGATTTTACTAATCATGTGTAAAGCCCTACCAATTTTCTTATGGTATGGACTTATATTTTCCACCAAAAAACTATTGTAATTTGTTTAAAAATGTAACCTAATTGGTTTTTGTGATCTCATTGTCATTTGAGAGGCTCAAAAAAAGGGCATGGCTTGCTACACTAAGGCTTCAGTTCCACTGGCTATCTGACTAGAGGACACAAGCTATATTAATGGATTATTGTAAGATTAAATTTCTACTGGACCCACACAATCTTACTAAGTAGATCCAAATTCTATCTGCTGGGTTTGTGGAATATTTTAGAGTGGTATAATTAGGTTTTACCTCTCTTTAAACCTTAATGACCACTCTAATTATCTCACATTCCTTTTTCTTATAAAACATTATTGTGTTCCCAACTCCCACTCCTTCAATATTAGTGTAACTTCTTAAACTATTCTATGATCTGAGTTCTATTTGAGATGATTGAAGGAAAAATGTTAGTCTAAAACTCCACCATCCATATTTCATCTTTAAACCCATTATAATTTTTGTTGTTATATTTAATCATAATATGCTCAATTTCTTTTTTTTATAATTTCTTATTCTTTTTAATGTACATTTCAATGGAATCCTAATACACACTAAGTATATTTCATTAGACCTAATGTTGGTGTTATTTGGGCTATGAATTAATGTTTCAACATTTTGATACTGTATGCCATGTATCCCACCGTGATGGTTTATCATCATTTTTTCCTCATATCATAAAATCAATTATTTTCCCCCTAAAATATGTTTTTATCCCCTTAAATACTATAAAACTACCCATGTTAATTTTAATCAAGACCATGGCCACTCATGTTCGGTGAGTATAGATTATATATATATATATATATATTAATATTAAAGAGACATCCAAGGGGTGTATTAATCATGATAGTGTACAATGGTAATAATGTGAGAGTCCATAGGATATTTATTTGGACAAAATATTCTTTTTAGTTAAATTTTAATGTGATCATTTAAATGGTTAAATTAAGTAAATTGTTAATCCCATGGTAAAAATAGTTCAAAAATGGTGGATTTAATATCCCTGGATAATTATAAACTAGATTAAATATTAAAAATGAAAAATAATAGAAATTATATAAAAAAATTACTTGTATATAAAAGTATTTAAATGAAATGTATCAATTTTTCAGATTTACTAAATAAAATGGAATGACAGAATGAGATCCTTGTGATTTATTTGATTTATGTGAATCTAAATAAATAGAATTGATAGGATGATAACCTGGGATTCCCGGAAAGATGAGGCTATATGAATGGGAATAATAGGATGATCTCCTTGGATTTCAAATGTCATATGATTCTATATGAATGGGAGGGATTGGATGACCTCCTTGAATTATATATGGTCCAAGAGTTAGGAACACCAAGATAATCTCTATAGATTCTTCATGAAACTAGATACATTTTAATTCTTGAACAAATACATGGACTCTACAAGTTACATTATGTTTGGATTTCTTAGATGTGTTCTGAGATTCCGTGTGGGGACTATGGTTTTCACTATTATTGAGACATACTCAGAGACATATGGAGCTAGATAAAGAAGTTATGGTCAACCCATGATTGAATTTGGATCCCAAGGGTTGAGGTTATTTTATTTCATTTATTTTATTTCATTAACCTAAAATATTAAAAAAGAAATCAAAATGAACTATATTGGATCAAAATTGATATGATTTTAGACATTGTTGGTGGTGGCATACAAAGTCAAACTCATGCTTTTCATGTGAATATTGTTTTTACATATGAATAATTTATGGATTCATGATAGGATAACGAAAGTTACATATTATCGACACATTTTTTGGGTTGGTTAGAGCTTAGAGATAGAGACCGAACTATTACTAATACCACTTGGGGTTGTTTTTTGTTTTTTACTCTTTTTATTTTTTTATTAATTTTTAGGAATATATATATGAAACTGACATGGATGAAATATTGGAGGGTGTATAATGAATTTTTTTAGTGTTTGTTTACTTTTTACCCATTACATTCTTATTACCATTAATTATTTATTTCAATCTTAATTATATCTCTTTTATTATATTACTAATTTCTTACTCTAGCCATATTGTCATAGTCTCTCTATAGAATCCTCATGGGCCTTCACTAATAATTGGAAGCCTCTAGTATATTGGGAGGCACTATTCAATCCATATGCCACACTATCTAAAAAACCATGTTTACTGGCTCCCAGGTAAAGGTGTTACAAAGAGATATCAAATCCCATTTCATTTCCAAACTCTTTAGGGATAGTAGCTAGGATGATCAAATGTGTTTATGCTCTGGGAAATCATGTTTTTGGGGTATGTTACCCCCACATGTGAAAAAATACAAGTATTTAGTATTGTGATTTTTGTTCTTTAATTTTTATTTTTTGGTTGACTAATTTCCACCTCGATTGGTTCAGTTGCGTGTGAAGTCATTGAATTTTCAAATTTTCACTCTTGGAACATTATAGAAAGAGGTACGTGTTCATGCATAAATCATGAATTTTCGGTTTCATGATTTTAATAGGGTCTATTTCCATTATATATATTTTAATTGTATTATGGTTGATTATTTATAGTTTATGACTGAATTTATATAGAGATATGGATATAAATTCATAGTGTCATTATATTTTACTAAAGCATTAAATCTGAAAAAAATTATCTTAGAATTTAATTTCATTAATAAAAAATTGTTTGTGGTTGTTAAAATTATTTCTAATAACAAATTATTTTTAGTTTTAGTTTATAAATTTAGGTAAATAGTGTATATTACTAGTACATGGTGGGGGAAAACATTAAAACTATTAATGTAAAATATAACATACATAATATATTAAATTGATAAGAGACCCAAATTCATATTCCCTTTGAATAGATCTATGAATGGGTGTATGAGGCTAGGGAATGAGCTAGTGGTATAGTTATTTATCTAATGTATAGTGTATTGTCTCCTGAATCATTTTTTATTTTACCTAATTCTTTAAAATTTTATATAATAATTATTATTATTATATAATATGTTTATTATTTTTTTTAGAAAATCTCCATGTAGTTAATCAGTTCATTATCAAGAGGGTATAGATGAGTATACACATGAGGGTTCCAGGCAGGTAATCTTACGATATCAGATGTCTTTAAAGATTACTATCTTCAAAAAAGTATACTGTGAATAGTAAAATTAATGGTGAGGGAGAATTATTTAATTACCTAATCCTTTTTGGATTTGAAGAGGGATTTTATAATCTAACAGATGCCAGTGTTCATGGGGGAGGATATCCCCCATGCCCTTAATTGATCCTCGTTAGAAAATCCTTGAGAATATTGGGACCCCATAAGAAATGAGGGTAAATATGGAAGTTTATATGTTCTGAGTACCATCAATAAAATGGTGGGAAATATTATTTTGGTATTAGAATCCAAAGGGTATATATGGGAAAGATATGGAGACTTTCTTATGTGTCCACATCTTCAAAGAAACCCTGAGGGAAAACAAGTTTATGTAGCTCTTACATCTAAGGAAAATATTCATGTCATTCATGGATAATGATGGACACTAAATAAACATTAAATGCATCAATCATTTGATATAAAAAAGTGAGGGTACTCGATTGATTTAGTTTAAGAATAGGTTGAGGTATTCTGTACATGTGATGGTTTATGTATTCTCAACTATCAAACTTTTAATGTGGTGAACCATGTTCTTATCTTTGGAAAACCTGAATGAGGGAATGGTAATAGGGTAGGAGGGTTCTATTGGGACTGGTGTTGGGTCAATTGGTGATCTGTAACTTTTTATAAGGTTATCCATATGGTCAACAATGGGAATAACATCCAAGCATATATTTCACTGAGGGTCATCACTTTGGTATGTTGGGACATATTTAACCATATTTCTTCTAAAAAAAAGTGGAGTGTAGAATTAATTTATAAATGTGTCATTATTAGAGATTTTATAGGATTGTGAGGTAGAAACTATGTGATTATGGTTCAAGAATAGTGCAGAGTTATTGGGTCTCGTTGGCCACAGAACATTAAGTGGGTATTTGGAGAACCACTAGACGGTCAGGAGGTTTGAGAGGTTGTAGAGTGCTAGGTTTAGAGAAATGGAACCTATATAGATGTACTATGTATGAATGCGGGGATAGATCACAAGTACATGGGTAATGGAAGTTAGATTAATTGTATCTATTTCCCATGAATCAATATGTCATTCCATCTACAATATAAGATATGATATTGGTGAATTTCACATTAGCTAATGTATTTATTGATATAATGGATTATCACTCATTATATATACTCATTCTTTGTATGGATTTATATTTACCATGGATTATCTATATGAATTTATGTTTATCATCACACTTTTTTGGGAATTGTTTTAAGTTATCTACCATTTTTTAGAGTGTTCCTTGGAAATTGTGGGTTGTTAATTTTTGAAGGGCCGCATTTATTTAGAGTTAAATAGCTATGAAATGATTATCTGTATAGAATGGTTAGTTATATAAGAATTTCAAATTGACTGCTACCATAGTTTAGTGATTTTCACAATTCTTGAAGATCATAAACACATACATTCCAATTCTAGGAACATATAGGGAAGTCATGGATGACCAGATTTCTAACAACTGGGTGAGGTGACAACCCAAGTTATTGGTATGATTTAAGATAATAAAGGGAATTAGTATGATTTATTTACTCCTATTATGGAAATATTTCAAGAGGTGTTTCTATAATAATTAATGGAAGGACAACTGGGTATGATAATTGAGTTCATTCTGGATCTTATGAAGGTAATAGAGCCACATTCCATATCACCTTTTAGGTTAGCTCTCGAAGAGAATTGTAAATGTCATATTTAGATAAATGAAATGGTTTTGGGGGTTCATCTATCAAATAACCTCCCATTTAGACTCCCTATTTAATTATAATAAATTTATAATGGTTCCCTACTATAATATATCTAGTATATAAATGTGTATCAAATTAAAGTAAATAATGAATGCATACCTCCTATGAGTGATGGATAATTTAAATTTTTTTAGATCGTGGGTTTTAAAAGGAATATCTGATGTTGGAATCTCACTGAGTTTGGGTGAGACTAATATGCATACAACATATAACCTTTAAGAGTATTTATGGTTCATATGAGAAACTGGTTATTCACTTTGTCTAGAAAAACATTATTTTTTTATAGTTCAGATGAACCTTGTCCTACACCAATTCGCGGATTCATATGTAGTGATATTTTATGATGCTATATTTTTATACTATAGATCATGGGAGGAAAAGTTTCATCATTTATAGGTTATACTAGACACAACTAACAGTCACCCAAAACTTATACATTCGAAGTAGGTAAATTGTTCATGATGGAAGACAACTCAAAATTTTCACGAATAATGGTGCTATCATGAGTTCATCAAAACCATGCACCCCAAAACATAAAAAAATAATTATTTAAAACCTTAAAAATATAAATCCAGAATATTAAAACATTTAAATTAAATGATAAATTATTTATTATAATAAAATTTATATTGATATAGGGTGTTATAAAAATTATAATCCTTGATTATCATTACAAATAATCATTTACAATGTTGATCTCCTTTTTTGTGAAAATATAATTGAATATGTTATGTTAAATTTATCTATTATGGCCTATATAAGATAAATAACATTATGGGGTGAATGAAATTATGAAATATTAAAACAACCACCCCTTTGGATCTTTTTTCATAATTAAAAAAAACTCTTCTATTTATTTCTCTTATAAATTTAAGAATAGAAATGAAAACATGCATGAGACACAACAATTATTCATGGTTTACCATCAGTGGGATATGTACTTGTAGCATACAATGAAAATTTACTAATGTAACAAATACACTAAGGCTCAATAACAAAATATGTTTTGGGAATGATCACTTCTATGCCAAGGCTCACTACCTTTATAATGCTCGGAGTGGACTCACGATCCACACAGGATTACAACCAATCGAAATTTTAAAGATCTATACTCTCAAAACTATTCCTTTCTCCTTTATACAATAGAATAATATCCTGTTGTTTTGAATCACCTTAGATTTTTTTCACACGTATATAAGTGTGGCATTATGTCTTGTTTTCACCAGGTAGATGAAATCATTTTTTTATTATTGTTAGTTCATGAATATTGGATTCATGAACTAATTTAGTACCTTTTTAAATTTCTTTAATACTCTTATAATTTTTTTCATCTTCCATGAGGATCCTTTCACCTTGTAGAGAGAGTTATTTTAAAATAACACCTTCTTCACAGACTTCCTCTGCTTCATAAAAAGATTATTCTTTGTGAACCATCGTTGCTTCGCAGGCTGCCTCCACTTCACGGTCCATTTTCATTTGGGAGCTATAGTACACCAAAAACTCATTCCACTAACTAATTATTATTAATAGTATATTCCCTCACAATAATATTCCCCTTCTCATAATCCTCCCAGACAAACTACTTCAGAAAATCCTGATTTCTTCTAGAAATTATGATCTTATCTAATAAAATTTTCTATATCTAATGACTTTATTAGGGTCCATTATATTGAAAAAAATTCCTTAAAACCCCAGTAATCACATAAAATCATAACTCTGGTGTGGGACAATCTCCACCATGAACATTCTATGTGGTTCACATAACAACTTCATCCATTGTAGATGACAATGTAAACACCTCTATCCACAAATGTTTACTATCCTACAAATGATAATCCCCCCATGAATTAATATTCAATTGTGGTTATTATAGTGAAATTAATCATTTACATAGTGTAATTACCTTTATGAATGTATTAATTAAACACCTTTATTCTCAAAATGATTCCTTCCATCACCGTTTCATATTCCTCTTTTTTGGACTGAATATAAAATTTCTGCTACTCTATTTTCTTTGAAACTCCACGCCTTACAGTCTGTGAAGTATGGTGTAGGAACTCCTTAAGTGAAAACCAACAATTTTCATAAAAAACAACCGATTTTGAGGCCCCAAAATTTATGAAACCCTTGGAAACTATGATACCTTAAACATAATCCTTTTTAAAACCAACCATAATGAAATGTGGTCATCTAGATTTTTCAATAAAAACAATCACATCAAAAACACCAATATTTCACATAGGGTGATTTTACCAAAACATAAACACTTATATCCATAAATATAATTTCTCAAAATATTTATTTTTAATATTATAATATTCAACTTCTTATCTTGTGTATGATATTATACTCATAAATTATTAACTAGAGAGTGGTAGATACTATCACTTTTTCATTTTTCATGAAGACACAAATTAATCCCCTATTTAAAGAATCATTGTATGTCAAAAAAAACCTCCTCGTAGTTATGTACTGTGGGTACAGGTGTAGTGATTAACCACCTTTTAGACTCCAAAAATCTGTTATCACATTCATTGTTCTAGAAATAATTTACAATAATTAGTTTTGTGTTTGTTAGTTGGTTTGACATGTGTGAAAAGTTTTAAACAAATATCCAATTGTACATAGATAATCCATTGGAACTAATTATATTTACAAAATATTTTATATGTGTCCATTTTTAAATCACCTCTATTTTTTATAGATCCATAGTTATTCCATCACATGTTATTACATGATCTATAAATGATACTTTTGAAGAAAAAATTCCCAATTACATAACCTCTAATACACTGTATACTTTATTAATGTCTGCATAACAATCCATATATCCCTATCATGTCCTTCCTTTATTTTTGAGTGTATGAAAATATGATCGAGGCATATTATAAAAAATTAATAAATTAATCGTATGAAGGATCTATTCATTCTGTATATGAATAGTACTAGATCATTATTTTGTCCAAAGGGCATTACTATGAACTCTTGTTACAAGTAAATTTAACCAAACGAAGAGGTGGGTATGTCTACCCTCCTTCGATTAGTTTTATATTTTTCTAATTTATGGAATATTTTAAATAATATTTGGACTCCATGTGGCTAATGAATCCTGTCATATATCCAAAGCTTGGGATACATGTTCTTTCATTTAATCATGTCGAGATTAAAATCATCTATCTAGATATTCATTAAACCCTCATTATTCTTAAATATGTGAACAAATTCACCCCATAGTGAAGCCCATGGAGATATATAACACTTGTACATAATCAATTATAGACACTAATTTGGTTCATCTTGTTCATCGGTGTCCATTATATAATGATTAATAGATATAAACAATTCTCCTGGCATATGATTAATTTAGAAATCTCTCTATGATTAGGTGGAAGACCATGAAATCATTTAGGGAACACATCATTTTCTTCCCTTAAAAGGATCATGACTTCATGAGTGATACAATACTTTGTATTAGGCATTTTTAATAGAAACTATTTTCAATAAGGTAATGATATTTACCCCAGATAAGAAAATTCGAAAAGATATTCATCGTCCACCTTGAATTTATAGAAAATTAAAGTATTATTAATGAAATTGAAAGTGATTTCGTTTTATTGTAAGTTGATATAGGATTTATATAAGGTAGAAATATCCATTAATAGTTTAACATTGACTTAAACTAATGTTTGTATGATAAGGTTTATTGGGTGGTTAAACCCAGAATTATTTATGGGAGAGTCTTTATTCCCTTGATATTCCATAATTTAACCAGTTTATTTTTTCTCTAATAAATGAATCTGAATTTTTTTAGGTGATGTTTGAATAGTTATAAAAAACATTTATTATATGAAATAATTCATAGAAACATAATCAAACAACATGTTATTTATACATAAATGAATAACCACTATTCCTCTCACAAAATAATTGTTAGGACTCAACTCAATAATAGATGTATCATATTCTCATGTATTCAACCTTGTCCTCAGATTTTATTTTCATTAGTTATATTCAAAGAATCATGGCCTTAGGTCTTTTTTTGAAAAGTGATCATGTTATATATAGATGAAAATTTTCAAAATGTGCTAAGAAATGATAAAAAAATGTTTCTTACTATATCACATTGAAAGAAATTATTTATCTCCTTTTAAAATTAATAATTTTACTATTATTCCCTTCAATACAAGAAACACATCCTTTTCCTCTTAAGATATTATCGAGGAAAAATTTTCCAACACTTATAGAAGGTATCCATTTTGATTCTCCGGATTCTATGAGGATTATTCAATGATGCTCACAAATTATACTCCATTACCTACATTTTATATTCATTACCATATGACCACTGATAATAACCAATATCCATATTTACTCTAATAGAAATGTTTTCATCATACCCATCAAATTCTTGAACAGCTAATGACTTTCTAATACATGGATTTAGTACATTAATGAAGTGGTCAACCATAAATTAATTATAAATTACCATGATGTAGATATAATATGTAACTTGTGTGTTGTTTGTTTTATAATTACTTATAGAATATTTCCTCACTTACTTAATTCTATGGAATTTCTTCAATATTTTATAACAGAGAATGAGAGGAAAATTTTATTGAAAAATATATTTATGATTAGATCTCATTCAATGGATTCATTTTGTTACATGGTATTTTTATTCTTGATCAATTTCAACAATTGATAAGATTAACTTTTTATCTGAGAGATGGAAAATTTATTTTCTTGTTTAGAGAGTATTGGAAGACATAAAATAGTTTGTAAATAGGGTTAATCTATTATTATATATTGAGGGGCTCAGAATACCCACGAAATTTAGGTGGATTTATTACATAAGGGAATACCTTATAATTTTTCTCACATAGAATAAGTTGTATATGATGTGATTCATGTTGTGAGTTATAACATGAGTTAGTTATACTAATACTACCCTAAAGTTCTTGAATATTCTTCCATAAAATTATAAATTTTGTTTGGTAAATCATTACATTTTTCAACACATATGTTATAATGTGATTCATTCCATTTCCATGTAATTAAAAAAATAAATTATTATTTGGGACGATGATACAAGATTCAATAATCATAAAAATGAAATACTACATAACATATATGGATTTACATTGACACACAAACATATGAATCAATAAATTTCATTATAGGGTTTTAATAGTATATTTCCCATTAACTTCTCTATCATAATATTTAAATTCATTATAATATTTTTAGTAGATTATGAATTAAAAATTGAATATCCCTTGGGAGTGCCTAAAAATCTATGTCTTCATAGGCCAATCACCATAGAAAGAGACATGATAGAGTTGATACTCAACTTTCCATTTGTTAAGGGGAATAGCCCATGGTGAATTTATAACATGACCAAATAAAATTTTAAATGTCATTGAGGGATGTTAATTTCTACAAAATCAAAAACTCTACACATCAACAATTTTGTGAGGTTTTTTAACATTTAGATTTATAATTTGTGATTTTTATATCATTTTATCTATAATGTTCCTTGAAAAAACTATTCACTTCTTTGAAACAAACCATAACATTCCATATTTCATTACACATTTTATATAATTATTTAAGACCTCAAATCCAGAAAATAAAATCCTATTGAATTGAAGGATCTAGTTTTTTGGGAAAATATGTATATAAACCGTTAAATTAAAATAAAATTGATAACACTATTATAAATATTCTTTATTTTATCCTAGTTTCATTTTAAATATTTATATTATATAGGATAATATTAAGAAATATATAATGAAAAGTAATTATATATAATCTTAGTAATGTAATAATAACAAAAATAATTATGGGAATAAATACAGGTGAGTTAAGAGGCATATCATGATAACATCAAATGGTAAGAATCATATATAAAATAATTGATTCCATACATGGGAGGATGATATCATAAGATCCTTGTATCCAAAGAACGTTGAAAAAATATAAAACATTTCACCATAACCATAAGTGGTGGATAAAAACATATAAATCATAACATGGGGAGTTTAGTATATTTTGTAATTCACCGTATAAAGTATCTCATGATATGAAAACATTAACCAATATGTTGGAGAACTGTCAGGGAATACCATTCATATGATTAACACTACATGTTCCACCCTAAATATAATTCATAAGAAAAAAATTTATAAGTTCAATTAGACAATTATATATTATGGGTTTAAAACATGGAATTCCCAAATCAATGAAAAATATGTATATCTATATGAATTCCATTTAATTAAAAAAATTGATACTCCAAACACATAAAATATTTCATAGAAAATAAATGGACAATTTTATAAGATAACAGGTGTGCATAAATGTTCTTTGATGGTTTTAATGAGATATGAAGGTGGTATTATTTATTTAGAAATAATTTGGATTGTAAATGAATGTTAATAGATACAATAAAACCAAATAAAATTTTAATGAAAATGATTATTATAAAAATTTTATTTAATGGAAAAGTGGTGGGAGGGAATTTATTTCTTCGACAAGTTACTTTTATAACGAGAGGATAATCTCTTTAAAACCATAGAAACTTCTTTGAGAGATATCATAAGATAGTAAATGAGATGAAATTCATGATCAGAGAATTTATTATGATAGAGAATAAGATAATGGATATATATTCATATTATAATGATGATAATTGTATGTTAGTTTTTAAATATAGTCTTTGAATGTATAGGTTATGAAAAATGGAAAATAACTAGCATAACCATGGGTTTTCCTCATCAATTCGGACATTTAAGGCATGCTATTTTAATTTTATTAATTAGTATAAAAAAAATAAAATTTTTATTATTTAATTGGGACGTGAATATCATTTTTTCACAACATATTGCATTAAAAATATAATTTTACATTTTAGACTTTGGAATATTATTTTATAGGTTTAGAAAATAATTATAAATAATTATAATATATTTTATATGTAAAATTACTTATTTTTTGGCCATTTATTCCATTATTTTAATTATTACATCAATATTGGAAATTATCAGGTCTCAAAATATATTTAAAATACAAAATTTTAATTCATTAATATTCACTGAAAAAATGGTTTTAGAGAATTCTCAAAAATTTAACCCTAACCCAGTATTTGGGTTTTGATTTATTATACCGTGATTATTTTCATTAAATAAATTACTATTTTTGAAATATAATTACTTTAAACAAAAAATATTGGTTTTACATAAAATATTATTTTTTAATAGATACACATTATTTATTCACATTATAAATTTTTGAAATTTATAATACTATACATTTTGATTCATAAAGAGTATATGGACATATAATAACATACTCAAAAAATATAGTTATATTACTTTTGAATTTAATTTTAAAATTGGATTTTACTATTCTGTTGGATATTATTACCATTCCGTTATTTATATGACACTAGATTTAAAATATTATGTAAACATCAGATCTTATTGGTCAAATTTCTCTTTACATCCAATATATACACAACCATTCTCAATCCAAATAATTCACTAGTTCAATCAAAAACTTTCTTCACTTCCATTGGTCATGTCTATCATATTCGTGAGTATTCCCTTTCATTTTAATTCTTTATGATATGTTTTATCTTGGTAAGAGAATAGTTGCCTAGGTATTTTACAATTGTGTATTCATTATTCTTTGTCATTTATCTCCATATAAAATTGTTTCTCACTATATAAAATATTATTTCATGGTTTTTGATGTTTTAATAGTCTTTCTAAATACTTAAATTTTAAAATGTAATATAACTATCATTTCTAAAATGAGTTAATTTATTAATAAGAGGAATTTTGGGTTGTTAAAATACATAATCTTATCTCTAATTAATTTTAGAAGTTGATAAAATTATTATTGAAATATGAAACATATATATTTCAACATAAATTATAACATTATCTTGTCACATGGTTTCCCTCATACCATTTAGTATAATTTTTTTATTTCCACTTATATACTTATGGGGATAAAATTATTGTCAATAATATTAAATATTTTTTAGTTCTTTATCAAAGAAATTATGCTACATAATTAATGTTATATAATTCAATTATTTGAGGAAAATATTTTTTTCAAGAGTTTGGGATAATTTAAAATGACTCAATCTATGAATGATAATTTTTTTGTTCCCATAAATTATTTATGTTATCATTTATTTCTAGAAAAATCATCATTATCTACTATTTATTTTTTTATCTCTATGTTTGATATTTAACATCATTTTCAGAAAATTACATTCCATTTGTTTCATTTTTTGATTCTTATTAAAAATATATTATCCATGATTTCCCTCATAATGTATAGAATGTTACCTTTCCATTAAATAGACTATAATAAAATATGAAATAATATGTGTAATTATTTTTATGTAAATCAAAAAATTATTTCAAATAAAAAAAGATAAAAAGAGTATAATATAAATTCTAATGATGAATGAGGATCTAAATTATCCTATAATTCATGATATATTCAATTTATTTGACATAAAACATTATTTATATATTAAAAATGCTTCAAAACCATTTATATATTTTATAGGATGTATATGGATCAATTAGTCTTGGGGGAACACTTCATTTATGAGGAAAACTATAAATATATCATATAATATGATATTCCCAAATTTAGTAATAATTTAGTGATTTTATCCCAAAGTAACTGAAAGTATAAATATAATCATCATTGACAATATAAAACTATTATATTGTCAAAAACTATTATTTTTGAACATCAAACATAGATTTATAGTTTTATTTATATGTGGAATATTTTAAAGTGGAGGTTACATATTATAACATATAAATTACTTTTATTAATTATTTATCCATATCATGTAGTGATATTCATAAAATTAATTGATTCCTTTGACCACAATGCCTTATTATCCAGAATTTTTATGACCACTTTTAATAAATTTAGAAATTTATTTTAGATTCCCATCAATTTAACTGAAATTGTATTAATGAGAGACTTTTATTTCAAACTGTGTATTTTTTTCCTTAAGAATGACTAACAATTAACTTTAAAAAATGAATTGTCATTACATTCTGTAAACAATAGTTAAATAGAAGGAAATATATCTTTATAAAAGGAAATAATAATCAGAATTTTATTATTTCAACAATTGATAATATACTACATCTGTTCATCGTTACTCATTATTTGAGATTATCCTTCTAAAAATAGTTAACCTTTTTAAATATATCTATTAGTTTTTATCATTCCTCTTAAAGATATTATAATTCTATACCATGAACTAAACCTAGAAATAGTATTTTAACAGAAATATTGATTCTTCTATTCATTGGGTAGCATCATTATGCCATTGAATATTCAATATTTAAAAGTTGAATTTGTTAATTTTTCAAATAAAAATTTCATTGTAATATATTCTTTATTAGAAGAATCTAGTGATATACTCTCTATCAATATACTCTTTAAAAACAATTGGAATTATAATTTAAATGTAGAAATTATTGTGTGTGAAGTTATGTTATTTTTTCGAAATCCCACAGTACTGCCACATGATTTTCATATTAATATTAAAATTTATTTGAACATGTGAATTTAAAAACCTACAATATATAATTTCCATGAATTCATTAATAATATAATATTTTCATTTATTTATTAGTTTATAATTATCAAATCATTTTTAAAATGATTTTATATAATTGTTGGAATACCATTACGTGTTGGGTTAATAAAATGTTGTGCTTAATTAAAAAAATACCCCTTATGTATGTTTAGGTTTAGTTATACATAATGATTTAAATTGAATCCTTATTTTAATATTGAACTCAGTAGTTCAATAATAGATTCTACACATTGTTGGATTCTAGGATTGAGGTTATTGAGGTCTTTTATAAACTAATTTTTCATTCAATATCAAATTCATTTTATCTTTTTGTTCATTTTATATGTTTTTATCATAGAGTTGTATGAAAAAATTTTGGTAAAATTTCAATTTATTTTTTTTGGTATACTCAGGTTTCTATATTTATTAGAGTTATTAGTTCTTCCATGATTATATAAATGGTTAGTTTTTAATTGTAATTACATACATTAGATGCTATGTGTATATATTATAATATACATGTGCATTCCGGGTACACATATTTATCATCACTAGTTCTTATTTTATACATTAAATCTCTTTAGTAATCGCTAATTCTTATAATTTTCTGTCTTTAATTGGTTTATCTATTCTCTAATTGAACCATTTTTTATAAATTTTACCAATATAGACATGAATAAATTTCAAACACATTCTCATGTTTAATTTTTTATTCTTTATTAAAATGAATTATTTATTTTTTAAATAAAAATGTTGTAACTATTTTTTTTAAACATTTTTCAATATTTATAAAATATTTTAAAAAATTATGGACATAAATCATTATTGTGAGAACTAAATAACATTAAAGCAATATAAAATATTTTTTTTACTATTTACTCATTATAATATAATATACACAATCATATGTGAAAACAATAATTTTACAAAATGATGATTTTATCATACCTGAATCATTCCATTATTTTATATAATTCATGGTAGGAAAAATACCACCATTATACTATATACAAATGATAATTTTTCAATGATGAAGTGAATCTCATGAATGATGTTTTTTTTGAAGTGTTAAATTGTGTCAATTACATTGGAATGAAAATTATTTTGTCATATTAATCATTATTTATTTCTAAACAAGTTAAATTGTCATAAAAATGATTTTTGTAAACATATAATATAGTTGAATTCAAATCTTCATTATATTAATAAATTAATAATTAATTTCCTTTTTAATATTTACATCTCTTTAAATTATATAAATAAATGTAAATTAGGTATTTAAATTCTTTTATTATATATATATATCATAAATATTTTTTACAATTAAAATAATTATTTGAATAATATTATATTTTAGATTAAATATTTTAATTTAAATATATCCTTTAAATATCGAAACTCATTTTATAATTGATTTAATCATTTTAATGCTCAATTTTTTACACATTTTTACAGTTAGTATTGTTTTTATAAAGTATGAATCATTTTAGTATGTCTGATATGCATAAAAAATATTGTTTTTATATTATTACACATGGGTATAATTAAAAAAATTCATTCTATTATAGAAATCTCTTAAGGATCAAATTACAAAAATGTTAATGCAAAGATGAATTTTTAAGAAGGATGGAGCTGAGAAGTAGTATGATAAATGATTATATACTCTATTAATGCTTTGGGAAGAGATAATAGAAGATGCATTTTATATATAACGAACACCATCATATTTCCACTATAGGTGGAAGAGAATATATAAATTTATATGTCATTTTTCGTGTTATTTTTAATGATATGATTAATATACTATAGAGTACATATATACAGATGAAGTAATATGGAATTAATTGAACAAATTAATTATAAAGTATATAATTATTCCTGAAGGATTTTGAAATTTTTTCCAATGAAATAAATATGTTATGATTTTTTATATTGCAGTTATTATGACAAAACATTATTCTATAGAATTTATAGAAGAATACTCTTATAACAATCAATTAAAAAAAATTAGAAAATGATAATTGTGAATGTATTAAGAATAATGATTGGGCATTAGAAAATGATTACTATTTTTTTATTATTTTGATAATTGTGATAAATAATATTTAAGATCTATAGAATAAATTAGTCAAATAACGAACATTGAGTAGTAATATGGTAGAGGTTTATTGAAATTTTTTATATTAACATGAAGGAGGTGGTATTAAGGAAACAATATATGGAAGATTAACTATGTAACATAACATGGTTGGTAAAAAAGGTATATTAAAATCCATGATAAATGTATATGAGTTATTTAGTAAGAAAACAATATAACAAAATTTCATAATGGATGTTAAAGGATATTAAAATATGATAACATAGGTCATAGAAAGCTCACATATTATAAACCTGCAAATAATACTGAATATTTGATGTTTCAGCAATAATAAGTTAATGATATAGAAAAAATAAGTGTTTAATATGGATTATGTCTTGTTTATAATGATGGGATTATTATAATTCACTTTTTCTAATTAAATTTCTAGTAATGTATAACACAAGTAACATGAAAATGGTCATTATAAAATAATCTATAAGAAATAGAATGTAAAGTTACTAGAGAAATTGATAAATATAAATTGAGGATACAAGAGGGAAATATATAGTAATAAGATAAAGTGTCACTTATTATGAGTTATAGTTCTTGTGTATACTAAATTGGATGATAAACCCAGTTAATATACTTTTTATAGTAAATATATTATGGTTGACCTCAATAGAATGGGAAGTTATTCTGTAATGAGACTTTATAATCAATTATGTGAATATAAAAATTTATTGTATTTCATTTCCATTGAGGGAACTGAATGAATCAATTGATAAACCAAAATTTTTTAAATTCCAAAAATTATGTTACAAAAAATTTGTGATTTTCACATAAATAATAGGAAAGTGGTCTGAAAAAAATTTGGGTAATTGTATTTTTTTCATAGATTACACGAGTAAAATAATAATTATTATACCATAAGGATTCCAAAATGTCATAATCTTATTACTTAGGTGGTTTAATAATATGTTAATAAGAAATTATTTCTGTCATCATGCAATTAACTTTAAATAAAATTATAAAACCAAAACCCTATTTTATAAAATTGAATATATCCAATAATTAATGAAATTTTAATTTTATCTATTTGAGAATTCAATATATATAATATTAATTATATGATAATAGGACCGAAAATTAATAATTTATGTTAAAAAATTTATAAAATATAATAAATAATTAAACAATATTAAATGTTTGTTTTTAGTTAAAATATAGACTGGCCATTATCAATAAATATCCCAAATTAAAGAGATAATTAGTTACCCAAAAATTAGAGATGTGATTAATGATTTAATGTATAATAATACATTTAATAAAATATTTATATAGAAGAAAATTAAATATAAAAATGACTTACTTATTTTATTCCAATATATTCCCAAAGTCAATAAAAGATATCTTTTAGAAATCCCCACATATTCATGGTGTCTATACACTTTATTAGTTCAGACACCACTTCAATTATATATCAATGAAATGATTCATAAAGACAATTTGTGTCTAGGGGTTATTGGGGAGTTTTTTTCATTAGTATTGTTTAAAATTCATGGTCGGGTAGATTATTAATTTATTGGTTTAATGTATAACTATTTCCCATAATTTTTAGCAATACATCATAATTTTAGAGATCATGAATGTGATTTTTCATTTACATTGTTAATGAAAATGTCTACCTATGTTTTTCATGGGGTTTTATACATTATTACAAGGAAACTAGGATCCCTCTTCATTCCATAATATTATTTAAATGTCCCCAAGGTCATTTTTGAGTCACACAACCCACACTACTGACACTTATATTCTATTTAAAGTGTTATTTAACACACATTCAATGAAAATTAAACCTTTAAAAGATGTAATATTCTAATAATTTTCTGTTAAATTTACGAATTATTCACCTAATTTATATATGTTAATGTTGATTCAATGTCTCTCATACTAAATAATTTTATTATAATAAAAAATAAACATGGGTAAATATAATTGGGGAAGGAATAATAACATTAAATGAGATTCATTCCATCTTGAAATTATATTCAAAATGATATTTAGTAAATATCTAGTTGAAAACATGGATTATATATCTGTTAATATCCATATTTATAGGTGAATAAAAAAATATACCAAGCTAGTATTGATTTTAATATCTATGATTCATTCGTGTTCATTTAAATAAATATTTTGCCTAATTCATTCAAAGGGTTATCACTTTTTCATAATTCATTTTCTTACATGACTAAAAAATATTAAAAATAGAATAAATTATCCAATATAAGGGTTAATAACTTTCTTACACCACACAGTGAAGATAAATGGTTAAAATATTGTTATATTTTCTTTTCAAGTAAAAATGTTGGCTAATAAATTTATAATATTTCGAGATAAATATATTTAAATCCAAATTTGACAACCCTATCATATAATTTTAGAACACTCATAAACAATGAGAATTTACTTTGGATACTATATTCCATTATGTTTTAGAATACATATTGAGGTTATTGAAATAGTGGATCAATGTTTTTTACATTCCACAAAAGGAGAACAATTTTCACTATTTATGAAAAATAACATTATTTCATTTTTGGATTTTTTACCACTTCAATAATGATTTAAAATGATTTTAATCACATAATTTAAAAAATAAATCGTCCATAAAATCTATAAAATGTATGTTTAATTAATCTTCAGGGTATAATATTAAATAAAAATGGATACATCATTGGACTGATCTATAATACCCAAGATCACATGATCTACTAAAAATATAAACAATGTGTACAGTTTTCTCATAAAATCATAATATATAAAAACATTTCTCAACTGATGTAACAATATTTAACACAATTAACATAATAAACTCCATTATATAAAAGTCAGTAAGTATTTAACCTTGAAAAACCAATATTTGTTTTAGATTAACTATACTGTCACTTTACATAGACAAATATTGAATTTTATGAGAAAAACCAAACATTGATAACACAATATTTATTTATTAATTCCTCTAGCATATCTCAATTAATGAACAATAAAAAATATTTCAATTTAACATAATAAAAACAAAATACATTATATAAAAATATTTTTGAATATTCCTTTTAAATAGAATCATTATACACCAAATTTTATGTTTTTAACCTCAAAATTTTTAAATATATAGATCATGTCAAAAAACAATTCCTAGGTTTCAAAACAAAATAATTTCTGAGTTACAAACAGTAAAACCTCTAACTCATTGTAGCCTAATAAATTACCTTTTTTGATCAGATACTTAAATTTCTAATTTAACATGTTTATGAATACAAAATATTTACCATCTCCCAGTTCTTTTTTAGTCCTTGGACAAATATTTATGTTAATATCACCACTAATATGTTACTGTTTTTTTAGGATTAATAATTAATTAATCCACATAACAGCTCTAAATTTTTATCATCAATTAAATAAAAAACATCTAATGAACACAAATAAAAACAGAATAATGTGTTATTTTGTGTAATGAAAGTAATAAAAAAATGGTTAATTTTCAATACTCGTGAATATTATTATACTATATATCCATTATAGGTAGGTGGAACCTCAAAATAATGTAATATTCTAAAAAACAATTTTTTCTTGAAGTATTGATGGAATCAATAATCCAAGATAATTATGGAAATTTATATTTCATTATACCATTATATTAGGGTTTGATTTTGACCGTTTTTATCTAACATCCACTTTTACAATGTAAATTTATTCATATAATATTTTGATATAACCCACATAAATAAAATCCTAAGCATTAAAAAATTACACTTATATTATGATATATAGTTTAAAAATCATATCCTTTAGTTAATAAATCATAGCATAATCTACTACTGTTGTTGTTTTATTTTCTATTTTTATCAAATAAATCATCAAAACCATCAATACTTTTCATAATAGTCAAACTCATTCCTACTCATTATTTAATACTTTCATCAAATATAAAAATATAACAACTAATATTAAGAACCTAATAAATTTTTTATTGTTCAATATTAAAAACAAAAAACTATAGTTCATTAATACTTCCAATGAAAAATATTTCATCCAAAAATGTATACTATTAAATTAAAAAAATAGTGTGAAAAAAATATTATAGGAAACATATTTTTTAGAAAAATATCCCAATTTTTATTTTTTACCATGTAAACAAATATAAATCAAACACTAATTTTTTAGGAATCATAATTCAAATTATAAGCATTGAAACAAATAAAATTAAAAAATCATAATTAAAAATATAATAATAATAACCAAATTTCAAATCCACACATAAGATTTAACTTTTATTCTCAACTCATATTCTCCATATTGATACTTCACATTATCTATTTTTTCACACATAATCAATAAACAAGTTTTAGCATTCATATATTAAAAACATTCACAAACACAATATCTCAAATAAAATATTCACACAAACACACACACACATTAAATTTATGATATACTGACAACATTTAATATTTTAAAAAAAATTCCATTGAATAAATAATCAATATTATTTAAAATAAAGAGAAGCATTCATTTATATATATATTTTTATTTAGCCTATATATAATAAAAATATAAATAAATATCGTATGATATATAGAGTAATACCATATCCTTTACAAGAATATTTTTGGAATTGAATTTGTAATATCTATTTTTATAATAAATCCTTTGATGGTTTTTCTGTAATGGAATCTACTATTTTTTATTATTATAGAAAAACTCTAACATTAGCAATCATTTCCCAAAAAAATTCTTTATGATGTGGTATATACTATTTATTTGGTTCAAATAGGAATTTAAAACTAGAATAAATAAAAATTTCACAATACTAATGTTATAAAAATACGTACTTAATTTTATTTAGAACTATACATTTATAATTTGATATTTACTTTTCAACAAAATAAATGTTTTTATTTACTTATTTATAGAAACATAAACCACTTCCACTGTACTTATTGTAAAAAACAAGTATCATATTTGTTCAATAAAGAGTATCATTCATCCATGAAAAATAAATTTGAATATATAGAATTATTATCATCAATACATAAGAACCAATATAAATTAGAAAATATATTGATTTATAACTCCACTTTTATATAATATGTCATCCCAAAAAACAATTTACCTTTTCTATAGCTTAAAATAAGCTTTACTATAATTATGTGTGACTCCTATGTGTAACGGTGATAATAAGTACATAATTTAAAAGTATATATTAAATTAAATCACCAATAATTCAAAAGGGGTAATGTTATAATTATTTTTTAGAAGTCTCTCTGATTAAACTATTTACATTAAACATCCCTATAGTATGAATTATATTCATGAAAAAAAATAAAAAAAAGGTCATGGTGGACTGAAATTTTAAAAACCAATGTAATGATCTCATATAATATTAATGCACTCAAGGGTTAGGGGTATCATTATATACATTCAAAAAAATTATAAATTATATATATCTATATAATTTGAATAAAAACCAAATTTTTACATTAATAAAAAAAAGTTTTCATTTGTTTTCATTTTTAAGCATCTTTATAATGAATAATGTGACAATTATTTTAATAAATCTAGATACCTATGAATTAATTAATCCCACAAAACATCAAGATCTAAAATAATTCATTATTTTAGTAAACAACTCATTGTAAACACTTTATTCATTTGAAATTCATATAATATCTTGAACACAAGGAATAAATGTAAGTGATTCCCCGATAATTTATATGATATAATAGTGGATTTACATTATTATATTTATTAAATTTATCCCATTGATAAATGATTTAGGATTATAATACCATTCTATAAGACAATTTTAACATATATAATTTCATCATAAACCTAGAAACACATCCTTAAATATTTGAAATTGAGATTCATTTAGGATATCTTATAAAAAATTATTATTAAATTTTACAACGATTGAAGGAGGAGTTGTAATATATATTTAAAATTATGTATCATTATTAAATAGTTATAGTAACAAATATTATTCCAAAATAAATACTTGATACTTGAGAAAATGTTGTGTAAAGTCAATTAATTTAACATATGAATAATGCTTATAAATGAGACACTATTTATGTCTCAATGCATTACAATTTAATTTATATTATTATAGAACACTAAATTTATCCCAATAATAATAAAGTTAAAAATCTTCCATACCAACGAAAAATTATTTTTATTCTCAATATTATCCAATTAACCATTCGAAAAATTCAAAGACTATTAATTTTTATTTTATTCACATATAAATCATGGTTTAACTTGAGAAGGAAATTAGGTATGTGTGTTTTTTCTATTAATGATCACCTAATTTTTATCTCTTATCTATAATCCCTAATAATAATATGGACCGTCAATTTTTTTCAACCCTGAATGAACTAGATTTGGATTTTCATAATCACTTGATTATATTGAATCATCATCATCCTAATGAACATTATTTAAATAATTATTTTTGTATAAATTCTTTTATAGACACCTAAGATTATTATATATAAAAATCATATATTTCTAGATGAATAGTCAATATATTTCAAAAGCACATACCCAATGATCATAGTAGTTTATTTTATTTAGAGACTAGAAACATACTCATCTTATTTTGTAAAATATATTCAATATATCCCGCAAATATCCTCCCCCACAGGTCTATTATTAGACATACCATACATAAAACCATTATTCATAACCTAGGTAAATGAAACCTATGAAGGGGTGTGATTATATTCATAGTAAGTGTAAAATAGGGATATATGTAAGAATATAATGAGAATAATTGTTTGAGAACATGAGAATAACATATGAAAATCATTCCCTATATATCAATTATCATAATCATTAGTCATGAAATAATGATTTGATGTTTATAAAGCATGAATTAAAGGATATCAAAGAACACAAATCATGAGGTAATAATATTATCATAATAATTATAATAATTTCATACACATAAGAATATAATGACATTTTCATGGAAGTCAAGGATCACTACCATGGTTTTCATAGTGGAATGGGTTCCCTACCCAACCCATAATAGTGGCTATGGTTCACTCCCAAGAACATCATGGAGAATGAAGTGAATACTAAACCAGGTATACTCCATAACCCAATCAAATCTATCATATGAGATATAATTTTTAATAATAAATATCCACTAAAAATAGAAATATAGATATTAATTAAAAAATTAAATATTATTTATAATGATCACGTATAAATAAGACATATTTATAATTAAATATATAGTTTTTGGTTATGTCTATATGTTTGGGAAAATAATATTTTATTAAAAGGACTATTTCTTATGCCATTCTTTGAAGAATATTAGAAAATACTCTATAAACAATAAAAAATTTAATTTTATAAAATAAAATGAATTTTTGAATTTTAAATGTCAAAATTACATTGCAATTAATTTTTTGTATTTTTTTTAAAAAATCATTTTTGGATGAATGGTGAAAACATACTCAAATATAATTGAAAATAGAATTTTTTTATTTTTAAAATTATAGTATGTTTTATTTTTTTAATATATAATTAGATAAATTATGCATCATATAATTTAATTTATTTTATTGGAACTAATTTCATATTGAAATTGGATTTAAAAACATTTCAATCTTTAGAACATTTTTCCTTAAAACACATATTTCACGACACTTATGTGGGATTAATGTTAAACTAATGTCATCCAATTTTATTTTAAGATCATATAATTCATAAAGGTATTTTCTTGATAAAATTTTGGTTTAAATTTATTCATTTTGGATAATAAAAGTTTTACCATTTTTATGAAGGGGTTCATGGGTGTTCATGGGGTTCTGGACACAAAAGAAAGCGGAATTTGGCCATATAGTGCATGTTGTGTGGTCTATACATGGTTAGAGGTAAACATGCCCCATCACTGTGCTATCCACATGGGGGGTTTTATAGTTAGGTTGAACAATGAGAGGGGGAGAGACAAACCATGCAATCATGGACATAGAAATTCGGTATGGTTGGAACATGGTTTCTCTAACCATACAGGATTCCCCTGGAAAGCATTTGATTTAACACCTCTATGGTATTTGTGGGCACATGGTTTGTAAAAATGTGTGGCCAAACTATGTGCCCATATAAAAAGTGATATTTTTCAAGAAACATCCCCATTTAGATTCTAATTATCTTACCCAATTTTCTACCCCATTCCACCCTTACAAACCTAATGATGATATCAAGCTAAAAAATATTCTCTTCTGTGGTTCTCCTTATATTCTAGGCCTTTTGTAGAAACATTGGTTTGGTATCAAATATCTATGTAAGTAAAATTTCCCATTTTATTCTCTATTCTATATTAGGGATTGTAGAATTGTGCTTCTTCATCTGAAGTCAAAATCCTCTTTTTTCCTATGGATCTTTGGACAAGGCTATAAAGTGTTATTGAATATATATTTATTGGTATGGTTAAGGTTTCATTCATCATCAGATTCAATTTAGGTGATAATGAAGTTATATCCCATTGTTTTGATATAGATTTGTGCATAAATATCTGTAAGATTGCTTCTGTCGTAACGTGCTTTTGTTTTCGTGAGTGATTTTTGTTAAAATTGTATGTTAAATTAAGAATTAGACCCCTCATAACATATATAGGTTTCATTGAGGATGTCTAGACTGATTTAGGGACATCCATTGTGTGAACTAATGTTCCTGAACATAGATTTTGGTAGTTATAAGAAAGAAATTGACATTTATTGAAATTGAACCCATGATAAAAAATTTGACAGTTTAGTTTTAAATTTTAAATTGCACCAATAGTGGTTGTTTCTAATTGATGGTAATATAATAATATGAAATGGTGTTAAATTTAATACCATGAATGTGTAAAATGGTTTATAAAAATAGAAGGGTAATGATAAAGTAGAATAAGGCATATGAAATGGTTAATTTGTAAATGGATTAATGCATGGGTGGTGACGAATAATAAAGATGCATTATTTTTTTAGAATTGTTAAATATGGAAAATGGGTTAATTTATTGAAATTGTGGAATATGGGAAATTGGTTAACATATGAAATATGTCACATATTTTAAATTAGTTAAGACATAAAAAAAGAAATGTGATAGATAAATTATTCTATGTAAATTTTATGTATGTTTACGAGTTAATGAATAATCGTGATTAATGTGTTAATTGAATATTGAATTTTAATTGTTATGTGTTTTGATTATGTATGGTTTGTGACTAGGTAAATTTGGTAAATGGATAAATAAACATATACACATGGCTTGGTTATTGTGGGGTATTGTACTTGAGATTCAATGACCATGGGTCAGGTTTGGGTGAGGCTCCAATACCTACCCCATAATGGATGAGGTTAATTAAGGTAACTGAGGCACTATAACACTAATGGATACATTTGGTGAGACTTCCTAGACAATGTCTACAATCTAGGTTTGATGTCAATGTTTATGAAATTTTTATAGAGAGAGAGAGAGGTAAATTTATTATACCTCTATTCCTAGTAATGGATTTTATTATTTCATTATGTAAATAATGTAAATTCCAAACCCATGAAACATTTAATAGAAATTAATTATGTGAGGAAGATGAAGTAAATGATAAAAATTGAACTAATTATGTAAAGGGGTAAATTAAACATTATTATCTTGTTGTACCCTTGTTTTCGTATTAATTTTTTTATTTTGTTATTCCATGTACTATCTATTTAGAGTGGATATTTTCTAGACACCATTGGTGGTGGCCAATTGATCTATACTCACACCATGCTCGGGATTATATTGGGGACCCGAGAAAATTTCATGGATACTGGTCAGGACTAGGGAAAATTCCTTAGGTTGTGGAGTTAATTTGAGTTTTGTGAGTGCATAGATGGTTATTTAGACTTGGATTCAGGACTCATTTTTGGGATCTATCCATTGGTCTTTATTTTGGTAGTTTATTCAATTTTGGAACTATTAGAATGACAAGAAATGTCTATTATTTTTTTATAGTCTATACCCTATTATGAATCTGGTTGGAAATGTATGTTTTGGTTTTTGTCATAAAAATTTCCGTTATATAATATGTTATATTTTTTGGATTACAATAGTAAAGTGGGTCTTCATTCCCCATGTGACTTGTCAGACACTCTCCACTAGTCAGATACCTCCATCATATATGGACGCATGATTATGTTCATGTGGCGACCCAGCTTGAAGCACCTGTTAAGGGTCTTATAGGTATGGGATGTTACAAATTTTTATCAAAGTCGATCTTTTCTATAGTCTCATTATATGGGAAGGTAGTAATGAGGATAGAATGTTTTGGTCCATGGAAAAGCATTCACGAATGTGAGTAGCTGACCCATTTATAAGGGAAAACCCAAAGTTCCCAGGGTGATGTTTTTTGTTCATGATGTCTCTTTTTATAGTTGAATGTTATTTCAGCATTGGTTGATTCCCTTGTTGTGTGATGTAACTATTTTGTGATATATAACTCATTTAAACAATTAAATGAGGTTGTGAATTCAAGAATGATTATAGGTACATAAGGATATAGTTGGCATGCATCATGATTAGAACACATGAGATGGTTATGCAGGACATGAAGGATGTGATGAATCTTACTGCATAAAAATTTTATGAAAATGGTGTCTTGTAAGGATTATGAAAATGGGTAAACATGAAGATTATTAATGAATGTTTTTATGATTGTTCTTAATGTATGGGAAAATATGATTTAAAATTTATGTTATAATGAGTTGTGGATAAGTTAAAAATGTCAGTTTAAACAGTCAATAATAATATAAATGTTCTTAATGAAGATTTTTTTGTGTTGTAAATGATGAAATGGTTTTAAAAATGGTGTATGTTGTAATATTTGTGCCTATGTATGTTGGTTTAGAAAATTATTCATAACCATTATAAGATATGGTAGTGTTCTAGGTGGTATATTGTTCATTGGGATAGTATGCACAAGATGAGTAGTTATGGTTAGTGAAGAGTGTTATTTCATGAAAATTGTAGAAACATTTTGTGATGTGTTCTAAGACTAATTAATTGCATTGTATAAATTTTACACCATGTTGATGTGTCCTAGTTGGTGGACAAGAGTAAATCACTGAGCATGCTCTTCCAGATGTGGGGATAGTTGCTTTAGTAGTTTAGGTTATTCCAATAGAGGATTTTTTCCACAATAACATTCCTCATTTTATTCTGATGATGGAATGGGACCCAGGTTAGAAAGATATGAGTTTTCTTGATCTGACCAAAGAGTGTCATTTAGAACACCCACCAAATTTTACTGGATAGGGCGTAAATGAGGTTGGAGAGTTATGAATAGTGACTATACAAATGATTTTGGATAACTTGGATAATCCCACAGAAAATAGAGTCATGATGGTTGTGTATATATTATGGGGACTGGTGATGCACTAGTGAGATATCTTGGTTCAGACTTTGCAGGAAGATGGTATTATATAGAATAAATTCTAGGAAAATATTATTGGACACATAAATTTGAAGAGATTGAGATAAGAGTGGTCTATATAGTTCACATGGTTGAATCAGAGAATGATGTCTGTGAGGGATTATGAAGGTCGTTTCATGGACTTGAAACACATTGTTTTGGAATTGCAGGGAGATGATTCCATGACTATAAGACATTTTGATGATGGGATTACACATGATATTAAGACTCAGGTAATCATATTCCATTTAATAAGCTTTGTATATTTGGTAGATTATGCCCTTATATTAAGGTGGTACATAATGGAGGTTTCAATTAGTGGGTTTGTGGCTCTAGTTTTATTGAAAAGTGGGGCAACATTCAAGGGAAGGAAGCCTTATTTTTGAATTATTTATTAGGTTGGATGAGGTAATATTGCTTCAAAGAGTGGACCAACCTCTATAAGTGGTGACCAGGACTTTTTCTATCAATGTGGAAGGCCTAGCACATGAATGGTCAGTTCCCCTACAACCAATTAACTGTCTTGAATGCAACAGAATAGGGAATGTGAAGGGATTTTGTATAAACCTTCAACAGTCAGGAACATCTAAAGGATAAAGGTCAGTTTAGAGTGAATATTTAGGATTGGTTACCCCTAATCAGGCTGGCAGTTGGAGTTCAACTAGTCATACCAGTAGAGGTTGGAAATTTGATAATACATGGTGAGACTGTCCATACGATTAGAGAAGTGAATCACGAGGGACTCAAATCAGGTCCAATGAAGAGGGGAATTTCGGATTCATGTAGTTTAGTCTACACCTAAAGTTGGTGAGGCTCGACCATCAATAGTTTGGGTTACGATCCTTATTTATTCCATGATCACTAGTTCTTTAATTGACACATTTGTCTCACATTATTTCATATATTCTCATTTTGGGGTTTTTTGGTTCTATTAGGGGAATATATGTGTGTTATTATATCGATTGATACACTATTAAGGGTTATAGAAGAAAATATCAAGCAGCGTAATGGATTTGCGCTTGAGGTTGATGTGTATCATTTCTTATGTTACTTCTTCATGATTTATATTTTAGATTTTGATTAGTTTTAGGTTATAGAATTGATAGTGTTATACCAACCCCATATAAACTCTTACAGTCATAGGGTAACATTTACTCTCTTGAGGGAAACATGTATATTCGTTATGGTGAATGTGATGTTCAGGTAGGCCATACAATGCTAGTTAATTAGATGCGGTGATCTTATAAACCAAGTGGCTTGACATATTATTGATTATGGGAAAGTATATAAGCTTGTATTTCCACCTATGGTGGGAGAGTTCCATGATGTGTTTCTTGAAGAATTATATGGTTTTCCACAAAATATGGATGTTGAGTTTATGATACAGATACCACTGGGAGCATAACTAGTTTTTATTCTTCCATACATAATGTTGTCGAAAGAAATACATGAGTATAAAGATAAATTGGGGGAACTATATAACAAGAGTTTCATTCTCCCTAGTACGTCACATTTGTGATCTCTAGTGCTATTTCCAAGAATGTTGATGGGTTCGTGCGTCGGTGTGTTGGTTATAGGATGTTGATTCAGATAATTTTTAATAAATGATAACCAAATCCTCAAATAGATGATCATTTTGTCAAATTGATAAGTGATTTAGGGTATTAAATAATTTATTTGAGTTCAGGTTATCATTAGCTGAGGATGAGAACATCTTATATAACACATATTCCTTTAAGAGGAGGTATGGGCTGTTTAAGTTTGTGGTTATTTTTTTTGGGTTGACTAATGCTTTAATAGGGTTTATGGACATAATTAATTGAATATTTCATCCTTACCTGGATCAATTAGATGTTTTCTTTGTCGATGATGTCTTAGTGTTATCTAAAACGTATGAATATCATTCCATACATCATGAAATCATCATATATACACTGAGAAATCAACATCTATATGAAAATCTCATCCTATGGCATTTCTATTTTGAAAGGGTGAATTTATGGTTCACTTAATCTCATATAAATGTGACACTATGGAGCCAGAGAAGGTGAAATAATTTGTGTCTTGGGAAAATCCTATGAATTTTATTGATGTTACGTGTTTTCTAGGTTTATATTACTATTATTGAATGTTGATTAAGGACTTATCTCATTTTTTAGAACCAATTTCATGTTTTACTAAGAACATTATCATGTTTTAGTGGTTGAGGGATTGTGAGAATTCCTTTTAAGAGTTGAAGAGGTCATCGACAACTAAATTGATTCTAATCTTACATGATCCAGGTAAGAAGTACACCTTCTTTTGTGATGACTATAGTGATGTTCTTTATTTAGTGCTAATATAGGAGGAACAAGTTGTTGTGTAAGGGTAACTATAGTTGAGACCTCAGGAAAGGAGTCACCATTCACATTATATTGAGTTGTATTTGGTGGTTCATGCCTTAAAATTTTGGCATCAAAATTTTTTCATAGAATAGTTTTTGGTGTACACCAATCATATTTTAACTAATTAAATCTTTTTCTTAGCATGATTTGAATCGTCCTCAGTGAAAATTGGTTCGATATATGTGAACCTTGGACTTTGAACAAGATCAAACTCCCAAAATTTAAAATAGCATGGTACCTTACCTGAGTTAGAATAAACTAAATGGGATGGTTCAGGAATCATGATTAGAATAGAATATGATGAAAATATTGGTTGAGATGCATCTGGAGGTACAAGAGTGGCATGTGAAGTTTTCCCTTGCATCCCTGGATGTTTTGTCCACACTTATGACCCAAATTAAGTAACTGGTAGTTTAATTATATTGAATGTGTAGATTTGAATGGATTTCCTAATGGTGGGGTGTCACTTTCTTACTGGAAAGTTGATGAAGATGGGATCATTTGTGGTTATGGGTATGTGGTTATTCCAAAAATTACATGGGAAGACATAATGCACAAGTTTCATGCATCGATCGTGGATGTAGATCCTATTTTGATAAAAATGTATCAGGTTATTCATAGATAGTATTGGTGGCTGGGGATGATGAAATAGGGTGCAATATTTTTAGCATGATGCCATACCTGTCAGTATGTGAAGGGTGAGCATCATAAACTACATAGTTTTTTGCATCCATATATAATTCTATAATGAAAATGTGACGATGTTATAGTATATTTTTTGTGTGGATATTCCATGGATTTCATGGAAGAATGATATTATTTGGGTAATTATGGATTGGTTAACTAAGGTGGCTCGTTTCTTACTATTAAAGGATACTTCAACTATGGTTACATTGGGTGATTTATTTGATTGAGATATAGTATGGATTCATGGAGTACGATGGATGATTGTTTTATATCTAGATCCATGATTTACCTAACACTTCTTGCTGGGATTACATAGACCACATGGTACACAGTTTTTTTTGAGTGCGACCTTCCACCGAAAGATAGACAAAAGTCAGAGAATACTATTTAAGTACTAGATGAAATGCTAAGGTATTGTGTCCTAGATTTTTTTGGATCATGGGAAAAACATGTAGCAGTGGTGGAGTTTTCCTATAAAAAAAGATCCTAAGAAATAATTAAGATGTAACCGAATGATGAAATTAATGGTAGACAATGTATATAAAAATTGTTTTCGATAAAATCTAGAGAAATTGATTTGTTGGTACTAAGTATCATGAAAGAGATTTCATAATATTTTCTGTTAATTCTAGGAAAAAGTATGGAAACGTCTTAGAGTAGGAACAATTATTACGAGGATCTGTGTATTAGACCTCTTGAGTTTGTGGTGGGTGACGGTGTGTTTCTTCGAGTGTCTCAAAGGTTTAGTCACTAATGAATTCAGAAAAATCATGTTGGAACCTCGATATATGGGGAAATTTTATATTGTAGAGAGTATCAAATGGATGGTTTACTGATTGGCTCTTCCACAATGTAATTGTGGTGTGGATGATGTTTTTAGTGTGTCTGGATGTTTCATGTATCACCCTGACCCATTTCATGTGACTTCTGTTTATTATGTTCAGCAAGATACTAATTCATTCCTTGAGGAGAATTCAATGTGCATTATGAATAGTAGTGATAATGTCTTATTAAGAATGAACATACCCTTGGTTTGAGTTCTATGGTAGCATGGTAATGTTTAGGATGAAATATAGGAGAGGGGGCCAGATATGAGGTCTTATTGGCCCAAAATCATTTCTTCAAATGACCAAGGATTATTTGAAAGAGTATCTCGAGGAAGAGTTGATATATTGTGGGGAATATGTAAAATACTGGACTTCTTAATGGTGTATCCTTATTAAAAACATGGTTTATATATCATCATATTGGATAATGAAATGTTTATCGTTTGTATAAAGGGTTTCATGGGTGATCTAGGGGTTTGGGACATAAAAGAAATAGCAATTTGGTAATCCAGTGTATGCTACATGGTTGGTGTGTAGTTCGAGATAGTCATGTTCCGAAACCGAGCCATCCAGGAGGAGGGGTGAATAGTTATGTAAAACCATTAAATTTCGATATCAAAACCATATGATCCTATAGATAGTAATTCCTCATGGTTAGATCTTAGTTTTCCAAACAATGGTGGATTCCCCAGTAAATCATATGTGTCAACTCCACTTGGACAACGGAAAGAGCCTGATTTTTGCATGGTCTTCAAAATAGTCTACCCCAATATAAATTGTGATTTTGACAAATTTACCTATGATTTTTTAAGTAACTTACTCAATTTTTTTCCCATTCCCCCTTATAATCCTAGTAAGAAACACATGCTCCCAAATTCTCCCAAGGGTGGTTATCCTTTGATTTTAGAATGTTTGGAGTGTCTTTTGTTGTGGATCGAAGCTCTTTGCAAGTCTAACACTCCACATACATCTCATTTATTGAGTTGGGTTTGAATAATTTCTAATCTTCCTTCCATGTCCTAAATTTTTTTTTTAATTGGATCTTTGATTTGGGATTTATACTGCTTTTGAATCTAGATATAAGGCGAAGGTTAAGTTTGTATTAATCAATAGATTTGAGGAATAAGGTATAAAAGTTATATCCTATGATTTTGTTAAATATTTATGCAATAATTTTCATTATATTTATTGCCCCTTGATGTAATTTTTTTGCAATAGTATGTTCTGGTAAAACTGTTGGTTAAATGACGAATTAACCCTCTAATAATCCCTGCGGGATGCATTGATGTTGTTTAGACCAATTTAGGGTAATCTATGGGTGCACCGACATTCTTGAACATAATGAATGGTAGTGTTAAACATGAAATTGACATATATTGAAATAGATTCCATGATAATAGTTTTGACATGTAATTTATAAATTATAAAATGAACCACTATAGGTTGTGTATAGTTATTGGTAATTTCAGAAGGGATCATTTAGAATAATGTGAAAAATTTGGTAAATTTATTATTGTGAATTATTCAAACATCTTATGAAATTAGATAGGAAATTTTTAACTAGATTAAAGAATATGAAATATTTAATGTGTAAATGGATTAATTCATGGGTGGTGATAAATATGTTAAATTTTCTAATGTATAGAAATCGATAAATATGCAATGTATTGAAATTTTTGAATATGTTAAATGGGTTATCATATTGTAATAGTCGAGATGATAAATGGGTTTAGTAATGGAAAGGGAAATTTGTTAAATGGGTTATTCATAGTAAATAGTAAGCATGATAATGGGTAAATTCATATGTTTTATTGATGAGTCAAATTAAAATTGAAACATAAATTTCATGTGTTTTTATTAGGTAAGAATTGTGACATTATATATGTTGTAAAAAAAATAACCATGTTATCATAGCCTGGTTGTTGTGTTGTATTGGGATTGATGTTCAACGACCACATGTTAGGTTTCACAGAGGCTCAAAAACTGACACCATAATGCATGAGTTTGGGAATATGAATAATTAGCTATACCTCTAATAGATATATTTTATAGGTATACCTGGATTGAGGCACTATGGTAGCTAGGATGTAAATAGTTATAAAAGTAGTGTCCCTAGCCTGAATACCCACCTGAATAGTGACATCGAGTCTAGTTCCATTAGAATTTGGCATCCCTACCCATATGCGCAAAGATTCAAAATAGTAGTCAGGGTGTAAAGAACAACATTAAGGATACTACACCCTCACATAAGGATAATATAATGGTCTAAGGGATAATAATATAACAATAAGTGAAACAAAAGTTTAGTAGACTCGAACTAGCAACCCACCAAATGAAAAATCATAGTCAATAATAATAAATATAATAGGAAATTAATAATGAAATATATAGGAATATAAATAAATATATCATCATTCCCAACAGAACACATGCAAAAACTACAAGAAAAAACAAGCAAACATGAATTTCATAACAGGTAATAAATATTAATATAAAAAAGAGGGTCAGAAATGGACAACCAATACAAGTCATAAATTTAAAGAATACTAATATGAAAATGAATCTGAAAAAAGGGAAAATCAAAAATGAAATGAAATTTAGGACATGTGAAACACTTCGTAAAAGAAACTACTATGATATAGCTCCCGAGGATGATTCCTTATCAGAGCGTAAATTTATAAATTCTACATGAATAACGAATGGCCCATGTAGGGTGTGTGGTGAATTTTATTAGGGTACCACCCAATGGTGAGTTCCAATAATATGGTTTTGGATTAATATAATAAATTAAATTAAATATAATTATTCAATAATAAAGAATGTTTCCCTAGTACTCAATATCCACTAGGAAGCTATCACCTGCCTGGGCCAGTGCCAGAATACCATAAGTAAAGAGGGCCCTTTTCACGTGGCCCAAGGCACTGAAAATGTCATATCCTAGGTGAAAACTCAGGTTTCACCTTAATTAGCTATCTCAGTACCTTTTTCCACATGAAAATTCGTGTCTCAATATAGTACCAACTTCTAGAAGGCACACCCCATAAAATAGAAACTGGTCACTCAGACCCCTATCCAAATGCTTTCATCAGCTCATGTCCAGAATACCATAGGCACATCGATATATTTCTCTAAAATAAATCCATCCCCATGGCCTCAACGATAGAGACACTCAGAACACAACAAATTTCCTCACCATTATCTACCAAATGATCTCCAACTTCCACAAGGATTTCAATTACATGAAGTTCCAATCCATTTCTTAAGACACACTATCAGGGGACTCCACTAACATGAGTTCCCAATACCACATCATCAACAAAGTCAACATATGTGAAAACGAATCAATATGGTACTTTGGCCATCACGAGTGACAATAAATAAATAAATAAATTACCTAATCCAGGTCAACTAGAAGATCATTCCAATGTGACCATGTCTACCTAATTTGATGGACTTTCCACCCTAATATCAAGGACAAACCCAACTAAATGTCCTCACTACCTCAATCTGACATCCATGATTCCCAATCCAGTAGACAATACCACTAATGAAATATATATGTTTGGTGCATGCCCACCATGACCTCATAGGTCTCATCACATTCATTTTTCTTATCATAGGAATTTATAAACCACATTAAATAAAATATCAATTGAATAGAGTTAACTTGCACATATCAAATTAACTAGAAAAATTATATCCTACATATATGAATTGGATTACTAAAATTCATATAATATTTCCAAACTAAATGAATAACCAATTTAATGTAATTTAATTTCACAATTCCAATTTAAATAAAAATTTAATTTAGACTAAACACGCACCCCGACAGAACCCCCAAAGTGTTTGATGGAATCAAACCTCAGTTAACACCTATGAAAAAAGATAGAAAATACCTATAGGATCTCTATATGGTCTAAAAAACAACTACATTTAAATCATGAGGGTATCTCTCAATTTACCAAAGATGGGAAAAAATGCATACCATATAAAAATCCATAAGAACACAAATAAAGATGTGATCCACCTACCATAAACTCATTAACATTGGAATGTCAGATATCAATATCTAACTCGATGAATTTCTATTGGGAAAGTATACCTCATGGTATCATTAAATCACTTTTTAGGTGATTGTGGTTGTTGAAAAACTGGGCCTCCATGTTTTGTTTGTTGACAAAGTAGAAGGTGACGTTAAATTTGATGACAAAGGGGGGTTTCATGGTGTATTTTCATGTTCAAGAGCATGTTTTTACAATATATGAATGATAGAAGAACATAGAAAGTAGAATAGATGATCTGGAGGGATAGATACTATGGCGACTGGACCTACACATTGGGAGAATACTTGCACACAAGTGCTCAGGGTGCCCGAAATTCATATAAATAGAGATATGACCCTACTCATTTTGATGGGTATCTCAAGACATAGAGATAATAAGATATCTAGTCATGTAGGTGGTTTGGGACAACAAGTGGTGGTGTCGGCGTGCAAGTATACTTTTATTTAGAAGTTGTACGCCAGTTGATAGTTGTGCATCAATATTGGTTTAGGCATAAAAGGGTGAGATTTTCCCAAGTTATGGGTTTTGTAATGGAGTGTCATGAAAGTGGTTAAGTGACACTTGCAAACCATGCTTGTAAAAGCGTTCCAAGGAAGAGTGAAGCTCTCCAGGCTTGGAGAAGCGCACTGGTCATTCTAGGGCTCATGGAAGTTAGATGATTTCCCAGTAAATCCATTGTAAAGTTTTATCCATGAGTTTATGAAAGTTTTAATTCAACTAAACATTTATATACAGAGGAAGATACATTCATTTGTGATAATGAAGGAGCATTCAAGTCCATAAACTGTGTGTGGATCCATTCAAGAGCAGTGAGCAATGGAAGAGGAACAAGTTGATCCTCTCCACTAGTAGTGATCCAGAGAGATACATATGGAGTGAACCTTTGGAAAATAGTGAGATAACCCATAGCTTTGTAGAGCCAGTGATCATGGGCATAGAAGTGATCTAGACTGAGTATTATAAATTGATAGTGAGCTTTAGTGGGTTTGTACATTGGTACATCATCGTTGTATGCTCCTTGGACGTATCCCATTAAGGGTGAACCATTTAAAAATATATGGGTTTTCCATTCATCTTTCCTACATTGCATCCAAAGAATTATTATCATATAAATAAATAAAGAACAATATAAACATTAACAACATAAGAGAAAAGAATGTACATTTTTAATATATTTATCAAGATCCAGTGGGGTAAGAATAATTTTGAAATATAATATCCATATATTGATTCACCCCCACACTCTAAGGGTATCTAGGCCCCTTTTGGTCCTAACAAGTTTGACATGGATCTAAGTTTCCCTTTTATTCCCTTAAAATAGGGGGAAACGACTCAAACAAACTATGTGCTCTTTGATGTGAAAGGATAATGAAGAATATTCTAGGGTGTGGTTACCCGTACTGATTCTCTCATAATTCCACCAAATAATTGATGAATAGACCAAATATGAGGGAATGGGATAAACAAAGAAGGGAGGATAAAATATATGAGCTCCCCCAATAAATTTTGAGTGACTAATTAGAATTATGGATGAAATGATGGAAATGAAGGGAAATGGAAATAAAATAAAAAATTTATAAAAAACCTGTGATTCTGGCCCCATGATTTACCCACACGGTTTACCAAACCAAATGAAAACTATGTGGTATCAACTGGCCAACATCTCTAAGACCTTTGGATACCCTGCATGGTTTTCCAAATTGTGTTGTATCAGCCTATTAAAAACTATATAGGATATTACATAGCTATTTCCCCCCTGGCACAGTTTTCCCAAACATTGCGACAGTTCAAAATTGAGCCACACAGTTACATGGAAGGGGCCTCATAGTTTTCCCCAAAACGTGTACCCTAACCTACAATTTCAAAATAGGCCTTTTGGCCTCCGACACTGCCAAAACTTCTTCCGAACATATGACACATTAGATGAAGATTTAAAATCATGTAGAAAATATATAAATCTAATAAAACTTGTGGAATTGAGTTATGATCAATGATACTAAAATATGGACCACCACTAATTGAAAAAATCAAATTAGGAGTTGTTTTGGTCCCAATACAAAAAACTCGAGATAATACAATATATCCTCCATAACATGGTTATTCCCTGATCTATCATATAAAACCTAGTCATGGTATTGAACATAAAAGTCATGATACTATCTAACCCATACAACCCCTATCAAAAGGGTTGTGGAAAAAAATTTCAATGTTGGTCCCCATCATAGGAATTGACATACATGGTCTAAAATTACCCAAAAAATAAACGCAACAAAGGACCGTTGATCTATTTCCCAGACCCATGGTCCTACCAGGATGCTTCTTCACTCCATCACCTCACTTGGCGATCATATACCATTCCAGATACTAATTCAAAACCTTAACCACATTGGTTCCCACCTTGAACCCATAGAACTCATGGAAACATCAAGGCCCTACATCTCTAAAGGTGGTCAAATCAATCTTGGTGCCTCACACGTTAGTCATGTATTATACCGTTATGGTTCCAAGATGGATCCCACCTTAGGTAACAAACATCCTTGATACCCTAATGAAAATATACCACAAAACCATCATCCTCGATTCTCATGAGTCCAAGAACCTAAAAATCACACACTCACAATGATCATGCATAACCCATGGTTCCCCTCAACTCATATATAGATTTAAAATGAATATGATATACGGATAAACTACTGACCAAAGACTAGTCAGTCTATATAAAAACCATGAACCTAGTTCACTTACACATACTTTCCTCAATAGGAAATGCCAAAAAATTACCAAGTTAAATTATGTCCATGTTAAAGAGTAACTATGACTGCCTATAGCTCATCAGCCCGCTTTTCCCTTAGAAGCTCCATGGCATGTTCATAGCCAAATTCTAACATACCTAATTCCTGACCTAACTGTGGTGATGCTTCTATCACAAGCCACAAACCCCAGGGATGATTCCCATTGTCTCTTCCACATCCTCTATGTGAAGCTAAACCCAGGATACCATAACCTTGTACCAACCTTGAACTGACCTCATAGTCTTATGTCTTTCTTGGTTCCTGACTTTCAGCTATCTAAGAAGGATTCCTACAAAACCTCTCAAGATTCCCGACACATCCACATGCCCAGAACTCTTTTGGAGGCCACTAATATTGACTCCAGACATGTCAAGGATTCCCACATTGAATGAAAACCAAAGACGATTGAATCAAAGGTTTTCTTCTCAAGTCCTTGGTTTGACCGCCCAATTTGAACTCGTCTCTCCCTCGGTTCTTCCCATCAAAAACATAACCCTTGAAACCAAATGAATCTATCAATCGACCAAGTAAAGAGATTGTCGTGAGAATTCCATCGGCTATGAGCACCTAGTTCGCAACTTATGATAATGATGCATACCTAAATATTTTTACCTACACCCAAATATCGTGTCGTAAACCATCTTCAAAGCGCCTCACCCTTGAGGGGTCATCACGTACCTTGGATGTTGAAAAGTGAGATAAATCTGTGGAAATTTTAGTATAGTCAATGATAGACATGACACCCTATTAGAGGATTAGGAAATATAAATCCTTTTTCTCCCACAACATCTCCAGGAAAATGTACTCGATGAATCTAGCCACAAAATCATTCCAAGACAGTCCATCATGTCCACTAGCCTGAACCAACACAAATCTACCATCCCTTAGTCAGTCCTCTATGAATGATTATCACCAACTTCACCCTCCTCCCTAGAGGATTCTCAAGCTACTATAACATCATCTTTATTCTCTTGATCTTGGTATTATCCACCTAAGGCAGACCCTCACCCTGAAAAATCAACATGTGTTATGACTAAAATTCACTAGTCAAGTACTCCATTGATGAATCTTCTCCTTAGAAACCTATGTTTATGCACAAAAATACATGTACCATGATCAATAGAGGATTATCATCATTCAATTACCCAAAATCTATCATGTATGGTAGTTTTCCCACCTACACCGAAAACTATGCTGGAACCTATGACTCATGCCCTTTCATACCCTTAGGGGTATGAACCTGCTCCTGCTCTAGCAGCACCCTATCCTCACACACCTAACACTCCATATGAGATGTCACAATGGAAACTCATTGAATACCATAAAATGGTCATACACACCATACCACGAATATATATCGGTAGATTGTGAATGCAATAAAAAGGCAGTGTCGAATCATACCCCTTACTCTCCCCTACCGAAACCATTCCCCTGGGAATCTAGACCCCATGAAAACCTTACCATCCCTCATTAGATTCACGAATCAATATAATTCTATGGCCTCACCCATATTGACCACTATCATTACCTCAATCAAATGATGGAGTCTCCCAATACTAGTTATCATAATCACGTCAACCATAGTACCTTCAATCTCTTATAAGTGTGAAACCCATTTCACCAATAACATTCAATTTCACTCTTAGATATATAAGTCATTGAATATGAAATTAAGTCATGTAATTTCACATTTCATATACCCAAATCATTTCACATTTATCCAGTCCTTTTATATTTGTCACATGGTTTTAAGTCTTTACCATATATATGGGCATTTATAAATTTTAAATACCCTAAAATGTGCCTATAAAAACCCTAACAAGAAAGAAATTATACATTTCCTGACCAAAACATGGTATATCTCATCTATGACCATAAAATTCTAACATCCCAAGACTCATATCATAACCAATAACATCACATTACAAGAGATACATTGAAGAGGATACCATATAAACTATAACTGAGAACAAAGATCAACATTCCCCCATAAGGTTACTCAATCCTTCCATCATACATAGGTTTGGAACCACAGAAGAATGAATTTAAAATCCATTTCAAGAAAAAACATAATCTCCACTCTTCCATGACTCAAATAGAAAATAACCATAAAAAGTAAAGAAAGTCGCAATCTTATTAGAAACCAGAAAAAGTTTCCTCTAAATCCTAGTAAAGTACTGTTCAGATACCACTTGTAGAATCCCTATCCTAAATAACCTCCCAACAATGCTATCAGGCTGGGTTCCATTGGCCTTCGTCATGAATCCATACATAGAAAAGGATGATTACCAGAATCAATGGTGTAAATTACATCATTGGGGAGACTATAACATTTAGAAAAGATAATATATGGGTTGAAGTGATAATAATATAACATGAAGAATAAAAAAGACTCTGTAGAATGGAACTAGTAACCTGATAATCAAACAATCACAATTAATAATATGAAATATCAAATAAAATAAAAAAATGTTTCCGAAGATAAATAAATAGATCCACATTCCCAACACTCCACTTATAGCCAGTGCGTGAACAAATAAGTAGACATGCATTTCATAATAGGCCATACATTTCGATCTATAAAACTGGGTCACTAGTGGCCAACATATACATGTCATAAATATATATAATATTAATATAGAAAAGAAACTATACAGAATAGAAACTCCAACTAACAATGAACTCAAGTTCCTGTTCCAAACTCCTTACAAGCAGATTCTAATATATATCTCCCAAGGATGATCCTTTTCATGAACATACATTCATAAAGTCTACACATTTCTTGAATGGCATGTGTAGTGTGTGAGATGAATCTTAGTAGGGTAATACCAAATTGTATTTTCCAAGAATATGTTTTGAAGAAGGTGTCACATAAGAAAAGTATGTACTACAATGTATTAATAAACAAGGTTTCCCTAGTGCTCAATAGCCACCAAGAAGCCATCACCTACCTCATTCAGTTCCAAAATACCATATGTATCGAGGGTCCATGGCCTATGTCCCAAATAACCACTTATTTGAAATCCTAGGGGATCCCTTAGGTTCCACTCAATCATTTAATTGATAACATTTTCCCTCCAGACACATCATGTCTCAATATAGCACCGACCACATGAAGGAACACCTCGAAAATAGTAACGGATTCATCTGATCCCTAACCAAAGGCTCTCATTGGCTCCAAGCCAATAAAATAGGGGAAGAATGATATCTATTCTCAAAATAAATCCAAGAACATGGCCTATATCATGAATAGACTCATCCCCCAATCGATATCCTCAGCACTATCAACTGAAGGATTGTCATCGTCTATGTAACTTTCAATGGAATGAACCCATAAATCATTTCCTAATCTGCACTACCGCGGTCCTTTTCCCACAAACGTGGTCCAAAAAACCTCATCAATGGATTCAGCCAACTCACAAGTGACTCAATTATTCTATTAGTCCATCACAAGTGAGAAAATCACCAAATAAATATTTGATGCCACTTTAACAAAAACCCCATGCCCCATTGACTATGTCGCTCAAATCTGATGGCCTTTCCACCCCATATCTCATGAAATTCCCAACCTGATGACCATTCCACCTCAAAATAGAATCCATGACGTCAAATCATATGATCAATACCAATCAAGAAATATATATGTTTGGTTCAATCCCATCACAACCCATTGGGTCTCATCTCAAGTAATTTTCATAACACAATCAGTTATGAACAGATTTAAATAAGAAATAAATTTAGTATAGTTCGATTTCACATTAAAAATTATGTAGAAAACTCGTAACCCACCTATATTAAATGGAAAACTAAAATTCATATAAAAAATACAATCTAAATTAACCATGAATTATACGTAATTGAATTTCTCAAATCCATGTTAAACAAAAAATTATATTTTTCCCAAAAACGCACCATGTCATTACCCTTAATGTGGTTAAGAACCTCAAACCCAACATCGAACCTATGAAAAATGCAAGGGTATTCCTAGAGGATCCCCATATGGTCTAACAATCAATTTTATATGAAATTTGGGGTGTCTTTGAATTTTCAAATTAAGCGGTAAAAGTCACACAACCCAAATTTCAGAACAAGAAGTCATGATATGCATCACCTACCACAGACTCATATACGTATGCTTGTTTGATCTCAAGCTCTAAATCAAAGAGGGTTGACATAGATTTTTTTGTTTATCTAATTCCCTAAAAATGGGGGAAAATGGATCAAATGTATCATTCACTATGCGAGGTAAAAACAAATTGAACAGGAGGATAAGGTGATGTTAGCCTTACTGAAGCACATACAACGCCGCCAACAGTTTGAAGAATGGTCCAAAGGAGAAGGAGTTGGATCAAATTAGTAGGGATGAGAAAATAGTACATCCCTCCCCCTATTGCACAAGCGACCAATGTGAAATAAGGGAGAATAAAAGATATTAAAAAAAATAACATATACTAAAAACATAAAAACACAATGTGTAGGTGGTGTGGTTTACCCACATGGTTTATCAAACCGTGCGGTTTCCACTTCCCAATATCTCAAAGTCGTATGGCTACCCTTCACAATTTTCCAAACTCTACACAAACCATACACTATCACAAATAAAAAAACTATAGATAATATCACATGATAGTGAGCTCCCCTCACACAGTTTTCTCAAACCATGAGGCAGTTCAATACAATATGAAAGATAAACTGATAGGGGCCGCATAATTTACTCTAAACTACACACTGTAACCTGCAAGTTCAAAACAAGACATTCAGCCTCTGATACACTTAAGTCTTCTACTTAAAACAGAATTATTTTTCTAAATAATGAATCTCATGTATGAAAATGATATTCAAATAATATAATTCTCATAATTTATTTCTGATCAATAATATAGAGAATAAAACCCCACTAAATGAGAATTAGAATCACGAGTGGTTATCAACATGATTCAATAACCCTGGGCATTCCAAATAAATGTTTATCCCTATATAGTGATAGAACATTACTACACCCATATGATTAGAATTGTATTGTCTTATACTATTGTGTTAATTATGTAAATTAATAACCCATGGGGTTTGAAAGGGAATTAAATTAAGTGATGATTATTGGATAAATGATGAAAAAGGAACTAATGATGTAAATGGGAAAAGTTATCATTATCATCTAGTGGAACCCATGTTGTCTCACATACACTGTTGTTTATTTAGTTTTTTATGTATTGTAGTTTTAGACTGGATGGTATTCAGTCACCATTGTTAGTGTACTTCTGATTTTTACTCACACACTACTCGGGCCACAGTTTGGCGCTCGAGTAGATTTCATGGATGCGAGTTCGGACAAGAGAAAAGGGCATATGATAAGAATATGAGGTGGGCTTTGTGTGTGTATGCATGAGGATCAAAACATGGAGTTAGGAACCATTTTTTATATTCATATTTTGGTATTTATTTTGGAATTTTCATTACTTTTGGCGTCATTATCCTGACATGACATATTAATTATTTGTTTTTGGGTTGTACCATGTTTGTAATCTAGTTAGAAATGAAATTTATGGTTTTGGATAATTATTTTACATTATATAAAATGTTATCTTCTATGGATTACACCAATAAATATTTTTTAGTCTCCCTATGTGACATATCCGACCCCCACTGCTAGTCTGTAACATCTGGCATATGGGGAGGCGCACTTGATGTCATTTGGTGACCCCCATTGGAGAATTGATTTAGTGGATTCTGATTTGAGGGTGTTACATTTGTGATTATAATTTATTAATGTGGAAACAATATTTGGCAAGAGAAATATTTATAATATATAAGGAGGCCAAATAGTTTTTACCAAAATTATTTGTAAATATAATTAAAATTATTCACATCGATTAAGGTAAAACAAGAGTACATAGTAGATAAACATAAAACTAAAGGTCTAAAAATGGTCCAACACATGGAAAACACATTTTATGACCATATTCCATCGATTTAAACCTTTTATAAAATTGTTTTCATTATTATAGAATCCTTATGGAATGAATACCTATAAATAATTATTAGATTTATATATTTAAAATAATTCTACTCCTCCCTACAATATAAAGAAACTCACTGTCCTCACATATTGACACCTATAGTGATATTTTTATTAGAATAATACAATAAAAATACCCTGTAAAATTCCCTCCATTCATCTTTGAGGCTTCAAATTGGGAATAAATCGTTCAATGGAATCCCTTGGGTGAAGACTAAAAGGAGTTTCCCAATGGAGTGGTAACGTCCTTCAACAAATTTTTTTCTTGTTTTCCACCCCTTCAAACCTTCTTATTTAATGATTACATAATAAATTAATTATAATAGATATACTCAGATGTTTTTATATCAAGGTAATGACCTAAATTTTCACACATATCTGTCAAATAGGATATTTAATCACCATTTGTGGGTATGAAAGAGTACTGCCTATCACAACTGTATTGTTTGTTCTTCCCTTATCGCCTTTCAAGGCTTGTAATAATGATTGAAATACAATTTTTATATGATATATATGACATTTATTATAATATTATACTTATGTAAATATCGTATAACTCATACATTCATGATATCATGTTTTTGGGAATACGATAACATCATTTGTGGACATGTGGAATACCACCACCTCAAAGTGATTTTATTTGTTCATTATTTACAAGGAATGTATTAAGGATTAGTTTTTAAACAAATATTTGATAGGTATGACATATGAATTATAATGGAATGAATATATATATATAAATATATATCAGTGTGATTATTTTTCATTTCATTTTCTTATTTCTTTCAATACAATATGAAAAATGTAAATGTGGTTCATGCATATGTACGCATTACTATCTCCATGAATGGTGTATTTAATTTCATATTATAATATTTTATAGAGTATTTTATATAAATATATATATTAAATAAAAATTATATTTATATTATGTTTATAATTCATGGGATGATTAAAACATGTCACAATTAAGAGGGTGAAAATATGAAAATCAAAACGCATGTGAAAAACCAAGTGGTTATTACTTGAAACAATACATTATCATGGAATTGTTAATAAAAAGGTGATAAATGGTCATAAAAATTCACTTATGGTATGATATAATTGAATATTATTCTTTAATATTTGTATAATTGAAATTTTTTATTATAAGGGATGATTGAACATGTACAATTAGAGTCGAGACACATGGTAAACAGATTTCTAGTCTCACTTTTATTTCAGCGAGACTTACGCTTTATTCACCACTAGTTTCTTTTGTTTGTTTTATATAATAACCATGAATGTATTATATGATTATTATAATTAAAAATATTTTTATTTACAGAAAAGTTTTATGATATCTATTTCACGGGGTTTTATGATTTAAAATATATCAATGTTTTTAGGAAAATTGTCTAAATTTCATTCTTTGAGACACTTGTTTTGTTATGGACATATATTATTTGAAGGGTTATATAAACTATCCTTTGAAAATTTATATAATGAATATAAATATTTTAATTATATTTTAATATTAATTTAATTTAATTATTTTGTGGGGAATTTGATTCAAAGTTACCAAAGTAGTAAGAATATATTGCTACAAACTAAACTTTTATCAGGATTTTTTATGATTATGCTATTATTGATAAACTATTATGATACATATATTTATAATAATCAATAATTTTTTTATCCACAAGTAATTAATGATATATTAATGTATTAGTACCTTTTTCCACACTTTTTTACTTAGGATAATAATGAAAATGATTTTAAAAAAATCTGACTTCATTTCTCCCAATGTTAAAAAATATGACTTCTTCCAAAAAAAAATTTTCTAAATTTTTTTAAATAATGTTTTTAAAATGATGTTTTAGGATTATTTAAAAAATAATAATTTATATGTTTATGTATATTCCGGAATTTAATTTCTTATTCATACGTTATTGTTCATTGGTTTATCCTATTGATTCCATTATTATTCATGTGTTTTGAAATGCTAGTATTAATTCCAAAAATATTTTTATAATATTTGATATGTATTATATGATATTATATTGTCATGATTATGTTCAAATACACTAATGCTTATGATTATTCTTAGATATATCTATTATTACCATTAGTGATAATCTGAGCTCACTATTTCTTATGTTTCCTTTCCCTAGGTTATTATGATATATATTATATATGATGTGTCTAAGAAGGGTTCTATTCATAGAGAAACTGGTGGGGTATTTTGAAGCTCACATATATACCAGTGTATATGTTTCCATGTTTCCAAAGGAACTATAACAACATGTTCTTTGGGTGTCACTTTTGGTAATTTATTAAGTATTATGAAAAAATAATTTAATGTCTATGTCTGAGATGTGAGGATCACTATAATATTTTAATATCAGTTCCATAGAAAATGATTTTAATAATGCTATATATTTTTAAAAGTGTTTAAAATAATTTTTAAAGAATTATTTATATTTATTGAAGATTATTATCATAGAAATATGGTTTTAAAATTTTTTAGGTTTTAAAAATATTTTTCCAAATAGAAAGGATATTTTCCCCATGAAATGTTTTAAATTAATTTTTAGGGCTACGCCCACCGTTTTCAATGTGGTTTTCTAAGAAAATTATTTGGAGAATATTTTATTTCTTAAAAAAATGAATTTTAAATAATGGTTATTTTCCATAATAAATTACTTAAGAAATATTATAAATTAATTATCTATATAAGATGAAATTCCCTAATATAGTTTATATTTTGTTGGGGATATGATCTGTGGACACCATTATTATTATTTCATTGAATGGTTTTTATTTAAGAGTATTAGTTTTTTATGAAGCTTTTTTATCATCCAAAATATATACCATGATGAAACACATATAAAAACCACTTATATTCATGAATTATTCTAATATAAAATGATTATTATACATATCTCATTCCCAAAAATTATGATATGATAAAATGTTTGTGATACCCATTTCATTTCATTGGTTATGATATGTTGAATTTTTATTGTCTTTTGGAACACATATGTATGATTTCATTATGTGATGAGTGGGAACTATATATACCTACAATGTATTAAGTAAAGATTTATATATCTCTAGAAATTGGAATTACTATAAAAGATGTGAACTCGGTTCATTAATACATGGATGGAATGGGAAGTAAACCTGATTCAGTAATATAAGGAAACCAATGTGGATGGTGGTTTGTCCCACCTAGGTGGTTTATCGACATATACATAAACCAAATTAAATGTTCTCAATGGTATGTTTGTTCCTAATTTCATCTTCCCAATGTTATGAATGAACATTGTTTTATGAAAATTATTTTAATAGTGGTATTTATTTTATGACTTTTACTTAATATGAGAAAGGGTTTCTTTTTATACATGTTCATAATGTTATGATTTAATTTGTATGCCAAAAAATTCCATCTCTTATGAAAGTGTTGTGCTCTCAGGTCTCATGTTCATTGATTCCATTATGAATCATTTATTATGAACTATGACTATTTATTCCATGAAAAATGGTTATGGTCATTGATATGAAGGGTATGGATTTCAAATGGTATTTTCATGTTCACATACCATTATGTTAATGTTATTATTAACTATATCCTTTATTTACCCTTACTGAGCGACTAAGGTCACAATTTTCTATGATTTATTTCCCATGGTTTTGAAGAATGGTTTTAATAAGTTTTAGTAAAGGGAAATATCTTTATGGGAGAAGTTGGATACCATTTACAATGTTAGATGATATTGTGTTCCATGTTTCCAATGAAACTGCACTATTAAATTTCTCAGGAATTTAAATTTTTAATATAAGGAACATTAATAAGAAATGATTTATTTTCCATGTATATTTTCTTGGTTTACTAAATATTTATATTTAATTAAATAAAATATGAATTGGTTGGTATTTATTTCTCTCGTTTCATATTAAAAACATTTGAGGTTCGGTTAATTTATAATTAAAAAGGGATAGTTAAAAGGCATATCTCAAATGATAAATGGGAATGGATATTTTTTATTAATACAGTACATGTGTGATGGAATGACTAAGTACATGGCCCTTTTTATATTATATTTATAAATTACTCAATGATATATGTACCATGGGAGATACTTGAGTTAATTTTTACATATTTTGTTAAAAAAGGTCATTGTTTACATAAATTATCTACACCTTATGCGATACATGGTTTCCATTTCATTGAAACCCATTTTAAGGCTTATTGGATTTTTGAGATTACATGTAACCTGAGCGATACTCATTTTGAATACTCCTAATTCCTTGTACGGGCACTGAGGTAACATTCAATTTACTCTACATTGAGTGATACTTGGGTTCCCTGTCACAAAATTTTGTGGATGTACACATTAGCTAGAGGACATTCTATACACTCTAAGAGGTTCATGGGTTTCCATCTTATGAAATTATCTTGATGGGATCACTGTATAGTTGGGATATCATAGAAAGTACTTTGGTTTCCCCATTAAGGTACACAAATTCTAGGATTATTAAATAAATATAATCACCGAAATCATTAGTAGATAATTTGGTACTTCATTACAAGTCACCTTAGATGTGCTCATAGGATGAACAATTTATACTATGCATGAATATCATTTGTAATGACTAGTGGTACCTCCTTTTGGTTATTATTTTATTTGGACACATTGGCTATGTTCCACGACTCCGAACTAAAATAATGGTCTTGTGTTCTGATATATGTGAGTACCTGGAATTTCGTAATTGTTTTTATAGACTTTTATATATGAATGCATGGTCTTATATCCGTGATTCCTAGGACTACTTTATTACCATCAAACACTACTAGAAAAATATTCTACATCAATGGACCTAGAGACACTATTTTAAAATAGGATCTATAGGTGGATACGACCACAGTCTTAAACCTGTGGCTATTGGTAGTTTTTGCATATAAACACGGTTTTTCAAACTGTGGGTATATCCCACACCTATAGCCATAGTTATGTGTCATATAGCCATGGTTTTGAAAACCATGGCTATAGGCATCCCACCCTTACATGGGATAAAATATTTCCTGCCAAAAAAAGGATGGAAGAACTATATCCATGGTTTTTAGGATATTTCCATATTTTTAAATAATATATATTACATATTATATATATAAACATGTTCTTTTATGGTGTAGTGGTTAGGGTTCTAAAATGAGAAGGGAAGGTTCTAGGATAAATTAAAGCTAGTCAAACATTATTTTTAAGCTATTTCCATGATTTTCTATGGCTATGTCCATGGTTAAAACTGTGGAAATATGTTGACTATTGTCACGGTTAGAACCATGGACATATGTCAATTTCCTTGGTTGGAAATGGAGACACTTATTGCCATGGTTTAAAAAGTGGCCCTAGGTCAGACCGTACTTCGTTGGTGATGGAACCCAAGGATGGGAAAAACATTGGCCATAGCCTACGACCACGGTTTTGGGCCCTAATTCCATGGTTTTGAACTGTGGAAATATCACATTTTTCTAGTTGTGAAATGATTTATTTTGCATGGATTCATGAGTTATAACTCTTATCTTAACTATTACTAAGTTCTTACTTCTTATATATTTGTTACTATAGGTATGTAAATTATATAAACATTCATATACATATATTGATATATTTATAGCTCTCTAAAAACTAAATTCTTCTCAGAGTTATCCTGACCTATTATTGAATATGTATTTTCATCCTAGTGTCTCTTAGGAAACTCATAAAACATGTTACTTTTATTTAATTACTTGTTTTCATTTCATACATTTACACTACTATATTTTATATTCATAGATTAGATTATTCATTGAACACCATTGGTGGTGGTCTGCTATGTATATTTGATACCATGTTTAGACTGGAATTACACTACTGGAGTTACATATATTTGTGACAGGATCCCGTCACAAATAGGCTTTAGAGACGGGGCCCGTCAGAAATAGCCCATTGTGGAAAACATCGTCACAAACAGTATTTTTTGCGATAGGACCGTTGCGAAAAATAGTATTTGTGATGGGAAAATTCCCCTTCCCTTATAAGCCTCTGATTATATAAATTATATATAAATAAACCTTTCACGATGGGCTCATTGCAAATAAGCATCCAATTATATACATTATATATATATAAACCTTTTGCGACGGGCCCATCACAAATACTATTAATAAAAATTTATATTTAAATTAATTGTGATAGGAGCCCATTGCAAAAGGTCTCGTCGCAAATACTAAACATAATAAAAAAATATTTAATAAAATTATGATTAATGAACAAATTATATTAATATTATTAAAATAATAAAAAAATAAAAATTATTATTAGTAGTAAAATTAAAAAACATTAAAAAATATGATACAAAAAAATATATTTAATAAAATTATGATTAATAAAAAGAAAATATTAATTTTATTAAAATAAAAAAAATTATTACAATTCTCAATATTTTCAAAAAATATATAAAAAATTCATAAAATGTTATTATTATTAGTAAAATAAACAATTATTAAAAACAGAAAAAATTAAATTATGCAATATTTTCCCCAATATAAAACATCTAAAATGTAAATACTTAACATTACAATAAATCATCAATTCAAAAAAAAATTAAAATAAAAAAATCATTGCGGTCATCTTCTAGATGAGGTAGAGTGTTTTAGGACATGGTGTAGGAAAATCCATCCCTAAACTACGAGTCAAACAGTGCATGTAATCCATCTTCTCGGGATGCTGCTGCTGCTGCTACTATTTCCTTCGACGCATCTCCTCCTTCTACTACTGCTACTGCTGCTAATGCATCTCTTCATGCTGCTTCTGAAAACTCTCTATAAGCTCAGACTATGTTCACAGTTGCTCCTGATACTGTGAGGAAGAAGATGATGCCTCTCCACGAGCTCCTCTCGAGATGGATGCTGACATCGCAATGGTACCATAATAAGTACCAGGAGTCACATGAGAGCCGATACCAACTACCTGACACTTATCAAAGCCATACTGAGTCGCCTGCATCCATGCCGCCTCATATAAATGGTGGGCATTGGTCTACTCAGTTGTCTCGTCCTGACTCTCAGCCTGTGTCTGAGAGGTCACAGCCTCATATGACTCCTTTAATTACAATTTAATTTAATATGATGAAAATATTATATGCAGTTAATTATCAAACAAAAAAAATAATATTAACCACAATTTGATGCTAGCAATCACCTTTAATCTCTCTAGTGGCTGGATCACTGTACATTTTCCGATAAACATCGAACTCCAAAATATTGATATGATCGACTGCCAATAGAAATATAAAATAAAATTGTTATATTTAAAGTCATATAAAATATTCTTAAAAATATACATACCAGATGCTCTCTATCCGTACTGACTACCAGCTCGATGTGTCACCTCTTGTCTCCCCCCAGTTTTTTCATCCCACTAAAGATCTTTTCTGAAATCCACCACAAAACCAGTGTATACATAATCCATCGCAAACGTGAGATGAAATGTACTATTGTTGGTGGGATCTACACAAATGCAAATATGGGGAAGCTCTAATCGTGCATTTACAATATATTTGGTTATACCTTGTGTATCCAAAACTGTATGAAATAAATTATCAAATTTTTTTTTACAATATACATGACAGCCAACATGTAGTGGACCAGCAAATCAGACCAATATGTATGATCCCAAAAATGCTTTGTTTTTTCCAATTGTGTTCTTTTCCAATGCCATGAATTTTTTGTTGGTTTACCATTGGCCCAAATGTGATGGGAATTAATGAAAATACAACTGATTTTATCTCTGTACCTGAGATTATTTTTGGAGGTTCATCCCTTCCAATTGTACCTTTTCTAAAATGAGATTTGTTCCTCCAAAAATGATTATCAATTGGAAGAAATCTTTGGTGATAGTAAAAATAGCAAGGATTGTTTTCTATTGATGAGCATAATGGACTTGTTGTCTTTCATACAGTAAGGACATCATTTCGGACCATGTGTACATCATCTAGATAGCATGCCATATTCCAGAAAGTCACTAATATTCCACATCAACGAAACTTCTAATATGATATTTTGATTCACAACAACATCATAGGTACTAACACAATCATTCCATAATGCATTTAACTCATCAATCAATGGTTTTAAATAAACATCAATATTATTTTTTGGATGACCTAGGATTAATAAGGTCTAAATGTTATAGGGATCCTTCTTAAACATCTATAGAGGTAAATTGTATGGAGTTATAAAGATATTCCAACATGAATACTGACTACCATAAGAACCAAATGGACAAAAAACCATCAATAGAAAGACCCAATCACACGTTTTAGGCTTCTAAAGAAAAATACAGATGCAGATAGTCAAAATGATTGCTTGAATCACCATCAGATGAATGATTCAAACTTTTATCAGTTGAAATATTGGTTTTGTTCCTTAAAATCATTGACGCTGTGTTCTGAGACAAAAATAAACACTACCACCTAGGTGTAAGGGGGAAATATCTCAACTATTTTACTATAATTGATCCAGACCACCCTGGTTGAGCTTCTATATACCTCAATTTTCTACATTTGGGATAACTATCCAATAAATCATTTTCACCATAATACAAGATGCAATAATTTGTACATGCATGAATCTTTTGATAACTAAGGCCCAGATTTTGAACCAGCCTCTAACATTCATAGTAATTTTCAGGAAACACATTTCCTTCAGGTAATAGTGTTTTAACCAAAGAAAATATCTGATAAAAATAGTTGTTTGACATTTCATAATGGCATTTAATATCCATAAATATTGCAATTACTTATAATTTTATTATCTTTCAACCAGGATATAATGAATCCTCAGTATACCTCAACGACTCATCAAATTCATATGGTGCCAACTCAGGGGTTAAATCAATATCATCTTGAGTTTCAGTTTGTTGAACTGATGGACCTACAACATCATGTACTAATTTTTGAAACCATGATGGATCCAGAATCAAGTTATTAGTTTCTTCTCTAGAACTGTATTCACTGTGTTAATTATAAGAAACATAATCTTGTTGAAAACCAAACCGCAAGAGATATCCCCCAACCTTGTCAAATGTGTCAAACGTTCTCAGAGCACATTTTTTATAAAGGAAATTTATTGTGCCTTCCGAAATATATTCTTTATTTGATGATGCAAATGAGAAGAAATATTCAACACCCTCAATATATACAAGATTTAAACCTTAACCATTTGGATTTCTACGCTGATTTATCCAAGAAAGATCATTTAACAATGATTATTGTCGACGTCTTTATTCCATATTTTTGTACAAATAAAAATTCATTACTATATTGATTAATTTGAAATTATAAAAATATTATCTGAAAAAATATAAATAATTACAACTACTTATTAATAATTACCATTTTTTACGGGCGACACAATTTCTAGTGGATTGACGACTACTCTTTTGTCTGGTGGCTCATTTACTTGAATGTTTCTCACACAGAAATCATAATGAGGAATCTGCTTGAAGGTACGAATATTCATTCTTGTATGCACGAGAATGAATATGTGTACCACTGAGCATATTTTTCATTGTGATTTCTGTGTGATAAACATTCAAGTAAATGAGCCTACGGAGAAGAGACCCTCTTTTCATCGATGAATCATCTTCTTACAACTATCACCACCTGAACACATTATAAAAAATGTGGTCTTACAAGTGAATATTCAAACTTGTGGATACCATACTAGAAATTTATATATAGAAGCATACTTTTTATAATGTTTTGAGTCGGTGAAAGTTGAGAGAAGAAGAGTCATCGAGAAAAGGAGTTCCATCAATCCACAAAAAATTGTGCCAAGTTATTAGAAGTTATTAAAATTTATAACAATTTATTATAATTTATTTTCTTCCTAATTATCCCCAATTGTTCCTAATTGTTCCGAATTCTTTTTAATTATTCCAAATTTTTTATAATTGTTGCTAATTTTTTCTAATTCTTGATATTTATTCATATTTATTGATATTTATTTCTATTTATTTCTAACTATTCTTAATCATTCGTATTTACTCATATTTCATCCTATTTATTTCTATTTATTCCCATTTATTGTTATTTATTCCTATTTATTCCAAATTATTGCTAATTATTGCTAATTATTATTAATTATTCTTATTTATTCCTAATTATTCTTATTTATTCCTAATTATTACTAATTATTCCTAATAATTCCTAATTATACTAATTATTCCTAATTATTCATAATTATTCCGAATAATTCACAATAATTCCTAACTATTCCTAATTATTCCTAATTATTCTTTATTTTTCTTAATTATTCCCAATTATTTCTAATTATTCTTATTTATTTCTATTTTTTCCTATTTTTTCCTAATTTTTTTTATTTATTACTAATTATTTCTATTTACTACTAATTATTTCTATTTATTACTAATCATCTTTATTTATTACTACTTATTCCTATTTATTACTAATTATTCATATTTATTTTTATTTAATCTTATTTATTACTATTTAATCATATTTTATAATAATTAAAATTATTTATTACTATTTATTACTATTTGTTATTAATTATTACTATTTATTACAAATTATTAATAATTATTAATAATTATTATTATTATTTATAATTATTACCAATTATTACTAATTATTACTTATTATTTCTAATTATTACTAATTATTACTATTTGTTACTATTTATTAATATTTATTACTTTTTATTACTATTTAATACTATTTATTACAATTTATGACTATTTATTTCTATTTATTCTTATGTGTTGCTATTTGTTGCTATTTGTTGCTATTTGTTGCTAATTGTTGCTAATTGTTTCTAATTATTGCTAATTGTTGCTAATTGTTGTTAATTGTTTCTAATTGTTGCTAATTGTTTCCAATTCTTACTAATTATTGCTAATTATCAGTAATAGTTGCTAATTATTGCTAGTTCTTGCTAATTATTCTTAATTATTCCTAATTATTCCTAATTAATCCTTATTAATCCTAATTATCCCTAATTATTCCTATTTATTCTTAATTATTTTCAATTATTCCTAATTATCCATAATTATTCCTAATTATTCTTAATTATTCATAACTATTCTTAATTATTCTTAATTATTCCTATTTATTCCCATTTATTCTTATTTGTTCGTATTTATTCTTATTTATTCCTATTTAATCCCAATAATTCATAATTATTGCTAATTATTTCTAATTATTTCTAATTATTACTAATTATTACTAATTATTACTAATTATTCCTAATTATTACTAATTACAACTAATTATTTCTATTTATTCATATTTATTCCTATTTATTCTTATTTATTCCTATTTATTTTAATTTATTACTATTTCTTCCTATTTATTACTATTTATTCCTATTTATTACTATTTATTACTATTTATTACTATTTATTACTAATTATTGCTAATTATTACTATTTATTACTATTTATTTGTATTTATTCGTATGTATTCATATTTATTCCTATTTATTACTATTTATTACTATTTATTACTACTTATTACTATTTATAACTATTTAATCTTATTTATTCCTTTTTATTCCTATTTATTCCTTTTTATTCCTATTTATTCCTATTTATTCCTATTTATTAATATTTATTCCTATTCATTATTATTTTTTACAATGTATTACTATTTATTACTATGTATTAATAATTATTACTAATTATTAGTAATTACCACTAATTGTTACTAATTATGACTATTTATTACTATTTATTACTATTTATTACTATTTGTTACTATTTAATTCATGTTATTAATATTTATTACTAATTATTACTAATTATTACTATTTATTACTATTTATAACTAATTATTGATAAATATTAATAATTATTACTATTTATTACTAATTATTACTATTTATTAATATTTATTACTAATTATTCGTATTTAGTACTAATTATTACTACTTATTTCGATTTATTACTATTTATTACTAATTGTAACTAATTATTACTAAATCTTCTTATTTATCACTAATTGTTCCTATTTATTACTATTTATTCATATTTATTCTCATTTATTCCTATTTATTCTTATTTATTCCTATTTTATCTTATTTATTCATATTTATTCCTATTTATTCCTATTTATTCGTATTTATTCTTATTTATTCCTAATTATCACTAATTATTGCTATTTATTGCTATTTATTGGTCTTTATTACTAATTATTACTAATTATTACTAATTATTACTCTTTATTACTATATATATCTATATATTACTATATATTACTATTTAATACTAATTATTCATATTTATTAGTAATTATTCCTATTTAATACCAATTATTCCTATTTATTATTAATTATTCATATTTATTACCAATAATTTCTATTTATTACTTATTATTCTTATTTATTACAAATTATTTCTATTTATTACAAATTATACATATTTATTAGTAATTAATCTCTTTATTACCAATTATTCATATTTATTAGTAATCATTCCTATTTATTTCTAATTACCCGTAATTATTACTAATTAAACATAACTATTATTAATTAGTGTTAATTGATATTAACAACTATAATTTACAACAAGTAATTTCTAATTACTAATTACAAGTAATTATTTATTGATAATACAAATTTTCTTTAAAAAAATTAGTTATTACTAATTATTAATTATTAATTATTATTGAGAAATAATATAAATACATTTAGTTTATTTTTACAAGTAAATAAAGATAACAAAACAATTTAAATCTAATTTAATTATAACTAATCAACAATAATTAAAATTATCATAAAAATGAAATAAATATTAAATAAAATAAAATATAAATACCTATATACTTGATCTCCTACTGATGTAAGCGACTTCAGAACTTCCCTATAAAAAAACTAACTTGAAGAAATCTTCACTCTAAAAATAGAGTTAAAGAGAGAGGGGAAGTGAGAAATGAGAGGAAGAGAAAGAAAAATGGAGGGGGTATATATAGGTTAGATTAGTTGTGACAGAACTAGTTGTGACAAGATTACCGTCGCAAAAGGTACAATTTTCTATGGGGCCCATCACAAATTCATTTGCCCGCATTAATTGTTGTCAGTGGATAAAAGGGTGTTTGCGAGGGCCCCGACGCAAAAAGTGACATGTCGACACACCTTTTCGACGGGACAACATCCCTTCGCAAAAAATCCATTTATCGCCACTGGTATTTTTGATGCGACTCGTGGAAAATACCCTCAGACCGACACAACATTGGCGTCAGGGGCATCCCCTCGTCGCAATGAACCTTCCCATGCATTGGCGCTCATCCCGCGCCAAACTGCGCATTACCTTTTGCGACGGGTACACAAACCCCATCGCAAACGACTTGTTATTTGTGACGGGACGAACCCCCCATCCTAAATAACCTCTAGGATGAACTATTTGTGATGAGATTAATTCCTGTCGCAAAAAGCCAATTCCGAAAGCCAGTTTTTTCCGTAGTGTTATACTAGGAATCTCAAACCTACCTCATGTCTTCAGTTCTATGTTTATGGATTATTTTTCTTCTATTCAACTGTATGCGGGATATCAAGAGAATATGATCATCTTAAAGCTCATGATTCTCATTGAGTTATCCCTTAGGACTTTTTGTTCATTTTCATTATCCATGTTTTTTATGATACAACTTGTTTTATTTTTACTATTTTATATTAAGTAGCCTCATGTGGACATGCATATTTAGTTTCATATCTAGATTTAGATATTCTCTATTTTAATTATTTTAGTATCATCTTCATGTCGGTTATTTATCTTCTTCTTCTCATACCTTACCTTTATTATATTGTTGTGATTCTAAAATTACAATGGTATAGTCTCCCCATTATCCCACCATTGTACCCTTTATTTAAGTCAATAGCCTTTGGTGTATGTGGAGGTACACTTGAGGCCGTGTGACTGACTAGATCGGGGCACACATTTAGTGTCTCATGGCTTGGGAAGATACCGCGTCCTCCTATGTAATAATATAAATATATACAATCCCTTTCAAATGATACTTCTACCTATACAAAAGAGGGAGATAAATATATAAATTCTCAATATATAATATGACATTCAATTATAACAAAATGTAATAAAAATAAAAAAATATTTTACTAAATGATTATTTTTAGATTTTTTTTACCTATGAATTTTACAATGTTTGGGGTGACAAGCTTCACATATCATTTATTCTAAAATTCATTTCTCGCACTAGTTTCCAAACAATGATAGATTTTACACATTGATTTGATGAAGAACCATAATCAAGGTGTGTATATCTACATACCACATAACTATGTTGCCTATGAGGTCTAATTTGAGGATTCTCCACTCATAGAATACTTGGTTAAAATTGGGAAGGCTATTGGGTATTTCCTATCCAAGGTAAATAGTATTATCACACAATAAAGGAAATGGATGGTTTAGTATTTAATTTTTACATAGAATTATTTTAGGCCTAATAACCCATTAAGACACAATGTTTTTTAGGAAATATACATTAAAATAAAATATAACATTATACTCTAATTAGAGACACATTAATCATGTTCGTGAATTTATTATACACTAATTCTCATATAAAATAATATCAATTGAAATAAGGAAAATATATATATATATATATATATGAAAATTTTAATTTATTTTTTATAAATTTTAATCATTATTTCAACATTAACTACCTTTTTTAAAATAAATAATGCACAACATTTAATGTCTAGAAATGGTGATAATTTTTTCTCTCTTCAAATGACTTAAAATGTTAATGCATAGTGGAACATTTTTTCCCTAGTGTACTCATGAAATTTTTATTGTTTCTAAAGTAATGAATAAACTATGAATTACGATCACTGCAATTATAGTTTAGGAATATCATATATAAAATAGTTTTTTTCTAGAAATTATATATAAGTGTTATTATTAAAACATAATTATTTATTATAGAAGAATGAATACCCCACAATCTTATTATATATATATATATATATATATATATTATAATCCTTCAGATATATCTAAATGTGTTTCTCTAGATTTGATATAATTTAACCTATCACGACCTGTCCTAGGGGGCCCGTGCCGTGACTACCCCAAGCCCGCCCACCATAGGCCATGGGCTGGCGACTAGAACTAAAAATCATATTCCCTTAAATCGGAAAAGCATTGACTTTTAAAACTATAAACACACACAACCTAGCACACAACAAGATACAATCACTAGTAAAATGTATAGTAAAAAGAGTGTGTACAGTAAGTAAAAAGTGGCCAGAATACAAGCCCAACTATAAAGTATAAGAAAATTGGGAAGTACAGGTAAGCTGAACTGATCCTATGGACACCCACCAAGGATCCTATGTGAAGGGTAGGTATAGTTCTGGAACGGTCATCTCTGTGTTATGCCTCGTCTAATGTCCACCTCCAAGATACCTCCAGTGTTCGTACTCCTATCCTCAGTCAGCGTTGTCTGTCATCTGCACCAATCACAATAAGGTGCGGGTGTAGCCTGTACAAGGGTGAGTACAATGATACTCTATAGGGACCCTGAGATCGTCGAAGGTATCATAGACCCACAATGGATAAACCACAAAGCATGAAAACATCTGAAAACCCTACTTAGGTATATTCCCATACATATACCTAACATATCAAGAATACCCATCTCATTCATGAGGAATCAGGAGGCCTAACTCTTATCCCCAAGCTCAACTGTTCCACAATGAAAGGAATACCATGAAGGTAACACCACTGAGGTAAGTACCACAAAGGAAGCACCACATAGAGAATACCACAAAGGTATCACCATGAAGTTATGTACCACAATAGTACGCCACTTCAAAGAATACCACAAAGGTAACAAAACGAAGGTAAGTACCACAAAGGTATTCCACATAGAAGATTACCACAATAGTAAAGACTCAGATCACACTAGGTATAACCTAGATACAGTAGTAGAGATGATTAGATGTAACTATAGAATCATCTTAATCTGTTAAGAGGCAGACCCACGTCAGATCCTAAATCATCAGACCCACATAGGATCCTAGTACACCATCAGAACCATCTAGGATCCTAGTACATCATTAGATCCACATAAGATATTAGTATATCCAACCCACTAAGGATCCTAGAGTAGTCCCATATTAATTACTTGAGTGAATCAATGTGGGACCCTCAATCACAAACCCATAAAAGATCCCAAAGCACAGACCCATATAGGATCCTTTTCTCATATTACAGCCACCTAAAGGGTTCCTGCACAATGTTCACATGATTCCTAAGGATCCGCTTCTTGAGCCAGAGGTGGATACTCTAAATTCCAAAAAGTCCCACGAAGAAGTATCCTAATGGACCGCCATGTAAATGGGGTCTCAACGCATTAGAGGGTGGGTCAATCAGATGCCCAATCTATAAGTTATTGGCCTTTTAGTCTTGACGACCCGGTTGGATTCATGCCCGATCCAACCCACCCATACCCGAACATTACCCAAAACTCAAGTGGGGTATATGAAAATGACCATCTCAATCGAAGGTTTCTAGCTCCATAGACGGTTCATCAAACAGTTTTTCCTAACTGACGATATGGCCGAAAGAACAAAAGGCTCGAAGTTGTTCCATGTCAGGTCAGACCGACCCCACCCGGTTTGCTCGACCCATCCCCACCCGGGTCTAGCCCTAGGTCCGACCTGGCCCGCTACATCTGAATCGGCCTTCCTACGCAACCCAGCATGCTTGAAAGGCATGGACCACTGTGCGGAATCCCGCGGTGCGGCGACCTATCGTAGCTTTCCAAACGGCCAAACCCCTACTCTGCATGCCACAGTCGCTTGTCGCGCCTTCACCGTCGACCAATAGCTAGTCGGACGCCCTTCACTCACTGTCATTGCCCAAGGCTGTGGATCTTCTCCGCTAGGCGGTGGGGACGACTACTGCTTCCCCTTCGCACGGCCGGCCACTGCCCTTGCTCTATCGCACCCGACGGGCCGCGACACTTCTCCAACAGCGCATTTGTTCCACCACCATCTTTGTGGCCGACCGTTGTGCTTGTCGACACTCCCGAGTCCCACCGGTGCCAATTTAGCGTATCGATCTCCATCCTCTTCTATCGCGAATAACACATCAAGAACCTCAAATGATTGCGGAGAGGCCAGACAATGTTCATTTGGATCGTATGCTCCGTGTTAGGGCGGTAGCAATCGACTGAAAAATTCATGAATCACGAAGAACGTCATGTACAATTAAGGGGGATATTAAAAACAGGAAAACCTACCTTTTCATTTGTTATAGGATGTCACGAAGAAGAAGTAAAAGTCATTTGAGAATGTCGGCGTTTGTTGCATCCACAAGGTGCTTCTGATCGAGGCTCAAGTTCTGTTCCTCATTCTTTATTAGAGAGGCATTCTTCATTGAAGAGGAAGAGTTTCTCTACACAAATATCCCAATCTCATCTTTTTTCCAACACTTTTTTCTAAAGGTAATGAGGTTCTAATATAAATTAAAATATGATTAAAGGATTAATATGTTTCTGCACAATTAAATGATGATGCATTTAATTAATTTTAGTTGAATCAAATAATTAAATGGGGAGTTGAAATGTTTTCTCCCATTAAAGAGGGTTCGGGTGGTCCCCACCATTAATTTCAAAATGTGGAGTTATTGGCTCGGGTGGTCACCACCACTACACATTAAAAAGGACGGTTAAATATAAAATAAGATCTATTCTTTATTTTATATTTATTTCCATAAAAATCACTAAAACTAACTTTCACCCTCAACCAACTACAGTCGAGGTAAAGGTCTCCTTAGTAGAAAACCGGTTCTGCGAATCCAATGGTGTCCTCAGATTTCAATTATGAGCACCAGCTCAAAAGTTACAAAAACTCACTCTCATGTTTACTAAACATACTTAAAAAAAGTTCATAAATTCATTCTGAGCACTCTGGGCCTCAGAATCATGCTCTGTCAATTTTTACAGACTCGTAAAATTCCCATATAAGAAAAAAAATTACATGGAAATTTTTCTGTCATTAAATTCTCCCCATTTCAGGGATTTTCATCCCTAAAACCCACATCACAAAAATTAGGTAAAAAATTGGAGGCATTGAGCATGAATATGTTCCTCCTTCTCCCAAGTTCTCTATTGTAGGTTCTCATGCTACCAACGTACACACAATAAAGGTATCAATCACCCACAAAAGACCCATTCATATCCATCCTCAATCTCTTCTTGAACCTTCATAAATGTCGCCCCATCGTCGATGTCCATCAAGCCGTGGTCGATGACTTGTGATGGGTCATGCATGTATCTCTTTAGCTAGGATATGTGGAAAATGTCATGCACTAGGAGCAACTGAGGGGGATGTGCTAGGAATTAAGCCACCTCACCAAATCTACCAAGGACTATAAATGGTCCACTGATCCTCAGAGATAACGTGCCACCCCACCCAAATCTCTGCAAACCTCGTTGAGGTGATACCCACAAAAAGACATGGTCACCATCCTCGAACTCCAGAGGTCTCTGTCACCTGTCTTCATTAGACTTATGCCTGCTCGGTGAAGTCTTCATCTACTCCTGGATGATCTACACCTTGTCTGTGGTATCCCATACCATCTCTGGTTCCACGAGTGATGAATCCCCTGAGTCATTCAAGCACAAAGGAAATATTCAAGGTTGGATGTACAATGACTATAAAGGTGTATTCCCAATGGTTGAGTGGTAGTTTTTGTTGTATGAAAACCCTACCAAGAGAAAGTGATCCTCCTAGCTATGACGAATGTCGAGGATCCAAGCACACGTCATGTTCTCAAGGTTCTAAATGGTCTGCTTAGTTTGGCCATCTATCTAAGTATGGAAGGCAGTGCTCAAACAAAGCGACATCCCGAAAGACTCCTACAACCCCTTCCATAGTCAGGAAGTGAAACATGCATCATGATCGGAGACAACCATCGAGGGTACTACATGTACTGCACAATCTCATGCATATAGAGGCGTCCCAAGCTTACTATTGAACCCTTCTCTCTGATCGGTAGGATGTTGGCTGACATGGTGAGTCGGTAGATGATCACCCAGATAGAATAATGACCCCGGGATATACGTGGAAGTCCTATCACAAAATCAATGGATATCCCATCCCAATTATGGTCTGGAACCTCTAAATTCTGAACTACTCCTACTGGTACCTGATACCCTACCTTCACTTGCTGAAAAGTGAGGCACCGAGAGGCAAACTCTACTACTGATTTTATCAATCCCAGCCACCAGTGTTATCGTCGAAGGTCCTGGTACATCATCACCACTCCTGGATGTACTTATAGAGGGGATGTGTGGAACTCCCTCAAAACTACCTCCCGAAGTAACACTGGTATCATGGTACGTCCTCTGAAGATAATGATTTTCTCCCCACATTTAGAAAATCCATCAAGTTCATGTCTTATGGATATATAATCACGTCAAGCCTCACAGTCAATATCCCCACACTGCTCCTACCTGACTCGCTGAAGAAGTGGGGAAGTGACTATAAGAGATGAAAGAAAATATTCTCCATCTCGATCCACAAAGGTTATATGCAAAGCGGCATGCTTCTCCGTTGCCTCACGAAGCAGCTGTATACCAGATCTCCCATTAAGTTCAACTGCCCCAATATTCCCCTTCCCAATAATATAGAATATCTCAAAGTCATAGTCCTAGAGTAACGCAAGCCAATGTTTTTGCATTAGATTCAAATCCCTCTGAGGGTAGATATACCTGAGACTCTTGTAATCAGAGTAGACTATAAAGAATTCACCCATCAAGTAATGTCACCACATCTTCAAGGTAAATACCACTACAAATATCTCTTGGTCATGGGTTGTGTAGTTATGATAATGTTTTCTTAGCTATCAGGATCCATATGTGATAAATTCTTCCTCCTGCATCAGGACACATCTGAGGCTGGTCCCTAATAGGTCACATTAGACTATGTACCCAACATCTTATTCTAGTGGGATCATGATGGGGGAACTATTCATCCTATGCCTCATCTTCTAAAAACTCCGCTGGCATCTCTCTGACCACACAATGGGTTTCCCATTCTTCATCAACGTTGATAAAGGTTCTTCAACTCTGGAGAAATCTAGCACAATACTCAGGTAGTATCCGACCAAACCCATGAAACTTCATACCTCTATCACACTCTTGGGTAGCCCCCAATAAAGTACAGCCTCAATCATCACTGGATCCACCACAACACCAACCCTAGAGATGACATGTCCAAGAATGCGATCCTCTAGGATACTGAACTGAAACGTCGAGAGCTTACCATATAACTAGTGCTCTCGGAGTGTGACAAGAATTTTCTACAAATGAAAAGAATTCACCTCCTCAGTAGATGAGTAAATCAGAATGTCACAAATGAAAACCACCGCAATGTGATCCATATATGACTGAATGATTCTATTCATGAGTCCCATGAAAACTTATGGAGGGTTGGTAACACCGAATGGCATAATAAAGAACTCATAGTGTCCATACAAACATCTAAAATCCATCTTCTGCACATCTTCGTCTCGTACTCTGAGATGGTGATAGCCCGATACGAGTTATATCATTGAGAACCATTGTGCTCCTTTTAGCAGATCAAAGAGGTCTTGAATCCTCATAAGTGGGTACTTGTTCTTCACATTCACCTGGTTCAAGCACTGATAGTCAACACAAAGTCCCAAGTTCCCATCTTCCTTCTTGGAGAACAAAATTGGGGCTATGCAAGGAGAAACACTAGGCCAGATGAACCCCTTCCCCTAAAAATTCTTCAATTGTACCCGTAGCTCACGAAGCATTGTGGGAGCCATCCGATACACAGGTGTAGATATTGGTGACATCCCAAGGTACATGTCAACATAAAATTCCACCTTTTTACGAGGAGTTTGACCCAAAAAATCACCAGAGAAGACATCCACGTACTGTTCCACCACTATAGGATAGCACAAACTCTCCACATAAAATGCTCTGGGGGAAAGGCTAGCCAAATGATGAGTTACCGTCTATAATCTCTTTCGTGTAAGTCCATCATGTACTGCAAAGGCTCCCTTATAAACAGTTAAGTTAAACCTAATCCCATCAGTGCAGAAAAATCACACGTTGCGCCTAATATAGTCAATATAAGCATGGTCTGAAGATAAACAGTCCATACCCATGATGACTCCATAAGGAATCGATGCTGCTACTAAGAGATCCCAGCCAAAGCTATCTCCTCCTATGTAATATCACACTGCCAGCACTAATGTGTAATAATCGAATCCTCTCCCATAAGAGTCTCCATCCATAACGATCGAGCCAATGGCTCCATTAGAATCTCTAATCTCTGAATTAGGGGAATGGAAATAAAAGAATGACTGGAACTTATATTTATTAGTACTTCTGATAAGGTAGATTAGACATAGATCATACCTCATATCATCTCTGGAGCGCCATGGTCATAGGCCTCACCTGCCTGGAGCTGAAGTCGCCCCTATCCACCTGCTCCCTATGGTCGGGGTTGACAACTCGGTGGTGGTGGTAGTAACATCTTGAATCGTCACCCACCCCTAGCTATAGGGCCAGCTCCTCTGCCACGTCCGCCTTCACCCTACAGTCTTCCTTCGTCAAACCTCCAACTTTGCCAGGGTGGTCCTTTGACCGTCTGCTTATTATCTTTAGGACTGGTCAGGCTGTCATGATCCATTTGACCCTGCCCAGCACATATGTAACATTGTCTGCTCCTCACATGACTTGCTCTGTTTCTAGTGCCCCACACTACTAACCCTGAATCCTACGGTAATCCACCTGTAGGTATGGTCCTCTTGGACCACTGTGATATTTGTCTACTGCCAGCTTCAGAAGACTCCGCTACGTGATTCCCATTGGTGGGTCCTGCTGTTGTTGACTAATCATCAATAAAACTATCCACAAAGAGGCTCGCTCTAACACCCCCGTCGGCATCGGGATGTTGAGAGAAATCATTGAAGTCATGATCTCCCACCTGAGTCCCTGGTCGAACGTTCAGCTACTAAAGAATGGGTCCCACACCATATCGGTGGAGTATCGTGATCGGTCGGTGAACCTCACTGATCACTGAGCCACAATCATGTTACCCTGCTGCAGATGAAGAATCCCTTGTATGCGCACTACACGAAGGGTCACTGGGACAAACTCTGCCCGAAACAGTCTCTCGAAGTCTACCCAGAGAAGTGTCACCTCATCATGAACCTAGAGCATCAAGCTCTAGCATCTTCTATCTACTGCATGTAGAAGACTCTCTAAATGGATCACCATGTGATCTGCTAATTTCCCTACCGGTCGAAAGACTCTCACCATGACCTCCAACCAATCCTTAGCCACATGTGGGTCCATATCGCCCCAGAACCTCGGTGGACTCTAGCCCTGGATCTCATGAAATGCACTCAAGCGGCATTCACCCTCTTCTGCTGGCGATGGTGGAATTAGTGGGCCAATGGGTAATGGTACTGCTGGTGGCTCCACTGGTGCCTCTACAGATAAAGGTCCCTACACCGAGGCCTCGATGCATGGCGGGCTATCAACGTGTACTATAAAAAGACCCCTAGTAAGTTGTCTGTGTGGAGGAATCCTGATAGGAAATAGGTGAGTCACAGTTAATAAGTTATACCTAGTTATCCGACTCAAAGTGATCACAAAGAAAACATTTCGAAACACACAAGAATTTAGTGTTTTCATGCACTGAGTCAGAAATCAGAAGTCAGTGTCCTGGTGTATGGATACGTCGGCCGCCCCACCCACACTGGATTCCCTAAACTGATAACCACACTCAATACACATAACACTATTTCCACTAAAATAAATACAAGAGTTCAACATTCAATGGTAGAACTAACTCCTCCGATTCTGATTTTTCATGATGCATCCCTCAGTGCACGTTCTGTGACAACCCCTAGCCCGCCTTCCATAGGCCAAGGGATGAAGACTACCACCAAAAGGCATATTCCCTAAATCTGAAAAGGAATTGAATTTATATCCTATAAACACAAACAACCAAGCACACAATAGGATACAATCACTAGTAAACTGTATAGTAAAAAGTGGGTGTACAGTAAGTAAAAAGGGGCTAGAATACAAGCCCAACTGTAAAGTACCAGAATACTGGGAAGTACAAGTAAACCGAACAGCTCCTATGGACACCCGCCAAAGATCATACCTGAAGGGTAGGTATAGCTCTCGAGTGGTTGTCTCTATGTTACACCTCATCTAATTTCCACATCTGAGATACCTCCAGCCCCGATAATCATGTCCTCAGTCAGCGTTGTCCATTGTTTTCACCAAACACAACAAGGTGTAGGCATAGCCCGTGCATGTCTGAGTACAAAAATACTCAGTAGGGACTCTGAGACCCTCGAAGGTCTCACAAACCCTCAAAGGATAGACCAATAATCATGAAAACATATGAATATCATACTTAGTTATATTCCCATACATATGCCTATGTTATAAATAATACCAATCTCATTCATGAGGAAACACAAGGTCCAACTCGTATCCCAAAGCTCAACTGTTCCACAAATGAATGAATACCACAAAGGTAACACCACAAAGTTAAGTACCAAAAAGGTAACACCATGCATAGAATACCACAAAGGTATCACCACGAAGGAATGTACCCCCAATGTACATTACATCGAAGAATATCACAATGGTATCACCACGAATGTAAGTACCACAAAGGTATGCCACACAGAAGATTACCACAAAGGTAAAGACTTAGCCCACACCAGGAATAAAATAGGTACAACAGTTAAGATGATTATATGTAACTACTGATTCAACTTAATCTATTAAATGGCAGTACCATGTAGGATCCTAAATCATTAGACCCACATAGGATCCTAAATCATCAGACCCACATAGGATCCTAGTACATCATCGGACACACAAAGGATCCTAGTACAACATACCCACTAAGGATCATAGAGTAACCCCACATAGATTCCTAGAGCAGATTCATGTGGGACCCTCAATCACAGAACCACGAAGGATCCCAAAGCACAAACCCACATAGGATCCCATTATCATATTACAGCTATCTACAGGGTTCCTGCACTAAGCTCGCTTGATTTTGGGAGGATCGGCTCTTCAATCCCTAGGTTGATAATCCAACTTCCATGAAGTCCCATGAAGAAGTATCCCAAAGTACCTACAGGTAAAAGGGGTCTCAACACAATAAATGGAGCGTCAATCGGACGCCCGATCTGTATGTTATTGGCCTTTTAGTTCTGAGGGACCGATTGGATTCGTGCTCGATCCCACACAGTCGCACCCCAAATTTACCCAAAACTCAAGTGGGGTATACCAAATGGACCATCTCGCTCGAAGATTTCCCACACCGTAGAAAGTTCGTAAAATAGACCCCCGTAGATTATGATATGGATGAAAGAATGAAAATGGTCAAAGTTGGTCTAGGTCTGGTCCTACTCGGTCCGACATACCAGGTCGGACAGACTAGGTCGGACCGACCCGACCTGACCTAGCCCTACCAGAGTCCGTCCCTGGGTCTGACCCAGCATACTGAGTCCGGTCGGGCCAACCGATGCGGCCCGACCCACTGGGTTCACGTTGTGGCAGCCTGCACTACGATGGACTGTGGTGCGGTGGCCCACTGCGGCTGGCCGAATAGCCAGCCCCCTCTTCCATGTGGTGCGGTCATGCGCTACACATTTTCCACCAGCTAGCAGCGAGCTATCCACCCTTCCCTCACCTCCACGGAGAAAAGTTGCGGCTCTTCCATGCCAGACGGCACGGATGCGTTCCGCCGCCCCTAAGCACGGCCAGCCTCCACTGGCCGACGAGCCGAGACACTTCTCTGGTAGCGCAGTTGCGCTGCTACCGTCTTCACGGTCGACCATGGTTCTGACCTCCTCTCCAGAGTCCCATCGGTTCCAATTGTAGGAACTGGTCAATATCCTCATTCATCATGAAAAACACATCAAAAACCTCAAAGGATTGCGGAGAGGTCGGGCCATGTTTTTTGGCCCAAACCCTCCATGTTAGGGCTGTAGCAAGTGGCTAAAAAATTCTCAAATCACGAAGAACATCATGAACATGTAAGTGGGTATTCAGAACTACAATCCCAACTTTTTCATTCTATGGAGGATGTCATGAGGAATAAGGAAAAGTCGTTGGAGAATGTCAGAGTTCGTTGCCTCCGTATGGTGCTTCCAATCTGGGCTCAAGTTCGGTTCATCGTTCTTCATTGGAGCGACATTTTTCATTAAAGAGGACGAGTTTTTTCCACAATTATCCCAAGCTCCTCCCATTTACAACGCTTTCCCCCAAAGGTAATGAAGATTTAATATAAATTAAAATATGTTTAAAACATTAATTTATGTTGGAACAATTAAATGTTGACGCATTTAATTAATTTTAGTTTGATAAAATAATTAAATGGGGAGTTGAAAGGTTTTCTGTCATTAAAGAGGGTTCAGGTGGTCCCCACCATTAATTTCAAAATTGGGGGTTTTTGGTTCAGGTGGTCCCCACCACTGAACATTAATAAGGGAGGTTAAAAATAAAGTAAAAGTTATTCCTTATTTTATTTTTATTTCCACGAAAAACAAAAAAACCATCTTTAATCCTCAACTAACGGTGGTCAAGGTGATGGTCTCCTTAAGAAAAAACCAGTGCTTCATGTTCAACAGTGTTATTAGATTTTAATTCTGAGCACTGGTTAAAAGCATACCAAAATCGAATCACACATTTACTGAACATACTTAAAAAATTCTAGAAATTTATTCTGGGCTCATCAGGCCTCAGAATCACGCGCCGTCAATTTTTGAGGACTTGTAAAATTCATATACAATAAAAAAATATACATATAAATTTCTGGGTCTTTACAGAACCAGTGAATTAATAGGTGAAGGCATGTATAATTTTAAATACTCTAAAAAGTTACATTAGAATAAAATCGGTACTAAATTAATGTGGTGAACATACATATTTATCAACAAACTAATAAACATATAGAACAATTGGCACATAAATATGATAAATATTAAATATGTTATTGTAAAATAAAATATCTAAAATAAAAGAAAACAATAGTTAATTAATGAATGAGAATTATCCTCTATTTTTCCTAATATTTATTTTGAAAAAACATGTCTAAGAGGTCACTCTGAATCTCCCAGACTCAAAATGTGTTCCAACATTATTAGATTAAATATTTTAGTAATTATATATCTAATAAATACATCCTAATTCAATATTTGTACTTAGGTTGGTGAATTATATAAATCCCCAAACATTTTATGGTATGTTTCTCATTAATAATTTTATATTCATAGCCTATATTGTAACAACCCAATGTTTTATCAATGGAATTGAATTTTTATAATTATGATTTATAGTATAATCCCATTAGAATTCATAATGACATATTATGATACTAAATACTATGTGATCATTAAATATAATTTTTCCACTTCTATGTTTTGAAATTCAAAAATATGATAAACACAGTTGTGATCAGTAAGATGTTTGAAGTCTGATAAGAAGAAATTAAGTTTTTGAGAATAGCAACCTACCCATATGAATAGTAATATTACCCTTATGAATAATAAATCCTCCAAAACAGTAATATCCTTACCCATTAATAATTAAATAAAATTTAGACTTCTTATAATTAAATATTTAACCATTGTATATGTATTGGTATTTTTGTATCATAAATATTTAATTAAAATTAATTAATTAATTTAAAAGAAAATTATTTCACATAAAAGGTCTTCATAATTTAAAAAATATATGTCTTTTAGATTTGAGATAATTTAATAAGACGTTATATATTTTTTAAAGCATTATAAAATGAGTTTTAATTTTATAATCTTTATTTTTCAAGTAAATTATGATTTTAAATAAAAATTTAATTAATCATATTTAGATACATATTTTTTAAAAATGGTAATCATATTAAGATTATACTCATTGAAACAAATTTGGGGTGAATTTTTGGGATATTTATGAAATACATTATTTTTTGATAAGTAGTGAAATACCATAATTTACAAAATACGATTAACAAGTTAATTATAGAGTCATGCATGATGTTCTGTTGATGTAAGCCCAATGGTTTCGTTTTCAAATTATAATTTTACTATTTGTGGTCATGGAATACTCAATATTTCTTGCCTTATGGGTAAATAATAAATTATGAAATTTATATTGAGAAATACCCTCTCCACTCCACAATAAATACCACTTTTCACACCCTCATTTCTTCTCACCTATCAATCTACAAGCATTGTATAAAATCTTCACAAGCATCATCACTAGCCCCTCCACCACGTCCAATAGCTTCTGGTCCCATCAAATGATCAAGCCTATCTTCATTAAGGTGGATCTCAAAAGGAGGATTCAAGAGGTAATTCCTCTATCTATTTTTCCATTAAATTCCTTTCTATTTCAAGTTCATTTGCTAATATCTCCCATCCTATCATCAACCACATGGTATGAAATCTTGATTATTATACATATAAATTAATTTTATGAAAATAATGGGATATTATATCATCTAAAACACTTCTCCTATTCTTTTTATTTTGTAAAAAAGAATTCTATTCACGAGGTGTTAATTTGTCACTTCAAGAATGACATGTTTTTAATTTCATTTACAAATTTTAGTCATGGTCATGAAAACATTTCTATGTTTTAACCATAATATATTATATTTATTATATCCAATATCATGTTTTTAAACTAACATAGTTACATAATAAAAAAAATTTAAACAAAACAAGTTCGTTGTGGTCGAAAACCACCCAAATTAACGCAAACAATCATCATTTAATTATTATAAAATGATTCATCCACATGGTATAAAATATAAGTAATTATAATAGAATTTAAACTTAAGTAATATCATTAATCACATAAAATATTAGTTCTGTGTGATTACCCATGTTCTACATGGACATCCATTTATGAAAACATGGGTACCACTCAAGAAATCCATAAAAACAAACATTCTCGAATGATGTTTTTAACTCTATATCTCACCCAAGGAACCATAAAATAACTTAATGAAACCATAATTAAACATATTAATTTACACCAGGTTCTATAATTTTGAATCAATGAATCTATTGTGGTTATACTGGACATTAAAGTGAATAATGTGTTCAGATAAAAGGTAAGCGGAAAATCTTCAACTGAACATTCTTTCTTCGGGTTCTCCCTCTCTCAATACTTTTTATGTATAATCAGTCCATAAAAATAATTCTTTCATAATTTTCTTACTTTTTATTTTATATACATGTTTTCTACTGAATTCTATGTCAAACAAATGTTTTCCAAAAGAACCCTTCTTTAAAAAACACAACTTCTACTTCCCACTCAAGGTTGATGGTTATCATATCATGTATATTATTTCCACATAATTTTGGGAACAAAATGTTTATTATTGTGTTATTATGAGATGAAACTCATTCCTTTACATAGTTTATTTATGTTAATTATTGATATATTTTTATAATGGGATGCATGAGAAATGATAATGTATGATGTCATGGGTCTGGCCAGAATTATACTATGTTCCAATGCATTGGATAAATTGATGAATCTCATCAGTTATTGTAAAATGATTTGTTAAAATTATCCATGATTTTTTCACATGTATGTGTGGTAGTTAACCCCTGAGACATTATATTTAATTTTTATGTATAGAAACATTTCATGTTTCTTATTAATGCTTCCTCTAATATTTATGATCCTTTTCCTATGTTATGGTATTGATCACCCATTGATATATTGTTATTATCTATCTACTTACAGGGATTTTAGATCACACCTTTTGATGTATATCCTCAGGTGTATACTTGTACTAAGGATAGTTCATGTTACAATAGGAACCTATATAAATGGAATTAAATAAATTTTCATGCTTGATTTTGTAATTGTTATGTATGGTCCTAGATTCCAAGCAAACAAAACCTTTGGATCTTCTGCTTGAAATACTATTATGTTGTTTATCTATAAAATGATGTAACAGAAATTTAAGAAATAGAGGGGTCTCTATAGTTGGAATCAAAAGAAAATTTTAGTTATTTTTGGGATTATGATTAGTTAACCCTAGAGAAAACCACTATCATGATACTATGTAGAAATATGCACACAAGATGCCTTACATAGGGATCCCATGAGTTATGATTTTAGTGAAAATTTTACAAATGAATAATTTATTTATTCATGAAATTTTGCCTTATGTTTTTTTCTAACCATATCTAATTTATAGAATGGCGGGACCTAGGAAGAACCACACCAACAACATGTGCGAGGAACAACACAATGATTTCCCGAACGACATCCATAATGATTCGGGAGGTGGATTTCAAAACATCATGGAGATGATTACACAAAAATATTAGGTTATGAACTATAACTATAATAATGGAGAATGTCCTCCTTCACCCAAGAGGGATAAATGGCCATGTAGTGTTTTATAGGGCAACAAACCCGGACATTTAGTGGATCTTCCAATCCACATTTTGTGGAAAAATCATTAATCTTCATGGAGAAGATCATTTATGTGCTTCAACGTTTTGATATTGAGAAGGTGACACTAGCCGTGTATCGTCTATATGGAGAGGCTGATCAATGGTGGGATTTTATTTAGAAATCCTATCAAAGGGAGGAAAGTGAAGAGATAAAATGGGAAGAATTTAAGATCATATTTCGTAATAATAATTTCCCATGAACTCTTCATCTAATGATGGAGAGATAATTCATAGAGCACAAAAAAGGAAAGATAATATTTCAGAACCAATGAAGAGAATTTCACAAGGGTTAAAATATACGCTTTGAGTTTCGTTATCAACAATGATAGAAAAACTGATAGATTCTTTAGTAGACTAAAACCACACCTTGGAAAGGATTATGCAATTAGAGTTATTGGGTGTTATGAAGAAGTTTTTCGATGAGATCTCAATGTGGATTTGGATTTTGGAGAATGGTCCAATGGATGTGGTGATAAGAAAAGAAAGATGGAGTCTCAAGATAGTGGATCTAATGACCAAGGTGGGAAGAAAACTCAAAGACCGACATGCAAAAAAATGAAGGATGTTGCCTAGAGGGAAATTCCACAAAGGGATGTGGAAGTGCGTCATGTGAGGGATAGAAGGAAACCATGTTAAAGAGTGTCGAAAAGAGATGAAAAGGAAGGAGAATGTGGTGGAATAAATGAGAGAACCACCCTTGATTCAATGCTACAAATATAGGGATCAAGGGAACTATGAAAGCTAGTGCTCTAAACCTCGAGTTCTCGAGGATAATCAGCATTAGAAACAACTAAATCCAAAGGAACAAGGGATGGATTATGCCATCACTAATGCGGAAGTGGGGAATGATTATTAATTCATACAAGGTACATATCCTATTCTACCAAGAATTGAAAATGACTTATTTTATTCTGGTTCATTTCATTTCATTATACCATGCATGATTACTAGAACTATAGAATTAAAACCACGAAACATTTAAGTAGAGATATCTGTAAAAACCCAAAGTGGTGAAATCATTTCAAGCCATGTGTTTGACTCTTATCTTGTTGGAGTATGTGGAATGATACATCATAAAAATCTCATAATAATTCCCTTGGTGTAATTCGATGCTATAACGGGAATGGATTTTCTATCATTATATAGAGCACATATCAACTGTCGAGAAAGGGAAATATCTTTTCATATTCTGAACCATCCCATGGTCCTCTACAAATGCAAAGAATATCATGAATCTACATTGAAAAATCCTTCAATGGTGTGGGTGTTTATTCCCTATGAAAAACAATACCTTTCTCAAATGGTTGAGCCAAATGATAGTACCAACCTTGTTGGAATTCCCCTCGTGAGTGAATACAGTGATGTATTTCCTGAATAGTTACCTAGAATTCCTCTAGATCATGAGGTAGAGTTCTCAATAGAACTCATAAATGAATCTATTCCTATATCAATGTATCCCTATAAGATTTATCATATCTATCTAGAGGAGTTAAAGAAGTAGTTTCACGATCATCTAGAAAAAGGTTTAATACACCCTGGTGCATCACCTTGGGGTTCCCCAGTGCTCTTTGTCATGAAGAAGGATTAAATAATGCGGGTTTGTATCAATTATCGGGAACTCTAAATGAACACCTTATAAAAAAAGTATTATCTTCGAAGGATCGACTACTTGTTCGATCAGTTAAGAGAAGCTCAATACATCTCAAAGGTTGATCTTCATTTTGAATATAATCAGCAAAAGGTAGAGAAGGAATATATTAATAAGAATTCCTTCCTTACAAGGTATGGTCACTATGAGTTTCTAGTGACACCCTTTGGACAGACAAATTCACCTAAAATATTCACGGATTTGATGAATAGAGTGTTTATACTTTACCTTGACATTTTTTTTGTAGTGCTTATTGATGATATTATCATCTACTCCAATAGAAAAGAGGAAAATTATGAACATAGAAGACTTGTGTTGGTGACATTGAAAAAGGATAAGTTTTATGAAATGTTTAGAAAGTGTTACTTTTGGATGAAGAAAGTCACTTTTTGGGGAATGTGATCACATGTGATGGAATTTCTGTGTACCCTTCTAAAAAAATGGCAATTAGGGAATGGCCACAGAGCTCTAGTGTCCCAAAAATCCGTAGTTAGTTTGGATTAGCTGGGTACTACCGACATTTTTTGAGAAATTTGTTATGATATTCAAGCCCGCTAACTAATTTAACAATGAAAGAGGTAATGTATGTAAGGATGAAAGAATGTGAGGGAATCTTCAAGGAGCTAAAGGGAAGGCTGATCAATGCACTTGTACTCACATTACCGAAAAGTGGTGATTTTTTTGAAATATAGTGATGCTTCAAAGAAAGGATTGGGTTTCTTCTTCAAGATAAATGATAATGTGATAGGCTATGGCTCACTACAGTTGAAGATCCATAAGAATAAATCCCTGATGCATGATCTAGAGCTAGCATCTGTGATTTTTTCAATGAAAATCTTATGGCACTACTTTTATGGTGAGAAGTGTGACATATACCCTGACCACAAGTCCCTAAAGTACATATTAACATGAAAGAAGATCAAAATGTGTCAATGGAGATTGTTTGAAATAATTATGTATTACGATTTATTGATTCCCTATCATCTTGGAAAGAAACAATGTAGAAGATTCTCTAAGAAGAAAATAACAATCTACTCAATCCATGTTACAGATTGAGAAATACCCGATCTTATTAGATATGCAAAGGATGGATTTTGAAATAATAATGGCAGGGGATACATCCTACCTTGACCAAATGATTGTGAAACCATACATCCAAGAGAAGATTATGGAAGAAAAGTGGAATGTTGGGGAGTTACAAAAGCAAGTGAATGTGGTAAAGGATTGAAGCTACAAGAGTTCTATACCAATGATGCTAGTGTGATTCGGATTTGAATGCATCTTTGTGTGCCTTCATCACCTGGGATAAAGAAGGATCTATTGAAAAATTCAAATACCTTAACATTCTCTATCCAGCATAGGATTACCAAGATGTATTGTGATTTCTGAGAACACTTCTGGTTGGATCACATGAAGAAGAAGATTAAAGAATATATATATCAAGGTGCTTGGTATGTTTGAGAGTTAATGTAGATCAACAAAAGTACAAAGGGATGATGCATGCATTGTCTTTATACATATTGAAATGGGAGAATGTCACTATGAACATTGTGACAGGTCTCCCGAATACATCGAAGGAAAATAATGAGATATGGGTTTTGGATGACCGACTCACCAAGACTCTACATTTTATTTCAATTTAGGATGTCCTCTCTCTTGAAAAAATTTACACGTTATATGTGACGTATGTGGTGAGATTTCATTAAGTTCCACTCTTGATTGTCTTAAATCGTGATCCAGGATTCACATCTAAATTCTGAACGTGTTTTCAACATTTTATGAGTACTGAATAAAATCTCAGCACGTCCTACCACCCCCAAACTAATGGCCAATCTGAAAAAACTATTCATATGATTGAACATATACTAAGATCCTACATACTAGAAATAAAAGGTGGATGGGATCATCATCTCCCATTGGTTGAGTTCTTATACAATAATAGCTTTTTCTTGAGTATTCCTATGGCTCTATATGAATCTTTGTATGGAAATCGATGTAGAACTCCAACCTGTTGGGATGACGTTGGAGAAAGAAATCTAATTGGACCTGATCATGTGTAAGAGATGACATAAAAGGTTTAAGTCATCCAAAAACACATCAAATCTGCTCAGAGTCGAAAAAATAGCTACACTAACAACTGTCAATGGGACTTGTATTTCGATGTTGGAGATAAATTCTTCCTTAAAATATCACCATGGAAGAGAGTCATGTGGTTTGGGAAAAAAGGTTAGCTAAGCCCAAGGTACATTGGCCCCTTTGAGATCCTTGACCACATATGATCCATGTCCTATCAGCTTCACTTTATCAAAATATGGCTCATGTTCACGATGTGTTTCATGTATCTCTCCGGAAAAAGTACATACCTAATCCGTCACATGTACTGAACTCAGAAGTGGTACAGTTAGAAGATGATCTCATCTATGAGGAGCAACTAGTAGAGATTCTGGACCAGAGAGATAAGGTTCTATGGAACTAGATAATGCACCTTGTCAATGTGTTTTGGAGGAACCATATGTTTGAAGAAGCTAGTTGTAACAGAAATAGATAATGAAGGAGAGAACCCCTCACATGTTTATGTGAAACAAAATTTCGAGGGAGAAATTTTATAATGGGGGAAATATATAACGACCCAATGTTTTATCATTGGTATTCCATTATTATAACTATTCCTTATAGTATAATTCCATTAGTAAGAACAATTAAATATTATGATACAAAATAATATGTGATAATTAAACCTAAATGTTCCAATTCTATGTTTTGAATTTTTAAAATCCGATATATACAGTTGTGATCAGGATGATGTTTGGAGTCTGATAGAGGAAACATAATTTTTGGTGAATAATAAGATAATCATATGAATATTAATTTGACAATTATGAATAGCAAATCATCCAAAATAATATTAACCTTTCCCACGAATAATTAAATAAAATTTATGCATATTATATGTAACAATTTCACCACATTAAATGAATTGGTATTTTTCTAAGTTATAAATAAATAATTATAATTAATTAATAAATTTAAAATAAAATTTGTATTCTTAAAATGTGTTCATAAATTAAAAAATATTTGACATCTAGAGTGTGGATAATTTAATAAGACCTTACATAATTTTTGAAAGCATTGTAAAATCATGTTTAATTTTAGAAACAAAATTTTTCAAGTAAATTATGATTTTACATAAAATTTAAATTAATCATATTTAAAGAATTTTTTTTGAGAAATGGAATTCATTTTTTTATTCTACATGGAAAAAAAATTTTGGGATGAATATTTTGGATTTCTCTGAAATACATCAATATTTGATAAATAGTGAAATACCATAATTTATAAAATAAGCTAAATAATATAATCATAGAGTAATGCATGTTGTGATGCTGATGAAAGCCCAATTATTTCGGTTTAACATGATAAAATTACTATTATAGGTCATGGAATACTCACTATTCCTTTTCTTGTGGGGAAATAATAAATTCATGAATATTATATTGATAAATCCACTCTCCCTCCACTATAAATACCACCCTTCACACCCTCATTTGGTCACACCTCTAATGCTTTAGGTCTTATCTAAAATATGCCCAAAAATATTCTGTAGCCCATCCCCCATGTCTATTTTCTTTTGTTCTCATCAAAATACCAATCCTATCTTCCTTAAAGAGGATATCAAGAGGGGGATTCTAGAGGTAATTCCCCCCTCTATCTTTCAATTATATTTCATTTAATTTCAAGTTCATTTTTTAATCTCTCCCCCCACCTATCATTATCCACATGGTATGGAAACTACATTATAGTACATATACGGTAGTTTTATGCTACTAATGGGATATTATATCATCCAACCCCCATCTCCACATCTTTTTATTTTTAAAAAAGAACATTGTTCGTGAGTTGTATATTTTTCCCACTCAAAACGACATGTTTTCAATTTCCTTTACAGCTTTCAGATTTGGTCATGAAACCATTTTTATGGTTCAACCAGATTATATTATATGTATTTTATTATATTTAATTTTCTAGAATTATCTTATGTATATATTACTAAATGATTAAAAAAACAAGTTCATTGTGGTCGAAAAACAACCCAAATTAAGCCAAACAATCATCATTTAATTATTATATAAGGATTCATCCATAATGTATATAATATAATTCATTATAAAATAATTTAAACTTCTATAATATAATTAATAACATGAAATATCAGTTCTGTATTTCGACCCATATTCTACGCGAACAACAATTTATGAATACATGTGAACCGCTCAAGGAAACCCTAAAAAGAACATTCTGGGACAATGTTTTTTAAACTATATAACTCACCAAAAGGCCCATAAAATAAATAAATTAAACCATAATGAAAAATATTTATGTAATAAAAGTTCTATAATTTCTAATTAATGAATATAATGTGGTTATATAGGATATTAAAGCGAATAAAGTTTTCAGATGCAAGGTAAGGGGAAAATCTCAAACCCAACTTTCTTTCTTTGGGTTCTCCCTCTTTCACTCCATTTTTGGTATGGTCACTCCGTAAAAATCATTTTTTTCATAATTATTTTACCTTTATGGGATATAAATGTTTGATACATATATTTATGTCAAAAAAATGTTTTAAAAAATAAATATTTTATCAAAAACACACATTTTACTTCTCACTCAAGGTTGATAATTACCGTATCAAGTATGTTATTCCCACTTAATTTGTGGAAACCAATGTTTATGAATGTGTTCTTATGTGATGAAACCTATTAATTTACATGGGTTAGTCATGTTCAATTTTTATATATTTTCATTATAGAATTCATGATAAATGATAATGTTATGATGTGATGGGTGAGCCTAGAATTATATAGTGCTCCAATGCATTCAGTAATGTGATGAATCTCATGAGTTAATGTGAAAAGATGTGTGATCAAGATGATAGATGTGTTCACAAGTATGTCTGGTAGTTAACCAATAAGACATCATGTTTAATTTTTATGCATTGCCACATTTCTAGTCTGTTATTAATGCATGTCCTCAAGTTCATGATCATTTGCCTATGTTATATTTATGCAAGCTCATTGTTATATTGTTCTTTTCTATCCTCTTTCTGGTATTTTAGCTCACCCCTTTTTATTTATAACCCTAGGTGGCTACATATACTATGGAGAGGTCAATTGAAAATAGAAAGATATATAAGAAGTAATTAAATAAATGTTTATGCTTGATGTAGTAATTGTTATGAATGGTCCTAGTTTTCCCGAGACACTAAACCTTTGGATCCAATATGTATAATAATATTATGTTGTTTATATGTAAAATTATGTAATAGTAATGTAATAAAAGGATGGGTCCTATATATATTGTATGAAGAACTAATTCTCTATGAACTAGTAATTTTTTATTTATAAGATATAGTCATAACCTTGGAATTAAACTTAAATTTTCGACTTATGTGTTTTGAATTGTGAAAAATAGACATACACAATTGTGATTATAGTGATATTTAATGTCTGATAGAATCAACCTTATTTTTTTTGAATATTAACCTACCCATATGAATAGTAACTTAACCTTATGAATATTAACTTACACTTATGAATATTAACACACCCTTATGAATATTAATATAACTTTTATGAATGGAAACCATATTGATGAATGTTTATTTAAAAAGTAGGCACCTTAAAAATGAAGATGAATATTTTAAGTGTCTATATTTTTGAATGATGTAATGATTTTAACTAAAAATTAAATTTATAATCATTAGATTTTTATTTGGAAAAACAAATTTCATTTTAGTTTTTACACAATGAAAAAAATTTTGGTTGAAATTTTTGGATTTGTCTCAAATACATGAATTTTTCTTGAATAGTAAAATACATTAAATTAGCATATAAATACATTATAATATAAATAAACTATTACTATTATAATGAGTGATGTAAGTACCAAAATATAGAACTCACATGCACTTATTTCTATTATAATTCATGGAATTTTTACTATTTCTTAACTTTTAGAGAAATTATAAATTAATGAATATAATATTAATAAAACCCTTCTCCCTCTACAACGTAGACCACCCCTCACACCCTCTTCATTCCACTCAACTGAATATTCATGACATGCCTAAACTCTTATGAAATATCACCCTAAGATCCTCCCCAACGCCCAATACCTTATGGTCACACCAAAAGGCCCAAAAAAGGCCTTAAAATGATTTTCAAGGAGGAGTACTCAAGAGGCGAAACTCTCTTCCCTTTTCTTTCAAATTCTTTTACAAGTTACATTATTTTGTAGTTCTCTCCTTAACTTCCCACATCAAAATTATATGATAATTATAGTATCTTAAATGGAATGAAATTTTATTATTATAATATAATATTTCATCATCATCTATCTTTTCTCCCACCTCACACACTAAAAATGAAAAATACTGTTTGAGATGTGATAATATATCACATTCAAAGACGATGGGTTTTAAATTTCATTACTATCATCAAAACATGTCATGAAACCATTTAAATGGTTGAAAATGATCACAATATATGTGTTTTACCTTATTCAATGTTATTTAATCCACAAAAAATCATAATATAAAATATAATACAAAACGAGGTCATTGTGCACAAAACCACAATGGTAATCCATGCGTTTGTAATTATGTTTTAACTAAAGAGTCATTTTAATGAAATATAACCCATAATAATTTTAAGATAATTTATATATCTATAATTTCACTAATAATATATGTCAAAAATTCTATATGTTTTGCCACATTTCAAATGATCTTCCATTCATGAATACAAGTAAATTGATCATGAAAACCAAAGAAGAAAATGCTTCCAAATTAATAAAATTGATCCTCATAAACCCTATAAAAAGGGAATGAATGTAACTAATAATGTTATAATATATTAATTAAATGTTTATGAGGTTATAGAAATATTAATTAATGAATCTTAATTTTTTATTCATGTCATTATGATCAATCGATAACACCTTTGGGCATAAGGTAAGGGATGTCTTAATAGAACTCCCATCTGTTGAGTTAAAAAACTTTTTCATTGGTTATTTTACTCCAATAATATGTTTTAATGAACTATTATTATTTTATATTTTATTTCCACATATATTTTTTGGGTTTATATTTTTCACACCTAATTATTTCATTTATTTATCTGCACCCTAATGACACAATATTTGTAAGGGGTTTCTTATCTCACTTTTAATTCCATGATATTTCTAATATTCGCCACTTATTTATAGAATGTTGTGTATTGTGTACATAAATTTTATATATATTATCGTGATTCTATTTATATTTAGTTTAATTTTTTGATTCATATGGTGTATATTTCTTTTTCATTCCACTCGATTGATTATAATGTGGCAAGGGACTTTCTCTCAATTTTCTTTTCATTTTCATTTACTTGTTATTGTGAACCTATTATTTATTATGTGCTATATCCAATACCAATTTAGTGTAATTTTAAATTTTAAATGCTAAATATTTTATATATGCATATTATGCTATCATTTATATGTTTTTTTATATGTTTTATACCCTTTTACATATGGTGATTATTTGGAATGTTGTTTTAATTGTGGAAATATTGATGAATCTGTATCCTATAATTAATAAAGATAATGATAAGGCCTATTTTACATGTATTAAATCTGTGTATAAATAATTATTTGACTTTCAGTGATGGGTTGGGGCCCCTATAGCCCCACATATGCATCGACAATTCTCATGAGTGAAATCAGTTGGTGATAAACCCTTCGAGATTGTTTCCAAAAAAAAGGACAAGTTTCTACCCATAGAATTAAACTGCTTCGATGGTATAGTGACATCATGTCCTAGATACATGATGTCCTATTAATAAGATTACATTCATTAATTTTTAGTTATTACTATCCACTATAATTTCACAATGGAAAAATCTATGGACGCTTTTTCATTATCAATTTATTAATGGCATGTGTTTTTAATTTAATCACCATGTCATATTGATTATATCAAATTTTTTATGATTCACTTATTATTGATTCACGATTTCATTATTTATGACTATTACTAAGAATTTGAGCTCACCCATTTCATTTATTTACCTTCAATAGGTTATGATGAGGTGACCGTGTTTTGAGTTCTTGTGGACGTACTTTATTAGTTGTTGTTATGTATTGTATTGTGTTACCTTTACCAGTGTAATATGAGTTTCATGTATGTATATATATTATTCATGAATAATAAAGTAACCATTAATTTTGAATTTTATTAATCTTAATCATTACAATGTAAAAATTAATGCACTGGATCTAGGATTTTTTGGGTCAGGGTGTTATAATTGGTATCATAGGATGTTTAGTAGCAAACATGGAAACTAGATTAGAAAATGTAGATTAGGGAAGAAATACCTAAGGTATTATTTGAGGATAAAAATAAAATAACATCTTGGTATTTTGGTATGTTGTTGATTATAGGGATATTTCTAGAAAATACATCAATGTATGGATATAGATATGTTGAGGTTGCTCTGGCACAGATGTACCAGAGAGTGAATACTCTAACAAGGAGTTTTAGCGTTGACATTGTGTATCGTGGTACACAACAACACGTCTTTCTAAACTCTTGGTTTGACTCTCCATGGGGTATTCTTATGATAATTCACATTTTATATACAAGCCATTATGAAGGATTTGAATGAAAATTTTTTCTCAGAGAAACAATGTTTTTGAGAATAGTTATGAATTGAATTTCAATTTATGAAAATTATTTTCTATTTGGGATTATAAATTATGATTCATAACCTACTATAGTGTATTATATGATTTAGAAATGGTGACTAATGGATGGAGGGGAATCAACACTCATGGAAAATGTTGGGATTTCCCCCCTAAGAAAGTCAATATAATCAATGTTGGAGTGGATCAGATCATGGCCATATTGGGACAAAATACTCAAGTTGTGATGAATAACCATGCTACAACTGTGTTGAATAATTTCATGTGGAAGAATCCCCCATATTTTAGTGGGACTACTAATCTAGTGGTTGCTGAGTAGTGGATCAAGTCCCCTGAAATAATATTCTTGGAATTAAGATGCAATTAAAATGAAAAGGTAGTGCTAGAAGTAAATGGTCTCAAGGGTGATGCTGATAAATGGTGGTCCATGATCCAGAATACTATGGAGGATGAAGGAATAAAGGATATGGAATCGAGGGCTTTTAACGAAATATTGTTTGACAAATATTTCACTCATGAGAAATGAATCAAAATGAAGAGGTAATTCCTTGTCTTAAAGAAAAGTGAAGAAGACAATGTTGCAATATATGATGATTCCATCACAAGACTAGACAAGCATTCCTTATATTACATTTGTATATCAGAAGATAAGATTGATAATTTCATAAAATGTATTAAGCCAACAAATTGAATGGCATTGTATTCTCAAACATTTTCATCATATGATGAAATTGTGTTATTTAACATTAACAAAGAGAAGTAATTTTTGGGATCAAATTTTTTAAAGGGAAACCAAGATAAGAATATGCACTCTGATATCCATGGAAAATGTGAAGTGCCAAATAAGAACAATGGAACTAAGTAATTCTCATCATGAGAGAATTGTGGAATGAATCATCCTTGAAAATTTATGAAAGGCATTAGATATCTCTATAAGTGAGGGTAAAAGTGTCATATATCTAATTAGTGAATATGAAAGAAACAAGTCAATGATGTTAAATGATACAATTTTAGAGTGATGGGAAACTATTCAAATTAGTTTCCTAAGCACCATGGAAAATTTCCTATGAAATGGCCAAGAGAGTAAGGGAATGCTTATGTGATTATAATCAGGGAGGTCGAAGTTTCTAATGATGTGGTGGTAGGAACATTAATTGTTTCCTCAAACATAGACAATGAATTATTTTATTCTAGATCATCACATTCATTTATATATTAGTTGTTTTCCAGGAAAATTGGTCATGTCCATTTTCATATAATAAATATTTTGTCATTGAAATCTCATATAGGACGTATCATTGCAACAAATAAATGTTGATCAATCCTCCTCATGACACATAAACATTCTTTAGATACTAACCTCATCATCATACCAATTGATGACTCTGATATATTTCTTAGTATGATTTTGATGTTATATAATGAGGCAATGATATATTTAATGAAGAACAGAATTATAAGTTTTCAAAATGGTGAAGAATCCCTTATCTTTATAGTAGAAACCTCACCACCTGATTCTTATCTCGATCAAACCCTGGTGGCCCTACATAATTCAATTTATGGAGAGGAAGAAATCCAATTATCTTTGGTTGAGGAAAGAATACATAAAATAAAATATGCAAATATTGTGGAAGAAAACATTGATGTATTTCTAGAGGATTTTACAAGACATTCTCTACAGTGGGAAGTCGAGTTCTGTTTTGATTTAATTCATGGTGAAATAACTATATCAAATAATCCCTATAGAATGAACACTGTTGAATTAGTTGATTTAATGGAACAACATGATGAAATAAGTAAAAAGGATTTATTCGACCTAGTGTTTCTCTATGGGGAGCCCCTATATTCTTTGTGAAGAAGAAATATGGATCCTTGAAACTATGCATTTATTACAGGGTAATCAATGTTATTACAATAAAGAATAAGTATCACATTCCAAAAATTGGTGAATTTTTTGATCAAATTCATGTACCCAATTTTTTTTGATGATTAAGCTTTGATCATGGTATCAACAGCTATGTGTGAGTAATAATGATATTAAAAAGGCAATATTTCAAACCAGGTATGGGAATTGCGAAATAAAAGTGATTCCTTTTGGACTGACTAATGTATCACATATTTTATTGGATCTAATGAATAGAGTTTTCAAGGAATAATTTGATGAAATTTTTTTGTATTTATCAATGATATCATAATATAATACTAAATCAATGAAGACTATGGTATTCACTTGAGGATTATTATATAAAATCTTAGAAGAAATGAATTATATCGGAGGTTTAGAAATTGTGAATTTTAGCTTCAATATAATTATTATCTTGGCCATATTGTCTCTAAGGATGGAATCCTAGTTGATCTTGCTAATACAAATGTAATCCAAGAATGACCCATGCCAACGAACATAAATGAGGTACACAATTTTATTGGCTTATCAAGACACTATTGGAGTTTCATTTCTCCTTATTGGATAAACCGCTAACCAAGATCACACATAGAGGGAAAAATTTTAATGGACAAAAGAATATTTAGAATGATTTGAATAATTGAAAAGAAGATTTTTAAATGCTTCAATTTAGACTCTTCCATCAAAAAATAATGGACTTGTGATATACAATGATGCATCAAAGAATGGATTGGGTTGTGTCCATATGAAAATTGATAAAATTAATGCATATGCATTAAGTTAGTTGAAGAATAATGAGAAAAATTTCCCAACTCATGAATTTGAATTAGAAGCTCTAATCATTTCTCTGAAAATATGGAGACATTGTCTCTACAGATATTGATGTGAGATATATACAGATCATAAGAGTTTGAAATACATTTTTACACAAAAAAACTCAACATGAGGAAAAGGGGTTGGAGTGAGATACTCAAAATTATGATTGTTCAGTAAACTACCACCTGAGAATGGAAAATATGGTGGTATATGAATTAAGGAGGAAATATCATGGACATATGTCACAAATGAGGATTGAGAGAGATCCTATTTTCATGGATCTACTAATGATGGATATATGAATTTTTAATGAATGGGAAACATATTTCGTCATTCAAATGATTACTAAAAAATGATTACTAGAGAATATAAACAACACTTATTCCAATGATGATAATCTAAAAAAGAAAATCAATGCTTTTACAGATGGGATATTGGGAGACTTTGTGTATGAAGAATGAGTTTGGGAATTTGATAAGAGGTTATTTGGTACATCAATACCTGAACTAAAAATTGAACTATTACACAAAGCTCATAACTCAAAATTATCTATACACCCTTGTATCACAACGTTGTATATAGATCTAAAGAAAATTTTTTGGTGGGATAATATAAAGTGAGAAATTGTTGACTACGTGTCAAGGGGATTAGTTTTACAATAAGTGAAGGTATAGAGACAACATCCTATAGGGGTTATGTAACTAATGCCTATTCTTAAGTGTAAGTGGGATGACATTATGATGGATTTTGTCATAGTACTATAGAGGAAACCTAGAAGGAATGATGCAATATGGTAAATTGGTTATTTTCTCACAAATTACGAACATTTACTTACTATAAGAAACAATTTACCACTTTAGATCCCAATATGTCATTATATTAATGATTTTGTAAGACTTCATGGTGGAACTATATCGATTTTTTCAAATTAAGATCCTCAGTTTACATCATAATTTTTGAAAATTCTTTAGAAATATTTGGATACCAATATTCATATGTGTACTTCTTATCACCCCCAAACCGATGGATAGTCTAAAAGGACTATTCAAACACCGACATATGTTTTGAGATATTTTTATCTTGAAATTCAAGGTATGTGGGGTCAGTTCATTCTTTATTTGTTGTTTTAAAACATTAATAGTTTAAATTCTATAATTCAAATAACGCCATATGAAACATTATATAGTAAGAGGTTTTAATCTAAATCTTTTTGGGATGAAGTTTGCGAGAGGAATATTATAGGCTTAAAACATATTGATGAGACAACTGCAAAGGTAAAGAAAATTCAGGCTCATGTAAAAGAATCCCAAAGTAGGAAAAATAGTTATGCTGACAACCAAAGAAAGGATTTGGAATTTCATGTATAATATTATGTATTTCCAAAATTATCTATGTGGAAGGGTGTCTTATGATTCAATAAGAATGGGAAGCTGAGCCCTAGGTACATCAGACAGTTTGAAATTATTGAAAGGATCAATGTTGTATCTTACCTTTTACCAATCAATACATGTCTCTCCAATTTTGATAATGTGTTTCACATGTCATTGTTGAAGAGATACATGAGAGACCAAATGCGTGTATTCACCAAAAAAATATAACTGGAGCCTAAATTATTATACCATGAAGAGCATATCGGGACTCTTCACACATGGGAGTAGGTATTGAGAAATTGAAAACCTCATCTAGTAAAGGTTATTTAGAAAAACCCATAAAAGGGTGGAAGCAATGTGAGAACCTGAGGTTTTTTTGATGTATAACCACCATCATCTTTTTTGAATGGATTTATACATGAAAACTTTTTAGGACCAAATTTCAGATAGTAGGAATAATATAACACCCCAAATATTTTATGGTATGTTTCTCTTAAAAAAATTTAATTCATAGCCTATATTGATTGAATATCTGAGTCTATGTGAGCCAAAAAAATTTTATTTAATGTATTTAGTCATAAATTATCCATTGAACTTATATTTTACATTTATTTGTTTTGAATTTCGAAACACATAAAAACATAGGTGTGATTAGGGTGATATTTTTAGTTTGATAGAATCAACTTAATTATCAGTGAATAGTATCCTACCATTATGAATAGTAACAAACCTTTATAGATAGTAACATGTCCTTATAAATAGTAAATTATCCTTATGAAGAGTAATATGAGTCTTATGAATGGTAACAATACCCATGAATGTGTAAATAAAATTTAAGAACCATAAATATAAAGATGAATATTTTTAGAGTTTTTATTTTTCGATTAAAAAAATGATTTTAAATAAAAATAAAATTTATCATATTTAGAAAATTATTTTGTAAAAATGGAGTTCATTTTTGGATTCTACGTGTTGAAAATAGTTTGGGTTAAATTTTGATATTTTTCTAAAATAGAGGAATTTTTAGTGAATAGTAAAATGCATTATTTTGTCGTATAAATAAATTATATAAAATTCACAATTCGTAGCATCACAAGTGATAAAAGAACCCAAATATTTAATGAAAATTCTCTTATTACTATTATAGGTCATTGAATACTCACTATTTCTTATCTTGTAGAAAAATAAAATATTAATGAGTAAAATATTACTAAAACCCTCATCCCCTTCACTATATAAACCATCCCTCACCCCCTCTTCTTCTCACACCAATCAAACATCACTCCTTGCCTAAATTCATCTTGAATATCTCGTTATGCTCCTCCCCCACATCCAAGAGGGTCTTGTCTCACCAAAAGGCTATGAAAAAAGTCTTTAAGAAGATTCTCAATGAGGAGTACTGAAGAGGTTAACCTATCATTACTTTTCTTTCAAATTATATTACAAGTTCCATTTTTTGTCCCTCTCCCCACACATCCCGGAATAAAAATTATATGATAATTCCTGTACCATTCAAGGAATATAATTTTATTATTATAATGGAATATTTCATCATAATCTCCCTCCCCCCTTCTTACACTAAAAATAAATATATCGTCTAAGATGTGTTAATTTATCACAATTAAGGAGGTTGAGTATTCAAATTTTATTACTATCCTAAATATTTGTCAGGAAACCTCTTTAATTGTTGAAAATATCATAATATATGTATTTTATTTTATGAAATTTTCTTTAATACTTTCACACTCATAAATAAAAATATTAATACATATGAAGTTCATTATGCACAAATCCAAAAAGTTAATCCAAGCGTTTGTAATTAATTTTTAACTAATGTGTCATCCTCATGTTATATATACAAAAATAATTATAAGATAATTAATATATATATTTATATATATAATTTTACTAATAATATATATAGATTTTTTGGATTTATTACACACATTTCAATCTAACTTCCATTACAGAATACATGTAAACCAATCATGAAAACCAAGGATGAAAATGCTTCCAAAACAATAAACTTGGTCCCCTTAAACCCATAAAAAGAGATTAAATGAACCTTGTATGGTTTTAATGAATCAATTAAATTTTTATGAGGTTCGTTAACTATTAATTAATTAATCTAATTTTATTATTCAAGTGATTAAGATCAATCGATAAAACCTTCGGGCATAATGTAAGGGATGTATTAACTCAATTTTCATTAGTTGAGTTAAAAAAACATTGTCATTGATTATTTTTTTCCAAGAATATGGTGGAATAAAATATTTTTTTATTTATTTTATAACCACTTCTATGATGTGGATTTATATTCATCTCACATAATTATGTCATTGATTTATCCCCACTCTAATGATAAAATCTTTGTAAGGGGTTTCTTATCTCACTTTTAATTCCACGAGATTTCCACGGTTTGACAGTTATATAGTGAATGTGGTGTATTTTTTACATCAATTTTAAATATATAATCATGATTATATTCATATTAATGATATTCTATGATTAAGGTTTTGTTTAATAAATTTTTATATGACTCGATTGATTACAAAGTTGAAAGGAACATTGTCTAAATTTCTATTTCATTGTTATTTACATGGTATTGTGCAACTAATATTTATAATGTGGTTTATCCACGACCAATTTGGGATATTTTTTCATTATAAATTTTATATATATTATATATCCATATTCTGGTTTCCTGGATATGATTATTTTCCTAATCTTGTATATTCTTTTACATTCAGTGTTTATTTAGGATGTAGTTTTAAATATTGAAATATTGATGAATCCTTATCCAATAAAATATACAGATATTGATAATGAATATATTAATTTAATTAAATATATTTATAAATAATTTTTTTGACCTTTTGTGAAAGGAGGGTCCTGCTATAGCCCCTCGACGCATCGAGAGGCCACATGAGACAAATCAGTTGGTGACAAACCCTTTGTGTTTGTTTCCAAAAATCGGTCATGTTTCAACCCATAGACCTAAACCATTTTATCTTTATACTGTTACCATGTTCCAGATACATGATGTCCAATTGATAACCAGTTTATTTATTCATCTTCATTTATAACTATCCATTATGATTTCACTACAACAAAATCAATGGATGTAGTTTCATTCTTAGATTATTAATGGCGTGTGTTTTACATTTATTCACCATGCCATGATGATTATGTAAAAAACATTATGACTAACATATTATTGATTCATAGTTCTTTTATTTTTAACCCATATTGAGAATTTTAGATCACCCCTTTCATTTATTTACCTTCAATAGTTTCTTAGGAAGAAACCATTTATTGAGTTCTCGTGGATGCAGTTTTTTGGGTTTTGTTATGTATTGTATTTTGTTACCTTCCCCAGTGTAATATAAGTTTCATGTATGTATCTAGTTACTTAAAGACTACTAAACTGATTGTTTATTCAATATTTCATTAATATTAATCATTAAAATGCAATAAGTAATGCACTCGCTCTTGGATTATGGGGATGAGGTGTTACAATGAGTTGTTTGGATGTATTAATATTCATAATTCATGATAAAGGAAACTATGACTGTGATCATGAATCCTCTAATAGTATGTTTCCCATAATGAATGGAAATGTTTCTCAATCAAGAACTATAAAAATGAATCTATATTCTCATATTAATTAAAAAATTTAATATTCATTGTTCATGGGTATTTATTCATCATTCATGGTACATTGGGATACCCACATATCCTCACTAAATTGTTTAGACTACACTAAATAAATCCAACGTTTTCTTCATAACACATCATATAATTCTATCATTTTGTAATTATCAGTATGCAGATAATTTTGTAAAATTAAACCATCAATACATGTAAAATAATGATCCATCATAAGAAAAACCCTGATTCATGTACTTAGATTAGAACACGATAGTGAATATATGGAAATTGTCGTCCAGACAAGCTAACAACTTGATTATGGAAATCAAAATTTTCACACATATGAAAGAATTTTTCTAATGGAATTATATTGAAAATTATTCCCCACATAGAATTTAATTATTTACAATTCATAATTTATAATATCACTCATATAAAGAAATTGTATTTGTAAATGAAAATATCTATGAACTCCCAAAAAATATTAAGTAAATTAAATAACAATCTGAAAAAGCAAGAAAAACAATCTGATACAATCCAAAATCATAAAAAATTACATTAACTTACATAACTTTAAATGGTATAAAGAAACTAATTATAAAGGAATAAGAGGTTGATTAACTAATCCTGAGAAAATTTTACAAAAAAAGACCAGACCAACCTATCACAATGAACCAAGGTAATCATATTCACTCACCACCACCAATATACTCATATAAAGAATCCCATTAACCACCCTATATATCCATGTAGAACCTATACAGAACATATAATGTGATAAAATCTCAAAAAAATGCCAACTATACTTCCCCATCACAATCCACACATGACCTCGAAAATTGTATATATTTCATGATAGTTTTAATTATAATATTAATTTCGGAATTTCATTTGATCTAAATAAGTATCAAGTGGGCCTTAAAAAAAAATGAGCTCTCATTTTGTTTAGATTTCACACAATAAAAAGAAATATGGATGATTTTCATGAAACATAACATTAAAAATACAGTATAGTGTTTTAATGATTAAATTTAAATTAATATAGTTTGATATAATAAAATAAAAAATCATGTTTTAAAATTCCAATAAAATTAAATTGAAAAATAAAAAATGTGTTTCATACCCAAATTTTAAAAGTAAAACATTATCTATAGTACGAAAAAATATAATAACCACAAAAACTATTGTAATAGATCAATTTAAAATAACTATTATTCATAAAAAGTAAGAATGGTATGATCATGATAATTATGTGAACATTTAGAATATCTAAAGATTATATTGGTCAACAAAATTATAGAAACCATCTAATTTGTGCTTGATTCAATACACCAACCCAATACAAAATTTTACCATATATTTCATGTTTGATATAAAAATTCCTATTTATTTATCTTGATATTACATAGAGTCACTAGAAATTGTGTAATGTTAAACTAATGTTTCACTTATAGCCATATTTTCCTCCAAGTTACACATGGATTTCAAGGAATTATAAATATATGTGCGTAATAAAATTTAATAAATTATTATTTAATCACAATAATTAACAATAAATTCTCACCTCCCTTTGGAAACCATTCATAGAAGTATTCCCTTTCATCGTGAAAAATATTATAAAAAACATGACACCTATTTGGGAAAATTTCATCAACATTAAAAAAAATCAATATGAAATTATCATTGATATAAATAAAATGAATGGAATGATATCAATTGAATATGTACCACTTAAAAACCTTTTATTAAGGTTATAACTAGGTCATTGCTCAATATTTAATGTATCCATGATATAAAATTATATTTAAAAAATATATGGAATTATCATCAAAATAAATCAGGTAGACAATGATTCCAAAATATTCTCATAAGAACGTTAAAACACCCATATAATGATATCAATCATTTGAAAAGTTCCTCAAGGGAATTTAAATAAACACTTACTGTGAATAGTTACCAAGAAAGAAAATTTTTCTTTTAAATATGAGAAACCCATTTCCATACATATAGGCTAATAGAGATAAATCAATTCAATTGTATAAAATAAATAAATATACATAGTGTAGATGTTTAACATAGAAAAACATGGAATGCAAATCTGTAAGAATTAATGGAGATAGGTTTCCGGATCTATTTATAGATCTACCAAGATTAGTTTTACACAAAAAAATCAATTAATTATTATCCTCTAATTCAATAATAGAATGAATAAATTGATGGATCTAGATAACACCTCTTAAATCGGGTATATGTGACCATAATGAGTGTAATACGATTAAATAAAAAAATAAACTAATAATGAATTGATGAATAGTGATTTATTCACCTTTATAAACTATCTATATTAAATAGTGACTAAATCATGAATTAAATGAATGGGAGTAAATACTAGAATAGAATAATCAAGAAGAAATGGAGGGGGAATGATGTATCACTAGAACAGATTGGGAAACAACATTTATTACTCTTTAATATTTATATTATTTCTTTAATTAATTTCTATTAAAATTACCAAGGTTGTGATATAGTGTGTGACCATTCTGGTCATGATGTGGTGCACATACCTTAGGATGAACTATGAATTCCTCCCCCCTAATCTGTCAAAATGTGTAAATAATTCTTCATCATGGTCTAACCATGCCTACAACACCCCATCAGTAAACATCCCATTTGTTTGTGTGTGACTATCTTATCCCATGAAATTACCCAATCACATGAAATATGGATCAATATATAAGAGGCGTCACCATGAAAATATTCTTCTTTCTATGTTATAATCCTTATATATAAGAGTTAAAAAACATCCCAACTCATCATGTACATGTCTTAGTCATGTAATGAAACACTCTACTATTGTGTTATTATTGTTTCAGGTTATTTTTCACAATTTAGGTATCATATACATATAATGGAAAAAATACATATTAGTAATCACTTATAGAGGGGGTACTATATATTTGAAATTTCTCTTTACAATATTTACCCGACACCATTGTTTTCAAGGTTCCCCCTGGTCATTGTTTATCCTACATCTAGTTAAAGAAATAGAACAATAAAACACTACAACAAGTAAAAAATCTAAAAAGTTTTTAATACTTTTATTTAACCTCATATAAGAAATTAAAATATAAACAAACCAATCAATTGATAATATAAAATAGATATTAAGGGATGAGGATGAAAATTCTTCTACCCATATCGCTTTTTTACCCCATAATTTTTTCAAAAGAATAAGAAAGTGTTGGTCAAATAAAATATATAATTTATCTTCTAATTAGAGATATAACGTTGAAATATAGGAACTCTATGAAACTCACCAAGATAATTATTTGAACACATAACCAATATAGTCCCCAATATCATCAGAGTCTATAAACAAAAAAACAAATATGATATCATCAATACGTAGTTAGTGTGTAAAAACTATTCCTAACACTCTAGGTCATTGGTGACATAAAGAGATTTTAGATCGGAATATTAAAATGGGACTCAATAAAACATGGAAAATATCATCATCGAATGTCTCCGCACAATATTTAGAATTCTAAAAATCAAGTAATTATCTAAACATAATTCAATTCAAACAATTAATTAGAGAAACTAAAAATTCTCCACATATGAATGCGGTTCTATAAATTTTCCTCTAATTTGGGTCCCACTATGACCATCTAATAATTTAACCGAAACATAGTATTTTACTAGAAATTACCAATCAATATTAAGAAAAAAAGAAAAAAATATATTTATATCTCATTTTTTAAAATTTCATCAAAATTAAAATTATGGGCATATTTGGTATCATTTTGGATGAATTATTACTTTCAAAAATCAAAATTTAATTACCCAAACATAATATGAGTATAGTGAAATTATGGGGTCACTCAAATGGGTGATGAAGTTCTAGTATTTTGTATCTCTCTTTTGTAATTAATTAGGTGAGGTTTATTATAATTTAGTTCCGGTGTTTTATCTTTCAATGAAAGAGTAATTAAACATTAAATTATATTGATAAATTACTTTAATGATAATTAAAAACATAGAAATTTAATCCCAATGAAAAATGAGAGGATTCTGTTGGGGCTGTGAATTTTTAAGGATAATTAATTAATCAATTTTTTTATAAGGTTGTGTTGTTCCTGATAACTCATATCTCTGGGTTTTGGATATAACGAATCCCTATTGGTCAGGTGAATTTATCTTAAATCATTATAATCCAATTGATTTTAGTAGAATTTGTATTCTATTAATTTTGTTAATTGTAAACCCTTTTGAGATAATATTTTCACCCAATGTTCATGGGTTTTCTTAATCTTAATTCCTCAGAATATCCTTATAAATCTTGTTCTTTGTCTGATATGAGGATTCTAGTGCTATTTAGAAAACATTTTTTATTTGTTATGAGAGAAATATAAATAACATTATTACAATATAGAAATTGATAAAAAAACCCATAATAATCCATATCCATAACAACTATGGGATTTAACTACTAATAAAGTTAGTAGTTACTAACAAACTTATGATACCTGAGTGAAACATCCCCAAAATTTGGATTGATGATCATTAGGAAGGTAGTGATAGTATCTCTAATATTATCTTTTCTCCTTCACCCCCATTGGGCATCTCTAGAATGTGCACTTTTTGTATCCGATAAGGAATGTTGAATTATGATGATTTTCCCTCCTATTTATAATGTTTGAGAATAGACAGATTGTACTCAAGAGTACATGGCATGTAATAATGTCATCCTAAATTGGGCCATTATTTCTCCACTGGTGGGTGAGCTACCAGACCTCCCTTGACTTAGAACATGGCACTGCCTGGTTTTTGGGGGTACACTATGTGTAACGCCACCCCACATGGCATGTCACGAACCAGCCTGAGTCGACCCTGAACTGGTCACCCAGGCCAGCCCGCGACAAGTCCCGAGAGGCGTTCCCGATCCTCCCGGGATGGTGACAAGCACCAAGGGCATAAATAGAGTACACAAAGGAATGATTTCTCCCATATATAAACAATCAAACAAACAACGGAAATAAACGGACATCCAAAAATGAATTTATATAAAAATTGAACTAAATATTATTTGTACAAGAAACTAAAATTAGAACAAAACCAACAACTCAACTAAACAAACCCGATGAAAAACTGACTCCATTTGACACTTCTGGTCACTCTCCGACACAATGATAAAATGTCGCCCAAGGTGATCGATCTAAAGATGAAACCTGCACAAGGGCTAAAAAAAGAAGAAGACTATTGGCGTGAGTATTAAAAATCAGTAGGTTAGCCCAGTATTCTATTCCCAATGCACATTCCTTTAAAATAAAAGAAACATCAATTTATATTTTTAAATTCAAGATTTTAATGTATGGTTTTCAAATGAGGTTCCATGCTATAATAATTATCAGACAAAAACATGCATGTTTAATAACAAAAATGCAAGTAACAATTATTTTCAAAGAGGTGAAACTGAAAAATGAAAATAGTTTTCAAGAGGGATGCTTTAAAGAATTTTAACATTCAAATAAATAACAAATACTACTTAATTTACCAACCAAACACACCATATGCCGACGGTGAGTACAAAATAGCCAACGAGCACTAGTCACGGGAATACCCCTAGGCACTAGTTAGTTGTGAGCCCCAGGTACCTCGTATCTCGGTGAAAGTAACCATAATAAATATCTGTTCTCATGAACGAGCCACTAGTAGGGAACATACCCATAACCTATTGGTCCCCAATCATCATCATCATCATATTTTAGTTAGTGTTTTCATCGTCAAACTTGCTACGTGAAATAGGGGCCAACCCCCACAGAATCACTAGCATACTAGTACACGTCCGCCCACCAAGATACCCGGGATTACCTTTAGTGCTCAATCAAGTTACACATATTATAAAATACACATTTAACATACACATTACATTACAAAATCATAAAAACACAAACAGACCATAATCATTCTTCACATTTCTTACACTAATCAACATACCGCTAAATATTTTGGTAAAACAATTTCATGAAGTGCATTAAGGCTTTGCACATAAAACTCTTTCAAAAACACTCTTTAAATTATAAACACACATCATAACCAAACCAAATCATATTTGGAAGCCCAATAAACATTTAATAAAATCATTTAATGGACCATAAAAGAATCCCAATTTCACAACATGTTATATACAAGTAAAACACTCCTTCATTTCTAAGAAATGCCAAACGGGCCTTTAAACATTTTCTCAAAAATAACCTTTGATGAAGGTATGAATTTTAATTTTATTAAGGATATGTATAAACATCATTTACAGCAGAAATCCTCATTCATAAAACTCTTATAATACTCTGGTTACATATTCAAAACACAACCATTTTCATAAAGATGTGAAACAGTCCATTTTTGGGCAACTCGGGCCAAAATATGTTGTAAATCAAAACCCACATGTTTGTAAAAACAAATAAAAATTGGAAATGAATATAAGTACCCAAAAATACCATTTATAATTCTTCCAATTCCTTTATAAATCCAATCAAATAACTTTTAAATCACACATCACACATAAAAGCCAACCGGGCAATTTACCGAACACATCTCATGCCCTTTTTAAACAAACCAACTTATTTTATGTACATGAAAATAAATAAAACACCAATTGAATGTCATATTTTCATTCAAGATACTGTAAAATTTTAAAAATACCATAAACCAGATTATAAACCTCACAAAATATTTTCAAAAGATAATGGAACATTTAAACAAACACTTTTTGAGCACTTTCATGACAAAACAACACTACCTTTTACATAACAGTGATTAAACAACGACTTTGCACACCAAGAAAATTATAAAAATGATTAAAAACAATAATAAACAATAATGTGTATTTGATAATATGTGTAACTTGATTGAGCACTAAAGGGAATCCCGGGTATCTAGGTGGGCGGACGTGTACTAGTATGCTAGTGATTCTGTGGGGGTTGGCCCCTGTTTCACGTAGCAAGTTTGACGATGACAACATTAACTAAACTATAATGATGAAGATGATTGGGGACCACTAGGTTATCGGTACGTTCCCTACTAGTGGCTCGTGCATGAGAATGAATATTTATTATGGTTACTTTCACCGAGATACGAGGTACCTGGGGCTCACAACTAACTAGTGCCTATGGGTATTCCCATGACTAGTGCTCGTTGGCTATTTTGTACTCACCGTCGGCATACGGTGTGTTTGGTTGGTAAATTAATTAGTATGTGTTATTTATTTGAATGTTAAAATTCTTTAAAGCATCCCTCTTGAAAACTATTTTAATTTTTAAGTTTCACCTCTTTGAAAAGAATTGTTACTTGCATTTTTGTTTATTAAACATTCATGTTATTGTCTGATAATTATTATAGCATGGAACCTCATTTGAAAACCATACTTTAAAATCTTGAATTTAAAACTATAAATTGATGTTTCTTTTATTTGAAAAGAATGTGCATTGGGAATAGAATCTCGGGCTAACTTACTGATTTTTAATACTCACGCCTATAGTCTTCTTCTTTTTTTAGCCCTTTTGCAGGTTTCATCTTTAGTTCGATCACCTTGGGCGACATTTTATCATTGTGTTGGAGAGTGACCAGAAGTTTCAAATCGAGTTAGTTGTTCATCGGGTTTGTTTAGTTGAGTTGTTGGTTTTGTTCTAATTTTAGTTTCGTGTACAAATAATATTTAGTTCAATTTTTATATAAATTCATTTTTGGAAGTCCGTTTATTTCCGTTGTTTGTTTGATTGTTTATATATGGGCGAAATTGTTCCCTTGTTTACTATATTTATGCCCTTGGTGCTTGTCACCATCTCGGGAGGATCAGGAACGCCTCTCGAGACTTGTTGCGGGTTGGCCTGGGTGACCGGTTCAGGGTCGACTCAGGTTGGTTCGTGACAAAATGGTATCAGAGGGAGGTTGGCTATTAGCGGACCTTTCTTTTTAGAGCGCCCTTGTTATTTTGGGGATGTAAAGGTAGATGGAGTAGTATTGTTGGGACTTGAGGGGTAAGTGCAAGAAGAGCGTCGCGAACTCTTTCTTGTTCTAATCCTCAGGTTTCCATGGATGTCCGGTTTTATCAGTGTCCATTATTCTAGTTGATTGTTTGGTATTCGGATATGACAAGGGGAGTCTGACTAATGGACTTCGTGAGCTCACAGGTCCTGGCAAGCCATGTGGAGCTGGGGAATGGTCCTAATAAGTCTCTCTATGTTGGTGTTGTGTTTTGCATATGGCATCCAACCATGTGGTCAAGTCACCCACCGATAGTAGTTCCCTTTTTTTGGGTCTCTTGAACCTTTCTTGAATTCAGAATTTTTGTTTTTAAAATCCTTGTGTGAGTATTGTGGAAATGGGTTTTAATGTAAGGATTAGATTTTGGAAAGTTAAAAAATGGGGTTTTCAATAATTAAATAAAAGAATGGTTTTGGACCGTTGTGTTTTTTTGAAAAAAAATGGAGGGAAGCAGAAATGATTTAAAGGGATTGGATTATCCATAATCTAAACTTGTGGTTTGTTGAAATATTTTTTTTTTGAAATTTTGAATCATTTTAAAGTGATTCTGGATCTTTCTTTTTAAATGGGGTATTTTAAGATGTTAAAAAGTTTTTTAATTAGATAAATTAGTTTTGGCAATTGGTTTTGATCGGTTGGTGTTTTACTACAAACAGTATTGGTCTCAATGGACCTCGGATTATGAAAATATACCTTGCTGAATTTTTTTTTTAAAAAAATGGGAAGGGGTTGTTTGGAGTGGCTTGGTTATTTAAAAAGTTTTTAAAAATGAAAAGGGGTAGGTTTTTAAGAAAATGGTTCTTAATTAATTGTGGGTTTTTTGTGAAATATGAAATTGTTTTTTGACTTGGTGGTTGGTGTTCCTTTTGAAGGTAAATTGTTTTTTTGGAATTATGATGTTTAATTTTAGCCTTTGGTGTTTTCATGGGTGCTCACATGCATGGTTTTATTTACATCTAGAAGTATGGCCTATATGGTATGGTGGTTGGGTGTCAGGGGTGGCATGGAAATGTGCATGTGGGTGAGACTTGATGAAACACCATTGGTGAATTTGGAAACTCACCAAGTTAGTTTGATTTTTCAAAATTGTTTTGAGCTGAAAATTGTGGCCTTTTTTTAAAACCAATGGTTATGTGGCTTGATTTTTCTATGTCTTAGAAGAGTTGTTTATTTGGGTAGCTTCCATGTGATCTATAATTCATACTCTTGTTCTATCTAGTGATGATATCTTGTTGGTGGCTCAGTTTTGGAGTAATTTTCATTAGGTTTCTAAAAATGTGTTTGATGTTGTGATGTGGCCATGGATAGTTCTGCGTTGGAAATCTTTCCTGCTGATCAACCTAAGGATTCCTTTAAAATTTTAAATCCACCTCTTTTGATGACGCCTCAACTTGTTTGTTGGAATAGATATCTGTTTGGGATCTATTAACAGTGCTTCTAGGTCATGATAATTCTTTCGGACAGAGCAGTTGTGTTCGGTGACGTTGATGTGTTTCGTCGTATTCCTTGTCCATTCTGCCCCTCGTTTGGAGTGAGTTAGAATTTTGATATGTATCTATGTGTTCCTATTTAGATTAAGGTTTTTGTTTTGTCATCAAGTGTGGTTTTTTTGAGTGGTGTGATCCTTATCACCAGACTGCGGTGCAGCAAATGCTTCAAGAATCAGGGCTCCAGCCATAGGCCTCAGAGTGAAGCTTTTCATGCAGTCAGGAAATAAACAGAGGTGTGGAGTGCTAGATTAAGATCCTTACACCTCTGTTTTGGTAAGTTAGTTACTATGTCAATGTTTTGGTTCCTCATTTCTATGAATTTCCCTTTGTCACAACAAGAGTGGTGGACTTAACCCCTCCTATGGTGTCTATGGTTATTCCTTCATGGATGTGGGTTTTCAATCAATATCCCTGTGTGGACTGCCTGTAAAAATAATGTACAGTCTTGGTGTTACCTATTCATAGGGGGAGTTTTTTGGTAGTTTATTTGTTTCTTTTGTTGTTTCAGTGGCCAAAGTATGGGGTCCCCTTCCCTCCCATCCCCAAGTGACGGGGGTCCAGAATTGTGCTGAATGTGTCGACCAAGTTATTGTCCCCTCCATTCGGGAGTGGGTGGTTTATATGTTCATGTTGTAACTCTATTAACATGGTATAGTAGGTTTTTGTAGGAGGGGTTTTTTTTGGGCTTGTGTGAGTGAGTCCCAACTCTAGCTCATGTTCAATTCTTGTCTATTCATTACTAGTTGGTTTCTAATGGTGGGGAGACCCACCATGGGTCTCCTGGAATTTCATCCTAAGAAAATTTCTAGTTATAGTTGATTCTTAATGGTGGGGAGTACATTCTTGAATCCTTAGGTGTTTTTTTTTCAGCCGGAAAGTGTTATGGCTTTCCGGGGGTGGAAAGCTTTAATGGTGGGGAGAATTTTCACACACGGTTTTTTTTCTGTCTTTGTATTGATCCGGCCCATTAGAAATCCCGATACTTTTCATGGGTATTTGATGAGAAGAATCTTGAGTTTTTAAGTTTCATATATTTCTAACCACCATAATTTGGAATCCCCATTGCTTTTTTATGAGTTTTTGAAGAAAGGGTGGTTACTTCATGATTTGGGCCAACCGTGAGCCCATTCCCAGTTTTAAAAACTGAATTTGTTTCTTTTATAACTCTTTTTTTCATCCTTTTTCACCCATTAAACTTACCACTTGTCCTATAATGATATATTAAACTTTATTTATCCTTTTGGACCCATTAGAAATTCATAAGCCGGGTGAATTTGTGTTACTTATTTAGGTATTGGGCCAGCCCATGGGCCCATTTCCTGTTTTAAAAAAATAAATTGATTCATTTATATCTTTTTCATTTTTTACTATGTTTCACTGATTCCACCTCCCCCTCGAATCCAATAACCCTATCATAACCCTCATAATCTATTTTACCTCTTTGGAGTTCATGTGGGTCGCGGATTAGGGCGAAGATTCTCAGGAAACCTCAAATCACACAGAATTTCCAAGGTAACTTTTATCATTCATACATCAATCAATTCGTACTCTTTTAGCCACCAATATTCTTCCCCTGGTTCTTCCAGACCTTAGGATTCTCTCCAAGAATTTTCAAGCCATTCCCTTTTCTCTAGGGATTTATATCTAAGGGAAGACGAAAGGTTTTCTAGGATGAAAGGTGATATTACTTCTCCTTTCTTCTTCCTCTACCCCCTCCTTTCATTATTTCTTGGTTTTATATTGTACCCTAGTCTTGATCGACCTAGGGTTTTGGTATAAAGTGTTTTTTGATGGGTTTTATGTTTTTTTAGGTTTGTTATTTATAGTTTTAGGGTTTATAAACCCGCGGCGGGTGATTTCGGGTGTACGTTTCAATTACGCCAAAGATTTGAGGTAGGATATACCTTGCACATGCCTTTATCATAGAAGTTTCATCATTTTAATATTATCCTATACTGATATAAATGTTTATTATTTTTTTAATCCTTTTTATAATTTTCTTGGTGTGCAAAGTCGCTGATTAATCACTGTTATGTGAAAGGTAGGGTTGTTTTGTCATGAAAGTGCTCAACAAGTGTTTGTTTAAATGTTCCATTATCTTTTGAAAATATTTTGTGAGGTTTATAATCTGGTTTATGGTATTTTTAACATGTTACAGTATCTTGAATGAAAATATGACATTCAATTGGTGTTTTATTTATTTTCATGTACATAAAATAAATTGTTTTGTTTAAAAAGGGCATGACATGTGTTCGGTAAATTGCCCGGTTGGCTTTTATGTGTGATGTGTGATTTAAAAGTTATTTGATTGGATTTATAAAGGAATTGAAAGAATTATAAAAGGTATTTTAGGGTACTTATATTGATTTCCAATTTGGATTTGTTTTTAAAAACAAGTGGGTTTTGATTTACAACATATTTGGCCCGAGTTACCCAAAAATGGACCGTTTCACATCTTTATGAAAATGGTTGTGTTTTGAATATGTAACCTGGGTATTATAAGAGATTTATGAATGATTTTTTCTGCTGTAAATGATTTTTATATAGATCCTTAATAAAATTAAAATTCATAACTTCATCATAGGTTAGTTTTGAGAAAATTTTTAAAGGCCCGTTTGGCATTTCCTAGAAATGAAGGAGTGTTTTACTTGTATATAACAAGTTGTGAAATTGGGATTCTTTTACGGTCCATTAAATGATTTTATTAAATTTTTATTGGGCTTCCAAATATGATTTGGTCTGGTTATGATGTGTGTTTATAATTTAAAGAGAGTTTTTGAAAGAGTTTTATGTGCAAAGCCTCAATACACTTCATGAAATTGTTTTACCAAAATATTTAGCGGTTTGTTGATTAGTGTAAGAAATGTGAAGAAAGATTATGGGATGTTTGTGTTTTTATGGTTCTGGAATGGAATGTGGATGTGAAATGTGTATTTGATAATATGTGTAAATTTATTGAGCACTAAATGGAATCCCGGGTATCTAGGTGGGCGGACGTGTACTAGTATGCTAGTGATTCTGTGGGGGTTGGCCCTTGTTTCACGTAGCAAGTTTGACGATGACAAAACTAACTAAACTATGATGATGATGATGATTGGGGACCACTAGGTTATGGGTATGTTCCCTACTAGTGGCTCGTGCACGAGAACAGATATTTATTATGGTTACTTTCACTGAGATACGAGGTACATGGGGCTCACAACTAACTAGTGCCTAGGGGTATTCCCGTGACTAGTGCTCGTTGGATATTTTGTACACACCGTCAGCATACGGTGTGTTTGGTTGGTTAATTAATTAGTATGTGTTATTTATTTTAATGTTAAAATTCTTTAATGCATCCCTCTTGAAAACTATTTTCATTTTTAAGTTTCTCCGCTTTGAAAAGAATTGTTACTTGCATTTTTGTTTATTAAACATGCATGTTTTTTTCTGATAATTATTATAGCATGGAACCTCATTTGAAAACCATACTTTCAAATCTTGAATTTAAAACTATAATTTGATGATTCTTTTATTTTAAAGGAATGTGCATTGGGAATAGAATACCGGGCTAACCTACTGATTTTTAATACTCATGCCTATAGTCTTCTTCTTTTTTTAGCCCTTGTGCAGGTTTTATCTTTAGTTCGATCACCTTGGGCGACATTTTATCATTGTGTTGGAGAGTGAACAGAAGTGTCAAATGGATTTAGTTGTTCATCGGGTTTGTTTAGTTGAGTTGTTGGTTTTGTTCTAATTTTAGTTTCTTGTAAAAATAATATTTAGTTCAATTTTTATATAAATTCATTTTTGGATGTCCGTTTTTTTGTTGTTGTTTGTTTGATTGTTTATATATGGGCGAAATCGTTCCCTTGTGTACTCTATTTATGCCTTTGGTGCTTGTCACCATCCCAGGAGGATCGGGAACACCTCTCGGGACTTGTCGTGGGATGGCCTGGGTGACCGGTTCAGGGTCGACTCAGGCTGGTTCGTGACATGCATGTAACATCAAACCTCAACCACTAAACACTTCTAGAAGGAGCAACATGACTTGAACATGGTAATCACTTGGCGTGTAATCTCTGTCTAATAACATGGGCATGTATTTGGTCATGTCGATCCATGTCGGGGGAAATATTACACAAACTGTATAAAAAGTACACACCAGGTATATTTGAATTTTTGTCCTAATGTTTTCCATTTTGTATCTTAGGCTGTAGAACACCTGAAAATAATCATGTTTATGGAATTAATGTATTTTATCTTGAAATCGAGACATATATCCATTGAAAACGTGTTTCTATATTAAATATAATGTATGAAAAGATATACACAATTCAGGAACATCAATCTCCCCTTACATATCAATTTTCATATATTGAAGAAAAATACCATCATCTAATCGATAAAATCCATACTCTAAAAAAGGAATCATTCAAATAATATAATTTTAAATATTATATCCATATCAGAGGATTTTATAAGGTACAAAAATTCTTTTAATTCCTTATATATTCTAATCATGCCTCTTATAAAATGAAATTAAAAATTTGTATCCTCTTCGTCAACATTGTTTAACTTCCAGGAAATAAAAATTCCACTTGATTATTTACCTCACCAAAATGTATTAAACACACCACTCAACATTATTTAATCATAGTTATTCCCAATATTAAGTTTATTCACTCTATACATAGTCTTTCATGTGTTCCCATTCTCCAATTTAGATGTCAACTCATTAAAACTATGAGGACTTTAAATATGGTTCAAATGTATCTAAAGATAAGGGTTGTATGTAATGATGAAAATTAATCTCAGAGGCTTGAAAAAGAGGCTGAAATCGTATACAATATTGCATGATATTGAAAATAAATATTTTGGAAAACATACCACCAATCATGAGCTCTCAAAGGGTATCATCACTATGAAATTCTCCTGCCAATATAGGCCCATAAACCATAAATAATATGTAGTAAATGAATCTGGTCCCTCTATTACAATTTTCATTAATTTTTTTAATAATAGGGTCTAAAAAAATACAATTAATATTGGTTTTATAACCCTTATACCCAAATGAACAAGTATCACTCTCCCCCACACTGAAATGCATTCTTGCTCAAAAAAATATCATGAATGGCCAAAAATCCCTTTCTATATCCCAACGAAAAATCATGCCAAATCATGAAATAATTATGGTACGAAGGGAAACTAATATTTTAATAAAGCTTCCTATCAAGGCATTTCAATTTATTAAGGGTTTAAGAAGATCAGATGTAGGGTGGTTGTTAAGGTCAAAGGGGCTGGGAAAAAAATCAAATTCTTCAATCATTTTTATTTTCTTCAAAAATATTCATGTTTTTATAAGAAAAAATAGAATGTTTTGGTAGTTATACATATCCCAAGAATCTCTCAAAAAAATAGGGTATAAAAAATAATATGTCAAGAAGGCTTAGAATTCCTCTCAATAATGAGTAAAAATAAAAGGTCAAACATGTTATGACATGATTACAAATGAATAGTTTAATAATTTTAAATGAATAAGACATTAAATCAGGAATCAAACTATAAAATCAAAAATTTAAAAATAATTTGAAAATATTAAGAAGCATGTAACATTTAAAATTTCCTTTTATGTCATTATTATTTGTAATTGTTATTAATAAAAAAATCAACAATAGTCTAAAATATTTCAACAATTAATGATGTATCCTAGACCAGTTCAAGTAAAAGACTAGTGTTTTCAGAGACCCTATAACACCCGCACACTCAATAAAACACACGGTCCCCCAAGTGTAATACCAAGGAAGAAGAGAATATGTCAGGAAACCGCGGGGGTAATATGAGGGGAAGAAATGGAATAAGTCAATCCAAAGTTAAAAAACACTAAAAAACATTTCCATCATGGTGAATTGACAAATTAGTTATGTAGGTGAAATATATATGCCCAAGTCATCCAAGAGGACCTATGACTATCGAGGAAATGGAAAAAGAAATCTGCATATACATACATCATCAAATCCCAAGAATATAACAAAATTGATATTTATATTAGAAATAAAAGTTCTAAAAAATAGTCATTGGGTCGCCTCAGAAGATGCATAAATCGAAATAGGTGAATCCTTCAATGGAGAAGCAGTCACATTGGAATATAGAAGCACTGGCTCCACAATTTGAGTGGTTGGAATAGCGTGTACCTTAGATAGGATAGAAAAAGTGGTAGTAGCGGGGCCAATAGTAGATAAACAAATTGTATCCATGGTCAAAGCTGTCAACGGTGGTTGTGCAGCAGAAGGAAAAGGAGTAGATTGAGAGGAATGTGTTGTGGGTATTAGAATGATGTGATTCTCCTTTGAGAGACCCAAGAGCTAACAAACCCGTGTCTAGGACTAGAGGAGGGTAGTCTGATGGTGCTCTAGTATGTCCATATGGTGGTGAAACTCGGCCTGGTAGGGATGTTGGGGATATCCACAAAGGGTATAGGGGACGAGGGGAGGTGGAATGAAAAAAATAATAATGGATTATGGAAGAAGAAGGAAGGCTAGAATAAAGGGGTGGGGTGGTGAAGGATCATCTCCTAGTGGATGAGGGAGGTCAGGATTAGAAACACCGATAAGATCAACTGATCTAGCAATTTCCCTTGTAGAAGCTGGGGTGTCCTATACGAACACATAGCCATCACCCCGACGCTTGAACATCCGGATGAGGATAAACATGAGGATGTAGAGAGGCTGGGGGAGCCTAAGGGTTTGTGTGGGAGAGATTTCTCAAAAACTCATAGATGGTGGGCCAATAGAGTGGCATAAAAACCTTCGTTCATGTTTCCCTAATGGTCATGGATCATAGAGTGGAAGTAATAAGTGGCCAGACAAGGGAGGTCCGGATAGTCGTTCCTGAAAATAAAATCCACAAGGTCCATGTTGTGTCCAGACATGACTCCCATATCCTCATGGCGAGGAAAAAGGATGACTGTGAAGGAATGATGAAAAAAATGAAGGGCATGGTCAATGATGGGCATGATCTTTTGCAGGGTGGGGGTGTACCTATGGTCAGGCCTAGCCAACTCCCACCACATTGCAATGATTTTAGTGTTCTTGGGGTGGGTAATGGTGGAGATAGATGGTGGGGTGTAAGGATAGAGGTAGAAGCCACACCTTCAACCAAAATATTCCATGTAAAAGAAGAAATGGATGAAAACAAACCAAAACCAAACAAGGGTAGCAGTATTAGTAGGCATCTATCCGTAAGCGGGCCCATTGAACTCAATGGTCAATGTAAAATACAAATATAAATCTCTTTAAGAAGTAGTGCCGACCTAGAGTGTCTTGAGGATATGAGTATGACCAAGGAGATCCCGAGTCACCTTCTAGATGCTATGGCACTAGGAAATACTGATGTCCAAATAATAGCTGTTCAAGTGGATAGTGCAGTGGGAGAGTCACCACAATATATCTTCTATAGGATTACACTCATTAATGATCTGACATGGAGGCAGTTATGTGTAGGGAAATAATGGTATAGGCTAAGGCGGATCTACTGGTACTGAGGAAGAAGGGTTAATTGTACTAGTAGTTTGTGTCGGAGTAGATAACTAAGGAACCTCGGGGGATGAGCCAATATTGGGTGGAGGGCCAACACAGGACCGTCCAATGCTATAGTATAAGGTGGCACCAAAGGGGTGGTTCTAGAAGAGGAGACAACGCCACCGAAGCAGTCATCCACTATGTTAGGTGGTTTAGTAGCTATATCCCGAGCAGAAGGGGATGAGAGTGGTGCCATGTAAGCGACTAGACTGATGGTGGTCACGGTGGGTGGTGACACCAGAAGAGGAGTCTTAACAACCAATATTGGGAGCTGTAAAACAAGAAACTATAAGGTGGGACGGTCAAAATGTAGAAGAAGAATCTAAAGGAAAGGGGGCCTCTTGTCCTCAGTTGTAAAAGGAGACCACTTCCCCATCATGGTATCATCACCTGCCATAGCTAAAAAATAAAAAATTGAAAAGAAGAAAAAGAAGAATGTTAGAAAACATGAAAAATAGAAAATGAAGAAGAACACGACATGTAGAGACATGGTACTAGACAATTAGTATGATCTTTTGAAGAGACCATATACCATGTATTTACAATACAAGAGGGTATGTGTTCGAGAAAAAACTAGTACACGATGTGTAACAAGGTGTACACGCCGTGTAGTAAAACATGTAGTGGTACCCATGTTAGTGGCCAGACGTGACTTGAATATGGGATGGGAGATGACACAATACACTATGTGTGAAATGTTTACACGTTTTTTGGATAATCATGGTGGTTTAAGGTGTGTATTCTTTCTAAAAAAAGACCTCTGAAGGTCCAAAGGAAACAATGCATACCGAATGTACATGCCATTTGTGCCGACAGGGGAAGGGTTAATGTTCCATAGGACACAAGCTGGGTTATATTTCTAGGAGAGGCATGGTATATGTCATGAACCTACTAGAAACCCAATGTATCTATCAAATGTAGAAAACATGAATTTGTGTGCATATACAATATATACATGGAATGTGTTCTTTGTAGACCCCATGTACTATGATGGAGACCTGAATGGTCACCCGAATCAAAATCACCCTAAAAACGTCTGAAATTTTGAAATATGAGGTGGAGAACAACATACTAGGATCAAGGATAAAAATGTAAAATTAAGGCGGACATTTTTTTTAAATTGATGTATTAGTGTAGGTGTTGGTGGATAGTGTGCGGGGGAAGAAAAGAGGGAGCTATGGGGTCGAGCGACACGGGCTGGGGCAGGGTAGGGTCTTGGCCTTTATACCCAAACTACACGATGTGTAATAAAGTGTACATGACTTTTATTTGTTTTTTTAAATAAAAAATAAAAAATATTATTTTAATAATTTAAAATAAAACAAAAAATAAATATTTACCAACTAAACTAGGCCTATATAGGTTGTGTATTAGAGAAATACATGGTGTGTGTCCTAAAATTTGGAAAAAAGAATTACATTTTTGGTTTGGTTCTTGAGGTGCGATTCGATTCAGCGATCACCCGATCCGAATATAATCCCTCAACCATTCGATGAAAGGTTATTTTTACATGTTTTTAGTTACTTATAATATTAGAATTAGAGTTTTAGTTCTACATAGGATGATGAAAATGCACAATATGTTTTTTAAATTTGAATAAAATGGCTGAAGTAGAGAGATTATCTGAGTTTGAACCCGTGTCTTTTGAATCCAAGGCCAAGACTCCGCCAATTTTCTAACTTCACAAGAATATATTTTATTATTTCAAAAAATGTTTAATATATCACTGAAATCATGTTTCACACGACGTATATCAAAATACACACCGTGTTGTTTTATGAATTTGAAAAATTATGGGAATGGTCATGTTGTTAGGATTCAAAACAAAGTCTTTTGGAACCAGTTTATGACCCCAGATAGCCAGTTCATCCCTATAATGGGTTTTTTATTTTATGGAAAAATTTATATTTTAATTTTAATATTTCCACAGACACCTTTTAATTAATCACTGGTTTTAAAAAGCATAAGCCTCGTGTCGAAGGTAGGTACTGAGAGATTAAAACTGGTGATGGATTGGATATATTCTAGTGAATTTTACATCATCACCAACATGATCCATGATTATTTAATTATTTAAAATATAATTATAATATAATAATAATCAAAAAAATTTAGTACACATTGTGTATATAGGTGGTACGTGACATGTGACATCTGGGATGCCTCCTAGGAAGAGCCTTTGTTATACTTTGTTGGATCGACCTTAACTTAGCATCTTTCTACCTGAATTGTATCTTAGAAGAGGGTTTTGGGGATTTCTTAACTAGGGGAACAATTGCTTCTACCATGGCCCGCTAAAGACTATTTTGGAAAATTTCACATTTCCAATAATGACCGCCCTGGCATGCAATTAATTTCTTCACTTATTGTTCATAAGAAGGATGGATGTTATTGATGAATGGTTCATTAGTGATAAAAAAATATTCTATATCTTCTTTCATGTGTCCCGGGGGATCATTTATAATTTTCAATGCGTAACAATCCTTGTGTTCTATCATTGATACCTACATAACTACATTGGGGACATTGTAAGATACATTTTCATCTCCCATATGGAAGACCAATTCACCTTGATGAAGATCAATCGATGATTTTAGAGTAGCCAAAAAAGTCTTCCCATAATGGGAGGTACCTATTGATCTTCCTCTATGTCAAGGATGAATAAATCTGTAGGAAGAATCAACCTTCCCAATTTTAGGAGCACTTCCTCAAGTAGCCCTTTTGGATATTTAAGGGATCGATCTACGAGCTGTAGTTCCACTCGAGTATATTGTAAATCACTCATCTGCAGCATCTGAAATACTTTAGAGGGTATAATATTTACAGTAGTACCAAATTCAGAAAGGGATTTACAATACTCAAATGATCCAATGATCCATGTAATTATAAAATTACATAGATCTTTGAGCTTTAGATAAAGGGATTATTGGACCACTACTGAACATTCCTTAGAGTGAGTAATTGTTCCAAAAACAACAATATTCATTTTATTTGAGAGGATATCATTCATAAACATTGAATATGTTGTAATTTCAGTTAATTAAGTTGTGAAATGAATATTGATATGATGTTTCTAGAATACCTCCATGAATTTCCCAAATTGATGATCATGTTTCTATTACTTAATTCATGCAGGAAATTGTAAGGGTTGTTCGTAGGGTTTTACCACTTCTTTTCCTTTACAATGTATGAACTAATTTTATTTTGATTGTTCCTTGATTTAGGGGGTGGGGTCTCTTTGACTTACGAATTTTTATCCAAATTAGATGTAGAGTGACTTAGATTTTGGGCATCAATATGATTTGTAGTTATTTTCTTTGGTAGATCCTTCCCACTTTGTAATATGAAAAAATTGGAATCCCCCCATGGGTTCTTCTCAGTGTTACCATGTAGTGTACTAGGTTTCCTAGAAGAAAGTTGATTGGAAATTTTAAGGATCTATATCTCATGGTTCCACATAGATCCCTCTTTGTTTTGAAATCACGTTTCAACAGTCGTTATGAATTTCAACACTATCTCCTATGGAATTTATGGGGGTTCTTACTGAGGTTCTTGAGTAGCCGATTGAAAATGTGACTTCCTCAGTTGTTCCACCAGACGATGATTTTGATAACCTAAGGATCCATGTTGTTGCTGTGTGGAATATGGGTTCTTGTATTGTTGTTTCCAATAACTAGTTGGTCATTATAGGTGGGGTTGAGAATTTTTTTATTGTTTCTCACATCCCGTATTTGAGTTATCTTTCCATGTTGGTTATTAGTATTGAGTGTCCATGTTTTCACATCTATTCATAGATACATAGCATACCTCTCATGTTCACAGACTAACAATTATTCCCCGATGGTCACCCATGGCATGGTTTTCACCACACTCACTACAAGCTGGGTGATTTGTTGCTTGAACATGAGATGTCTTTTTCAATATTCAATGCATATATCTTCTTTGACTCCACATATATTTGGCGAAAAATAATCATAGTGGATGAAATGTTATGAATTCGCCTCTTATGAGTTCCCAACTCTATGTACCATTGGAATAATATTGTAGACATATCTTTGAGCAAGTTGAAGTGTTTCTCTAGGGGTTTTAGAATCATCTTTCCTTCTGCAACTACATCCACCAAAGATTTAGTGTTCGTTGTAAGAAAACCATAGAAATTTTGGACATTCTTCCAAAATGTAAGGCCATGATGAGTGAACATATGTAAAATTTCATTAAAAAACTCCCATGATTCATACAAAGACTCTGAATCATGTTGTGGAAAATTGTGAATTTCATTCCGCAATGTGACCATTTTGGAGGGTGGGAAATATTTTGATAATAATGCTTAGGTCAACGCCTCCCATATGAGGATAAATCATTTATGTAGTTATTTTATCTAGTCCTACACTTTATCCCTTTAATAAAATGAGAATTAGTGATGGTGAATGGCTTCCTTAATCACCCCATGGTAGCGAAATGTGTCCAAAATATCAAGAAATACTGATTGTTTAGTGTTGGGGTGTTCACTGGGTAATCTTATAAATTGCACCATTTTTTGGATGAGTTGCACGATGGATGGATTGATCTTGAAATGATGGGCTTGCGCCGATGGTCTAAAAATTCCTATATATTTACCTTGGATAGAAGTAAGATCGTACTCAATAAGGTTACAGTGTGGGGTAGTTTTTCTTGAGGAAGTGGGGGTAGAAATTGATGGTTAAGAGAATAATAAGGCCCCAAAAATGGATTCAGGTATTGTAACCGCTCTGGTCGGAATAGTTGGTGTTTCTATGGGATATACCCTAGATCAAATGGATATTTTTGACTTTGTTGGTTATGTAGGATGATCTCTCTTAAAATTTATAGTGATATTTCTATCTGCTCATTAATTGTATCTAATTGTTGGTTTTGGTTTTCATTCTGTAGAAACAGTTACCGAACTCCTTGGAAAGAAGATTGATTTCCATTTTCTATGTTTTCCATTGTGGTGTTTAGGATGTGATCCTCTAGAAGTTATTTACATCGTCGTAAGATCATTTTTTCGATCTCTAAATCATATGGAATGATGTTTGAAGATTCAGAGCTCTTGGAACACATGATTCATCCACTCATTCACTTTTGATCCTGTACAACAAAAACGAGAAATTCAAGTTAAAAATTGGAAAAACATAATGAAAATTTGAAATGATATTATAAACATATTTTTTAGAATTTTTTATTTATATTTTCACATTAATTAATACAAACTGATTAATCAAACCACCATTAATAATCAAATCCCTACAAATGGTGCCAAAATTTGGTTTCATTTCTACTTAAGTGTTACTTTGGAAAATAAAAATTCAATTACCAATACATAAAACTATTATAGTGGAATTGTGGGGTTGATCCAGATGGAGAGGAAATTACAGTTTTTTATTTCTCTAGTTTGTAATTAATTAGGTGATGTTTTCTAAAATTTAGAGTCAATGTTTAATGTCTCAAAGACAGAGTAATTAAACATTCAATTTCTTGATAAAATAAATTAAATATTAATAAAAACACAAAAATTAAATTCTTGTTTAAAAATGAGAAGAATTCCTTGATGTTGGGGATTTTCAAGGATAAATAATTAATCAAAATTTTAGGAGGTTCTATTGTTCCAGATAACTCACATCTCAAGCTTTTGGATATAACAAAACACCCTTGGTCTGGTGAGTTTCTTTTAAATCAATAGAAACTAAATCCTTTTTCAAGAATTTGGTTTCAATTAATTTTTTAGGTTGTAACCTCTTTGAGATGATAACATCACCAAATAGTTATGGATGTTCTTAATCATAATTCTTTAGAATATCCCTTGAATTTCCATTCATGGAATGATATTTTATTTCTAGTGATATTTAGAAAGTGTTTTTGTGGGATTATGTGAGAAATATAAATAACACGATTACATTATATAAATTGTTAAACAACAATTGATATTCCTTCACAACCCCAAAACATTGAGTATTTTTCTTCCCATGGAGTATATAATGACAAAAAAACATGTGATACCTAAGTGTAGTATCATGCAATAATTTTATTGAAGATCATTGGAAAGGTAGTGGTATAACCTCCTCTATTATATTCTCCCATTATCCTTCCATTGGTCATCTTCATAATTCCCCTTATTGTATCTGAGAATAAATGTAGAATTAGGATGAGTTACCATACTATTTATAATGTTCGGTAATACATGGAGTGTTCTCAAATGTCACGAACCAACCCGGGTCGACCCTGAACCGGTCACCCGAGCCGGTCCGCGACATGGCCCGAGAGGCGTTCCCGATCCTCCCGGGCTGGCGACAAGCGCCAGGGCATCAACAGAAGCTATGGGAACGATTTCGCCCAATATAAATAAATAAGATAGTGAAAATAATACAGAGCAACGCAGAAAAGATAACCAAAACAAAGTGACTAAACATGAACAAACAGGAAACAAACTAACCAAACACGACGTCCGAACAAACTCCGTGCGACCTCGTGGGTCGCTCTCCGACTCAACGATCAAGCGTCGCCCTAGGCGAGCGCACTCAAGCTATAGCCTGCACAAACACTAAAAACAGAAAACAACTATAGGCGTGAGTATTAAAACTCAGTAGGCTAGCCCGATATCTATTCCCAATGCACTACCTTTAAAATAAAAGAAACATCATTTCAAGTTTGAACTACAATCTATAAAAGTATGTTTTTAATAATATTCTACTCAAAAACAAAGTACGAACCATTGCCCTTAGCCATTTTCCAAATTCGTGTTAATTTCATTAGTGCCAATGACATTTCAGGAAAAGGGGAAAGTGATGTTTAAATTTTCAAATTTGTACAAAAGGGATTAAACACTTCCATTTGAAAACAATTTTTAGAAACCCATTATAAAGCAAGTTATCAGTTTCCAAGGAAAACAATATGCCAGAATGCACAAAGTAAAACATACAGCAAGGGCAATGTAAGTATACACGTGAGCATCATAATCATTACTGCAAGCTACAAAAGCTGAATAGACATGGGTGAACCTAGGAGATCAAGAATAAACCAGAAGACACCAATACATGAGAAATCATCCTTATTGACATGTCACGATGAAATCAAAACGCACAAAACGCTCGACCATCCACTCACAGGCAGGTCGAGGGAAAATCCCATAGCAATAAACCCAATATATCCACCTACTATGGGCCACTGGTTAGTACCATAACCTACCAGTGCAGCAATCGTTCTTAGAATATTCTCTCAATATGCCAGATTCCCATGTCTCAAGTGTTTAATAAAAAGGGGGTGAGCCAACCGATGCCAACCGAGCATCCAATCAGATATATCTATATATAAAAAACAACAGGCATTCCCCGAGCCACTCCATGGGACAACCTCATGCCTTTTTTTCCACTCAAGTACCCGGGAGCCTCTAAACGCGGCCTCCCAAACAATCAATCGCAACCAAGGCATGAGAGTCGTCCTAAGAGGGTTTTTATAAAAACATTTCCATCGCTTTCCATAAAGTGCCAAACGGGCATTTAATACAGTTCACAATTACTACCAAAACCAGTTTAAAACTATTTGAAGAATCCACAAAACACTACTTCACAGGTTGCCAGTGTTTTTATAGACCAAATTAAACCATTTTCTTTTCCAAATAAACTTTAAGAGCCAACCGGGCAATTTCTCAAACGAACCCAAAATATTTGTTCATGCTTCAAAAGAAATCATTTCTCATTAAACCAGAACTCTATTTTATATTCCGTGAATTATGTTTAAAAGCCAAACGGGCATTCTTTCATTATTGGGTGTCCGCTCGTCAAAAAGATGTTTCATGTGTCCTGTATAAAATAAGCGGCTCCTTTTGACATTCAATAACCTTTTAAAAATTAACTTATCTTATTTTAAAATTTTAATTATAGTATATTATCACTTATTTATAAAATATTTATTTCGAACTAGTGTGCGCAAACAGCATGAAATAATATAACTTAAATTTCAAAAGCAGTGCAAAGGGAACCTACCTCAAAACCAAGCGCGACGGCAAAACGACTTTGGAAGTAAGGCGCGATGACAGGACGTGTGTCCGAAACCACGTGACAAAGTCCAACACTCTGCATAGACAATTTCAAGGACTCAGACGCAACCAAAAACTCACCAGAGCCTGCAAAACCAAGCGGCGGGAAGAAGCGCTCACCTTGAAACTAAAGCGCGGCGACGACGGAACCTCGGAGACAAAGCGCGGCGATGGCGCTCACTCGAAAACACCCTGCGCGGGCCCCCAAATAATAATCCTACCAAACGAAACATAAATTGATAAAAACCCCTAACAAGGCAAAGGCGAAAGCAATAGTAGTAATAATGATAATAATAGTGATCATTATAACAACGACAATAATAAGAATAGTAAGAATCATAAAAATAATAAAAATAAGGTTAATAATAATAATAGTAAGAATACTAATAATAATAATAATAATAATAACACTAATAATAATAATAAATAATAATAGTAATGAAAAATAATAATAATAACAATAAGAATAATAATGAGAATAAGATTAATAATGACATAATAGTAATATTATTGATACGAATATTAATAAGAATAATAATAATAATAACAATCATAAAATTAATAATAATAACATTAAAAATAATAATAATAATAATAATAATAATAATAATAATAGTAATAATAATAATAATAATATTATTATTATTATTAACATTAATAATAATAAAAATAAAAATAATAATAATAATAATAGTAGTAGTAACAACAAGAATAATAAAAATAAAAATAAAAATAACAAAATAATAATAAGGACGTAGTATTAACAATAATAATAAAAGTAAAATAATAAAAAAAAAGACAAAATAAACCAAACCTGGTCGGGGGGAGCCGTGCCGGCTGGAGCAGGGGAGGGAGAAAGAAAAAGAAGAAGAAGAAGAGAAGAAGAAGAGGAAGGAGAGAAGAAGAAGAGGAAGGAGAGAAGAAGAAGAAGAAGAGGAAGGAGAGAAGAAGAGGGGGCGCAGGTCTGCCGTGGGTGCAGCAGGGGAGCAGCGGCTGGGTGAAAAGGAGGCCGGTGCTGAGGGGTGCTGGGCTGCCGTGCGAGAGAGCCGAAGGAGGTAGGGGCGCGGGAACCAGTGCGTAGGGGAGGAGCACTGGGTAGAGGGGCTGCTGCGGATGTTGCTGTGGACAGGGGTGCGGCGAAGCGGCGCCGAAGGGAGAGCTGCGCAAGGGAGGCGGACAGGTTGCGGGCGAGGTTCGGCGTCAGTTGGCTGGAGGCCGTGAACTGCTGAAGGAGGGGGAAAGAGCGTCGGAGCGGGGAAGCGGAGTCGGCGACACGCTACAAGGGAGGAGGGGAGGCGCCGGGTGCGGGTTGCTTGATGGAGCAGGGGGCGCTGGCGGTAGGCGAGCAAGAGGTGGCTGGGCGCGCTGCTGCAAGGAGGTGCGGGGCAGGCAGGGGACGGTTGCTGCACTGAGAAGGAGGGAGGAGTCCGTGTTGCAGGTGGGGCGCGGGTGGCGCGATAGGTCCGGGGGCTACAGAGGTCGGATGCGGCTGTTGTGCGAGGCAAAGGATAGAAAGGCTGAGGCGAGGTGCAGCGAGGGCCAGGGAAAGAGGATGGCGGCTACTAGGGTTCGACGCCAGGGAGCAAGGGGGAAAAGAGCATAAATAGGGAAGGATGTGGTGGCGGGAGAGGGAAAAAAAAGAAGAAACATAAATAGAAAAAATAAATAAATAAATAAATAAATAAATAAATAAATAAATAAATAAAATAAAATAAAGCATTAGTTTTAATTGCAGTATTTATAATAACACTAAAATAATAAAAGTATTTACTTCATTTTGTGAATAATAAAAATAACAAAATCAGTTTTCATAAAAATATTAAAATTCCTAATAACCATAAAAGAAATTTACATGACATACTAAAATGATATCTATTTATTTTAATTCTTCAAAACCGAAAAAAAAGTCACACAATTGCATGGGCGAAGCCGTGCGGCATCGCGCTCTGCCCACGCGTCCAACGTCGTCGAACCCAAAAGTGTGTTTTTTATCAAAAACTGAGAAATTTAGTTCGGGCCTTACCTCAGACCCCAACAAAATAATTTAAAATCAAATAAATCATAAAATAAAATAAACGCACCGGTCAGGGTGTGACATCAAAAGTACACAAAAATTACACGACTCAACCTGAATTGGGCCATTTTTTCCAACTGGTAGGGTAGCTACCGCATCACCCATCACATTGAACATGGCACGACTTGGTTGGGGGGGGGGTAAAAGACATGTAACGCCATCACACATGGTTTTTAATGTCGAACCTCAGCCACCAACTGCTTCAAAAAAAAGGAACATGACGTGTACTTGGTAATCACATGGAATGCGATCCATGGCCGAGAACATGAGCATGTATTTGGTCTTTCCAATCCGTGTATAGGGAAAAAGTACATGATGTCTATAATAAGTGCATGCTGTGTATATCTGAATTTCTGTTTTGACTCTTCACAAATTGTGTCTTAGACTGGAGAATCCATACATATCATCAAGATTAATGAATTATAGTATTAATATTGAAATAAACACATATATCTATTGAGGGGTTTTTTTTTATATTCAATAGAATGTATGAAAAGATATAAAAAATTTGGGCACATCAATATTTTTAACTCAAATAAAAGAATACTAGGATTAACATTATAAGAAAAAAAAAATATATTATTAAACACCAAAATAAAACACTATATAATAAAAATGTTCATTAGGTTAAAACTATGGATCTTATGATGTTTTAGATCTATCTCCACCGCGATTCAATGAAACTACTTTATATAACCTTTACAGATGATAAAGTGTGCCACAACAAAGTAAAAACATAGGTTATTATAAAAAAAATCAATTCTTATGACATAACATACTAAACTGATGACATAATAGAGACATATGGAAAAATCTGGTGAGATGAATGTGATTTCCTCTAGATATGATGTAAACATCAAAGATTGAACTCATTAAAACTAAAATTTCTATCATTATATTAGTCTTCATTGCCCTAGTATATATGTGATATTAGTAACCATGTGTATTTTATCCAATATTTCCTCAATTCTGACAACCTTTTTTATTAACTCTACTAATGAATTTAGTCGAGATGAGGAAAAACTAAACTAAATTTTGTAAATAAGACATCTTATACAATATTTTCCTCTATAGTTGTCATACAAGTCCAGACCAGATAGATAAGGTTCAAGATTTATGAAACAGTGATAATGCACTAATATGGGATATTCATTTCACTCGTGGAAATAAAAAAATGTCAACAAAGTCTACATTAAAATATTAATAAATTATTCATGAATTAAAAAATCCATAAATACATCCCATGAATGGTCATATATTATATAATAAATAATAAACATCCACAAATTACAGCTATGACCCACAAACAATAAGTAATTAAACATAATCATAAGTGTCTCTGGGAGTTTGATGAGGCTAAATATCTTATCAATATTCACAATCCACTCATCCACCTCAAGGTACACTTTTTACTCATGGAAGAAAGGATGACTCAAATTCTAGAACTCTTGAATATCCATTGTGTTGAGACGGTCTAGGAAGAACACTATTCGGTTTCGTTTTAGTAGATTATAAAAACTACAAAGACAGAATTGTTTCAATAATATAATATAATTATGAAAAACCACATATATATAACTCAAATTAATCCCTAATATCATTATCGTTGTGTACTGTAACATAATAATAGTTTAGAAAACAATCAAAATAATTGTAAATATTTCTTACATAAAAAACTAAACATTTATAGCTGAATAAAATCTAAATACGGTAATTAAAATTATTTAAACCACACTCTCATTCAACATCCACACATCACAATTAAAAATATATATAAATACTCGAATTTTTATTATAAAATATACTTAGTCATTTATTTTACATATTTACAATATACTGGAAAGAAATTTTCACAATAAAAAACAATTAATAAATTATTTTTTATGAATCTACTTTTAAAGGAACCATCCATATATACCTCCAAAACCATAAAAACATATTCTTGAACACATAAAACATATATTTCTTGAAAACTTGTTGAATTATTTTTTATCCCCAAAAATAAATCCGCAAAAAATTTTATACATATCATTTCTCAAAAAAAATATTATATATTTGAAATAAATCCTCTATTTGAATTTAAAATATTTTAATTACAATTTTTACGATTAGTTTTACCCCATTTTTAATGGAAAGAAAAGAGTATTTTTTATTAAAATTCCATTCAAATAAGATGTTGAAATAAATTCGTAGAAATCATTTCTATCTGTCCTAAATGAATAATAGGTGAGGATTATATAAATTAATTATATAAAGAGTTCAAATAAAAAATAATTGCTAATAAAAAATATTCATGGTATTACTAAATTGTATGTAAAACCATGCACTTACCTTTTCATATCCATTAAAAGCTACCTAGAGAACGATAAATTATTTCTCTATAGTTTTCTAAATAGTATACAATGACATAATGACGTTAGATTCTTATCATATTCACTACAATGAATTTATTTTCTCAAAACAACTCATATTTATTTAATTTAAAACATAAAAACTAAAATAAATACAAAAGAACTAATAAAAATTTGAGAAAGGTGTTAAATTTTAGGTATACACATACAAAAAACCCTACTAACAGTAGGTTACCTACATCTCCAACACTAATGATCAAAAATCATATATTGAATGGATCACTATATAACAATTTGTATCTAATAACAATATTTGGTGAATGAATGTAGGTTAACCCTAATATGGGAATCAGAGTCATCTAATGAGATTCATGATGTGTGTACTTAATATTTGAAATCTGGAAACTAGGGATTGGGACTGAAAATATGCATAAGTGGGAATAATTTTTACATTAGAAATAATATTAAAAATATAACTGACACTATAAGGTAATTTAATACTAATTTTTACAGTTTATGATCACACATATTAAATATATAGTTTTTAGAAGGTGAAAAATAAAAATTAGGCCTAAAAATAAAACATAACTCATTGTCCCCAAGAAAATAATTCGAACAATTCATAATGTTTACAAAATTGAGATTTAAATGAAAAACCAATAAAAATATAAATAATCTAAAGATAAAATCACCCAGAATATACTAATAAATAGAATGAATAATATATGGAAAATAATAACATAGAGCACCTATAAAAATTACCAGATTCCAAGTCAACCATCTCCACTTAGTACCACCAACATACCCAAATTGAGAATCCCCAGAACTGGCCACTATATCTTTGAAAAATATATTATAAATAGGTAATATTATAGTAATGAGTATAAATTCCCTATAGTTATACTCTATAAACCACATGCACAACCATTTAAAATAAATTCATTTCATGCTAGTTTGAAGTACATAGTTTTTATGGGATTTCCATTCAATTAAAACAATTAACAAGGGGACCCTATAAAAAATTCATTCAGGTTTTTTTAATTTTATCAATTTCTAAACAAATCATACCATTACGATATTCAAGAAAGAAATATATTTTAAATTCGAGAAATGATATCTAATAGGTATTTGAAATGAAAAAAGTTAGAGTTAATGAACAAAAATGTCATGTTTTTATATAACATTCTAAATAAATAGATAAAAAATAAATGATATTTATGAATTAATTTTAAATATAAAACATTATTGACAATATGAACTATTAGAATAACGAAAAAATTGTAGTAAAAATATCAACATATATTTACTATATGTCATATAACATATGAATAATATAATCTAGATCATCAAGGAACCACCTACGATAATTTGAGACAATCTTCATAAAACAAAATATGAATTTGAGATAATCTTCATAATTAAAATATTAGATGATAATTGAAAAAACCAAATATGAATTTTATACTAACATTTATATATCACCAATATCAGATGATAATTTAATTTTTCGTGGATCAAGAAATAATCCCTCCAAGAAGAGAATGATTAGGAATAAACATAATGTATTAGATATATCAAAGAATGAAATGTGGATCCATTATTTGATATCCATGAATATTAAAAAAAATTTAATTAAATAATTTTTATAAAATTATCTAAATTATTGATTCATGTTGTGACAATGTAGGTCATGTAATTACACTATTTTCCATAAAAAAACAACAAATCCAATTCCCAAGCCATCACACTATAGACATTATTCTATATAGCTTGAAACACCTTCCTTGCATATCCTCAGTACATGGACTCACGAATTAATCACGCCTCATGGTGAAAGCCACGGTCTATGATTTGTAAATTCATTCTCATATTATTATACAGTGAAATCCCAAAGGATTTAATATGTAAGATCATCACTACTGTGTGATTAACCTGCCAATATTTTTACACATATACATAAGAGTTTATAAATATTCGAACTCAATACATAAGGGTCCCCAATATGAAATGAAACCCTCTTTGAAAAAAATCATGATGTTTGTGATATTTATGAATGAGGGTTCGCATACATAAGAGTAAATCATATAGGTTTGTCCTAATGTATGGGCCTAAACATTTCTTGGAATTCCTAGACTATAATCAAATTTTGATATACATTGGACAAGGTTTGACTTACAACCAACCATAATATATTAAACTATTGAACAGAAAAAACAAAAAAAAAATTCCCAAAAGGTTCTAGTCAAGGATTTAATCCCAACTAAATAAATTTAAAAATTAATCAATAAGACAATTAAATAAAAACATAAGTGGGGTACTGGTAGTGCCTATTAATTGAAAATAATTTCACCATAATGAGCTCAATAATCTATAATATTTATATATGATCCTGGTGTATAATATCCTTAATATTATCCCACCAGATATCATATAAAATGATAAATTTTTAACATTATATCCAATAGGAAGGAAAAGATGGACATTATCATATCTTATGTTGTGTTATAGTTATATTTTATACCGTGTTGAATTGTGATATTATTTGATGAACAAACTTTTGGGTAGTACCTACATGTACATCATTGAGAACACAATTATCAAAGAAGGTAGAATTGAGGGTTGTATGTAATAATTCTTCTTCCATATATGGATACTGTCTTATTAATAATAAAATAAGGAAATATTATTTTAATGTAATGTTCATTCATATAATATTTTTACATTATATATATTTTATAGAGAAATATAACATCATATTATTTTTTTATGTAATGCACTATCTTTTTAAATAATTCGTTAATTTGAGAACGTAGGAGGAAAAATGACCATAAATATTTCTTATTGTATGATAGCAGTATTAATGAGATTTTAGAAGATCTTGAATGTTTATTTATATTGTATGTTAGAATCTATATTTAGTCACCCTTTGATAGAGTGTTTATTAGAAAAGAAGATGATGGAATTTTAATTAAAAGGTGTTGTGATAGGGGAATAACCCACTCTATATATTGGAAATGTTTAACTGAGATAAATATAAAAAAATTATTATTACTATGGTTGATGATGACCTAAGATAATTACATATTAATATAAATTTCTGAGGATGTTATATAGACCAACAGAAGAGATGAGTTGATCAATTCATAGGGAAGAATGTTTAAATAGTGCCACAAATTTCAGAGATTTTTTAACCACGTGTTAAAGTAAAATTAAATAATAAATTTTTATGTATAAAATGAATTCAAAACTAAAAGATATAAGTAATTAGTGTAAATAATATATGATATTTTACTAAGATAGTGTTATTATTTTTCAAAATAGTGGAATATAGTGTGAGATCACATGAGTTTCCACCATGTTTTGAAGAATAAATGAGAATTATAGTGTAATAATATATATTTATTTCATATAACATGTATGTTATTGATGATTAATATGTTTAATGAATTTCAAAAACTGTGGAATCTAATTCTAATCCAATAGTGACAAAAAAGACGATAAATATTGGAAATCCATTATTATTTTTATTTTGTAATAACTAATCATTCCATCAGAACCGTTGAATCAAACATCAATAGAAAGAGGATATATTTGTGATTCGAACTAAAAAATTCTATCATAATTATTAATAGATAGTGAAAATTATCAGGAATGTAATTTTCCCCCATTTTGGTTTAATTGATGTTAATGCCAGATTCTTCCAAAAATAATAAAAGATATGTTCATATTTCAAACAATATAAAATAAAGAATGTTTTAATCTAGAGGGTACCAAAACTATATAAAATTTATTAAAAAATAATTATATATAGATATATACCGAAGTAATAAAAAATAGTTTTTATATATATTTAAACCATTAATTTTGTAAAAACAAAATAAATGAATATATAATGTATCATCCTTGGCTTGATAGAAACTATATTTAATTCCTCGAGATGGATACCCACATGAAATCATGCATGGATCACCATATTGTAGAGGTGTTATACTTTCATTGAGGGTCTAATAAGTCATATGGGGATATTATAACCTCTATAACATGATAAGAGACAATAGATTAATAATGAAAATTATAAAAACGTAAATAATAAACATGCATCATAAATCCAATTCCCAAAACTGGGTACAACCCCACAACCAATGTGTAAATATGTTATTCCTTGTCATACAATGAAATGTGTTAGGAAAACCAAAAATAGATATAAGATGAAGAATCCCTAAAATTGTCCCGGACGCAATGTTCAAATATCTCATTAATGCAAATATGATGGCCAAATAAACCATCAAGTTTAGAGTTTTTACCATTATCCTAGACCTATAACCATGATGTTTGTTTGGGTACCCAATGTAGGCCTGAGTGTTGTGTGAGTAAAACTTAGTAGGCCACCAAAAATGGTTTTCACAAAGTATAGATTATAAAAATATAGTATACGTAGGTACATAATTAATAACAATATTAACAAAATATCAATTGGATTTTATTACTTACCAAGGTTCACTTCAACCAGTTTGATCATTTTTTCCATGGGTTATCCATTTTCATCAAATTTTATTTGAAACATTCTGGTCATGTAATTTAATCCCAAGGGGAATAATCATGTCACCTATATTAATAGAGATAATATTACCCAAAATAATACATAACACTTACAATAGATCCTTGGTTTAGATATTAATTTTCCAAGAAATCATTTTAGATTAAATCCTTAGTTTGACTACCTAACCCTTACATTAAAGGGTCGGGGTTTAGATCCGTTTTCTAACATGATCGATGGAAGATGAGACTAATGTAAAATATTTTAAAAACATCCAATCAATTTGAAAATTCTTCTCTGGCCATTCAACATGTATACCATTTAAAAAATGTCATTCACGGAACAAATTTTCCATTTAGAAAAAATTAATCATTTAATATGTATACCAACTTCATGCTTAAACCCATTAACACATTTACAATTTACATGTGATAGAACATTTAACCCATACACCATTCATAATTCATAACTAATTAACACATATATTTTTTGTGTTACTCAACCCATTATCACACATTCCACTTACAGAAATAACACATATAATATAGTAAAATTATACCAAATGTCCCTTAATGAAAAAATATCAACATAACACAAATAAAATCAATTTTATTTACAATCCACAAGAAATATATGAAAAAATATCATATTTTTTCCTTTTTATAAACCATGTCAACAGGATAAACATAAATATCCTAGGTTCTTTCTAATAAAACATTTTATTTCCTATTTATTAACCCAAAACCAAGTTCATGAATGTGGAACACCCCATCGGTGGAACCATTCTCATTATATTATTCCACAATGCATCCCATGATGAACATTAAGTTGTGAATCCACCATTAACCAGCCAATGTATCATTTCTAACTAAGGAAATCAAATGAAAAACATTAAGGTACCATACCATTACCATATATATAAAAACCAAACATCAATACTATGTGTTGTAACTTTTGGAACACTAACCTCAATTCCATAGAGGTAAACTTACTTGAAAATGGAATTTAATTAAATCTTAATCCACCAACATATCCCAAACCTCGAAACTATACAAAAAAAATATGGTTTCATATTTTTTTAAGAAGAATAATGATTCCAAAAAACTTAATCCTAAAAAAATAATTAAGAGTACTGTTAGAATCACCTAATGATTTTATCCACACAAAACCCCACTCCAATCCTCTTAGAAAAACTGGAGATTAATATTTGGGATGATTAACAAAAGGGTTTATCACCAATGGATTTTTCATGATAAATGGTGAGGATATTACGGTAATAAATCTTAAATGTTGAGGGAAAAAAGGGAAAATGTATTCATATTTAATTAGGCACATGGTTTGGAGACATGGTTCGCTAATCCATGTTCCAACAGTGAACCAACCTCTATCCATGATGGGGCCAGGTCACATAGTCCCCTTAGATGAAAATATAGTTTGACAACTTTTGAGTTGAACTTTCTAAATGACTCCATCCAATCCTTGATAATTTTTCCTTCCCCATGAATATTTATAGAAACTGTACACCAAACCCTACAGGAAAGAAAAATCATGAAACATGATTTCTGCTAACCAAGAACCAAGCTTGAAACGAGCACTGGATGTATTTTTTTCCTCTGTTCATTCCATAAACCCATGGAATACCCATGAAATTCCTTACAAACTCAGGGAACATTTCATTAACCATCATAATGGTATTTAAACAAAAAAATAAGAATGTACCTCGTTAGATGCAAGGGATATTACAAAATCTCAACCTTATAATTCTTCCTCCATAAGATGTACTCCTAATAATCATAGAGTTACTTTGGTAAAAGGATTGGTCCACAAGGCACAAAATTCTATTTAACTTTCCAATGTTTCATCCAAAACGATAACTAATTTCCATACCACGTGAACCAATCACACAATATTACCAACAATAATTTCTCACTTCGATCCAATATAAAAACTAAATGCTCCTCAATGAATACATCATTATAAAGCTCAAAATCATCAAAATATATCACATGGGAAAGATCATGGAGATGATTTCAATGTGATGAAACATTAAAAAAAATAATGCATTACACTATACTGTTGTGAAAGAACAAATAAATATGAAACTAGCCCGATCATGTGTGTAATCTCAAATGGCCCATGTACCCAGCACCAACATACACTATCTCTGAATCAAACGATGACCCAACATTGGAGAAACATGTTGGAACACATTTTCCACTAACAGAAACTCAATTAGTTGAAAATGATGAGAATGCTACAAATTTTTCATACTATGAGTTGTAGCCATAAATTTCTTATTCAACTGAACTTGTTCTGACATCCCCTAATCAAGACCTAATCCCAACTACTCTAATTCTCCAGCTTCAATCCAATATAATGGATAAATAAAAGTTCTACCATAGAGTTCCTCATATGGTTCCATATAGATTTTATCTTGGTAACTGTTTTTATAACTCTTTATCATGTTTACATAAGAGGAAAACAATACAAGGAATAACAAGTCGGTTTCCCCAATTCCTACCGCATGGACAAAACTGAGGCACTATCACTAACCTCAACCATTCTAAATATTGGTCATTATTAAAAAAGGTAAAAACATTCTCATATAATGTATCAATTCCTAAACCCATTTACTTTCATCTTTCATCATTTCAAAACTCTCAATTTTTTATTAGGATTATTTTTATTTTAATATCACATGCTGGTAAAAATACTTCAACTTCAACAGCATACCCAACATGTTTTTCATTCATGCCAAAAAATATTTATTGAGGAAAATATTATGGAGACATAGAATAATGTATGAAGAGTAAAATCTCATCTAATACATGGATATGTGTCGAATATTATAAAATATAAAAACAATTATCCCATCAAACCTCTAGTATGTCACCCATGGTGAAATAACATCTAATGTAAAAAAATACCGACAACAACAACAACCCCCTGAATACTTGGGGTTTCTCTCAAGAATGGGTAACCAACTCTTATGAATGATAAAATAACTGAGAAATTAATCAATATATTCTCATATCTACATTTTCCATATACTAATACAAATGAAAGGAAATGAAAACTATTATGATAACACTTTTTAACTTCTAGACCTAGGTGTAACACATCAGTTCCCTAAGCCAATTTTCTATGTGACATCAGTCATACATACTCATACGCTAGAGGCTTCTGACTATAAATTAGGGTCTATAATCAAAAATGGAGATATTATAAAATCTTTTATCAGTGTAATACTTGATAATAAATAAAAAATAACAAAATAACATATAAAAATAATGATAATACTACTAATATCACCTAATGACCAAATAAAGGAGTAAAATATCAAAATAGAATAGTAAAATATGCCATGCCAAAGTATGTGGTGTGTGTCCACATAAAACCCTAAAAGTAACGACCCTAAAAATTACCAAGTGTGACCTATACCACATTTGATTCCCTCATAAACGCTGCATCCCAACTCATCTATATAACATTGGGCCTTTTCTCTTATCATGTCTTTTACTCATAATGCCTATTCAAATAATGATCAGGAAGATTGAGTAGGGTGTGAGTACAACTCAGTAGGCTACCACCAATGACATGTAAAACAATATCCTATTATTAATAATGTATAAGTTATATAAATAAATAAGTACAATGAATAAGAAAATAGTTATCAAATTATCATTTATTCATTATTTAACCAAAGAAACCCTCAAGTTCCTGAGGAAACCCAATCCTAAATACCTTATTTGACCCATGAGAGAGTTTGAAAAAATTAATGTATTTAAATCAAAATTCATTATAATGAAATGGTATTTAATTATTTATTTATTCTAAATATTTTACATGCCTTGTGGGAACAATAATTCAATGCCAATATAAAAGGCTCATAACATCATGTCTATAACATTGTAGGTATTTGGGGAATTAGTCTATGTCCCTCACCCCATGTTTATTTGGAGCATCAGTCCATGTCCCATAAAATTTGTAATCATTCCATGGGTCCTAGAACATCATGATTAGGACCATGTGGGTATTTGGAGTGTTAGTCTATATCTCAAAAATATTCCATAGTCAATCACTTATGGGTATTTGGAGCATGATTCTATGTCCCGGTCATGTATAAGAAACAATCACATTTCTCACAGGTACCACAATAAAACATTAATTAATCAAAAAAATATCTATTCCTACTCCAAAATTCAATATTTATATCCTTACATTAATTAATTAATCAATTTATTAATCTATTTCAATCTATTTACATATCCTAATAACTTACAAATTAAGTAATTGAAAACTTAATTAACACACTTCAATCAATTGATCAATGTCAAAAATTACCATTAATTAATTAAAAAATTAATTAAGATGATTAAAAAATTTAAATATCCAATAACTAATTAAACAATTAATGACTCTAATTCACAATTTCATAATCACGACATGTCCCATTAATTATTACATCATTTAATATATATTATTCCAAAATATCAATATTCCAATAGGTAACTCAACAATTAATAATTCCCTAAATTAAACAATTTCAATATCTTGATATTTAATATTACAATTATTTAAACTCAATTATACAATTCCTTTAATTTAATAACAAATTATTTAATTCATTTAGAAAATTAAATTTCTAAATAGCTTAATAAATTCTACAATTACATTAATATATTTCAATTCATGATTAGGGGATTTGAATAATATGACCATCAACATCAAAATTGATATAAATCACTCACCAATGGAAATCCACAATTTTAATAGAATAATGACATAGAACGAGATCTATATATTAACCTTAAATCATTTCTATAGAACCAATATACCACCATTATAGATCAAGATCCATAATATTGAACTATATCCGTCCAAAAATAGAAAATAACAATAGTCAAATAGATGGAAGAAGAATGAGAAGGGAAAGGAAAATACATGGTAATATATCCTATTAACTGGAGGGATGAATATCTTCAACAATGGATTGAAATCATGAGGAACAGAGTATACAATGTAATTTTATCATTTCCGGAGTCTCCAAAATCATTAAATTGCATTATGGGTTGATTTATGGATGAATGGGGGTTTAAATGGTGGAATATAAATATTATAAACTAATTTCATGATAATTACAGTCCCACACACACTATTTTCTACATAGGGACCACAATTTCCCCTAACTGTGCACCTTAACCTTGCACCTCATCATGGGGGTTCACCATTTCTTATTATAGGGAACAAAGTTTGAAAAATAGTGTGACATCTATGTGAATCTCCTCTTTTTGTGTTTACAACATTTGTTGGGCTTTGGAAGCTGGTTTGGGAAAACTATGTGCCATAAATTTATTTCCATCTTTCCATTCAAAATTTCCAATTTTCACTCAAATGTACTCAAATATATGACATAGAAAAATTATTCTCGAACAAAGGAAAAAATAATACCTGAAGGAAAACATGATAAATCTCTATAAATGGTTGAGATCAAATAATGAGAAAAAAAATAAAATAGCATAATGATCCCTTTAATTAGGTTCATATTTTAAAGGTAAATTGATCACATTACTCATATTTTTAAAATATCACTTTGGAACCAACAAAAAATTACATTTTCATTAACATGAAATCACATCACCACTTCGTACATGGTGTCAATATAATGGTCCCATTTCTCTTTCATGAACATCAATATAACTTATCAATCATCTCACCCAACTCTTACAAAATTTTAAACTCTTATAAAAAATAATATTTCATATTTATATATATGAAATTAAAATAAAATAATTAATATTAATGAGAAGGGTCATTAGAATCCCACATGATAAGGATTCACATTCCCTAGAATCATCAATGAGATTCAAGAGGGATTAACGCTCATCTTTGAGATTTCAACTCTACCCTAGATCTAATGTTTCACCATGAAGTAGTCAATGTTTTATTTATAATTTTACTAAGGGAATAAACAATAATTTTATAATTTTATCATATCTTTAAATAATGATGATTTGTTCCACCATATAAATATAATTATCATCTAAAAATATATCAACAATCTGAATCATATGGTTTTCATTAGGTACATATGTCTATAATCTAAATACATGTAAAAAAGTATTCATATCATTGAAATGAGGAGTTAAACCCTATTTGTAGTCCTTTTCATTATTATTTTAGTATATTCCAAATGATCTGATTAATTATGGAGATACATTATCTAATATTTCCTTCCATTGTTGACCCAACTATATATAATATAAAATAAATAATTTAATTCAAGAGGCTTATTCAAAAAATATAATATGGATTGACATACCATTGATCAATGATCAAATATATCAAAATAACATTTACAAGAATTTTCTTCCCTTGAAATATGTTTCTTCATGTAAAGGATGATTCTCCAAATGTATATATAATAATAGTTTATGAAAGGGTCCTCAATAATAATTTACAACAAATAGATACTATTATTAGAAAAAAATATTAGTTAGGGATGATTTTCCCACGATCCACTAAATTCAACGACATAAATCCAAAAAAAATCAATTGTAACATGAATTGACAATTTATATTAATCATCAATCATAGTGTTGTATGTCGTACTCAGTTATGAATGTGTACATAGTGCCCAATATAATACTTTTTCAAAATCTATAAAAAATATGGGTTACAAAAAAATTTTGTTCCCAGAAATCCATGATGTTTTACTATCTATATTATATATAAGTTACCATTATTACCCATTGAAGTAATATATTTTATTATTAAAAAATGTGATTTTTTTGTTATATGTAAACATTTAACCCAACTGTATCTCGTCATTTTCCTTATCTTCATATTATAGTATCTATATACATAATGATCTCATCCCACTTTAAATATAGTAATGGAATTGTATGTTGTACACATAAAGATCTTTGGTTTTCATTATACACATGTTTTCTAGTAGGGAATCTTGAAAGAAAACACTTTTTCTATTTTTTCATACATGAAAAATAGAAAAGTATACTAATATCAAGATACCTAATTTATATAATTGGATTAATATACTAAATGGATTAATTAAATAATTTCATGAATTTCTACCTTATTATAATTCGATCCCAAAGACATTTTTAGTGGAATAATAGTATTGTTAGTATTGAATACACATTTCAAGGATCCATCAACTATAAATTCATTATTAAATAATCATACAATAAATACTAAATATCTGAATATTATCTAATTTCTACATAATGGGTTTTATATGTTCAATATGATGTAAAAATACGCCATTAAGATCATCTACTATATATATGTGAAGCTCATTATTTAATGTAATCAATTTACATTCTTCAATAGACACCTAAATCTTATATATAAAATACATTATACAGAGTAAATTGTATATTGTAGTTCCAATACCCCATGTGTAAAATTGTTTTAATTAAAATAATTAAATGTATTCAACCTATATACAGAGCCCCAAATTTAGATCACGCAGAGAAAAGATATCCATGAGGATTTGTTGATCACCGTATAACATGAATCTCTCACTAATATTATAACAACTCATGTGAATTATAGTATACACTGTGGGGATACAACTATATCCTAGGATAGTTAATTAATTTTATATAGTTATTATTTTTAAGAATCCTGGTCTACCACATTATAATACTACGTAGGCCTAGAACTAAGGCCCACTTGATAGGTATCAAAATAAACCTCAATCCCTTCACCACCCTTAGGTAGGATCAAGAAAAAGTATTTTATTTCATCATATTTAGTTTATGTATGGATAAATTGGAAATGAAAATCCAAAAAAACATAATTTTTATCAATTTACTCATATAATTATTTTCAATGAAATACTATTAATATATAGATGACAATGTCATGAAATTTCTAGAAATCAAGTGATCTCAAATACATCTGTAGGTGAATTCAATTGAATAACCATGAATACCTTCTTAGGATCATAAAAAATATTAGTTTATAAGACAATTGTCTATGAAATATAACATCCAAAATATTTACTATCTATTCAATATTCTTAACATAGAGGAAAACACCATGTAATGTTGTCAATAAGATTCAAATGTGACTATCATGTTCATATTGAGATCATGAGTATATGTGGATGTTACACATAATGACCCCTATGAAGGAGATTAAGTGTGGAATGAATATCCAATTTATTAACTATATGAATATTATAATCACATATCGTAATTAAAGAATCAATAAAAATAATAAAAGTGACCATATTTGATAAAAAATACCGATTTGGAATTTCCTCATATCTAACTTGGATTTTATGATCATCAAATAATACATCAATAAACACCATTATTAGACTACATTTTAAATAAATAAATAATCATTCAAAACAATAAAATAATGGAAATTAAAATTTAATACTATTTTATTTTATGATAATTCACATATAGTCACACTACCTCATAAAAATAATTAATTAAATAATCAAATCATCCAAATAATGGGTTTTCTGTCTAATATATCACTTATATTTGATCAAAACATGAGTTATTTTTTATTATATCAACATGGTTAGTGTAAAAACCCCTACTCTATTGACCCATATATAGTGTATTGATTATTACATTGGCATAGATTTATGGGATATCACCATGCAAGATATATTTGTTTAGTAGTATTCGAAAACTAGATATATTTATGATTACAATATTACTTTGAAAATATAAACTTAATACAATAAAAATAGTTATTTCTTCCTAGATATTAATCAGAATATCCAAATTCATGTCACGGGGAAAAGGAAAGAAACACTAAATTTCTGAGATTAGATTTACAAAAATGGTTACATATAATATAATATATCATTAGTAAATAATGAATAATTATTATAAAAAGGTAATAACTGGGAACATAATCCATTTAATAAATAAATTTATCACAAAATGCATCTGTTGATTATAAATGAACTGAACACTTGGGTAATAATAAATGAATTATCAATGAAATAAATGATAAGAATTGGATATCATGATTAGAAAAATCATGTTAACTATACCATTAAAAAATGTTTCAAGCTATTTTAATCGAAGGGAAAGTATACTAAAACACATTTTCTATAGCTTAATTGTTTATCTAATGATACCTCTCAATGCATTGAGGGAGTATATAATTTCTATCATCACCCACAACTAAATTTATAATTAATTCCTAATAAGTTCAATGGAAAATTTAATTCATATAAAGTATTTCTTATAAAAAATTACCCATATTTATTAATGAATAAATATTAATAATGGCTTCCCCTAGTGAATTAAAAAACATTTAATGTCAAAAAATGTATGTTGAAATGTTATTTTGTGTAAACAACACTTATATTTGTGATAATGAAATATTGTTATTTATGAGAAATATAATGTCTATTAATAAAAATAAATTTAATTTTATATGATAATGTTAATTTCGACAAAATTAATCACGAGAAGAGAGATTACAATCAGTACAGTAGTTTTTTATGATTATAAATTATTTAAGTAATGGAAAATAGTAATTTAATTTTTTTGTCAGATGTTTCCATTGAAAGATAAATGAAATATTATAGAATAATATAAATGGTGTAATAATATTTATGGATATGAGAATATCTGTTAATGCCATGTATTTTAAAAGAAAACATTATTTTTGACATTTTGTAACAGAGAGCCAGAATTGAGAATTAAAAAAAATATAAATATTCTATTAAAACCATGTAAAAAATCAGGAAAATTTTAAATTTAATCAATAAGTAAATTGAAATAAATAAATTTTTTTTTGAAAATTAATTTTGAAAAATAAGTAAATAATATAACCAATATAATGATAATAAATATTATAGTTTCTTTTAAAAATCACACATGAAATTTTAGGTTGAATTTAATAATTCCACATCATTAATTAATAAATATTAATGTGAAATAAATCAAATGGATAGTATATAAACCATCGAAAATTAAATTGGTTATTAATCTAGAACACGTCTCAATGGAGTGGAAATAGAGATAAAATTCCCTACCCCAGGTTTGAATCATCAAATGCGTTATTTATCATCATGAATTATAAATTTATTTTAATTATATAATGGATGAAGAATTATATTAATTTTCATTGTTACTTTAACTTTATTTATTACAATTTTAAATTTTATTGCTAAGTCAATTATTTTGTTTTTGGATATTTTGATTTTATTCAATTCACATGTCCCAAATGAATTTTGTAGGATTAATATGTTAAAAATGATCATTATTCCATCATAGAGATATTAATAATAATTATGTAATTATAATTTTATAAATTAATTATACTTCTAAAAACATTAAATAATAATTTTTATGATTAATATTCAACAATATAATCTTAGATAGGATCACCTCTACATATATATGATTAATGTTTCTATTTTTCAATGTTCATGATTCAAAGAAAGTAAGTAGTGTGTAATAAAAATAGTAATATATTTATTTTATAAATAAGATATCAATTTTGGGAAATGTGATGCTGTGGTAAAAATGAATCACATCACTTTAAAGAGGTGGTAGTTCACAGACACACAAGAACGATGTTATCATTTTTCAATTAATTGAAATGTACGAAAATATATGATATATTGCATTAATATATTGAAAAATGTGTTATTAATATAATTTATATATATGTATATATTAAATACAACATTACAAGGCATTGATGGAATATTAATTACATTGGTTCATGAGGAGGTAGTCCATCATACACATGATTGACAGATTAGTTTACCGTTTTATGGAAGAGGATATGGATACCAGTTATTAAAATAACATAATAAAATGTTAATATATGAATTATACTGGTGTTTTTCTTAAAAAATGTTTTCAGATGATTAGAATGAGTTGGAAGAAAAAATAAAACAAAAATTCATTATCAATAACTAATTCTATTATTAAGACAAAATCTTTTGGTTTATGTCAAAATTATTCCAAGGATGGTTATTTGATCATTAAATGGAATCTATGTCATGGATAGGGATCAATGATAATAATTTGAGATAATTTTTTCTAAACCTAAATTCACTTTAATTGAGGGGAGGAGAGGAGAGAATGTGTCATTTTATATGTGGGGGAGTGGAAACACTTATAATTTTAAATTGTAAAAAAATATATCAACGAATGACTCAATAAAAATGATTTCAAAATAGAAAATTAAAAATAATTAATGATATATGGTTGAATTATGTCTATAAATTATAAATTATACATGTTTTAGGCCATTTAAACACTTATCTATTTAATATGTTCTTAGGTCAACCACTTTTAACCATACCCATAGAAACAAATTGATACTATTTTAATTATTCATTATGAATAAATTTAAGTTAAAATTATTAACTAATATTAATTATTTTAATTAAAAATATGAAATGAATTTTATCTAAATATATTCACAAATTTTTTAAAATTTATTTCAATGTCAATTGTGCAAATCACAATGGATAACATTTTTCTGAAAATTGTATTTGTAAGTATTAAAATGTGTTTATAAAAGGTTAATGTATGAAAATAAATAAGGATACATTAATAATATTATAACTGATATAATTTAAAAAATTTCTTCTGATACCAATTCAAAAAAATTAACTTTTTAAATTATTCAAATGAAGGATTGATTTAATAAAAAACCACAGTCTTCACTATTCATTAAAAAATAATCTTTTTAGAAAAAACTAAAAATTTAACCTATGATAACATAGATATTTAAATTAAAATTATAAATTTTATTTTATCAAATAATGGTTCTAAAATATGAAAAATAAAATATTATATTATTTTTCCACAATAACCAATCAAAACACTTTTTGAAGAAAGTGTATTTTTTTAAAAAAATGACTATACTAAAAATTAATTGCATATTTCCAAAATATAAGTCATCATGTTAATATTTAGTATTTTATTTAGATATATATATTTCATAAAGAGATTAGACAAATCCACACACAAAAATTCAATGGCTATGTAATATATTTTATATAATTATAATAATATTCATAGTTCATTTCAGCTTAGTGTTGCAGCTCATACAAACTATCAAACAATGTAACATCCCAGGTAATTAAAGAATAAAGAATTTTCATATTTATTAATATTTACGAATTAAATATTAATTTTAATTAAAAGGGGTTTCTACGTTCGATAGCGTACTCGATACGCAATGATGCGTTTCCTTGAAAACTTACGTTGCACAAAAGTAATAAAATAATATTATTTTAAATGTTAGTTAACAAGTAGCCGTTGTACTGGAGGGAATGGATAGAAATAACTAAAATATGATTATATATGTTTTTAAATGTTTTTCCATTTACCCAATAAAAGATAAAGGCTTAAAATACGGAAAGAATTCGATTTTAGGCATTTATACCCTAATTTTCACTAAGGGTTCACTTTTCACCTTTTGATGGGGAACCGTCATTAAATATAGTTTTTATCAATCTTATAAATTCTATTGGACCAAAAATTACTCTTCTCTAGAATTTGGACATCAAAATTTACTTTGTGTAAATTTTTGGTATCTTTCCAATAAAGTTAATTTTTTAATGAATAGTGTAAAATGTTGTATTTTAATTCAAAACCTCTTTTTAATCTAATTTATTTATATGATTAGATTATCATTTGAATTGGTTTTAAAGTGAAATTAGAAAATCATTTTACCATTAAATCCAATAGTGGTCGTTAGAATTAATTTCACTTTGAAATCGGACTTAAACTAGTGTCAATCTTTTGATACTTATTGTTTCATAAAAACACGCTATTTTCTCTAACGGCAGGAATTAATTATTAAATTAATTAATGAAACTTATATGTTTTGAATTTTTTAAAATGGACTTCATTTTTGAATTCGGAATATCAAATATAGCTTAGGGTGAATTTTTGGTATTTTTTTGAAAAACGTCAATTTTTTGATGAATAGTGAAACCACTAAGTGGTACTTATAAAAACTGATTTTTCGTTTAAATGAAATTTTACCACTTCTGTGTTTTGAATTTAAAAAATCCGACATACATGGTTTTCATTAAGAAGTAAAATGCGGTTCAATGAGATAAAAATATTTTTTTATTGAATAGTAACTTATTATGTTTTTAATCGTGATTAGAGGTAATTAGTGCAATTTAAGGAAAAAATGATATTATAATAAAATGAAAATACCTTAACACATGTCCTACCCTTATTGGATGTGTCATGGCCGACCAAGACAAGCCATGGGTCATGTTGGGGACTCCATGGAGCCACTTTGGTTGGGAAATGACATAAATAACTTTTTATTTAATGTTAAAGTAAAAAATGACACACACATGAGATGTTTTACAACATCAATTTTTACATGGGGTTATACAAGTCATATTTTTGACTATAAATAGTAATTGGAAAGCTAAAAAGATTTCATACATCATAGTAGTTTTTTTATAATTTTTAGACATTAAATAAAGTAAATTATTTTTGACATATTGATGATGCATCGATGACCTCATTATTTGACGATTTAAATAAAATGGAAAGATAATGTAAAATCTAAGACCTACAGATGTAAAAAACCTATTGGATGAGTGGATTTCTAACCCTTATCACCTTATACTCTAATTATATCAATTTGGGACCTTTTGAACCCGAAACGCTTTTTAAAATAAAGTAACTTATCTTTACTTTCCAAGAGTGCCCCTCCTCTCCTCTTATAAAAGGCCCCCACCTCTACCTCCTTTCCCACACTCCCAAAGAATTTGGCTCGGACAACCCCTTCCCATTTTGTCTCTCCACTTCCCTATATTACTCCTTGAAGCCTCACTTTGGTCAGAAGACTTCCCAAGGAAGCCTTTATGCTCAAACCAAAGGGAGTTACCCGATTTTTAAGGTAAAGTCTTCACTTGAGTCCGTTTGTTTTATTTTGATTCTCCAACCCCCTAAACTCTTTTTATTCATTTATTTTGTAAAAAATCCAGTATATTCAATATACTAGGATGTTTTTATAATAAGGATTCGAGATACACTTACACACACCAACATTTAATGGTTAACGAACATACTGTTTCCGTGGATGGTGAATTTATGCCTCCCGAAATGATGATTGTTCAACATTCTTTTAACACCTTCAAAGGTGTCCATTAAGATGTCACTATATTTATATATGATATGTAATATGTTTATGTTTTCCTTAAGATTCTGTATTTTTCATTTTGGTCATACCTTTATGGTTTCCATTATGGGTAAACGCGATATCTTCATTCAAGGAAGTGCGGACTACCGCCCCCTTAAAGTGAGTTGATTCGTTAAGTACCATATGTGGGACATATAAAGGATGGAACTATGATATTATATATGATATTATACTGGAATTATAATATATCTTTATATCATTATTATTCTATACTATAAAATACAAAATAGAAATGAAAGTAGCGTTCATGCGTACGTACGGCTTACCATCTCCATGAACGGTGCATTTCATTTATTACCTTTAAATGATTATGTAATATTATAAATGCATGCATGTACTGGATATATATGACATATATGATATCTACATCATGAATACCATTCTGGATATAATGGATACATGAACAAAATGTAATTATAAAGGGCTTATTTTTGACTCAAGTACCAATGATCGTTAAAACGACCGTTATTAACTTAAATAATTACATAGTGTTCATGACATGGTAATAAGTGATATAAAAGGAATAATGAACTTTAAAAAGGTTCATAATCAAGTAGAAATTAACTCAAGTTTATTATTCATGACATTAAAGAACGATCGAGTCAAGTCGGACCCGAGGTAATGGACTTCGTCTCAATCTCCTTTCATTGAGGCATATTTCGTTTTATACACAACTTTCCTTTATACGGTGTATAAATCCATTTGACTTTTAATTTTATACAAAAAAAATCTTTTTCTAAGAATCGTTTTACTAAATGAAAAAAAGGAATGTTTTTTTAACGTACGCGGTGAAAACGACCCTTTCCGCCGCCCTGAGTATTATTTGGTCTTTGGCTTCCTCAACAAGCCGTAATGTTTTTAAAATAAAATAAATACCATATACTCTTTTATGTGTTTTGGTATTGAAAATGGTTTTGATAAAGGATTCTATTATGATATATTGTGATTGAAATGTAGAAATGTTATCATTCCTTTATATTGGTTTTATGTTTTATGATTTTATAATGGTACTTGGACATTTGACGGGTGGTTACGTGATAAACCATATGACAGGTGGTGCCATGAATACCAGGACGGGTGGTTACGTTATAACCTCCAATGCATTGGGTATGGAAGTAGGTCGTATGGCTATTCCATTAAGTATGTATGAAAATTGGCCGTATGGCTATTCCATTAAGTGATATGTGTGGAAGTCGACCGTATGGTTATTCCACTTAAGTATGTTTATGTCCCAAGTTACCTTTATATATGTTATGTGTTCTTTTTATGGGTTTTTTGGTAATCCTTGGTTACAAAAAGGTAAGTAATGATACATTATTCAGTGAAGAGTTTTTACTACTTCATGAAGGTGACGGTATTACTTTGATAGAGTATACATGGTTTACTTGATGTTTGATAAACTAACAGTTTTCATTCTTTTTGTATCCCTTACTGAGCTTTTTATGCTCACCCCAAGTTTTTTTTGAAATGTTTTTCACAGGACTTAATGTGGAATAAGGTCAAGGATGGGATCAAGGGAATGTCATGCTATATAAAACATGGAACTAGACATGTATCTTTTTAAGAGTTTTTTTATTATAGAAACTTAGTAGAAGTGTCTAATTTGTAATCTTTTGAGATGTAATAGTTATGTTCTAATTCTTTAAAACTCTAAACCTGAAAAGATCCTCAATGTGAATTATTCATTTAATTCAATATTATGTAAGGTTTAAGGCCATGGCCTTATAGTTGGTATCAAAGGTCGGTTTAGACATCTTTAGGAGTTAGAAAAGTGTTAAATTATAATATGATTGAAATGATATAGCATTTACGAATTACCATGTTGCTTCACCTAAGATATTTTTGTGTTCAGAATGGTTTTCCGCAGAGGAAACAAAGCAGCTATGCTGGGACGACATCAGGAGGAAGACAAACTTCCAAATCAGCAACCTGAGATGGTCGGAATCAGAACTGAACAGTTTGTTGCAGTGATGGCATAGTTGACTCAGGCTATAAATGGTGGTGGTATCCATGCACGAGATCAGCCAGATCAACCACAGAGGAACATGTCAGTGGTGGAATATTTCATGAGGAAACATCCCCCATCATTCAGAGGATCATCTGACCCTGTGCAAGCTGAAGGGTGGATTAAAGCACTGTAGAAGATTTTTGATGTCATGGGGTGTTCAGAACATCAAAAGGTTAGTCTTGCTGTTTACCATTTTGAAGGTGAAGATGATCAGTGGTGGTCGATGGTGAAAAATATCAGGGATAGTGATGAGATTGAGGATCTTCAATGGGACGAATTCAAAGGTATATTTCTTGAGAAATATTTTCCTAAGGTGGTTCATCTTAAGATGGAAAAATAGTTCCTAGAATTGAGGCAGGATGATGATTCAGTGGCTGCTTATGAAGAAAAGTTCACTCGATTGGAAAGGTATGCTCCAAACTTCATATGAGATCTTGATAGTAAAATAAATTGTTTTACTCAGGGTTAAAGCCAAAGTATCGAAGGGATTTAGCTTCTCGTGAGTTCAAAAGTTATGAAAAACTTGTTCGATTTGTGGATAAGGTGGAAATGGAGTTTGCCGATGATCTGGTGTTCTATGAAAAACAATAGAATAAGAGGTCTAGTTGGCAGGAAAAGGGGAAGAATTCATCAAAAAAGCAAGGAGGTAAGAAAACCAAATATCCATCCTGTGAGAAGTGTGGTAAAATGCATCCTGGAGAATGTTTATCCAAGTCTGGTAAGTGCTTTCGGTGTGGTAAGTCTGGTCATATTGCTCGTAACTGTAAGGAAGATGATCAAGCAGGAAATGAAAAGCCAACGGTAAGATGTTTTAAGTGTAATGAAATGTGTCATTATGCAAACGAGTGTCCAAAGAAGAACTCAACTGGGGGAATGCAGCCAGACTACAAGAAGAAAGGGGTGGTGAAATCCTTTGCAACAACTTCAGCAGATGTTGGGCCATCGAATGAAGTGGTATCAGGTACACTGTTTATTTGATCAGATTATGCCAATGTGTTGTTTGATTCAGGGTCTACACACTCTTTCATTTCGGAGAAGTTTTCTAGTAAATTGGAAATTCTATATCAAGATATGAATCCTGAAATTATGGTAAAAACACCCGGAGGGAACGTTGAGACAAAAAGGAATTATAAGAACCTTCCTATCCTTTTGTGTGGAAAGAATCTACCAGAAAACCTTATTGTTTTTCCTCTAATAAAGTTTAATGTTATTTTGGGCATGGATTGGCTTTCTGTTTATCATGCTAAGATTGACTGCAGAGCTAAAATGGTTTCTTTTCAGAAAGATTTTCAGTTTGTGTACAAGAATGAACCCTTGATTTTGATAACATATTAGGAAGTTGAGAAACTAGTAAAAGATGGAAATGAATGTTACCTTGCACATATTGTTGAAAATTAAGGAACTGTTCATATTAATGACGTGTCAGTGGTAAATGAGTATCTTGATGTTTTTCCTGATGAGTTGCCTGGTATTATTCATGATCGCTAAGTTGAATTTACTGTTGACTTAGTTCCTGATTCTAAGCCAATTTCAAAACCCCCTTATCGAATGGCTCAAGATGATCTTTTATAGTTAAAGAAACAATTGCAGGAGTTATTAGATAAAGGTTTCATTCGACCTAGCACATCACCATGGGGTGCTCCTGTCTTGTTTGTTAAAAAAAGATGGATCAATGAGACTATGAATTGATTATAGAGCCTTGAATAATATTACTGTTAAGAACAAGTATCCTTTACCTCATATCGATGATTTGTTTGATCAGCTCCAGGGACATCCGTATTTTTCAAAGATTGACTTGAGGTCGGGGTACCATCAGTTGAAAGTAAAATAAGCAGACGTTCTGAAGACTGTGTTCCGTACTAGATATGGCCATTATGAATTTGTAGTTATGCCTTTTGGGTTAACCAATGAACCTGCTGTATTCATGGACCTTATGAATAGAATTTTCCATGAGTTCTTGGATAAGTTTGTGGTTGTTTTCATCGATGATATTTTGGTGTTTTCTAAAAGTAAATAGGAGCATGAAAGTCATTTAAGGGTTATCATGCAAACCTTAAAATAAAAGAAACAATATGTAAAATTCAGCAAGTGTGAGTTTTGGTTACAAAAAATTTCTTTCCTGGGTCACATTGTTTCAAAAGATGGCATAACTGTTGATCCTACTAAAACAAAAGTTTTTGAAGAATGGCCAAGACCCACAAATGTAACCGGGATCCGTAGTTTTCTTGGTTTGGCAGGTTACTACCGAAGGTTTGTTGAAAATTTTTCATGGTTATCTAGTCCAATGACTCAGCTAACTCGTAAAGGTGTTAAGTTCATCTGGACAAAAGAATGTGATGATTGTTTTCAGGAGTTGAAAAGAAGATTGGTGAATGCTCCGGTTTTGGCACTTCCTTCCAGGAATGGTGAGTTTGTTATATACAGTGATGCTTTGTTGAAGGGAGTTGGCTGTGTCCTTATGCAGAATGATCAGGTAATTGCTTATGCTTCATGACATTTGAAAACTCATGAGGTAAATTACCCTACACATGATTTGGAATTAGCTACTGTTGTCTTTGCTTTGAAAATTTGGAGGCATCATTTGTATGGAGTAAAGTGTGAAATATATACTGATCACAAATGTTTAAAGTATATATTCACTCAGAAAGAATTGAACATGAGACAGAGGAGATGGCTGGAATTAATCAAGGATTATGATTGTACAATTCATTACCATCTAGGAAAAGAAAATAAAGTGGCTGATGCTTTGAGTCGAAAAAGTAATGCTTCATTAACCATGTTACGTTTGGAACGAGATCATTTGGTTTTTGATTTGATGAACTTTGGAATAGAAGTTGTTGGTGCAGGAAGTCCTTCTGTTTTGTTTTAGGTATCAGTGAAATCTTCTCTATCAGACAGAATCAAGCAAGCACAGAAGCGAGACAGTGAGTTGCAGAAAAAGGTAGAGTTGGTTCAGAAAGGTAAGTTTCCTGAATTCAACATTGATAATGATTGTGTTTTGATGTTTGGGAAGAGATTATGTGTGCCTTGTGATTCACAGTTGAACAATGAGTTGTTATGTGAGGCTCATAGTTACCCGTTTTCAGTTCATCCCGGTAGTACTAAGATGTACAGAGATCTGCGGGAGTATTTCTGGTGGGATGGAATGAAAAGAGATATTGCTGATTTTACTGTGAAGTGTCTGACTTGTCAGTAGGTTAAAGCAGAGCGACAGTTACCGAAAGGGATGCTTCAGCATTTACCAGTGCTAGAGTGGAAATGGGAAAACATATCCATGGACTTTTTTGTGGGATTACTAAGGACATCTCGAGGTAATAATGTAATCTGGGGTATTGTTGATCGCTTGACTAAATCTTCTCATTTCCTTGCTATACGAGATACTTTTTCCCTAGATCAACTTTCTCGTTTTTATCTTAAAGAGATAGTCAGGTTACATGGCGTTCCCCTCTCCATTGTATCTGATCGTGATCCCAGGTTCACATCTAACTTTTGGAAAGGCCTTCAGAAGTCGTTGGGTACTGAATTAAATTTTAGTACAACTTTCATCCTCAATCATATGGGCAGTCAGAACGAACAATTCAGACCTTGGAGGATATGCTATGATCTTGTTCGATGGATTATCAGGGAAGTTGGGACCAACATCTTTCTTTGGTTGAGTTTTCTTATAATAAGAGTTTTCATTCCAGTATACAGATGGCACTATTTGAGGCATTATATGGGAAGTGGTGTCAAACTCTAGAATTTTGGGATGAAGTGGGTGAACGGAAGCTGATGGGACCAGAATTGGTAGAAGATATGGCAGAAAAAGTTCAGTTGATTCAGAAGCACATGAGAACAGCTCAGACCAGGCAGAAGAGTTATGCAGATAACCGGAGGAAGGATCTATCTTTCGAGGTAGGTGATCATGTTTTTCTCAAGTTTTCTCCTTGGAAAAGTGTGATGAGATTTGGTAAGAAAGGAAAGCTGAGTCCAATGTTTATTGGACCATATGAAATTCTGGAGAAAGCTGGATCAGTTGATTACAGAGTGGCTTTACCTCCGAGTTTATCTCAGGTACACAATGTTTTTCATGTTTCTATGTTGAGGAAGTATATGCCAGATCCATCTCATGTTTTGAGTCCAGAGGTAGTTCAGCTGGAGGAGAACCTATCTTATGAAGAACAACCAGTCCAGATTCTTGACCACATGGAGCAGGTGTTGCGGAATAAGGTGATTCATCAGGTAATAGTTTTGTGGAAAAACCATGTGATTGAAGAGGCAACGTGGGAATCTGAAAATGCTACGAGGGATAAATACCCCCACTTATTTTGATAAGTGAATAAAATTGCGAGGACGCAATTCCCAAAAGAGGGGAAGGATGTAACATCACAGGTAATGAAAGAATAAATAATTTTCATATTTATTAATATTTACGAATTAAATATTAATTTTAATTAAAAGGGGTTTCTACATTTGATAGCGTACTCAATACGCAACGATGAGTTTCTTTGAAAACTTACGTTGCATACAAGTAATAAAATAATATTATTTTAAATGTTAGTTAACAAGTAGCCGTTGTACTGGAGGGAATGGATAGAAATAACTAAAATATGATTATATATGTTTTTAAATGTTATTACATTTACCCAATAAAAGATAAAGGCTTAAAATACGGAAAGAATTCAATTTTAGCCATTTATACCCTAATTTTCACTAAGGGTTCCCTTATCACCTTTTGACGGCGAATTGTCATTAAATATAGTTTTGATAAATCTTATAAATTCTATTGGACCAAAAGGAACTCTTCTTTAGAATCGGGACATCAAAATTAACTTTGTGTAAATTTTTGGTATCTTTCCGATAAAGTTCATTTTTTAATGAATAGTGTAAAATGTTGTATTTTAATTCAAAACCTCTTTTTAATCTAATTAATTTATATGATTAGATTATAATTTGAATTGGTTTTAAAGTGAAATTAGAAAATATTTTTACCATTAAATAAAATAGTGGTCATTGGAATTAATTTCACTTTGAAATCGGACTTAAACTAGTGTCAATCTTTTGATACTTATTGTTTCTTAAAAACACGCTATTTGCTCTGACAGTGGGAATTAATTATTAAATTAATTAATCCAACTAATATGTTGTGAATTTTGTAAAAAGGACTTCATTTTAAAATTCGGAATATCAAATATAGCTTAGGGTGAATTTTTGGTATTTTTTTGAAAAACATCAATTTTTGATGAATAGTGAAACCACTAAGTTGTAGTTATAAAAACTGATTTTTCGTTTAAATGAAAATTTACCACTTCTGTGTTTTTAATTTCAAAAATCTGACTTACATGGTTTTCATTAAGAAGTAAAATGTGGTTCAATGAGCTAAAAATATTTTTTTTGTTGAATAGTAACTTATTAAGTTTTTAATCGCGATTAGAGGTAATTAGTGCAATTTAAGGAAAATGATATTATAATAAAATAAAAATACCTTAACACATGTCCTACCCTTATTGGATGTGTTATGGCCGACCAAGACAAGCCATGGGTCAACTTGGGGACCCCATGGAGCCACTTTGGTTGGAAAATAACATAAATAACTTTTTATTTAATGTTAAAGTAAAAATGACACACACATGAGATGTTTTACTAAAAGAATTTTTAGATGGGGTTATACAAGTCAGAGTTTTGACTATAAATATTCATTGTTAATATAAAAAGATTTCTTACATCATAGTAGTTTTTTTATAATTTTTAGACATTAAATAAAGTAAATTATTTATGACATCTTGATGATGCAGCGATGACCTCATTATTTGACGATTTAAATAAAATGTAAAGATAATGTAAAAGCTAAGACCTACACATGGAAAAAACCTATTGGATGAGTGGATTTCGAACCCGTATCACCTTATCCCTGAATTATATCAATGTGGGAACTTTTGAATCCGAAAATCTTTTTAAAATAAAGTAACTTATCTTTACTTTCCAAGAGTGCCCCTCCTCTCCTCTTATAAAAGGCCCCCACCTCTACCTCTTTTCCCACACTCCCAAAGCATTTTTCTCGGCCAAACCCTTCCCATTTTGTCTCTCCACTTCCCTCTCTTACTACTTGAAGCCTCACTTTGGGCAGAATACTTCCCAAGTAATCCTTTGATCTCAAACCAAAGGGAGTTACCCGATTTTTAAGGTAAAGTCTTCACTTGAGTCCGTTTGTTTTATTTTGCTTCTCCAACCCCCTAAACCCTTTTTATTAATTTCTTTTGTAACAACTCCAGTATATTCAATATACTAGGATGTTGTTATAAGAAGGATTCTAGCTAAACTTACACACACCTACATCTTATGGTTAACAAACATACTGTTTCCGTGGATGGTGAATTTATGCCTCCCGAAACGATGATTGTTCAACATTATTTTAACACCTTCAAAGGTGGCCATTAAGATGTCACTATATTTATATATTATATATAATATGTTTCTTTTTTCCTTAAGCTTCTGTATTTATCATTTGGGTCATACATTTATGGTTTCCATTATTGGTAAACGCGATATCATCATTTAAGGAAGTGCGGACTACCGCCCCTTAAAGTGAGTTGATTCGTTAAGTACCATATGTGGGACCTATAAAGGATGGAACTATGATATTATATATTATATTATACTGGAATTATAATATATATTTATATAATTATGATTCCATACTATAAAATACAAAATAGAAATGAAAGTAGCGTTCATGTGTACGTACGGCTTACCGTCTCCATGAACGGTGCATTTCATTTCTTACCTTTAAATGATTATGTAATATTATAAATGCATGCATGTACTGGATATATATGACATATATGATATCTACATCATGAATACCATTCTGCATATAATGGATACATGAACAACATGTAATTATAAAGGGCTTATTTTTTACTCAAGTACCAATGAACGTTAAAACGACCGTTATTAACTTAAATAATTACATAGTCTTCATGACATGGTAATAAGTGATATAAAAGGCATAATGAACTTGAAAAAGGTTCTTAAGAAAGTAGAAATTAACTCAAGTCTATTATTCAGGACATTAAAGAACGATCGAGTCAAGTCGGACGTGAGGTAAGGGACTTCGTCTCAATCTCCTTTCATTGAGGCATATTTCGTTTTATACACAACTTTCTTTTATACGGTGTATAAACCCCTTTCACTTTTACCTTCATAAAAAAAGAATCTTTTTCTAAGAATCGTTTTACTAAATGAAAAAAAGGAATGTTTTTTTAACGTATGCGGTGACAACTACCTTTTCCGCCGCCGTGAGTATTATTTGGTCTTTGGCTTCCTCAACAAGCCGTAATGTTTTTAAAATAAAATAAATACCATATACTCTTTTATGTATTTTGGTATTGAAAATGGTTTTGATAAAGGACTCTATTATGATATATTGTGATTGAAATTTAGAAATGTTATCATTCCTTTATATTAGTTTTATGTTTTATGATTTTATAATGGTACTTGGACATTTGACGGGTGGTTACGTGATAAACCATATGACAAGTGGTGCCGTGAATACCAGGATGGGTGGTTACGTTATAACCTCCAATGCATTGGGTATAGAAGTCGTCCGTATGGCTATTCCATTAAGTATGTATGGAAATTGGCCGTATGGCTATTCCATTAAGTGATATGTGTGGAAGTCGACCGTATGGTTATTCCACTTAAGTATGTTTATGTCCCAAGTTACCTTTATATATGTTATGTTTTCTTTTTATGGGTTTTATGGTAATCCTTTGGTTACAAAAAGGTAAGTAATGATACATTATTCAGTGAAGAGTTTTTACTACTTCATGAAGGTGAAGGTATTACTTTGATAGAGTATACATGGTTTACTTGATGTTTGAAAAACTAACAGTTTTCATTCTTTGTGTATCCCTTACTAAGCTTTTTATGCTCACCCCAAGTTTTTTTGAAATGTTTTTCACAGTACTTAATGTGGAATAAGGTCAAGGATGGGATCAAGGTAATGTCATGCTATATAAAACATGCAACTAGACATGTTTCTTTTTATGAATTTTTTTATTATTGAAACTTAGTAGAAGTGTCTACTTTGTAATCTTTTGAGATGTAATAGTTATGTTCTAATTCTCTAAAACTCTAAACCTGAAAAGATCCTCAATGTGAATTATTCATTTAATTCAATATTAAGTAAGGTTTAAGGCCGGGGCCTTATAAACAAAGTGTTACATTAAAATATCATGATGTTACATTCTCCCCATCTTCAACAAATTTCATCTTTATAATTTTAATTTGTTATCTATATTAAATTTTTTTACATTTGAAAATTTCATTGTGAAATAACTCACATCATAAAAAGGGTTAATAAAAAAATCCACTTAAATAGAGGTAAAGGGACATATAAAGGTCATTTGATATAATAGAAAACATTGTTTAAAAATTATATAACATTATTTGGAAGTGGAAATATGTAAATGGAGGAGAAAACCAACACCCAAGGACTAATAAAGATTGATTAATAAATATGGCAATACGAATGCAGACAACCATAAAACCATAAACCAATGATGGGTAAAAATAACATCAATTCATCAAAAATCGTCACAATTGGATGAAATTAAAATTTCAAGATCATGTTCCTAAATTTTGTAAATTTATATTCCATATTGAATAATAACATAAGGAAATATACTAACTTGTAGTGTAAAATTTCATCCTTTGTTTCTTTCTCCAAATGAATAATTTTTATGGTGATTTTTTATCAGAAGAAAAAAATAACATTTGATGGATCATATTATCCATAAATGAATGAAGAGTTATTTCTTCTTTTACTAGGTATTCTAAAAAACCAAAATGGTTGGCCTAGGTTAACGAATATAATACATAAATTTATAAAACCTCAATAAGTAACCCCAATGTTTTTCTTTATACATTCCATAAATTGTTATCCTTAATAGGCCTCTAAATTATATATCACTAAATTCATAACCCAAAAGTCAAAAATTGTTGACCAAAAATGTATCGCATATAACATAATGTAGCTCATAATGTCGCATAATAAAAATTTTAATACATAGATCATATATTTTCTTAAAACATACTAATAAAATTAATCACCATATAATATAAATGAAGAAATAAATTCTCTCAAAAGTTAACTCTATCCTTTTTTAGTATATATTATTAAATATAATCCATAAATTCAAAATTGAAATAAAATTCCTCACATTGTTATAAAATAACTAAAAAATTTCGATCCCATTTATATAATTAATTTAGATATTTTTGTTATCACATATAAATATCAAAAACATATAATTGGTTATCATTTCCTTATTATTATGTTTATTAAAAAAATAACATTAAACCGAAATAATTTTTATTGGTGATATATGTAATTCAACATATGATTCACATTACTTAATGAAAAACTACTATAATACAATATTAATATGTTCTATGATTTTTATAACCATAACATCATTGATAAAACTCTTTTACATAAAATTCATGAATACCAAAACACAATCACTTATATCATTCCACTTCATTTTTTGTAAGATTATAATATTAGTTTTATACCCTTGGATTCATCTATGCTAAGTCTCAGTGAAGCATGTTAAATTGTTTTTAATAATTACAAATCTCATTATAGTTGAATAATTTATATAATATTAGATTATTTTTTCCATCAATTCAATATCCTAGTGGCCCCATTATCTACACATGAAAAAACCCCTTATTCTAATTATCCATGTAACTTTGTGTTTTATTCCACAATTATCACAATAGGACATTGTATCCATACCTAGTTTTCCTCCTCATCCTTTGTATTTTATTTATGCTCATTAATACTTTTATTATATTTATTTCCATTGTATGTATATATCTTAGAGAATTATTTCTTTATATGGAAGTCACTTGATACCATATTGTAATATTATAAAAACATTTTAGAGACTAGTGCCCATTTAAGGGATTAGATTAATACCATTAATGAAAATAATAATAATTATTTATAGATTATGTATGTGGTCCAAAGCATGTCTAACTATAATTTTAATGTTTTTCTCATGCTATGTAACCATTTCCTCTCCATTATTTATTCTATTTATGAATTTAATATCCATAATAACTCACCAGACATGAAGATAGTGTTTCTCAAGGAATATCCCTTTAAAATTTCTCCATTCCATGATTTATACTTCATCAAAATCTTTAGTATCCTGGATTAATGACTACCATTGATCAATATCTAAATTGAAATGATAACATTCAAAAATAACTATTCAAATTTTATTACATCCCAATGTTTAGAATATTTTTTCTATGAACTTAATAATGTGTCCAGTTAAAAAAAACTTAGTATTTGTACTAATAGATGGAGGATTTTGTTTCTTGAAGTAAACATACATAGGTGAATAACACCTTGGATGAATATATTGTTATATTTGGGAATGTTCAATTACCATAAACTTATATAACTACCCTAATATGGTTATGATTGTTTCATTTATAATAATAGTTGTATTTTTTTTCTTGTATGGAAATCCCTACATCGGCCATAACTTTTGATTCCATTTCATCAGTTAGAAACCATCACTAAATAATGTAAAACAATGATTCAGATCACATCCATTATGAATTATTATTTATAAAAAAAATCCTTCTAGTTGTACATGTTCTCAATAACTAAAATGAATTATCATAATTTTATGTTAATTATTTTTATTTAAAATAGAGTTTCCAAGGTTTTTACTAAACCTTTTCAGATTCTAACAATTATAACCCCAACTCGAGTAACTCGGAGATGGTGTCTACATTATAAAATTTAAATAGATAAAAGGTATCCCACCATGTAGGATCAATAATTATATAAATAAGGTTAAATAAGACACAAAAATTATTCCTTTTTTACATTGGTTAAATAAAATACATAACATTAGAAACATTCTTTCATCCTCGATATCAATCATTATATCATTATAAATATCTAATGAAAGAAAATAAAATGAAAGGGTGATCATATATTATCAATATGTGTTACTCATAGTTGTATATATCACGAGTAAATAAGGAAAAATAAATATCAAAATGTATGTAACTGAAAAATAATTCCATTTAATCTATAACTTGGCCAAAAAATGAACCAATGGATACTATCAATAAATTATTCTCATGGATAATAATAACATAATTCTCAAAAAATTAAATTCTTAACATTATATGATATGATTGTAGACATCATTATATCTATATAGTCAAATTATTGTGCCATGATATCTTAATTTTGGGGTAGGTATACAATATAAACCCATTATTTCTAGTATAATGATTTTCCTCATGACACCTCTCGATAAATCTACGGGGTATAAAATTCCAGACCCAACCCTCCCTTCCATGAACAATAAATTCCATATATATTGAATAATCAATTTAGATCATAAATAATTTGAATTATAAAAAATTATATGTATTGTTTAAAGAATAGCAATTTATCATTATTTTAATACTTAATTAAATAACATTAAAATTCGAACACCTTTTGTATAAATTCTATTCAGTTTTGGAAATAATCATATCCATTATATAAAAAAATATATTCAAATTAAATTTAATGTCCACTAATCACATGAAAGTGAATGTTTCCAGAGAATGTTAATGTCTACCAAATTAATTAATTAATGGGTGATGAACATAAGAAAACTATTATTTTTAGAAAAATAAATTCTTTAATTACTATAATTTTAATTATTAAAATATTTCTCCTAGAGATATTCCTTGGAAAGGTCGTTGAAATTTTATATAATAATTTAAAGGGTGTAAATCATTTTTGGTGGTGGAAATGTATGTTAAATACATGTATATTAAAAAAATTCCCATTCTAAATTTTAAAAGAATGTATAAAAATGATATTTAATGAAAAAATTAGAGTGAATCCTTTTAATGCATTTAAAAACATAATGTTATTATAAAATTTCCTTAAATATGCATTTTATTATATAAAAGGAATATTATAAAATAATTTTGGAAAATATTGAAGAAAATATACCCAATCAAAAATAGAAATAAGATTATATGCTGTTTAAAACACTCCTCTTTAAATTGTAAATTGAATGAATTATTATTAATTAAAAAACTTCCATGTTAACTACCTCAATGGGGTATTATATACGCAAAATAAAAGTAAATAGGTATATAATAGCAAATATATCTCAATGGAGTAAATATTTGTGATTAAATCCTTGACCTCAGGCTCGTCTCATCACATATATTTCATATATACATAAATAATAAACTTAGGTTAATTATTTATTTTATAAATAATATTTTTCAGGTTTATCATTACTCTTATTTTATTTAATCTCATGTTATATTTATTTTCATAATCAATATAATTCAGGTTGGATGACTTGACGATATTCAGTTCATGTGTCTAAAATGACTTCGATATGTTGAATATGGTAATAGATTTCATTTTTCTATTATATTTATAATAAAAGAAATGAAATAATTCTATTTTTTAATCATCAATTATAATTTTTAAATATATAAATAACTTTTTTATGAAAAATGATCTATGATACTATCATCGATACGGTAGGTCATACGTACACATGAGTAACGTTTCCATTTTTGAATGATCATGATGGATAAAAGGTAAGTGTTATTTTATAATTCCATAATAATATTTATATAAAAAAGAAAATATATTTCCCTGAAATAATGTTATATAAACATTCCATTAGATGTGGTTTTGAAAATCAAATCACATTGCTTCTTTGAGGTGGTTGGAAACACTTAAACATGGGAAATGTAATAATTTTTCAATTATTGGAATGGTAAGAAAATATATGATATATTAATTTTATATAATGATAAATATTTCCTGAATTTAATATATATATAAATTAAATCAATCATTATAACCATCAATGAGAGGCGTTTATTGAAAAAAAAAATTGCAACAATTCATGGGGTGGTACTTTACCTTACACACAAATGATGGTTTCAGTTCATATTTGATGGTATATTAAGTAGATATAAGTTATAAAATTAACATAATGAAATTTAAGAGCATTTAAGATACATGTTTTATAATTCCACCATAATGTAATTATATTTATGTATAATTTTATTTGAAAAATCTTGATTAAAGATCTATAACTCATCTTTGGACAATCAATTTAGTTTTCTACCTGAATCTATCATTGGATGGTCTTCTGGTAAGAAAATGGATCAATGTCATAGATATGTATGTGTGAAATGGAATTGATATGTTATTTATTTAACCAAATTTATTACTAAGTGTTTATAGAAGAGGGAAGAGGTGTCATTTTATAAGATAGGGAAAACACACACTTTGATCTTTTTTAAATATCTAAATATATTGATTCTTTACTCAATAAAAATTGTTCAAAATGGATGATTAATTAATATTAGATAATATATTGTCAACATATTTCTTGTAAATATAAATTATACTAGAATTTAGGACATTTAAACCCTTATATATTTCATTTATACCCTAGAGAACTTATTTTGAATGTAACCGTGGTATCAAATTTTTAATATTTTTCTATTAATTAGGAACAAAAATTATATTTGACTAATTACCTAACATATATTTATTATGAATAAAAATTTGTAATCCATTTTATAATTTTAATTTTAGATAAATGTATGACTTTAATTTAATTCTAAACCCACAGAACACGATGAAAAATAATTCTTCAGAAAAATATCTTTTTATGTATAAATAATTTTATACAATATTGTTATATAAAATTTCTTTCAAAGACAATATTTATATATAATTAAAAAAACTGAAGTTTTTTCTTTGAAACCAATTTTTTTTTGAAAATTACATAGTCGATTATCGAAATGAGAAAGATACATTTCAATAAAAATCATTATTTTCATTATTCATTGAAAAATTGTTATTTTCATTAAAAACACAATAATTAAACCAAATATAATTTTCATCTTTAAATATTTTAATAAAATCATTAATATTGTCATATAAATTGAATAAAATGGGAAAAATTTGTTATTTTAATTAATCACAAGAAGTAATAAAAATCATTATCAAAGAAAAATTATTTTTTTGTAAATTAAATTTACTATTAATTTATTACTTATTTATTAATAACTGCAAAATAAAATTTTATTTAGTAGTTATATTATATTTATTTAATAATTTTGTCAATATTATTCATATAAACCAATTTAAAATCTTGTTTATAAAAATAATTTTAAAAACATAATATTAAGTGGTTCATGTAAGCTATTTTTTGGGGATTATATATCCTACTAAACAAAGAACTATATTAAAATGTCAAGGTGTTATTTTTGGTTTATTTGAAAAAAATTTATATAAATATTTTCTATGCTATGTAATTTCATCTTCAAGAACACCACCACTCATTTAATGGGTTTTCTAGAGAAATATTTTTTGAAAACTATAGAAGATGAGGTAAAACACAAGAGGTAAAATTCCTTGTTCCCTATGTTCAACTAATAAAAACAATCATTTCTAAGCATCCCCATAGTAAAATATGTAACATTATTAAGATATTTATTTTCTCAACCGTCCCCAAATTATTACACATTTTGAATTTTATATAGAATACTTTATAAGGAGGAGAATGATGGCCACCAACAATATTATTCATTATGAGCTCAAAGGTATGTTAACAAAATCAATAATGAATATAATATTAAAACAATCAATTTCAGTGGTTGAATATTTTGTAACATAATCATAATATCTTTACAAAATTTAATAATATATACATTTCTCAAATCTCACTACTCAGTTTATATATGGTGTATTAATACTAATGATCATAATATAATTTTCATTATTAAATCCTTGATGTTATACATGTTTACTTAATATAAAAGTTCAAAAGTAAAATATATCAAATATGCCACATGTAATAATAAAATCCAAAAATAATACATTTCATAATGCTTGGTACATAGAAATTATCACTTAGATACTTACTTCTAAATATAACCACCTCACCAAAGAATTTGACTAGGTATATTGGAATGTTTTCATATTCCCCTATCAACTATCATTGTTTCTAATAATAGTATTTATTTTTCCATCAGAGCCATTATTTAATCATCTAATGTTGATTTACTAGAAAAAATATCTTTTTATTCTTGATGTAACCATATGTATGAGGAACATCATTACTTTTGAGGGAGAATTAATTATAGTGTGTTATATTCATCAATAATAATATAAAAAGTAATGATCTTTTAGATCTATTGTAAATAGGATAACTCCAAATGAAACCTCCCTAAATGGTTATAACACAACCCATCTATTTCTTTTTTAAATTTTTTTAGGATTTAGTATCCCCACTATGAATAATAATGGAATTAATCTATTATATTTTTTATTATTAGCAGGTCTAATCTCATCAAGAACAACATTATTATTAAGCTCTTGGTAGTTGAATATAATTATTGATATTAAAATATAGTGTACATGTTAGTTTACAGCCATCATAAACATTCTTCTTTTAAATTCCACATCCTTTTTAATTTAATTGACAATATGAATTAAACGTGAAATTTTGTATCATATTCCATCACTATCATCACCTTATTCTTGATATCCATAAATTCTTGATCATTGATCTGACAAGGTCGGTTAGAGTGTAATTTAACTATTATGTTCTCATTAAATTCTTTGTTTCCAAATAATTGGTTTTTATTTTCATTCGAAATTATTAACCACTATATATAAGAATACATTTAATGTATTCTGGTTCCCATAGAACCATTTAAAAATTAGAGTACCCAATAATCTAAAATCACTGATGGATATGTTTAAAACACACATTTACATCCCATAGTGACACATCACCATGAATGGCATGGAGGTGATTGAACTGAAAACCATATAAAATATTATTATTTTTAATGTCCCATTTATTCAATCTCTGTACTATGTTATGAAGTTATATATCTACCACCTTTATGACCTATTAGTCAATAATATTATTAGTAGGTAGATAATTCTCTTCGATAACATAATACATGGCCTTTTGTGGTACATAAGGTGGTATAAACTAAATTCAATTAAAGAGTCTCATTATCTAAATTATCAGGGGATGGATTGATTTATTAATAAATCGAAAAATATCATGATTTTGGATATTACCACTATTTTCATACCCATATTTTTATTTTATTTATTAATATATTTATCTATTATTGTAGGAGATTTTTTAGTTTATAACCTTATTTATTAAAAATTCGAAAAATTAGATGTTCGAGGAGGAGTATATTTTTGGTTCATGGGTAGTAATAACTATGTAGGTGACCATGGAAAACATGAAATTACCCGATAGTAGATATTTTCATTCTTATTTGATATATTATTTAACCATACAGCCAATAGAGGACTCAATAGGTGTGTCTCTTATAGGACACATGGTTAAAAAAAATTTCGTTAAACTATTTGGAAAAACCAGGTGACTGACCCAAATCATCAAAAAAAAAATTGTTTCCCCAAAATAACCCATTGGGTTTAAGAACTAATTCGTGGGATTTCTTCACCTATTAGCTGCATCACATTAGAGGGATCTCTATTCTGAATCCACCTTACTTATACATCAATTATTAGTCCCTATTGATGTAATTTAACATAGTTTTTTAAAGGTCAGGTCACTTAATCATTTATTTTTATATCAAATAATGTTTTCTCTTCCTACCTTGACTTTTTTTTATTTTAAATTAATCCATATTGTAGGGTTTTGAAATAAAACCCTCTCGATATTGTTATTAGATCATGAAAATCATCTTTTGATATTTTCCAATTTTTAATTTAAGAATTTGTTTCTTAAACACTCTGTTATATGTAGTTGTATTGGTGGGTTTTTTTATTGATATAACATGCATGAATAGGTTCTTTAAATGTGTTCACCCTAAAAATTGTTTTTATTTTATAATTAATTTATGTTTTTATAAGTGTCTAATACATTATATGAATTGATTACATGGTTTTAGAATAAATGGATATATTTTTGGTTTCTACTAAAATTACTAAATTGGTTTTTTTGAAATTATTTATAATTACATTGCTGGTTTGAACCATAAAAAAGTATTAATGTTATTTGTGTCATCGTAGTGAAGTATATTTTTATTTTTTTTAAATGAATATATAGGATTTCTGTTGGTAAATCTTATCGAGTCCTCTTATTTTTTTTACTTTGGATTATGAGTTTTTTATTCCTATTGATACATTGTTTATACGTGTTCTCTGTTAGTGTTGTATTGAAAATGTGTTTTGTTTTTTTATAAATTATGTAAGATAATTTATTTTTAATATGAAATTTAAAATTAAATTCAATGATCTAATTTGAAATAAATAATTTTTTCTAATTTTTTTCTCTTAAAATGGATTATAAAAGGAGATTAAACAATGAATTGTTTTCAAAGGTGATTGAAATGAAATTTCAATATTTACAAGTCATGTATTGTTTGAACATTTTATATGATATCATCTAATTGTAAATGCCTAAATGGAATCCCTAAATTCCAATTTTTTGATCTTTATTTTTTGTATAATTTATAGGGGAATCACATTAGTGGGGTTGAGGATATGAGAGGAGAATATGTTACATAATTTTTTGATTGGTTTTTTATTGACATGTGATTTATGTCACCTCACCTCATATCACTAATTTAATTGGGATCAATAGAATATTATTATTGGATTGAGATTTGGTTACTATATATTCATGATTATACTTACTAGATATCCTATGGTAGTAGAGGATATGGGGGAGTTCCACCTAATAAGGGTAATATCTAGGATGTCATAGTTTGGGTATGCATTAATATGCAATCATATGGTACCACTTAAGTAGGTTTAGGATAACCTCATTGAATTTTTGTATTTTCATTACGATTATATAACTTTTACTTCTTCATATTTACTACACATAGATTCAATTATATTCTTTGTTAGTATTTTTTAATGGTTCCATTTTTATATTATGTAGACTTTATACCTACTAAATTTATTATTTCTTCTCAATTTGACTATTATCCAAGAACATGACCCATTTGATGTTACACTACAATTATTAATGGTGGAATTCATTATCTAGATAATATTTATTTCTTTTTTTGTGTTTTTTGATCTTCTTATTGTGTGTTTTTCCAAATTTTGGCTGAATATATAATTTATACAAGCTGATATTTAAATATAAAATTTATTTAAAACGTTTATCTAAAAATGATTAGGGTCTTAAATATAATTTTTGTATAATTGTCATGGTTTTTTCCTTTAAAATATTAAAAATTTACTAGAAATTTTGTATTATAGTTTTTTAGTTTATTTTGTAAAAGGAAATTCATGGAAACATTATTTATTTTATCCCACTCTATAATGATCACACCCTACTTATTCCCCTTTACATCAGTGGAACTGATTTTATTTTTTAATTTTGGTTTTATCTTTGGGATATTTCATGGATAGAGATGGTTTGGATGATGTATGATGAACACTTGGTCACTTGGAGATCATGAAAGATATTTTAGTTCATATTTTTTATTATTAGTTGTATCAAAAATTTCATAATTGATTATTTTTTATGTTTTTATTGAATTCATATTAATAATTATTTTTAATTTATTATTGATATAAATTATAATAATGTTATATGTTTGGTTATATATTATTTAGTAACATATTTTTTTGAGCATGGATGTTTGATTTATTTCATAGACATCATATATATTTAGGCAGAGGTATTGTGATTATTACATTTTTTGGGAGAAATAATTCACAAAATATTTTACTTTCATGCCTTGGGAATTGTTTGTAGACTATAGTGAAGGGGAAAGATACCCCAACCATGATACATTCAAAATCAAATTTCTGGTGTATGTGAGTCTCATACTGGTTTATGACAAAATGGTATTATAGTGCCCTTTGTTAATTGAATCTGTTGCGAATTTTAAAGATATTAATTTAAGAACTAGAGGCATCTTTGGGAAGAGTCTATCTAGTATTTAATCATTCTAAGTGTCATGTTTCCATGGTATTTTCGATTATACGTTTTGAATTTTGAGATATCCATAATTTTATTCATGTGTACTTTGATGTAGATTAATTATAATTTATACTTTTAATGACATTGTATGGGTAATTTGAGGATTTTCCGATTTTTAATGGGTCAATAGAAAGGATGAAATGGGGGTGAACTATTATATACAAACTCAGTAAAACCTTGAAGATCTCATGTAGTTGGTTCAATCTATTCTTCCAATGACAATTTTTATTTACTCATATGGTCTTTTTAACCATTAAAACAAATTATTCATATCCACTAGACCATTATCATTTTATTTTATGAGCTCCTTATTATATAGTTACTTCTATGTTGTGTATAGACAACACAAGATGGATTTAATGATATTTTTTTTAATAAATTCAATCTTTTTTGGGGTATTTCAATTAGTTGTTTTAATTAAAACATTGGATTTAAAAGGATAATTTTTATTTGAAGAAATAAAATACATTTTTAAATAAAATGTAAATAAATAAAATGTATATATATATATATTAATTAAAGATAAAAAGCGTTTTTAAATTAATAATTCCAAGATAATTCAATGTGGATATAGTTTTTTGAAGTTTTAATTTTTCTTAAAAAAAATTCATAGAGTATTAAAAATGTTTTTCATGTAATTATTTTTATATTTTAAATTTAATTAATGTAATTTGATGGGATTTAAAATAAACATTGGTATATATTTATTTTTTAGGCATAATCACCTTCTCTTTTGAATATTGATCATGATTTACCTTATTTTATTTTCATTTTGTTAGAGATTTATTTCTAAAAGAGTATGAATTTTTATTGATTTATTTCGATGATTTCAATTTTATTTATATTAGACCTCCTAAAAAATATATAAATATTTTTAGCTGTTTGGGAGTATCCTTATTAATATGAGACTTTGTAAAAACTCAAATTTGAGTGGTTGAGCAAAATAATTCATAGAGTTTACGAATCAATCATGGGGATTGATGAACCCAAGAGGAAATGGAGTGGAACAAAATTTCAGAGAAAGAAAATAAATATAATGGATATCATGATGCTTATAGAGTGAAGGATGTTCTAGATTTGATTAAGGGATTGAATTTGATTCAGTGGAATATGGTCATTGTATCTAAATCTAAAAGGAGATTATCATTGAAATTATATAATACCAAATTCTTTCTTGATTCCTTCATGTTGTGGATATTGTGATAATGGTGGTGGTAGAAATGTGTCTCACATAGGTCCACAAATAGTAAATGTGTTTGATATAAATTTTCATTTATTGGTTCTTTTTTAATGAGTTTGCAGCGAGTGATTCTTTAAAGGATCACTCGGTAAAAAATATTATTATTTTTGATAACTAATAAATAAATTTTGTTATTTGGAATGAAATTGTTTAATTAATTTTTGAATGAATCATATACATAAGATTTGGTTTATAAAGTTTGAATAATGATGGGTGATAACCCATCATATTATAGTTTTGGTGAAGTTCCCCGTCTAGTGAGGGGTTGAATCTAATGTAACCTATTCCGACAGTATATTTTTCATCTATTTTGTTTTCAAAATAAATGATCCAATATTTTCATTTTAATACAAATGATTCTGGAATTCTTTTCCCTCCAAATCGTGTGTTTCAAAGTCTTACAACTACAATAGTATGTTGGGAAACCTCTATTGGTTTTGTATGAGAAGGAATCACTAGGGAATAATATTTTTTCATTGAAATATTTATATCAGTTCCACATGTCTTTTGATATATCTCTATTTAATTTATTTCCCATTGGTTCTCATGTTATATAGATTGTATTTTGAGAAATTCCAATTCATTTATCTGTTTGTTGAAATTTATTTGTTGTGGAATTAAAAATGTTTTCATGGTTGGGTTATCTATTGGAGCTCACTTATAAGAAATTAATAAATTCTATCATGGGGGTGTTCTTATAGTGCCCTTGATTATTATTACTCTATGATAGTAATTTTCTTAAATGGTGTGTAGATATAGTATGTTTCATGTTTACTTTTTTCTTATTTGAATCTGAAGGTGTGAATTTGTATTTAGAATAATTTCTTATATTATTTTATTTTAGTTTAGATACATAATGATTTGATTTTATTTTGTTGGGAACTATATCTTTACAGTTTTAATTATTATGTTAGATAATCTCTATATAATCAGTGAATATCTAGGTGAATAGTGTTTTATAGAGGAAATTTATCACAAATCTTCATTTTTATGATTTATTAATTTATTTTTTTATTAGTTTTTGATCATTCCCTTGAGTTTCATATTAATTGTTTTTTGAAAATTTTAAAAAATTGATGTTTTTGGATAGGAACACAATTAGAGAACAATGAATTTTAATATAAAGGATAACCATGAAAATAATTTAATTCTTTAATAGTTGATATTTTTATGTTTTTTACATCATTTGTTTGGTACATGACAAATATTTCTAGTTTCTTAGGTGTTTCTTGTAAAGGAAAAATGGCTGGAACATGGTGTGACAAAACATATGACCAAACCATTGAACATACCCAGATAAATTAATGTTTTTGATTTTCCTAAAATACCCCTTGTGTTTATGAAGTTAAATGTGGTGTTTTAGATCCCTATTATCCGAGATCCATTGGAGGGACATTCTAGAAGAGTCCCTATACTTTTCATATAATTTTTCTTCCTCCTTCAATTTCACATTGTTTCATTATAGAGAGGCATATTTCACTTTTATTTTAACTTCACCTCTTTTTCTTCTTTAATAATTTATTTAATATCATATTTTCAAAAAAATTCCTTATTTTTTTCATCTAAACCCCAAACGATATTGATTCTTGTGTATTTGGATCTTCTTTCAGTCCCTTAGCCATTAGTAATCAAATATTTTATTTCATATGTAATCTCTCTACGTATATTGGTTCTATTAATATACATATTCATGAACTACTATGAATTATTAAATTATTAAAATTATTTTCCCATGAATATTATTATTTTTTATATTAATTTAATGTTTTTATAGGTGTTTAACAAGGTATATGAAAATATTTCATGTTTATTAAGAAAATTCTCTTATGTAAGGTGTTTTCTAAAATGTCAAAAAATTGGTTTGTTGATATTTTTATCATTACATTAGTGTTTTAAATATTGATAAGTTATATGTGATTTTAATCATGGACATCATGAATTTTTTAATTTGGGTATTCATTTTTTATGTATTTTAGTTGGTTAATTTTATTGATCACATAATATCATATTTGTAACTCGATTATATGGGTCATTATTTAGTACCTATTTATGCATTAATGACACAGGTTCTCTTTGAGTGGTTTTTGATTTAGAAATATATTTTCTTAAAATTAAAGCTGATAATTTTTTAAAATTAATGTTTATAATGTATTGTTAGTATTGGATAGAAAATAATCCATTAAAGAATATTTAGAACTTATAATTGTGATCATTAAATGAAAATAATATGGGAATCATTTTTTTCATGATTAAGCCAGGACACCCAATATTCTTATAATATATTTAAATATAAAATGGACCTCTGGGAATTTTGGATACCCAATGACCATTGACTAGAACGAAACATCATTCAGGAAACATATGGTAATGATTTGCCGTAAAACATGATAATAAAAAATATACATGTTAGTTAGATCCTCCCTACAAAGAGATAATTTACCGAAAATAAACACATAAAACAATAACCAATATAACATCATCAAAAAACACAACATATTCCCATATAAAACCTCAGACATACCCTATGAAACAAGATGATCACATCTCTATTAGCCACCACCATTATTTAGGTTCCCAAGGATCAAGAACATTCACTACCCCAAAGTGACACTTTTACTTTGATTAGACTTGGTATAAGATAATCTACAAACACCTAATGAAAATGGTAGAATGTGTGATAATCGTGCTATTAGGATCTCACTAGGTGTATCCTAATTAATTCCATAACAATTAAACCAATTATAATATCAATTTAAATTATGATATTCAGGGACATAAATTTACAAATTTTCAAAAAAATTCTTTCATTATAAAATTATATCTAATATATTTGAAAATCGGATTAATGAAGATTTTATATAAAACATTTATTTAAATTATTTTTAATTAATAATATTGATAAAATATATATGGAATATATTCACCATGTATTCATACTATAGAACCATTTATTATTCCCTATGATACAATGGTTTTGAGAAATAATATCCTAACACTACATAATCAATTATCTCATCTCAATGTGTGAACATGTCACTCAGATCATGTCACCATGACTCAACTCCCCATCTGGGGAATAATTTCGTAGTATGTTTATTTAAGGGATTTCATCATTATTATATATATATATAGGGTTATATAATGGAATAATTTATATAATTACCCACTAACTACCAAGACTCACATGTGATTTAGTTCATCAATCAATCAATCATGGGAAATTAAATAATTTCAAGTCTGTTCAAAATAAAATTTCAAAATTTTAGTTTTAAATTTTTTTCTCATTTCAATCCTAAAACACAAGATTCTATCAATAAAATAATTTTAATATAATCATTTGATTTAATACATTTATCTCAAGTTTCATTATCTAATAATTTCATAAAATTTCATTGCAAATCAGTCATTTTCTTTTCAAAAATCCACCCAAAAAAATCTAATCTATTTTAATAGGTATTATTTCAAAATTTCCATGGAAATTTAAAAATAAAATATATATATTCTAAAATATAGAGTTTAAAATCATTTATGAATTCATTTAATTTTTTTTTTAATTTTAGGTAAAAAAAATATTGGACAACCTACATTTAATCAGAGATAAAATCAACACCAGTGACTATATATTCCAATGACTAATAAAGGGGAAAAATCTATAAGTAAAAACTACATAGACAATTATTAATATTATTATTTAATTAAATTATAATATATTAGATCATAATGAAATAAAATAGGGTTAGTGGAGAGAAGTATAAAACATATAAAGGATATACAATAGATGTCAAATGCTAAATACAGATGTCTAGAAGGGAAGTAATGAACCAAAAATCATCTTGGGTGGCCCTGGGGGTTTGAGAGAAGAGGAAGAACAAAGAATGAAATTACCTGTAGTGTTAAAAATACATAATACCCATTAGGAATGAGGAATTGAAATCATGAATTATATTCATTATGGTAATATCATGAGTGGTGTTTATGTCAAAAAGGCATCTCATTAAGTTAAAAATACATATCTCAACCATTTCATGTTAAAAAATTAATTTATGGATTAAAAATCATTATTATAAAAAAACCTTTTTATGGATTATAAAAAATGATGACTTAATGTTAAGAATTTATTAAAGGAATGAATATATCTTATAGTAACTACACAAGTATTTTATATAGAAACAAATCATAAAATTATTCAACACAACCCAAAATTAATGAGTACCATTAAACTATTAGTAATCATTTATTCCTAGAATCTATTAATTAAAAAAAGTATTCCGGAGCACTAGATGAAAATAAGGGATACGAAATACATTAAAAAAAGGTAATTAGAAATTACAACCTCCCCACGATAAACACATCATGTCCCCATAAATCTGGTCAATAGGATTCTATAACAAATATATGGGGCTACTAATATCGCATTAGTTCCTCAAACTCCTATGTCTCATGTAAATGAAAACCAAAATTCCATAGCACATAGACCAAATGTATCATCTTCCCATGAAGAAACATTTTCTCAGAATCAACAATCCTGACTATTTACAGAATCATTGAAAAATCTTGGACAATATCGAGATATTATCATATTTGGACTTGGTAAGTGTAAAAAAGATACTTTAAAAGACATGATACATGAAACAAATTGTTCATCTATGTCAACTACGATGGATGTTGTAAAAGATAGGACACTATCCCCAGTCACTCCATAACATCAAAATGAGCTATAATCTATTGAATGATATTTACATAATTCTTAAGGCATCGATGAACCCTCTATGGTGACACACTAAAATAATAACTGTCACGAATATAAAACACCAATGGTCACCGAAAAAGATCAATAGATTATTTATACCATCTCTATTTCATTAAAATTATAAGATGAATCAATTGAATACTCACCATCATCACTTAAACCAAAGATTTCCCAACCAATGTACTTTTAGAAATATCTACACAACATAATTAAGATAAAATGTCTAAACATAAAAGGCCTTATAAAAATCCATTATGATAGTGGACTGGTGAATATTGTTATATGAAAATTCAACCATTCCAAAAATTTCATCCCAATCTCCACCAAAATCATGAACAAAAACATGTTGTATGTTCTTAAGAATATGTATATCTCATTATATTTTTCCATCGTTATGTGGATGATATTTCATTATCCATCAAACCTAGGATGCAATTTCTCATGGAGGTCACTCCATATGTGAAACGTTAAAAGTGGATCCCTATCTGATACTATAGAAGACAAAACTCCATGAAATGTGAATGTATCCTTTACAAAAATACACCCCATGCACTCAAATATGGTTTCATATAGAATGGGTATAATGTGGGAATGTTTTCTTAAACTAGTAGTCATATCTCATATAAAATTATTCCATTATGGTGAATAAAAAAACCCCACAATAAATTCCAATAAAATCTCATCCCACAAACAAGTGGGAACTAGAAGATTCTATAAAAATATTGATTGAATCAAGTACTCAACATTTACATGTTAGTAGGTATAAAAATGTGAAAAAATTCAATGATAATTATTCACATACCAGGACAACAGAATGTCCACTGCATATCATAGGCCATCATTATTGTACCCAGGTTCACCATCCTCTATTAATCAGGGGAATCCTCAATCACATCCCTTCCCAAATTAAAAGAAACAATATATCAGTTTCAGAATCATAATATATGCTCTAAAGAGAATGATCAGTCACCAATGGACTCGTTAATATAAATAGAGTCTATAATTCGACACCATTCATCATAAAACTACTACTTCAGAATAATCATCTTATGAGGAGAGGAGATCAACTGTATAAAATAGAAAACAAATTCAAAACCATGCTACCAGACTCCCAATTTCATCTTAGCAAAGATAGACATAAGATTCCACTCATCTGATGATTCTTTAGTGGATTGGGTAGTATATTCCTTCAAAAGGAATTTGTAATTTCATTCCATTTTCTATTGGTATACAAAATTTCAAAATGAAATGACTACTAGTAATCCACCCAATTCCATTGTCAAAGGATCAAATGTCTTTGATAGAAGATATAAGTCACTATTTTCATATAGAATTAATGACAACCCATTCACTAAAAATATAATTTTAAAATATATTAATATAATTCATCATATATGTGAGCTTGAGATAATAGGTTAGATACATATTCTCTTATGGCCAGAGTTTTCTAGAGCAATATGCTACCATTTGAATCAACTATTTAAATACCCACCCCAAACATGAACCTTAAGAATCATAAATGAACACATAAACCCACCTAGTCTCATAAAGAATCAACATCAGTGAAAATATAAATCTAAATTTTAGATAAAAAAGGAATATGGAATTTCTCTTACCGAATGAACTTTAGTCCTTTTCGAGTATGTTTGGTCATTATATAAGAAAAAATTGAGAAATATCTAAAAAAATGTGGTATTATCCTACCAAAACAAAGAATATATGAATCTAAAAAACGCTACATGGTTTCTCCAATTCCATATAAAATTTTACCATATCATAATAACATAATATACCATTATATGATAACACAGTTCCCAGTAACAACACTTCCCTAATCCAAAACATATATTTTGAATGATTCTTATAAATTTAATGATTTCGCATGATTTTCAGGAATGCTCTCAAATGACATGTATGGTCTTCATTGGTCTAATATTTGAGCATGATGTAATGCAAAAATACCACCATGAATGATTCATAGTACTCAAGAAATATATTCTTCATCTGTAACATAAAACCTATTGGAGCAATTTTTTTATGCAAAATGGTATAAAAAGATATTCATAATGGCCATACCAACTCATGAAGGTTGTCTTATAAATTTTAAACACACTAATTTTAAACTAGTTTTAATAAAAAAAATGATCAATAATCAAGAACCACTTCACCCATTTTCACTATTCAAATAGATAATAAATCAACGAAAAAAATATTTATTCATTACCATGAATTTATTTAGTTTTTTGTAATAAACACATATGTTAAGTGTTCTATCAAGATTTTTCAAAAAGAAAATAAGTGAGTCCAAAGGTCAATAATTATGAAGTATAAAAAAAATTCTATATAATTTCATTCATCTGATATCATATCCCTTTTGATTCAGTGAGTTTTATATGGTAAAAAGTAATAGACACTACTTGACTACTAGGTAATAAATTAATAAAAAAATAAAAAATCTAGATAAATCAGAAAGAAAATTTTCTAGAAATGAAATAACAACTGGACGGAGATCATCACTCAATGATTCATTCTCTATGTAGAATGAAAATAATGAAATTAACCTACCCTAATATGGAATTTTAGGACAGTATCTACCTAAACATAGGTCCCATTCTCAGTAAAATACACATAACACCCCCTTGAGTGCTGTATAGAAGAACTATGAAATGTAATAGTAAATCTCAAAATTCTGAGAAATTGTTCAATCTATCATAAAAATTATATCATGATGTTTCATGTTGACAATAACATAATTATAGGTAACCTCAATCTCTAAAAAAGTGAAAACATCAGCAGGACACTTAATACCCTACTCTCTTTTTTATAGAGGGTCATAGTAATATCGATCACATATGATAAAATATAAATAAGAAGGTTAAGAAAATTAAAAACATAGGTTACTATATATGAGTTATATTAAAAAATTTCATATAATTCTATCACTAACGATAAATCTATATTGATGGTACCTCTTATACTTGGTGGATCAACATCAGCTTTCTCTGGAGACTCTTCCACTATAAAAATATTATTTATTAGAGAATCATATGGATAGAAACACTTTTTTATTAAATAATTTTACTAAAACAAGATAGTTTTTAGTGTTTATAAGATCATTCCACTATTTTAAGAACAAAAGTTATTGTAGAACTTTAAATTATGACTTAAGCGATCACAAAAACTAGAGATATTGGGAGACTCATTATTATCCTATTTCGAATGGTGAACCATAATAGACTAAATTAAAGTAAAAGGGACCCTTACATGTATTATATGATGTATAGAAACCACCTTGAATGTAGACACACCTTAATAATAATCAAACTATCTATTTCATTTTACAGAACTCAGAGTACTTCGACTAAGAGAAAGATGATCTCCTATTAACCATGACATAACAGTTAGGTTATGATCAACCATCAATTCTATTTATATCACTTTAGGATAAATTATTCGGTTTTGTAATAATATATGTGATCATATATTTGGTTGAAACCCATCTCAAACATTCAGGCCCTTATCTTACTAATAGATACAACCTCAGGCGATAATTGGAAAAGATCTAAAAAATGTTTTTACACTGCGTTATGGACTTTTCACCCTATTGGAGGTTGTTAAAATCCATATCCTTTTAAAAAATATGTATTCTAGACATAAATAATAATTGAAAATTAATCTAGTGTCATTACACTCTAATAAATTATGTTTCTTAATCATCACCACTGAATAACACTATCTCATTCTAGGCCCATTGTGCTAAGAATTACACAATTCACATTAATTGAATAGGAAATTTCTAATAATTGAAAAAGAATCTCAATATTTTTCGACTAATCCATATCCTCTAGGGGATCATTAAAAATATGGGAGACCAGTTGTTTTTTTTGATGAATACACTCTTGATCCCAATATCTAGATTCACCCATTTGAGGATCCACTAGCAGACCCTAAATGGGAATGAGTTCCAGTACATGTCTAAAACCATGGACAACACGCACCGCTATCTTCAAATGATTTTTCTCAAACATATTATTCACCAATTGGGGCTCACTGGAATCTTCCTAATGCATCGAATTCAAACATCCCATTATATTCTTGGGAAAAAAAATTAACAAAGGACATTGAAATAATCATTAAATAAATACATATTTATAACTAAAAAAAGATATATGAGAATATAAAGTCCACAGAGCTAAATTTAGGAATTAAATTTCAAAAAACTCATATTAGAAGTCGCAAAAAAGTATATATATCAAATAAAATTATTTCTCAATGAAACATTTTCCAAACAAAAATGGTCACTTAAGAGTTATTATAAAGAGAAATGTCCAGAAGTCTCTCGAATCTATATCCCATGTCCAATAAGTATTACCTCCCATATAAAAGGACAAATAAATTTCACACTAATATCTAGGCACGATATAAAACCTCAGTGCTCAGATTCCAATTTATTAGGAACAATACCAGATCCCCTAGTATGCTGATAACCAATCCATATCTAACACATCTTGAAGGGTGTTCCAAATCTCCATGGGTAGGTGACTAGAACACGGAATCCAGAACAAACTACAAGTAATGTTTTTTTTCACATAATTAAGAAATAAAAAATATTTAAGTTATTATTCTAAACACTCCAAAGTTTGAATGTACCAAAACATAAGTTAAAATAACACCTACTAAAACATTATAAAAATACATAACATCAATCAGTATAGAAACATAGAAATAACCCACTCAAAATAGGATCATGTCTCCACTGGTCCCCTATATAACTCCAGGTCCCAATGATCATGATCATTAACTATATATATACGGAAAAAATTTCTGGTCTGGACCTGGTATATGGTAATCTAAAAACAACCAATGGAAAGGGTAGGGTGTGAGATAAAAAAACCTTGTAGGGTCTCACCATGTGATTTATAAAAATTTACACAACAATTAATCAACTTATTCAACCAATTTGAATACAAAAATAAATGCATCAAATTTGTATTTTTTCATCAAGAAAATTATTTCATAATTAAATGAGTTATAAAATTTTGGCAGAGTTTGATTAAATTGAAAAATTTATCTAAATAAATAATATAATGATGTTGGATTGAGTAAAATCTTTATATAATCAATGGAATTGTAAATTAAGTCAAATAAATAATAGAACCATCTAATATGAACCATATTACATTATCTTCTAGAAATGTGATCCTCACAGTAAAAAATTTGTGATCATGCCTGAATGTGTGTACACGTACCCCATCATAGACTATTAGGACTCAACTCCCCATCAGGGTAATCATACTGGAGAAATTTTATGTCAGTGATGTAATTGTAAAACCTTTTCTAAGGGTTGAGATCCAATATTTCATGACATAATTTACCATTGAAAATTATTGATCACATATTCCTTAGTCAGTCAATCAATAAATTATGGGGAAATCAATCATTTTATATATGCTCAAACTATAATTTCCCAATAATGGTTTCCAAAATTCCATTTTCATTTGAAAGACGAGTCAAATGTATTAAAAAATTCATGCTTTTTAAAATAATATTTTCATTTAATCAAATAATCTTATGGTTAAATTTAAAATCATTTCATCAAAACATGTTCCAAATAAAGACTTCAATTTTCCCAAATTCACCCAATAATGTCAATATCATTAAAAATGAATATTTTTCAGCATTTCAATGCCCATTTCAAAATCAAATGTGAATCATCTAAAATAAATTATATTAAATCATTTGAATATTCATTTCAAATAAATTAGAAAAATATACTATTCATTTATAGTTAAAAATATTATCAAAACCACTTATATTTAATCAATGATCCAATCAACGCCCACAAAGGGAAATTCTAAGGAAGAGTGTAGGTGATGGTGTTAAATAAGTAAATATTAGAAAAAAATAAGGATTTCAATCTAATTATTTTGAAAAACTTGATTTTATGACTAATTCAATGATTTATATTAGGGATAAGTATAAACAAATAGTGAATAAACACACCAGAGATCAAATTCACAAACTAGATGCCGAGAAGTGAATGAATCAATGAAAACAATAATTAGTGTATCTGTATGAGCTTGATATATGTGGATGAAAAAGAATGAAATAATATTAATTCTTTATGAATGAAAAACATTTTTTAATGAGGAATTGTTTTCATGAATCTGATTCATTACATGGATATCATGAGTTGCATATATGCCCAATAAGGTGTCTCTTAAGGTAAAAATAAAGATCATATCCTTTTCATAATGTGAAAAAATTCATGGAATAAAAAAATTACTTTCATGAAACTATTTAATGAATTTTTTCATATCATGAATTAATGTCATGAATTCCTTTCATGGATTAGCACATTCTTGCAGATAGTATACAAGAATTTATACTAAAAAACACAAAAAGGTCTCTTAGTATACCTAGACCCAATGTGAAACCATTAAAACCATTGAAAAATTTATACTTGGAATTTATTAATTCAAAAAAAAACATCCGAAAACTATTGGTCATTAATAGACCCTTGAAATAACCAACGATGGTAAAAAGATGTTAAATTTTTTGAAAAATATTAAAAAGTGATTATAATTTTTACACATCATGGTCTTGTGGGAGCATTCTAATTTCTTTAACGAGATTTACCATCATAGAAGTCCCTAATTCTCATTATATTGTGCTATTTTTTCAAAAAATTATAAGGGACAAGGCATTTATCGATGTAATGATGTCGGATGAGGATACATTGCTTTATATTGTGATTGTTTGGTTATTGAAAATTGATTAATTCCAACTAACCTCTATTCATTAACATTTACTAGGAGGTGTTTACTATCAATTGATGATTAGTCTTGTTAGAACCACTATGGTATTTGGGTTCACGGGGAAGTACCACCAATTGAGGCATGGATATAGAAACAAGAAATTCATTGCCTTGGAATCAATCGACATTCCCTCATATGGTTCCTCCCATGTATATCTATGATCACATCCATTGTTGTTTGTGAATTTTAAAATATTATATATCTTTTACTAATTACTGTTAATTTCACTTATTTTTACTTATTATTTCAGTACACACACTTCCCATATTTACCCCTCTAGGGATGATAATGAGAGAAGGAATATGGTGATTTCCAGAGTCCCATCTCTTGTTGGCCTAGCATTGGGGTCTAATATAAATGAGATATTGTACCTATATGTGGGAGTCATTTCCCTCTAAGGGAAATATGTGGAAGTTAGAGATAAGAAATATTATCCAATGAACTCCCACTAATATATATAAGAAAAACATATTGCAAGATGTAACCTCATACTATACTAAAACCACTTGAAAGGAAACTATAGGGACCAAAAAAGTAAACTCGGTAATGTCAAAAAAGTCCAAATAACTCATATAAAAAATGATCTAGTGATATTTATCCCAATCAAAAACGTTCTATAGGTGACCTAAAAAATTATATGAATTTAGAGTGAGCATAACTGGATACATGGTAAGATCCTCCGTGGATCCTCACAAGTAAAAGATAATGAAATCATACTAAAGACCATGGAAAATTAGTGAAACTTTCTCATGACCTAAAAAAGTTGAATAATTTCTAATCATCAACATGTCTATCTCTCATTATGTTACATTTATAAGAGAGATAATATATTAAAATAATAAATAAATAGTGGTAACACACTATTTCTTCCCCACAATTTTTCCTTTCTTCCCCAACATCATATGTCCTGATCCATATCTCTCCAACAGAACCCTACATGAAAATATTAGAGATAACTATCACAACATGGAACATGTGCATCAAATCATCATATAATCCCATATCACATCAGCATAGATTAAAAAAATATTTTTTCATATTCACAAAATCTTGTATAATGAGTATCATACACTAGTTATTATAGCTAAATCCATCATATCCCATATGCCGATTAAGGTACCTCAATTCTTCAAAAATTATACACATCATACCTATAATAATATTTCTGATATTTTATATAGATGTGAATTTTTGTGTAATAACCACATTTCATTACATACCTCTACAAACATATATTTTAAACTCACCATAGTGCATACCAACGCATAGTACTATAATGAGAAGAAAGTGAGGACATAGAGGGTAGTCATCCCACCATTACATGGAAACCTTGATATTAGGGAAAGCCCCTCCAAAAATCCATTGGGTGTCAATTTCCCAATTGACATGGTTGGGTTACATATGAAATCATAAAACATACAAAATATAAAATATATCACAACCACACTGTGGAAAAAACCTAGTCCTATTATCAATTGCAACTATCATTTCTCAAACACCTGGCTACCACTACTAGTGAATAGATATATCAATAATAAAAAAATCATTTAATGGGATAAATTATGTATATTTTTATCTTCTCAGATTAAATGACATGTTAATTAATTGATCAACCATTTATTAACATTATTCTGACAAATTTACATTTCCATCCAAGTGATGTCCATGCCTCCAAAACATAATCATACAAAGTCCACAGTTTCCCAAGGTTAACATATATTTTATATTCAAGATATAAAAAACCCCTTGTATTAAAAATTTGTTGAAAAATATAAAAAATTTCATAATTATATGTTCACGAGGAAAACATAACAAGCTATCATCATAGAGATTCTACCAATAATATCCAACAATAAAAAGTTGCAGATTAAGGTAAGAATATAAACAATAACCATTGACATTAGATGTTTAAATAGATTTATTTTCATCAAAAATAAATCTTAATAAAAACAACAGTAAATCCCATCATCCACACATTCCATCATATTGGTGCCATCCAATAAATCATCATGAATATTCTTATGCCTCTGACTATCACAAGCATCCACTACTGCCACAACATCAGGAATCCCCACCCATATCACATAATCCATACCAGGATAACATCGCAAATAAATGATCTTATACATATGACATAGAAGGTAGAATAAAATAATATTCAAGAGAGTAATCAATTCCATAAAAAGTCAATTTTTCTTTTATAGGAAAACAGACTCCCATGACCACCGACACAAGGCACCCAACCCTTATATACAAAAAATCACTCTCAGCCACACATATTTATCTTCATAAAAAATATAAAGTTTTATTCCATATTGAATTAATAAATTAATTATTAATATGTCACAACAATGTATAACATATTTAATGAAATATATTTACATATAAAAATAAATTACAAATGCTTCCTAGAACTTTCTTGCTTTAAAAGCTCTTGGAAAAGAAAAAATCACATTTCCATGAATTTAATCATTAATATCATCAATATTAAATCTATATTCATGTTACTTATCCAATTACAAAAATTCATGGAATAAACTAATAAATTAATAATACATAGTTACATTAATATGATAAATATAAAATTATATAATATAATGTATTTTCAAACAAGGATTTTAATTAATTTTTCCAACCAATTAATTCTATACTTTTGTTTTTCACCAATTTATAAAATTTCAAAATAGTAAAATAATCATACAAATATGATATATATATCACTATATATATATAACACTATCTAGAAAAAGTGGTAAATCGTTAACCTAGAAGAATATAAAAACATGTGATCATTGAATATAAAATAATTATTTAATTATATTGAATCATTATTCAGTTTATTCAATATGAATCCAATTGTATAAACCATGTAATAATTATGAATTAATTTAAATAAATTTGAGAAATAGTGTATACTCTTCCTAAATCATCTAATGTTCATGAAATAGAAAAAAATAGAAATATCAATATTCGATATCCTCTACCACAAGAAATATCATTCCATTAAGGATTATACTCCACAAACCCCCCCCCCCCCAAAAAAAACAATTAAAACTACATAATAATGATAATTATCAAAATAAAAAACCTGAAAATAAGATATAAAAATAATTATATTAATCTAAAATGAAACAATGAGAAAATTGAGATATAACATACCTTGGATTTAAAAATATTTAACATGAGAATATGAGATCAATATATATCAAAATTGGTTTTAAATCGTTAAAAAAACTACCCTTGGGTTCCTAGGTATTGATAGAATGAAGTGGATGAACTTGGGGTCCAAATGGTCTTTGAGTATTTATATCAAACTGAAAATTTCGATACTACGGTGCAAACCCATCGAACATGTTGTAGATGTTACTAACACATGGGAACCTATGTCACAATGAAACAGATGAAACCTCTACCCCATTGGTCAAATAAATGATGTGATTCATGACTGGATCTATAATGAAGATCATATAAAAGGGTATATGAGTCTGTGATGCAATATTTGGTACTACACAATAGATACCATTTTACAAGAAGGGGGAAATAATGTATCCCAAGGCTATATGACACATCTACCCTTATATTGTAAAAATTGCATAAAACTTCTATGTTGTATCCTGCTTTCCACATGGAACAATTCTCATCACTAGGGGAAGGTATTGTACAATATTATACACACTCATCTAAACTCATAAAAAAAATAAAGTAGTACCAAAATAATTCATCTATCTCACCACACTGTATTTGGGATCCACTATGCCATAACCACCACCCTTATGACACAAAACCCCCCTAAAAACTACCAACTTGTCATTTTTGTACTGAAAACTTTACTATACCTTACCTTCCATGTGAACACCATGGAACCTCTTTCAAGAATGTATTACAACTAAAACTAACATATTAACTGAATTCTAGTATCCATTAACATATCTACGATACTTCCAAATCTATTATAATCATTAATAATTAAAACCGAAACCAGAAGATAAATATAAAAAAAGGGTCTTCCAAATATCAAGACAGTGAGGTATATATCAATGATCACATCATCTTTAGAGATCAACCACCTCACTCAGAGGAAATATGTATTATTCTATGAAATGGTGAAAAATAATTCCAAAAAACTACAAGATAATATTTCTATAAAAAAATAGAAATAAAATAATGAGGAAATGAGTGTGATAAGAAATAATAATCTATGAACGTTCAATATACACAAATGATAAATGATAAATTATATGATCTAAACAAAAAAAATTAGGGTATTATGAAAGTATCTATTAACCATGTTCCCCGCAACTATCATCCACACCACCCTACCACTAAAAGAAAAATGGAAATATGATACCCATTCAATACATTCTCAGGTAGGTCCTAGATTTCCACATGCCTATATTCAAAGGTTATATCATTATCAACATCAATATCACCCAATCGATTCTATAAGAATCAACATGAATGTAATTGAATTGTTGAATAAGGTAAAAAACATCATATTATAGTATCATCTATGAGGTGATTGTTAACCAATATATTATGAAACCAACATGTTCCAACACATCAAAAGGACAAATAAAAATTCGGAAATTATTACTCCTATGACCAAAAAATTCACTACCCCTAAGGAGGAGTAACCATTAGGTAGATGATATCTACAACATCGAACTCTAAAGGTATCCCCCTACCATCATAATTGGACATAGGTCCATCTTGTGATACATTCATCCTATCCTTAATTATATGAACCATCTCTAATTTATTCAATGCTATCTATAACGTAATAATTTTTTATTCTCTAACCCTAGTCCAACACAATAGATAATAGAAGGGTTGTTCATACAAATATTCAAATGGTTCCATACAAAATGTGGAGTGAAAACTATTATTGTAAAAATATAAACCAAGGGACATTGACGCATCCGTGAACCTAAAAAATAATGACACATGAATAAAACATGTATTAAATATTCTATATGGTCCAATATCTATAATAATTTTTATGTGAATGGATACGAATACTAATAAATAACTGGGATCCAAAAGAATTATGGAGACCTCCACAGACCGAATAGTTAAAATAAAAATAATGGTCAATGTTAATTATCCTAGAGTGTCTAGGGAGTCAAACCACCACCTCCAAATACGAAGACGATATGACCTACATTGAGGTTGAATACTTTTTCAATTTAAAGATGGTTAATTTCATCAAACAACCACTATCACCTTTGTAACATCAAATCCTCCCGGATCTTGTGGTAAACCAATAATATAGTCATTTGATATATCCTAAAAATCCATTGAATAAATTCTAATGGATATAGAAAAACACTAGGAACACCATGAACAATAATAACATTTTGGTAGATCAATCATCTGGACTAAGAATATTCAACCTCACCCTTCATCCTATGCAATTAAAACATAATTCTCTTAACATAGTAAATATTTATATTTCTAGGGTGTACCTCCAAGGATGATCTATGGAACAAATGGAGAACTATCTAATGGATTTTTTATGAGATGAAAATCATCTATCAGAGAAAAATGGTGATACCCATCCTTATAGAAATGATTAATGGAATCACAAAAAACAATTTGGTCTCTCAAAACATATACCTTGAAATCCCTTAATTGTGTCTCTTCTACCTACTTAACCAAAAATTACTACACAATTATCAGAAATGAAAACCTATTCCACCAATATATCCCCTAGTTTATGTCATGGTTTAATAATATATACCTCAGTATATAATTATCAATAAAAAAATAATCACTAATGAGGTAATTTATCTATAATGTAAAGGTATGAATGACACTCACTAACTCAGGATCATGTGTGGCATATTTACTCTCACAGTGACGTATCTTTTGGGACCCATATGAAAAATTCATTCTATTTACCATCATAAAAAAGGCAACCAAAGATGTGGTGCATCCTTAAAACCCTAAAAATGAACTCCATTGAAGGGAAAAACAAAGGGCTAAATAAATAAACAATAGTATTTTAGGTAATCAATTTTTTTATTACACTAGTCAGTTTACAAGAATTTCTAAAAAAATTTGGTCATGTTTATCAAAGGATTCACAACCCAAAATAAATCATCTTTGAAAATCCTATAATATAATAATATTTTATGGAATCATAAAAAATATGAAATAATTTTGGGGCAGAACCCTGAAATGGATACTTCTATAATCATAGGTTCAACAATAACAACTTTATGGGACATTGTATTCCATGGAGACAAACATCATGATCCCAGAACTAATGCAATCAAATATTCTTGAAAATTAATGGATGATGATGAACTCCCAAAAATGTAACATATATAATCCTCATTACCTTCCTTATCTTTTGGGTACATGAGGATATTATCAATGAAAACCACCATAAACTAATTGATGAATTCATTGAACACTATGTTAATCAAACACTTGATTATTGTTGGAGTGTTCATCAAACTAAAGAAAATCATAAAAAAACATTTAATTCACAAGAAAAACTCAATGGTATTCAGGATAACCACATAATTTAACTATATATGATGATATATTATCCAAATATTGATTCTCAACAACCAACATTCTCATTTAAATTTGTTAAATAATGCTAAATTTTGAGGAAGATTAACATAGTTCACACTATCACCAAATTCCAGTGACCATATTCAATATAATGATGCACACATCCATCGAGAATATACTTGAATAGAAATGGTTCACCCCAACTTTACAGACATGTTAAAACAAGACCTCATAGAAAAATATCAATAATATTTACTCATTGCTATTACAACTTCGAAGGCTCCATCATAAATTGAGACACCCAGATTGGATAAAAACCTAATATTTGATTGATCCAAAAACCTGATCTCTCATAGAAGGGGTAATTCCACAACCTCTAATGAAATTGGATGAACTTATGATGAACACATCATCATATCAACCATCAAGGTAGAAAATGAAGAAACATGACTATGACCCATCCATGGGTTTCAGTCACCCAAAAAACCTACAGGTTCGCCATTAGCATCATAGAAATGAACCTGAACAATCATGAAATCAATTATAGCTTATACAGAATGTAGAAAATCCATTAAATGGATGTTGTTGAATGTCTATATACATAAACAAGGTATGTATCTCCAATATGTTTTTGAGCCCGACACAAGTTCATAGTTTCAACATTTTTCATATAGATAAGCTTGGATACAAACATATTTAGTCAATTAAAAAGGAACTGGATACCTCTCTATTTAATGTCATAAATCATTGACAATTGTACGTGATATGAAGAAGTTTTTATATAATATTAAATCAATTCATAATACCTTATAGAAAAAAATGAAAATGTTACATTATAAGAAACCCGGATCACTTTGCATTTGAAAAACTAGATAATGAAACTATACACAAACTACTTTGTGGCATGATAATGACTACATACACAACCACACTCTACTCTATGTGGTTATGGAATATCTTAGGGTGGTCCTCCACCATCCATATCTCACCTATATATATCCAACACTAGATAATCATATCTCTGTTACCTTATACAAAACAAACCCAATAAATGAATCTAAATGTAAAACACATGACACATGATTGTTGAAAAAATGGATAATCATACATTCCACTGATGACCTAGACCTCCACATGGAATGAAATATTTTGTACCCTTTGAAATTTTAATGAGACAACAACCTTGTAGAAATTATAGGATGAATTATTTGACCTACCCCCAACTAACTAAAAACTATTCTTTCTAGAAAATGGAGAACCTTGGACTAAAACAATTATTTATGATGAATCATGATGAAACCCCTATCATGGATATCTAAATATAGGAAAAAATAATTTCAATGACCTATTATCTTTCCATCACATAAGGATAAGTTAAAAACATAATCAAGGTGATATTGAACTAAATATTTATCTCTATGAACATTTAAGGACGACTCACCTAGGTCTTTTCATTTAGAAATATTTCTACATTGTATCAAATTATTTTCTTTAAATAGATCCCAATCCCAAAAATAATTTAACTCCTCTATCAAAATGTAATAAACTCTTGGAATCATGATACTTCAACAAGAGTAATAAGAAAAATTTCTCATAAAATCTCTTGAAATTATCCCATGATACCACTGAATCATCATGAAACCGAAGGAAAAAATATCCACTAAACATGTAATTATCCACATAGTATCATCAAAACCAATGAAACCTAATGATTCACCAACTAATAGATCGAAATTAATTTCATCTCAACCTCTTATAATAGGTCTTATGTAGTTGAGTTTTAAATGGTTACCTCATACATATACAAACTCTAGTAGTTTAACTCTCAAAGTGACGTCCTTTATTATTCATCATCTCAGAACTATACTCTATAATGACTTATGAGCACATCCTGCTGACCCTATTCAGTGTAAAACTAATGAGGGAATCCACCTTCTATGGTACCTAAAAAACAAATTGTTAGACAAAAAAATTGGATTATAGAATACATGATATTAATTATTTAATTAATTAAGTATTGTATCATTATGGTTTTATTAATCACATTGTCTCTGAATTCAAAAATATTCATAAGAAACAGTGATGCATGATCATTTACTAGGAATCTATATAGTAACCCATATTAATTTTATTATTTGGATCAGTAAGACTAATGTTACTTGTGTCAGATCACATGGGAACCTAAATAAATGTGTCTCAACTAGTCTCATATATTTATATCAACTAATAAAAATATTTAATGTTATTACCCTGCTATCCCATGCAATCTCAATTGGGTGTAACGGTAAAATCTAACATATCTCTCAATAATAACCTATCATACCACTCTTTCAAGAATTCCTCCCTTTAAAGTGTACTGGTCCTAGTCTGTCAGTGATATACGAGATATGATGATAGCCCATGTCTTACATCAAGTAGTCCTCAAGTTGGAGACCAACGCTGATGGTATATCATACATATAAATATGTGGAATTTTTTTTCTAATAGAAATATGTGGAAAAGATAGATAAGAAAATAAAAAAAAATCCTTATCATTTATATAATTTAAACCCAGGTGTATACATATAATTTAATAAAAGACTAAAACTACTAGAAAGTAAACTACATGTGCCCAAAAAGGTAAACTCAATTGTAAACAACAATCCTAAAGAGATCCCCCAATACCAAGAGCTATTAATATCTAACTCAAACTAAAACTTGGACCAACTAACAAAAAAATATGTTTTCATATATGAGGGATTAGAACAATAGTATACTTAGAAGTATTATCCTTAGACCATCTCAAGCAAAAGATAATGAATTCACATCTAATCCCAATAAAAATAGTGAAACTAATTTGACACCAAGATAGATATCCTATGATCCCATCCACCCTATAGATCTTACTTACTATGTAACACATACCTGGGAGATCATATATTATAATAATAAATCATCAAACATATCCCACTACTACTTCCCCACTAATTTTTCTATTTTCCCCAACATCATACGCCATGGGCCATCTCTCTCCAAATGTAATATAGATGAAAAACTCATGAGATATGTATCACAATGCAAACCTCATGATCCACATCAACAAATAATCCCATATCACATATCCATAATGTAACCAGGTATCCGTCAAGTTCCACCATAGCCTATATAATGTTTATCATACATTGGGTATTATTCTTTGACGCATCAAAACCCATACACTGAGTAAGATACATCAAACCATCATAATTATATATGTCATATAAATAATAATAATACTTTGGTATATCTAATGGAATGTGTATACGAAATAAACACAATCTATGATAACCCTCTACACATATATATGATAAACTAAGAACCATGCATAGAAACACAATATACTAATAAGGGAATAGCAAGGGGATAGAGGGGGTAGTCTTCTATCTGTTCCTCACTAACCTTGATGTTGGGGAAAAATTAGCTTAGAGTATACTAAGAAATTTATTCCTTATTTATATGGGTGGTGAAGGGTATTAAATTTTTGAAAATACATGATATAATATAGCTGATAACCTTTATATGGGAATAACCTTGTCCTAGGCTCAATGGAAGATATCGTCACCCAAATACCCTATTGTTCCTACTAGGGGAAAGATATCCTATAACCACAAACCTATATAATTGTATACATTGAAATAATTTTTTATTTTAATGTTTCAATTTACATTAATACTAATCGACTATTAATTAACATAATTTTAATTTCTCTTTATTAACAATCCATGTGATGTCCATTCCCTCCCGGCATAATCTGACTGATTCCACAGTTTTTAATGAATAAAATAATTTCAACATTGCATCTAAAACCAACCCCATGGGATGAAAGTTTTATTAAAATATACTAATAATTGCATAATTACGTTTACTCTATGAAATCATCCATTGATACAATCAAATAGAAACAACCAAGCACATACAACTGCCTTAAGCAGCTGAGAAAGGAAAGATGATTAACATGAAACTTATCCATTCAATATTTCAAAATAAACCTACTTATTTTTTTTTGGAAAAAATAGATTTAACCTATTATATCATCTTACATTCATCCCTGAAACCATCACACATAACCCTTCACATCATTTCATCACATGCATCAACTACTGCCATAACCTTGGGCCTCCGAATCCAAATCTAATCTGTCATCCTTTGCTCATGTCAAATATAATGGATCATATCTAGAGAAATAAAATTTTAGTAGACAAACATGAATATTAAAATGGCTAATATAGTCCTTAAAAACATGAAATTTATCTTTCACATTAAATTGGGCTCCCATTCACCGCAACAGAAGTCATCCAAAAAATTATAAACAATTTTGAAATAATGGGAGAAAATACTTTTCATTATCAAAATTACTAGTTTTTATTCCCTTTTAAATTTCTTTATTTATTATTCATAGGTCTCAAATATGGGTAACATAATATATCATCTATATCAATCTATTAAAATTAATTAAACATGATTCCTAGAACAGTCAATTTTTAAGAAGCATAGATGAAGAACAATTCTCATTAATAGTCCTTTAATAATTAATATCATTAATGATAATTCCATATTCAAGATAATTATTCAATTCCACTTACATATTGAATAACAAAATCAATTAAACATTTATAGATGAATCAAGTTTAATACCATCAATTTATAAGAATCACATGATTTATTAATAATTCAAATTAAATTTTTTAGCCTACCAATTAATTTCATATTTACATTCATAAACGATTTGAAAAATTTAAAAATTACAACCCAAGAATAATAAAATTATATAAATTAAAAATTATATATATCAACCATCTATAAAAATAAGAGAAAACTATTATCATGGTGGAAATAATTTATATATGATCACTGAAAATAAAACAATTATTTAATCAGGTTTAATCACTATTGGGTAAATTAAACTACCATCCAATGGGATAAACTATGGTCAATTTACGATTTCACATAAATAAAAAATATAAAAAAATTACCCTTACATCAAACTTTTGAAATTAATGTAATAGAAATGGAGCACTAAATCGGATCTTTGAATGCCACTTCCACGAAAAAATCGATACCTTTAAAGATGTTGCATCCCAACTATATCAATAAATAATATTAAAATCCATTAGAATGATGTAGATGAAATTCAACAACATGGATAGATGAAATGGGATGAAATATAGATCAATCCATAAATAAACTATGATAAAAATGATATATAAAATACCTAAAATTATAGAATATTTTACATGGGAAGCCAGAATGAATCCCTGTTTAAAGTGTCAGAAAAAAAAATAAAAAAAATATACCTTGAGTTCTCATGGTTTGAGATAATGTAGGGGTTGAAAGTGGGATTCAAATGGTCTTTTTATATTTATATCCAATTGATAATTAAGAGACAATGACAGAACCCTTAGAACACACCATTTATGTTACTAAACCATGAGAAAATACACTACAGTGCAAGGGAACATGACATATCTCCTTTAGTCAATGAATGTCTAAGATTCATTGGTGGATCCCTCGTAATGATCCTATAAAAGGATATCAAATCCATGTTGAAATGTTAATCACTACATTATAGAACCAATTCTACTTGATGGAGGCTATGATGTAGCCTATTAAACCATTCCACAACTACCCTTTAATTGGATAAATAGCCAAAAACAAATTTTCCAAATCCTTCTCACTTAACATTATTTTTCTATAAAATGGGTATGTTTCCAATACTACAGAATACCATCACAAAATAGTTATTCATAAAAAAGTAGTTTTTATATTTTCCATTAATCCCACTACACGACAACTATGAACCACTATGCTGTTTCCTCCACCATTATGATGAATTAAACACATTCACACCAAAACCATTCCATTTTTATAAGTGGAACCCCTCATAGACCTGAAAATCCTTCGAAAACATTATAACATCCAATCGGCAGCTCAAAAACATAAAAATAAAATTTTTAAAAAATATATAATCCTTTAAAAAATATCTCTCGTGATATGTTATACATGTTTCATTATTATATTATTTTTTTGTTCTAAAAACACCATTCAATATTAATTTCTCACTGTCATTAGTTTCCTAACACCTGAAATGTTATATATTTTATTAATGTATTTAATTATTCAGTTTATTGACAGAGTTTTCTTGTTTATTTATCTTATGATTTCTTCTTCTGTTATTTTAAAAATGTCATTTATGAGATTTTTAACATGAAATGACTAAAAATATAGAACTTTTTAAAATATATTTTTTACATGTGTTTTGATTTAATAACTTGTTTATGTGTAATATAACTATTTTTTCGTTGGAATATGAAAATATATTTTCACCTTGTGTTTTGAAATAATAATTTTTTTTGTTTATTTTCTAAAAATAAAGCATAAACTCATTAGTGATTTTGTATTGTGTTTTTATGACCACTCCTTACATTATCCACTTTGAAATGGGAAACTAATGATTATTTGGAATTTTTTGATTTAACATAGGTATTACTCATGGAGTTTCCTAGTTTGGATGATTGATATAGATATTGAAGTCTCATGGAGATCATTTCAGATATTTTCATTTATATTTTGTATGAGAGTATGTATTATCTATGTCAAACATCTATATTCAGGAAGTTATTATTTTTGAAATTAGTTTTTTAATTTATTTTATGTTTGTTAAAAAATATATTCTAGTTATGTGATCTCTTTTTAAGACTTATTTTAAATAATTTTACCTTTATACTCATGGATCTATTATTTACATAGTGGTCATTCTAAAATTTTTGGATCATGTTTTTTCTACTTATGTGTTAGTTTAAATCAATCCCTTAAACTGTACTTGTATTTTATGGTTCTTTCTTCTCATCTATAGGGATTGGGAATGCTTCTTAGGAATTACCACAGGAAGAATTTTGTGCCTATGTAATGGTAAGGGTAGTCTAGTTTTGGAAACTACTACTCTCTCAGTTATCCATGTTCACTATATTCTTAGTCATTAATTTAAGAATTCCATTCCTCTCAAAAATTTATCCCATAAATAGTTGAATCATTTGTAGGTTTACATGAATATGATCATCACTAGTAAATATATGGAGAAAAATATTTATGTTTTATTAAATTATCAAATATAATAATCCATAATTATTTCCCAAATGTTTTCAATTAACATTTATAAGAATATAATATTATGTGATCCTATAAGTTGTTACCTATAAGGACCTACACATAAGGAATTTATCTCAAATGCATTAGAATTAATCACAAAAACAAATTAACATTGAGATATGCAATGATAACATAGGATTCCAATGACATTATACTATCCACACACATATATATATTTATATATGTGTGTGTGTGTGTGTGTTTGTGGTATAAATTTTTAGTCTAGATAATTTTTTCTTCTCCTATGTCCCAACCCAACATTTCATGAATGGCTCTGATTACATTACCTCATAACCCATCTCAGATCACCGATTCAAGAAAAATAATTTCTCTAATAACTCATGAATATATCATGATCAATATAAATTGACATATATGATAAGAAATCAATAAAATGTTATGAAATGTGATATTCCCTCTTTAATAGTTAATCACACTCAATGAATAATTCTATTAAAAATCAGACATAAATCGTCTATATATATGAAATTACAAAAATGGTAAATAATGATGTTTGTGGGATCCTATAATAGTAATATAATAAAATAATTAAACAAATATTATATTTTTTGATCTAAAATAAACAACTATCCAAAAATATTTAGAGACTAGAAATAAAAAATAACCAAAACATTGTCCAAATATACATCAATAAAAATGAAATGAATAGAATACTAACCATGAGAAAATGGAAATCCCATATACACGACATTAGAGAAACAAAATTAAAATAACATAAGACCTTATAAATTTTATATTTCTATAAAAAATAAAAACATATACTACATTACATCTATCCTAATGTCCTAAGCCCCCTCATGTACATGTTCCTTCCATTTACCTTGATAGAAAGAAATGATATATACTTGTATCTGAGTGGAAACAAATATTATGTAATTATATTATATAATAAAGGTAGACTTCACCTAACCCCAACCAATATACAATAATAAACAGTGTGTTAAATATTATCTTACTGTATATAATTAAGATAAATATAAAATAAAAAATTTTATTTGGTACGTCATTAACAAAAACTCTACATCAATTATCAGCTTCCATAAACCATTGGAGTTACCATAAGGAACTGAACATGCTTACTCTATGTAAATCATGGAGTGTAGAATAGAAAAAAATATAAAAAAATAAAAAACATTTAATACATGATCACAATACATTTTTCTGAACTAGGCATATTATTTCTAATGGAGTATTTCCATACCAATGAGTCAACTTCATCATTCAAGATGGATGTATAATGATCTTCTTTTGGTATATCGGTACTATGTTAGGGGAAATAACATACTTACTTGTAATGGAATAATAATCATATTAAACAGGAACAAATATATTGGGGAAGGGTAAAAACATATTTATTATGATAGGTACATCAGTATTAGTCCCCATAGAGACCTTTACCAAAACCTTAAGAATCTAAAATAATTTAATTATATATAAAATTTTCAATCACCAACTTACAACAATTTAAAAATATTAAAATTATATGAAGATTTATAACTGGTAGGGGTACTAGTATTTAGAATTATTAGAAATATTTATAGAGTTCAGATACCTTCATAAATGATGTATGACAAAAAATTTATTCCAAAAACCCATTTATAATTTTTTAATAATATATAAAAATTATTCACATCAATAAGAGGAATTCATATTTTAATATTTCATATGAGAAAATATAATTTATAGCATTGATAAAAAATTCAAAAAAAATCATGTTATATTGTAACCATGATTATGAAAACATTTTTTAGTTAAAAGATTTGTCTTAAGTTATGTTTCATTCTACACCATTCCATTACAATTCATTAAAAAAAATAAAAATATCAATGAGGGGAAGCGGTAACCAACTGAATGACCTATTTATCCCTAAAACTTTTGCTGATAGAAGATCTGATTCCACTACAATATGATATTAAAAAACTAATAATATGATGATTTATGAGTTATTATTATTTTCACGTATATATAAGGAAAACTAATGATTATGAAAAAAACTATTTCCCATATATCCCTATATGTTATGAATAATAACACATTAGGGAGATATGAAACCAAAAATAATGAAGCATCCACCACCGCTAAAAAATTTAAAATCTAATAAAAATAAATTATAAGTTTTTGAAACTACACCATGAGGTCTCCAAAATATATAATAAGGGACAAAGATCTCACCATTTAAAAAATAGGTGACATTTTACACAACACACTAAATGATGGATAGATAATACATAATTTGAGGGTTCATTTTGAATATAATATATCAGTATTAAGTGATCATTATGTGATTTTATTTTATAATATAATAATTAATATCAATGAACCGTTATGTATGTTTATTATTTAAATTAATAATACACCATTTTAAATAATTTAACAAAATTTACATAGAGTTAACAATAAATATATGGTGGTTTATTTTACTTTTAGAGGCTATAAGGAATCTACTGTTAATACATTAAGTATTTTGTGTTATTTTCATAATAAAAACTTACTTATGCATCCCAAAACCCACAAAAGTTTTTTAAACTTATAAATTAACTAAACTGAATCTCTTAACATTTAAAAGTTTAAATTTTATGTCTAATACCAATATAAAAGGAAAGGATTATTACATTTATTAAATACATACATTATCCGTGTAATTATTTTGATATAAGTATAATAAGACAATCTATTAGTTTAAATTATGGAAATATACAAAGGTAATACACCTTAAATAATTTTACCATAATTAAAAAATAATTATATGTTAGATTATAGTGAACAATGTTTTGGATTAGTGAACCCTTAATCACACTAGGGAAGTAAATAAAATTAGGTAAAAAATTAAAATTATTATGAGAATCATTTATATATCTTCAGTTGTGAGTGATTGTTAAATAAATGTGATATAATGATAAATAAAATGACTCACAAAAAATATATTCCATGAATAAAAAATATAGTGTTGGGGTAAATTTTATAAAATCGTTTAAATTGGATAATAATTTCACACCATAATTCGCATCCCTATCATGGTGTCCCTTTTATCTAATAAAATTTTATACTAAAGGGGTGGGTTTTTATATTTTTACTTACATGTTACTGTTATAAAATTGTTTTTATAGCTCGTGTTTTCTGTGACATTAATTATTTTTTTGTTACTGTTTTTGAATAAATTAAATATAATTATTAATTATTTATCAAAACAAAAGGCTTTATATGTTTCATGGAATAACGTATCATTTTTTTAGAATTTATTCTATTTATTATTTAAAACACAATTGATTAAATTTTAAAATATTTTATTGAAATATTTTCTCTAAGATGATGAAATAATGACAACATATTGAAAAAAATGGAGATTTTTAGGCTATATGTTGACTAATTTTGTTTAATTAGATGTCATGTATAGAAAAAACTCAAATAAATTACGAAAAATCTACAAGATATATAGAATAACTCCTATATATAGGATTAAGTGTGTCTAAATTTTTAGGAAGTGTATTTATGTGATCATGAAACACATGTAAATGAAATTAATGATTTCTTATTAAAAGATATCCATAAATTGGAGAAAGAGGGAACCATACTATTTAAGAAGTCTAAAGTGTTACGTGAAATCTTGTCTACTATAAAAACTGATTCGACATGAGCCATGGAGTTTGAATAATTGATTATAACAATATCAAAATTACAGGATAATGACTATAATAAATGAAGATCGTATTTTAAATATTTAAATAGAATATCATAAACATAATGTGAATAAAGGAAAATGTTGATGACATTCAAGGATTCAATGAAGCCCATTAAAAAATATTTGTTACTCTAGTGAACATACATGGAGTTATAATATAGGTTTTTATAGAAAATTATATGTATGAATAAATTCAACAATATAAATACAATGATATATAATATAATGATTGGTTATAAAAATATAGTTAATATTAATGGATATTCAAGTTGACTGTGAAGTATAACCACTATATTCTTATGGGTTTCATTGTAGACATAAGATAATTCAGAATGTGGATACTCTAGTAATTATATATATATATATATATAATTTATATTAAATGTTTATATGTAGTCTAATTAATTTTAATACCAATGTATATATGTCTTTAAGAAAATAAATATACATCCATTTAATTAATAAGGTGGAGATAAAATTATTATTACTTAAAGTGTTCTCTCATTGTAAGGGAGCACCCTTAATCAACCCCAAAGACAATGTAGAGTTTTTTTGATTTATATTAAGTTTTATATTAGATATATATTTACATTTGATAAATTTGGATGATGGAATAAAGAAAACAATGGGGGATCTCTTGTTTATCCTAAACCACTTGATATCTATTGGTTTCAATATTTTCTTAGGATATTATGATTATTATGTATAACAATAAAAATATAAAGTGGGGAGTGGTAGAAAATTTTTCTGATTACAAAATGTGTTCCCTCATAGGACGGTAAAAATCTTAATCAGTCACATGTATATTAATTCTTATTTTAGGTTTTATATAAAGAGGATATCAAATATAAAGACATATTTAATTTATGTGGATAATGAAAAAATGTGCATGATAGATGATTAAATGAATATCCCTAAGTATTTAATATAAATTGGTTTCCATTTGAAGGATCTATTGTTTTTTCATAACCATTTATTATCAATTAGTTTCAAATTATTTTTATGCAGAAATGAATATGGCGTTTGATGAATTAATGTTGAATTGAAACTACATAAACAAATAAAAATTACTGATTAATTATATTGAATTTTAGAATATTAACATTATTGAGAAATGGAGAGCATATAAATAAAATTTATATACATGTGAAACAGATTTAATTTAATTTATATCTATCGCTAGTTTGTTTCAAGTGCAGTTCAATCATATAAAAATTACATATAATGTTCATTTTCAATTAAAAATACTCTATGATAATTTATGTATAAAATGTATAACTAGTGAATATATGATTAAATGGGTAATAATATTGATTCCAATACATAGGATCAACTTAAGTAGTATTATTGGGATAGTAAAGTTATTAATACAATGTGATAGTTTAATCATTTTTTATATAAATAAGTAATTTTTTTGATTATTTCATGGGTGAAGTTAAAATCTATATCGGGAAATTGTTGGAACCATATACCTATTAATAGTTTTATTTTTTGGAATAATATATGGTCTAAATATGATTCTATTTGAATAACTATGGTGAAAAATAATTTATTCAAAATATTATTTGATGGTATCTACTAGTCGAAAAGGGATTCCACCCAAAATATTACCATATATTGAAGCTAATGTTGTTACTTTCATATTACCTAATCAAAATGATTATATTTTTAAAATGTTTATTATGCATCACTTACTTAATAGAAAAAATCAAAATAGAATATATATGAACTTGATAATATTGGGGATTTTTTGTGAAAGCGATTTCTAAAAGAGAAAATGATAAAGTGTGTTAATATTTAATGAAAACCTAAACATTTCTACCTGAGGATAGACAAACAATATAAATTTCACTAAAACATATGGATTTTGAAAAATATAAGTTTAATTTATTATATAGTATATGAGGAGATAAATCATATAAGGATATGTAATGAATAATATTAAAAAATATTATATTAATTTTTATAAAGAAAAGAATTATTTTAAATATAATGAAAAAATGTTTTGTGCAAGGTCCAGAAAATATATCTAATTTATATTATGACATATAAATGGTAATAGATAATATTAATATTAAATATTCATCAGTATATTGGTGAAATAAATTTTGGATGTTATGAAGAACTATGATTATGAATTAGTTCATAATGAATAATTTTTAAGATATTAATAATGATATTAAATAAAATTTAAAAGTATTTAAATAAAACTTTTGGAGTTTTATTATTGATAATAGGAGTGATTGTTATATATTATTGCATGATATATAACCATTTTAAGGGATGATATAAGGAATAATTAATTTTAATATTGACTAGATACTATAAAATATATAGATAAAATGTGATGTTAGAGCCCATGGTAAAAGAAGATGACTAATGAGTGAAGATACAGTTGTATAATAATTCTAATGTGGATACCATGGGAGGATAAAATGTAATAAAAAATGGAATGGGAAACTCACAGTCGATAATAAATAGGGTGATATTGAATATTAGAGGACATGGTGATGTAGAATTGGAGGATCTTGTTTATTTAAGGGGATGACATAGGCAACCCTTTTCTAATAAATCCATAAATGTAACTAATCATTAGTTTGTAAAATTTATGAATAAAGGTATAGTGAAAATAATGTCATAATGATTTTTTAATGTTGTATTAAATAAATATAAGGGGAATTGGTTTGAGTATATGGTAATAAAAATATAATATTTGAGGTTATAGATATATTGAGATAGAATGAAACTCAATATCACCTGTATAATTATAATAGACAATGATGTGGTAAAAAATTTTCCTATGATTGAGAGGAAAAGTTATATATTGTAATATTACGCGTAGTGTTATAGTCATAATTTTATAAGAGATGAATGTTGACTTAAAATGAAACCAAAAACCTGAATAATGTCTTACAAGTTTTATATTTATCACGTTATTATCACATAACATGAAACGATGGGAATAATGAAATGAACAATGTGTGAAATACATGTAAATGAAGCTAAGCTGTGAATAAAACATGTAAAGATGATGATGTAAGATATATATTGTGTTTAAAAATTAAGTGGATGAATTTTATGTTTATGGAAAAGGGGATCATTTTTATTTATAATTAATATAAATTATTACTGAACAATTATAGTATTTGAAAGAAATTGGGATAGAATTGTTATAGAATTAATGTGTTGAAGTCGAAAAATAATAATGTGTTTTTAGTTTACAATGATTTTTTTTATTATATAATATGTTTCAAGAAGGATATAGTCATTCTCATATAGTACATCACTAGAAATGGAGACTATGGGAGCATAAGGAAGAATGTTATATGATCCTAGATAAAATCAATATACATGTTTGGGTTGTTTATATGAGATGGATATCATTGAGATGTGATATCATAAGTTGATGTTAAATTTAGATATAGTAAGAAAATATTTTATTGATTGTTATGTTTTTGTCCCCCCAAGTCATTCCATAAAATTCCTTGTTATGTTTTCCATGTGACCTCAATAATGAATATATGTATTTAAAAGGATAGCCGCTAGTTGTGATGGTCTACCAATATAATGAGGAAATAATGTTGTACATGTATCATCTCAATACTACACTATAAATTATTTTTATTTTGATGATAAAAAATTCCCTTGTTTGTATAACTAATTAAATTAGTTTAAGGGTATTTCTGGAAATTAATATTCTTTATATTCCATATTTTAGAATTATATTAAATCTTATTATTTGTTTGGAATATTATTCAATGTTTTCAGAAATCTCGTAAGAATATTATGGAAACACTATTCATATTGTACGTTGAAGAACATAACGTAAGGAAAAAAAATACATTTTTGTTATAAATTATGATGAAAGATCAGTGAAAATGACTAATCAACCCTAAATTGACAATAACTTACAGATAATGAACATTATATTTTTATGAAACAATAAATTTGAAAAAGATTGAAAGTATGGTTAAATAACCCTTTGTAATTATGGAACCATATGTTAAAAAAAATATGGATCATCAAACTTAATTTTGGAACCATCCTTATGTTGTCAACCTTATGTTCGGAGATTGAACACTATGTTATTGAAACCTACATTTGGTATTTTGACTTTTTATGAAGGAACCTTACTTCTTACTATTCATCATCAGATATTTGAATTTACATCATCATTAGATATTCATACAATGGTGTTTATGGAATATCTAGGAAATTTAAAAGTCATTTTATGAATGATTCAAATCTCATTATGACTGATTCAAAGAATCATAAAATTTGGGGAAATTCTCTCAAATTTTTATGGGAAGTTACAACTACTATAAGTTGCCTCATGAAATTTGAAATCATAGGATTTATCCAGGGATTTTCTTGGATCTAAAATTAAATTAAAATCTCTCTTCATTGTTTATTATATCAGTGTATATGTACTATATATATGTGTGTATGATTCTGAGAAGCATATGAATATTGAGATATAAATTTAGCTATGTATTGAGACATGTATTTATTATTAAAATTTCATCCTTGTGAACTTCTTTTTCAGATATAATGCAACAATCAATTTGACTCTATTTTTCTATAGATGAGGCTACAATAGAGATATAAGTATTGAAATATAATATTTGTTGTAAGTCTTATAGCATTATTTATTGATGCTTTTATTTCAAAGATCTATTTCAACCGGATCACTTCAGAACTGCTCTTTCCTAAAGAATCAATTTTATTAAGAAGTAGATCCATCCAGTTTCAGTTGTTGTTTATAATATGATGTTCAACCCGAACCTTTTTTAATAAATATATTTTTATCAATAGTTTCAACTACTATTACTCAGATGTGGTTGGGGTATAAAATTCTAAATATAAGTTGTGGTTTATTGGTTCTTAATTATAGAACTAGATAATTCTATTTTTAGTCTTATTTGTAATGGTGCCAACTACATGAAATCAGTCATGGATATGTCTTATCATATGAGGTCCTGACAAGCTAAATTCAACAAACTAACTGAGAGTGTAATTAGTGGAGTGGAATATGAGATCTTTATGGCCCAAATCACTATAAATAGTAATTTTCTATATTTCTGTTTTTTCCACGGCTCAAATTTTTAAATAAAGGATAAATATTGTTTACCTACATAATATATAGTATAAATGAAGAGCCATAATTTTGAAATATTATGAAAAATGTGTAAAAGACACAATTCCACCCCTCTTGTTTAAATTGGTATATTCCGACCTACCAATTGGTAATAAAGGAGTGATTTTGGAAAATGATATATAAAGTTAAAAGTATAAATTCGTTACAATTATGCAAATGACATATCATAGAGAAATAATGACCATAGTTCATGATCTTATATCAATGTTCAGAAATTTGGATGATAGAAATCATAGATGATTTTATATTTGAGAAATATGGGATTCAAAGTCTACTCAATGGTCATTCCTCCTTATATAATTCCAAAAAACCACACAACATGGACTGTAGCTATAGATATTGAGTATGAATTTAATTCCAAATATATGAATGCTATTATATGTGGTCTTTGACAAAATGAATTCAACCATGTCCCACAATGTATTACTACTTATGAAATGTGACAAATAATTGTTGTTTATTCTAAGCGAACAGAAATCATACGACAAATGAGGTATGCAAAAAATAAACTGAAATTTGATACATTCAGAATTATTCATATAGAGATTATCAATTAGATAAATGGATGTCTTATAGTGATTATTAATAATATAACAGCCTTATGTGATCCTATCAAACAATAAGATAATGATTTGAATGTAATGAGAATAATACATACTAAATGGAATGGTATATCAACTACAATTCGACAATCATCGCCCATCAAAAATTTGATAGTGAGAGAATTAATTGGGGCACTGATGATATATGAAGATGAAATAAAATATGAAATTGAATATCATAATTTCTTTGTGAAAAAGTGGAATATTGCTTTAAAGGTAACATCTTAGCAGAAAAGAAAAAGGATAAATCATGAAGAATGGAAGTCAGATACATCTGATTCTAAAATGGAATTACATCAATTATCCAGAATATATAACATGTTTTATAAAAAAAGGGATTCATAAAAACCTTCAAGAGGGGTGAGAAAGTCTCAAGGGAAGTCATATGCGATGAATGTAAGAAATTAGATCATATAAGACCTGATTTTCCATAGCTAAAAGGTGAAAAGAGAAATACATAATAGACATATAAAAAATGATGATTATGAACATAAAGGATAAAGAGAAATGAAGGTGACATAGAGTGTTTCTAAAGACTCCAGCAACTCATCAAAATATAATTCAGATAAATGACGAATCCCATTTAAAAAAATATGTTCTTCACTGTAGAAGGATAGAAGTGAAAAACCCATTTTTCATATAATTATAATTCTAATTCAGATTATTCAAATAATAAATTGGCTGTATACAAAAAAATGCTATAAATATAATATGGCTCTTTATTAATGGAACAAAAATTTTTATACAATATTCACAATGATATTTTAGGGGAAATAGATTCCTTATATAAACAACATCAATAGTTAATTGAAAAAAATATCTCATCTACAAGAAACTATTCTGATCATTAAAAATGATTTATGAATTAATTGATTAAGTAGAAAAATATAAATGTGTTTCCCACTTATTTACAAAAGGAGAAAATATTCTAAATCAAATTCTTGGTAAAAATTTCATTAGATAGAAAATATTTGGTATAGGATGTGAAACTGAAAAATCAAAACTACATAATTATTATTTTGTTCCCAATTCAAAAAATATTACCTGTCATTTTTTTGGAACATAAAAACATATATAAAAAACCACTATATAATAAATCCTCAAATAATAAGAATTAATAATGATTTTATCTCAAAAATCCTATTTAAAGAAAATGATATGATTTATGGAAAAACAATGAAGATCTTGATTTCGAGATTTTTTCTAGCTAACACTGCTAGAACCAAAGTAATATGGGTACCAATAAAGATTCTTGTTTGAATTTCCAATGTTGGAAACATATAATATTGAAGTAAAATATATATGGTACTTGGATAGTAGTTTCTCTAGGAATATTAGTGGAAATTCATAAAATATAAATACACTAACACAAATAAATGGAGGTCTGCTAAATTTTGGTGATAATTCCAAAAGAATGATAATTGCACATGTAACTATTCTTATGTTTGATAGTGATCAATTTTGTGATGCATGTCAAATTGGAAAGCAACACAAATCTTCCATAAAATATATTAACAAAATTACTACATTAAAAACACTAAAACTTATCCATATGGATCTGTTTGGACCATCAAGAGTAGAGAGTTTGGCTGGAAATTTATATGTATATGTTTTAATTGATAATTACTCTAGATTTACATGGATTTATTTTCTAAACCTAATGAAGTGAATATTTTACTGTTTTGGAATTTTTCTTTAAATTTAGTCAAAATTAAAAAAGGTTCTTAGATAATTTTATTAATAAATGATCATGGTGGAGAATTTGAGAATCAAGAATTCAATTCTATTTGTTCAAATCTAGGTATTAAACACACCTTTCTGCACTAAGAACACCTCACCAAAATAGAATTGTTGAAATAAGAAGAAGAACTCCCCAAGAAATGGATAGGACTATATTGAATGAATATATTCTATCTACCTACTTATGGTAAGAAGATATAACCACAACCTGTTATTCCAGGAATGTAGTTTTAAATATGCTATTTTCAAACATCCATATTATGAACATTGGAATAACAGAAATCCTAAGGTATGTACTTTAATGTTTTTGGGTGTAAGGTGTATATATTGAACACCATGGATAATCTTGGTATTTTCGATCCAAAAGATGATGAATGAGTATTTTTTGGATATTATGCTACCTCTAAAGCATACATATTGTTTAATAAAATGTCAAATATTGTTGAAGAATTATTTTGTGTGATGTTTGATGAAACTGACAATTTTATTAAAGATAACCATATATCTAATTAATCTAATGACTCTTCTAAAGACACGAGACATGAAAAGAAATACATTTATATTGAAAATAACACAAATAAAATTCATTCCAGTTTAGATGAACATGATAATGATGAAAATAAAATTATTTTACCTAGATTGTCTAGAACCCTAAATAACCATACATTAGAAACTATTATAGGAGAAATAAAAATAGTAATAAGAACGAGAAGAAATACAGGAAACCTAGTTGAATTATTTGCCTTTCAATATCAACTAGAACCTAAATCTTCTGAATAAGCCATATAAGATGTGATTTGGATGATAATTATTCAAGATGAGCTACAAAAATTCAAACGGAATGAAGATTGGGAAATAGTTGAAAGGCAAAAAAAATATTAAGTTAAATGAACTAAGTGGATATTTAGAAATTAAAAAAATATTATTACTGTATTATAACTAAATCAATACTAAATTAGTTGCTAAAGGATATAATCAGAAAGAAGGAATGGATTATGATGAAACCCTTTCCCATGTAACTAGATTAGAATATATTTGAATTCTTTTAGCTTATGCATCTCATATAATCTTTAAATAGTATGATATGGATGTAAAATCTGCCTTTTAAATGGAAATTTAATAGAGGATGTTTATATTGATCATCCTCCAAGTTTTGAAAATTCTAAAAAAATAGATTTAGTTTTTAAACATATTATTGCTCCCTATGGCCTTAAATAGGAACCTAGATCATAATATAAATGATTAAGTTATTTTCTATTGAAAAATAGATTAATTTTTGGAATGGTAGAACCAAATTGGTTTAAGATAACCATTTTTTCTAATATATTATTAGTTCAAATCTATGTTAATGATGTTATTTTTTGTCAAAAAATAAAAAACAATATAATGATTTTTGCAGAACATATGCAAAAAGAATTTGAAATGAGTATGATATGATCATTGAAAATCTTTTTAGGACATAAAATTTATCAAAGACATTACAGAAATTTTATTTACAAAACTACATATATTACTAATTTATTGAAAATATTTGGTATTGAGTAAAACAAGACAAATACAACTCCAATGTGTAAAAATATAGAATAGGATTTGGATTAAATTGTATAACCAGTGGAAAAAAATTTATATAGAAAAATGATTTGTAGTATATTATATCTTACTGCTAAAAAACATCATGTTATGATTTCTGTATGTTTAAATTAAATATTTCAATAAAATCATAAAGAATATCATCTTATTACTATCAAAAGGCTTTTAAGATATTTAAAGGGAACTATTTTTTAAATATCCTTTTTAACAAAAACATCTGATTTTAATTTAATATCATATTCAAATTCTGATTTTGGAGGTTGTATATTAGATAGAAAATATACCTCTATAACCTGTCACTTTTTGGGCAAAATGTTAGTTTCATGGAAATGTGAGAAACAACACTCAATGCCCCTGTGAATAGTCGAGTTATAATATTCATCTCTAGCCAATTATTGTGCACAAGTATTTAGATGAAAAACATACTAATAGACTTTTGACTAAATTTTAACAGTACACATATTTTATGTGATAATACAAGTTCAATAAATATTTAATATTATCCAATAAGTCATTAGATAACTAACCATATTGACATTAGGAATCATTTTCAATGGCATCACATTCTTAAAATAATATATCATTAGAATTTTTAAATACTGAATATCAACAAGTTGATAACTTTACTAATCTTCTTCTCACTATGAGTTTTTATTTTACTAAGGGGGATTTAGGTTGATTTAAATTTTTAAATAAATGTCAATAATTTTAATATTATTAATTTTAAATATTTATCCTATTTTATTTATTTATTTATTCTAGTTTATTTATGTTATTATTATTTACAAATTACTTCAAATCCAATTTGTTTTAATATTTTTTTCTCACTGTAATTTTATGTTAATTTATTTTAATCTTAAATTTATTGATACGGTGTTTGTAAATTTTGTTATGAATATCTTACCTAATAACATGGGAAACAAGGAACCGTTAGAGACATTTAGAATACCAATGCCTTTTGACTTTCAAACCAATTTCAAATACCAAAACCCTCGTTTACCCTTGTATATATTCACTTACCTCTATTTTGTTTCAAAAACATTAAAACCCAAATACCTCAGATCTTTAAGTCATAAAAAATAACAAAAACTAAGGGAACTCAGGAAGGTGAATCAAATGACCTTAAGAGTATGAAAATATCTAGAAGAAAGATAATACTGGTTAAACTAGTTGATTTTGAATGGCCCAATAAAATAATATTCATAGAGAAAGAGATATATTTTCAAGGATTGGAATCTGTGATCAAATATGAGAACTAATAATTCCATTATGAGGTATAACTGAAATATATCTATAATATTGTTCAGGTATGCTTTTTCAATTTTGAATATATAGTTTTTTCTAGAATTGATAGTAAGGAATTTTCAGTTTCTTTGACTGAAATTTCTCAAATCCTGAACTGTCCTCATGAAGGACTGTTTCATTTGAATCTAATGACTATCAGATATAAGGATTATAAATCTAAAGTCATTATGTCTTTTCTATTTCGTTCTTCAAATATTAGAAATTTTTTTTGCAAGGATCTAGAGGCAGACAATAAAATCATAGTTAGGTTTATTCAAAAATGATTTGTTCCTAGAATGTATAAGATGGAGAAGATTCTATATCCATAAATGTATAAATAGTATTAGTTTATAAGCGAAATAAAGATGAATTTTCAAATTTATATGTTCAGATATTTAAATTACTACCGTCAACCAGATTCTAGGATGGATTTTTTAATTTATTGAAGGATAATTTCACAAAAAAAATTTGAGAAAGGAATGGTTTGATTAATAGATTCCTGAATTAAATGTCAACACTGGAATGTTCTCAATTTGGGAACATTGAGGAAGTAAGGATATTATTAGAGTAATGTCAAAGTAAAGCTCATACCTGCTGGTGCAGATGACCAATAAAGATCATGATCTTTTTCTAATGGGGAGAAAAGTGCATTTTGAAATGAAAGAATTGGTGAATCATGAGATGAAGGACCTTCCAAACCAAAGAAATTAAAATTGAGACTTGTTGATGAATAATAAGTAGTGGATAAAGTGGATGTGCAAGTAGAATTGGATATAAAATAATGGAAAAGAGTAGATCCACCTACTGTAAAACCAGTGTAGGGTTCATGTGAGGCTACCAGGTCAATACATTTAGTAGAGACCTTTCTTGAGGAAGATCAACAGGTTGAATAAATTGTAAGAAATCTATAGACTATTGATTTAAAAACATTCTAGGATGAAGAAACAACTATTTAGGAATATTAAATGTTTATTATATATGAAAAAATAGCTATTTAAATTGTAGAGAATTTACATTTCCCATTTTTTGATCATTTGGACGAGAGATCAGGATCTACAACAAAATACAAAATATATGTCCTTGATAGTTTCTCTTATTGAAGAGAAAATTCAACTGAAAAACCAATGGAGAAGACTATGAGAAAATATCCTTCAAAATCTATAGAAATTGTGTTAGTGGGTCAGTCACCACATCTATATGAACGAACATCTGATTCGATATCAAATCAGGTTGAGGATCATATAATTAAGTTTAAAAAGGATTTAGAAGAAAATATTATTCATCCAAAATATCTATAATTTTCAAATAAAAATATGGAAGATATTAATGACTATTTTATTTACAAGAATGAATATGATGCTTTCCAAATAGATATGTAGAATGAGGTTGGAAAGATAAATTCTGAAGTTATTTCTAAGTTAGATTTTTCTGATCTAAAGTGGTATTTGTGGAGTAAATTTGTATCAATCAAAAGTATTGTTGGTATGAACAGTACATATACCTCTTTTAGTACTACCAGTCTCGATCTGATATGAATATTTTAGTGAATTCCCTATATCATGGTTGGTATGAATGATCATCTACAAAATATGTAGTTCAATAGTTCCCCTCTATCAGTTTTGTTGGACAATCATGAATTTATATTTGAACTACTAACACGGAATTAACTAGGTTTTATAATTATGCTGAACAAATTCATAAAAGTTAGACCAGTTTATACTGTAGAAGGAGAGTTTTCATGAATTTTTGAATGTCATTTTTGGTGAGTATTGGCATATTTTTCAAGATTCCTAAATTTGGATTTTATAACTGGGGGATGGTATAGTGAAGAAGTTGTAGTTACATATGGAAGAGATGAAATATATTTTTTATGGTTTTTAAAATCCTTAGAACCTTAACCAAGCCAACTCCTTCCTAATATTTTTCACCCTTACAATTTCAGTTGACTATACTTGTTTCCCATGAAATGTGATTATTGTATTTATGTATTTTATTTTATCAATAAAATCTCCTTATTTTTATTTTTGTGTATGTTATTTCATATTATTTTATATATATGTATCAAATCTAAATGTCATGTATTATTTTATAAAACAGATAATTAAAACATTCAATTATAGATCTGTGAAAAATTAACAGTGTTTCATTCCTTTTTTGTACATTCTTTTTTATCTCACAAAGGGGGGGGGGGTTTAAACAAAAAATTTTCTATTATCAAAATAAATCAATAAAATTGAATTTAAAATTTATTTTTTTCAATTATTTTCAATATTATAAATATTATTATTAATTTTATGGACTCTGTGATTTCCAAAAAGAGGATATTATTGGGCATGTATTGTCTCAACAATACTCTATAAATCTTGTAGATTTCAATTACAACAAATAAAATTGTTTGATTTTATAATTATATTACAATAAATGTATTTCAAAAAATAAATAATATATATTCATTATTTTTGAATTATATTAAAGCTTATTATTCCTATGGAATATTCTTCAATGCCTTTAGAATGCTTCTAAGTGTATTTTTGAAACAATCTTCATACCGTACATTGAATAATGTAATGTAGTAATCAAACACCACATTTGTATTAAAACTTATTTTGAATGAGTAGGGTGTTTGGTTAATCAACCCTATGTTGAAAAAAATGTATTCATAAAGAACCTTACGTTTGGATGAAACCTTACATTTGACAAAGAGAAAAATTATGGTTAAAAAACACTACTTAAGTATGGAACTTTACATTTTAGATGAAAATGTATGGATCATAATCCTTAACTTTGTGATTAACCACACAATTTCAACATCAAGTGTGAATATTGAACACTACATAGTTGAACCTTATGTTTGGTATTTAGACATTTTATGAAGAACCTTACATTTGACATTTCATCATCGGTGATTTGAATTTACATTTTAATCGGAGGTTCCTGTAACTGTCTATACAGAATATCATGAAAATTTAAATCTTGTTTTTTTAATGATTCAAAGATCATTATAATTAGTTCAAAAAATAATAATAAATGGAAAACTTTTCACTTATTAAGAAGAGAAGTTACGACTACTTTTCAATGTCTCAAAAATTTGAATTCATACAATTTATCAAATGATTTTCATGGACCTATAATTTAATGATATGATACTATATTGTTTATTTTTTAGTGAATTTGTTCAATATATATTTTTATATGATTCAGATATATATATATATATATATATTAATATATATATCTTGAGACATATATTGTGACATGTATTTATTTTTGAAGCTATATTCTTGTAAGGATCTTTTTCAGATCTACTACACCAATTGATTAGACTCAATTATTCAATAGAAGAGGCTATAGTAGAGATATCCATGTTAAAAATATAGTATTTTATATATTTCGGCATCTACTATACGTTTCTATTTTAATTTCAAATATCTATTGTAACTTGATTGATTTAGAATAACACTTTCTTGAAGAAACTATTTTCTGAAGAAGAATATTCATCTTTCGTATGTTGTTGTTTCAACTGGGAAGTTTAATGAGTTCCTTTTTAATCTATATTTATTTATTGAGAATTTAAACTACTCCTAATCAATTGTGGTGGAGTATCGTCATCTCGGTCTAATATGTGGTTTACTGGTTCTCTATTATAGAACCAGAAGACATTGTTTTATGTATTTTTTTAAAGGTGTCAGGTGCCTGCACATAGTTGTGGATTGGAATTAAGATTTGGGGATATTTCTAGTGAAATTCACCAAACACGTAGAGATTGTAATTAGTGGACTAGACTTGGGGATCATTATTCCCCTGACCAATATGAACAACCATGGTATATATTTTTATTTCCATCCACTACTAATAATTTCATTCAAAAGATAAACACTATTTACCTAGAAAATCATCTGTCGGCATCAAGAGGCAGAATTGTGAATGCTTTTGATACAGTGGAAAATAAAAAATTCACCACCCTATTGTGTATTTTTTTATATTCCTATCTGGGAATTTATATCTTCTATGAGGTAATTAATAAATTTAAATAGTAAAAATGAAACCTCGTTCTGAACACAATATGTTAATATTGAAATTATATTGAAATGGTAAAAATAAGTAATATAAATTTCTTTGATGAAATATTGACTATCTATAAAGTCATGATTGTAATATATCAATTAAACGATCACATGATGGATATTTATATAAAAATTGTTATATAAATATATACAATAGAATGAATATATTAAAAATAAATCTAGATGGATCTACCCAGTCTTATCTACCAGTCGCTTATATATATATAGACATCCTAACCATCAACCTGAGAGACCTTACCATTACCAATATATCTAAATATAAAATATGCACTCCCACACTAGTCCATGTGTAGATTGCGAGAAATATTCTCAGTATGAAACCATAAATTGTGTCTATAATTTTAATATTTTAACTAAAAGTGTATTAAAAACATGATATGTTAACCAAACAATAACAATTATAAAAGATTTAATATCATGTAGTGCAAGGTATCTACTTTGAAGAGTGAATATACCTGCTTTATCATGTTCCATAATATGATGATGATTTCATAGTCTGGTCACAATATGAGGGTGAGTGAGTTATTACTAATAATAATAATAAAATAGAAACTTCAGGAATTATGATTATATCACAAATAAAAATATTTGTAACATATCAACATATAACCATAAAAAGGCATTAAATATATAATGAAACTATGAAAAATGTTACCAATAAATACCTTCCAGAATATACATGGGTGAATGATAGAAAACGAAAATTAATTTCAATGGTGAATAATATATCATCGATATATTATACTTAGTGAAAGATATATCCCCACTAAAATATTTTAGGTAAATGATTCAACATAAGATAAATCGAAAGGGTTAATGATATATGACAATAAAACATCATGCCTAGGTGAATGTTGGATCACCACACTATAACGAACAAGGCATTTTATAAATAAATATCCCGTATTTTTATAACAATATTCAATACATTACAAACATAAACACGTCATGACTAAAATAGTTTAGTTTCATTTGACACCAGTAAAATAATGTTCTTATTTGTTAATTTATCTTCATCATCTCCAATAATTATCTTCTCACATACAACTCCTCTTATGAAGACCTTAAGAAAACCATTATTCATAACATGGGGAAGGAAACCTATGAAAGAGTGATCACATATGATTATTAGGGGTTATCATATTATATTTCCATCTAGGATCATATAAAACAATAAGATATGTGAAATCATATGTCATAATGAACAAAAAATTAATGTTCATTCTGAATCAATCATGGATCATAATCATGAGTCAGTGCATAAAACATTATCATATCAGAATACATGTTTCATATGAGTGATAAATCATCTCAAAAAATCATGATCCATATTATCATCTCATAAAAGTGTGGAACCTTCATAAATATAGAGAACCATTTAATGATTCCAGATTTACTACCAAGACTATCAATACAATGGATCATGATATTCCAGTTTTCCATAGTGGATCAGGATGTGACTTTTTTCCATAATGTATTAGGAGATACCTATTTCTCATAGTGGATCAAGACACACCAGTTTCCCATAGATGATCTTGAAAATTAGTATGTTTCCCATTATTATCTCATGAGATATAAATTTTTACCCAAGTAATTTGGGATGAAATACGTTCCACTAGTCTTATAATAAAAACAAATTTATGTATCTAATATGTTTACAAAAAAACGTAGTATATCCTAACCCATTAAATTAAATGGTTTTCAAAAAAAAATTCTTCATACTATAACCTGGGGAAAAGAGATATGTTTGATAACCATTTCAACATCACATAAAATCATAACACTTGAAAAAAAGGTTTTATAAGCATTTTTTCATAGTATCACCAATGTAAGAGAAATAGGATTCATAATCATTTTCTTATTTTAAACCATTAAGAGAAAGAATAATTATGGTATCCTTGGATAATGTTCATAGTAGAAAAGATGTTAGATCATGATATGTCATATTAGAAATATAAAAAATATTTTAATAATACATATCTTTGGAAATATACTTATAAAAACTAAAAAGTACTATTAAAAAATCATTTAAAAAATTTCGTGAGTAAAATATGAATTTTACTATGATAAAAAATAATTCATTAAAAACTTAATAATTTTGAAAAAATTGTTTCAAAAAAAATTCAAAATCATATAAAAATCCATTAAAAATAAATTATATTATTTTACGGAAAATATCAATTCCAACTTTAAAATTAAAATTTTTTAGAAAGAAAACATTTTTGAAATAGTTTTTTTTTAAATCTTAAAGAAAAATAAATTAATCATAAAAATTTATTTAGAACATTTTATAAGGAATATATCCTATCAAATTTGAAAAGTAATACTGAAAACATAAAATTTTGAAAATAATTCTCTTTGAAACTAATATTGATAATATATAAAGAAATAAATAAAATCATTTAATTTTTTTTGGAAAATATCAATTCTATTTTGAAAAATGATTTTTTAAAACATAATAAATTTAAAAAATACATGTTATTTGAAATGGTTTATTTAAAAGATTAAAAAATCCCAAATAATATAAAAAACATTGTTTTTATAAGTTCATATAAATCATGTATGGTATGCTTGAAATAATTGAGGTCTCGTGATATCAAGAATTATTATTGATGATGTGCACGTTAGAAACAAATAGTCTTTTAAATTTTTTGTTAAAATTAAAAATTGATATTGTTTTTAACACTATAATATGTCCCATTTCATATCAAATTGATAAAAATTACATTAATAAATCATTATGGGATTTTTAAAAAATTCTGATTTTTTTGTTAAAATATAATTTTGGCCAAAAAGATATTTTTCTAATTTTTTTTAAATTCTAGTTTACAAAACTTAAATGACAATGGAAAACATGTATCTTAATAAATTAACTATAGGAGAAGAAACATAATTTTTGTTGATATATGGATACTATGATTTTATAATCAGAAACATAATCATAAATAACACGGATAAATGATTAGATCATAACATAAAATCTTCACGACTTTGGTCACATCGAAATATAATCCCCATTAATGAATATCAATAAAAAAAATGATAATTTTTTTCATGATATTTCATTTTAAAGGGTCTATATATACACCTAATAAAATATTATTGTTTCCTAACATGATGTTATTCAGAAAGATAGAAAATTATGGAAAAATCTATTACAACTTTAGTAATCTTTTGATTTATAAATGACAGTGAATAATTAAATAAAATGTAACATTGGATATAATTAAATTTATATAATTTATTATCTAAAAAAAGATGTAAATAATATTTAAAAAAATAAATCAATTTTTATTTTTCAAATATATCCCAGAAATATAAGAAAAACTAATAATCCTATAGCATAAGTATTGAATTCTTCCCCAAATTTTCAAACCACCTATTCATAGAATATCCTCAATATGTTTGTTCCAAATTATTACTAGGTTGTATTTCTTCCAAAATTAATTCTTCTATGATGAGAGGAGGGAATTTAGTATGTTATTTGGGTTGGGATAGTTTGTGCTAAAGGGAATGAGAGGTGTGAAGAAGTGAGGGAGTGAGTGCCATTTTCTAACCAAAGAGAAGATGAATTTTTGTAAATACCAAAATGTATTCTCTATTTTGGGGATATTAATACCTTATATTAGACCAAAATAGATTAGTCATTGATTTGAGTGATTATGTAGATGAGAAAAACCCCTAACGCACAAATGAAACACATTTTTTTCGATGTTATATCTTACTCATTGAGTTTACTAAATTTTACTCTTTATGTTTTTCACCTTGATGACCTATATATTTTTATTTACCTAGTTAATTTATCATTTATTATTGAAATTAAAAAGGTATTAATTAGATAAATTATACCTATTTATATAATAAATTAAATCCAATTTATTAAATAATTTTTTTGTGTGTGAAATTTATTTTAACACAAACACCACTAAGGAAAAAAACTCAATTTAACCTTAATTACTGTAATTTATTTTAACTATATTTTCCAATAATTAAGGTCCAAATTAATGTTTATCTGTCAAAATAATTTATATTATATTGATTAAAAATATGTAATAGTTTTTTTAATATTTCATCCATATAAGTAGATGAATTTAGTATAAAATTAATCTATCAAATGGGATGAGGAAACAAATTTCTAAATAAAAAATATTCAAAAGATTACTTTTTTTTATATCAAAATATAATATGAATTTTATTTCAGTAAACTAAATTGGATTAATGGATTTATTATTTAACTAATTTTTGATTTTACTCAATTTAGAATCCAATTAATCTTTATAAATAATGTAATTGAAATGCTAGTATTCACATAAAATTCAGTAATTATCACTATTTAAGAAAATGAAACATTTATAAAAAGTAAAAAATTTAAACAGAAAATTATTTTTGTATAATGATTTAAAAAATAATGTTTTAATTTTAAAATATATTTTCTTAAATATGTAAAAATTAACATTAAAACTAAGGTTGTTAAATGGTAGAAAACCACTTTTTATAAAATATATGAGTAAAAATAAATTAAGATTTATTCTTATCACATATCTCAAAAATACATAAGATTATTTTTGAAACTTTTTTTATTATATAATATATAATTTTCATTTAAATAATTAAATAAAGATGATTTTTTGAATTTATTAAGGTAAAATAAGTTTATGTTTATAAAAATAGTTTCTCAAAAACTGGTTTCTTTTATTTCTAAAAGGTTTTTATTTTAGTTTTGAATTAATTTTTCACTATTTAATTTATTATATATACATGGGTGAACCATATATTTTGAAACTTTAGTTAATCTTATTAATATCCACCATTCCAATGGATATTTTATAAAAATCATATAGAATAATAATATTTCAAAAGTATGTCATGTTTTTTTAACTCAGTGTTGCATGTAATGCAGTCTAAACAAATTATTTTGATAACCAAATCCAACCATAGTTTTTCCTGTTCAACAATATAAAATCATTTTTTTGTAATGAATAATAATAGAAAGAATATATTAATCTAAAAAAATTTAGAAAAATATTTTCATGATACTTTATACACCTGATTAAAAAGAAATTATCTCCAAAAATTAATCATGATAATCAATGGTTAAACATTTGAAAATTATTTCATAGACACCACATAATACAAAAGAATAATAAAATATCCAATAAAGGTAAATTTTGAAACCTGACAGTTAGTTATACAATATCATAACTAGGTTTCCACATAAGATAGTATAGGTGGTAACTAAATATTTGGGTATGGGATAAAAACATAAATAAATATAGAGAGTGATATATATCATTGATCACCTGAAAATGAATAATAAATGTATAGTTAAGTGTCTCAAAACCATAAATATTTTATTATTTTTAAGAACATAGTTCAATAAAAATTATGGTCTTATGAAAAGATTTTTTTTTTTCAAAATCATTTTCCAAGAGTTGTCAAATTATTTTTCTATCTGTATATATAATAAAATATACATAGATGATGTGTTTCTATTTCATATGAACATTTCAATATTATGCACAAATAAATTTCCAATTTTTCACTTATTTTAATAAATGAAAATCTAGAAATTACTATTTTTAATCATGAACAACTAAAATTCACATTCAATGGGTTATTAGATATATAATAGAACTGTAATTCATTCTTATTATCTATAGATACTATAAAAAATTGTGGGAATAGGTTATGAAAAAATATTCATATTCTGAAATAATAAATTAGTCAGTAAAACCATATACAAAATTCCACATAAACCATTACAAAATTGGTTAACCTTCTAACCCTTCTAAATTCTAAATTTATAAGTAATGTTGATAAGTTTTCCAAAATAAAAATAACTTTAATCCCCCGAATATCAAAAAGTACCTCTAACTTGTGAAATACCAAACATGTGTTTACCTTTATCATGTATTTTGTTGAAACATTTTAATAACCTTAATGTCTGTAAAACCATAATGATAATATACATGTTTTCTTATTCCATGAAGAAAATATTTTATAATATATTCCTTAAATATAATAATGATGTAAAATCCATCAATACTAACATAACCCAAAAATTTCCCAAATCATTATTATGTTCCAAGTTCATTAATAAAATAAAATTTAAATTATTCATATCAACAATATTTTTATCCAAACATCATAATCTAAATATAAATAACATATTATGGGTTATATTTCTCTTAATCATGTGTGTTTGAATAATATTACCATTCTATTCAATCACATTAATAGTTAATCAACATCACACCACATATGTTTTTAAATCCCAAATGAAATAATTATAATGAAAAATCTACATATATTTCATTATATGTGAAGTCTAATACATAAAAAATTCAATCACACAACTTCTTTCTCAAACCAATAACCATGCATCAACATATTATTACATAATTCCTTATTAATTTCGTATGGATTTTATTGTCTCGTCTTCATCAATTGTATAATCATTACTCATACCACCTTTTTGGATATCATCATGAGGTTTCAACCTAAGAAAATTATTTTCATAGTTACAATAAATTACATAATTAAAATATTTAGTAGTGCATGATGGTTTATGGATCCCATTATTCTCAAACATTGCACTAACTGAACATTTCATTTTTCTATTTTAGTTAATTTCTTTGTGTACATATTAGCCAAACTAAAAATATATTCCCATACCTTTAATACATTCTCTTGAGTGATTATACCCACATTATTGACATGTATAAAGTTGAATCATCATTCCATTATATTCATTTCAACATGAACATTTATAAAAGTTCATCTTCCTAGTATTTTAAACATTAGGAATCTCACCAATGATAACATGGAAATCAGATAAACAAGATATATTATTATGAATAATCACAGTACCATTCTCTTAATCCATCATTTAATTGGGATTTTCAGAGTCATTGAATTTTCCACTAGATTCAATGTAAACATGATTTTTTCTAGTTCCATCCATCGAATAAATCCCAAAAACATATCTTGAGAGACACAAATCATATTATAATATCATATTGTAATATAAAATCACTTATATAATATCTAAATCAATAAACATAGTATTTAATCTACGAAACATTAGGTCCTTCTTTGGACACAACTATTCCTCATCTATTTAAATCCTAAGTGATTTTTCATAAAAAATTGAATTTATAAAGAATGTGTCATAGGAGTATAAAATCTAGGGTGAATTCGAGATGATTTTCAGGAAATAGTTGACGATCGACTCTGGATCAATGAGTCTTTTTCAGTGTTATTACCCATAGGTACCTTTGTTTCAGAGAAACATCCACTTGTAGTATCCAGACAGGGATGATTTTTCTAGGAATCCAATCAATCTATCCTTGAACAAAATTCAATGAAATATTTATATAACATATCTCATCCTTAAAATTATCCTTAGATACATCACTAGAAATATAAGTATAAATTATTTTAGGTACCTCAGTAATGTTTTCTCCTATATGTTTCCAAAGTATTACTATTTAGTTCTTTTGATACAAACAACATTGAACCATGATTTTTAAATAATAATTTCCCATATTTATATGTGAGTATTCAATACATTACAAAAACAAATTCCCTCATACCATAATAGTTTAGTGTCTTTTGAGAGTGGGAACACTAATATCTAATTTTTTAAATTATATTAAATTTCTCTAAAAAATATATTTACACGTTGTACTCTTATTTGGTATACACTACCCAAAACATTATTCATTAAATAGGGAATAAAATATATGAAAGTTTCAACTCATATGAAATGTAATGGTAAATATAATGGATATTAATATATGATAATATAAAATAATAATACTAGAATAAGGATATTTGGTCATGAATTGACCTTAAAAATTGCATACCCAACCTATCATGGATCATAAACATGAGTCATGGCATTAAAGATTCATTATTTCAGAATACATGGGATTCAATAGTGAAAAGTTATCTTAAATCAATCATGAACCATAATATCATTTCATAATAGTGTGGTGACATTATAATTATGGAAAACCATTTCATATGTTAGTGTTAACTACAAATACCATCACCAATGTTGATCATGAGGCACCTATTTCCCTCCAGTTTCCTTTAATGGATTATGAATAAAAAATTCACATATTATATTAGGACACACTAAATCCTCCTATTGTATAAATCTTTTATAGTTGTGTCAAATTATTATACTATGATATATAAATATTTACCCAATTTATTGGTGGGATAAATAGATCCCCCAATTTTTATAATGAAAACTATAGTTATGTATTCCACAATATCATAAAAAATTCTTCATATCATAACCCCTGAAATTAAAGGGGTTTCCTAAAAATCTAATCATATTATAACCTATGGAAAAGTGAAAAGTTTCATAATAATTTCATCATCCCATCAAATCAAAACCTATGATAAATGAATGATTTTCATAAGAATTTTTTCATTGAATAACCCGTGAGAGAGAAACATGTTTTACAAATATCTTATGATCCTAATCCATTTGGTGAAAGAATAATAATGGTATCATTGGTACATATCTACACTAAATCATAATTTAGATAATGTGTTTTAAATTATATTTAATTTTTTTAATTGATAAATCCCATTGACATTTTCTAGATGATCATTTTCTTTTCTACATTGAATAAAAATCCATAAAAAATAAAACATTTTAATGATAAATTTATTTTTCAAATAATCTTATAAAAATATATATGATGATTTTTGAAATAATTTAAAACATTTGATGATGAAAATATACTTTTAATTTCAATAAAAAAAATATTTTCTTTAAAACATAATATATTTTGATATATCTTTTTCATTGTAAATAATCATAAAATCATATAATTGGTGATTTAAAAATTGATTAAAATATTTTTTTTAAGAAAATAAACATTACACTTTGAAATATAAAATTTATTGTAAACATAAAAATAAATAAATATTATTATCATTGAATATAATCTTGAAAACATATATGGGAAGCTTTGAAAATCATTTACAAAATTTCTTGAAGAAAATATCCACTCCATTTTGATTTTTTTTTTAAAATCATTCCATAAATCATTTTTAATTTTTAATAATTTATTCAAAATATAATTTTTTCCAAACTATTACGTAAAAAAATTCCATTTTAAATATATATTAAAACATGTAAAGAAATATTGAAAACATTGAGTGGTTTTGATGGTGGGATATGTGGTAAATGACCTACATATTAAAAAAATTCTTTTAGTATTCCCCATAAAAAAAATATTAATTCCTCTAAAAATGACATACTAATTCCTTAAAAAAATTTAAACAATTCATTAATAAAATAAATTTTTAAGGTTTAAAAACGTTTTTGAAAACATTAGGATAAAACATGATTTCGGACGAAAAATGGTTTTCATCAAAAAAAATTGATTTTTATTAAAATAATTATATTGAACAATGATGTATATAAATAGATGAAAATGAGGGAAATACATTTAATATCATGACATAACTAGAAAAAATAACGGAAATGAGTTTTTTGAGATAAGATTTATAAAATTATATAATGGTAAACAAAATAATAAATAGTTCTGAAAAACAATTGGATCATAACAAAAAATCATACAACTTTTTTGAAATTGAAATGTAATACCCATTAAATAATATCCTTAAATGAAATATAAAATGTCATGCTGATAAAAAAATCCATGATATTACATATGGTTAGTATATAAACCTATTAAAATATTATAGGAAAATAAATTTCATATGTACGAGAGAAGAATAATTCAGGTGAAAATCCCTTAAAACTTTTGTAATCATTTCATATATAATCCCCAATGCAGAATAACAATTATTGAATCTTTATATATCTTAAAAATAATGGAATTAATGATATAAAATGTATAATGTGTAGTATATACACCTAAAAATGGAAGAGAGTGGTGAATTTTCATATATCTCCCAGAAATATATGACAACCTATAAATCTCTTACCATAAGACATGACATCCTTCACACACATTCAAACATCTTCTTCTTTGGGTATCCACCTTATGTTTGCACATAATAATTCTTCTGTTGGATCTATTCTAAAAAATAAGGATTATTTGATAAGAGGGGATGTTATGGTAAGTGATTTTGATATGTTTTTGTTGAGTAAAACTATTTGAGATGTTTGATGAATTTGGGGGGGGGGGGGGGAATTCACTTTTATTATTAACTATGTGTGGACTATTTTGTAATTACTCAAATGTATTCACTATTATGGGGTCACAATTACTTCAAACACCTCGTAAGTAAATAAATAATGGAGTGTTTTTATGATGTGGTCATAGAACACATCCAAAAAACATAATAAACACAATTGTTTCATCTTATTCCTCACCTTGTAGGTTTAAATAATTTTATAGTTTTAGTTTTTTACAACTAAAATTTTTATATTTTTATTTACCAAGGTAATTTATCTATTAATACGAAAATAAAATATTTATTTCTAAGATAAATTATATATAATTATTCTAAAAGTTTAATACAATTTTTTAAATAAAAATTATATATGTCTATAAAATATATATCAACACAAACAATGGTAATGCGTAAAACCACATTTTTACCCTAATCGTGGTAATTGATTTAACATTATTAACAAATAATTATGGTAAAAGACTGATTTAAATTTTCTAGATATTATATATTATTATTCTTCTAAATATTAAATCCATTTTTATAAATTTCAGTCATAAATGTGATAGAATTTAATTTAAAATTAATTCCTTAGATGTGATGTGAAAGCTAGGTTTCAAAGAGAAAATGATCAAAAAATGTCGATGTTATTATGTAATGATTTAATATTAAATTGTTTATGATGATAAAAATTTTATCAATAGAGTTATAAATTAACTATTTTTAACCTAAAATTTACATTATATTAAATTTTAATTTTGAAAATATAAAAAATGGTAGTTTTCACTCTAAATTGTATATTTTTTTAGATTCATCAAAAATTGGAACATTTTACAAAAATAAAATAAATTATCCAAAGATAATATTTAAATAATATATTTTAAAATTAAATAACATTTCTAAAAAATGAATTTCATAAATTTTTTAAAAATAAGTGAGCTAAATTAAACAATATTCGTTATATAAGATACAATTTAAAAAGTAAAATTTCTTTATTTTCATATATCTTTTTATAAAATAAAAAATATTTATTTTAAAAGTTTTTTTGAATATTAAATAAATTTATTTAAAAACATATATCAAAAAAATTAATTAATTTAATTTATTGATGTAAAACGTGTATATGCGCATAAATACAGTTTTCCCAAAATTGGTTTTGTTTATTTTCAATAGGATTTTATTTTCTTATATAATTAGTTTTTAACCAAAAAGGATTATATATTCTATTTTGAATAATATATTTTTATAATTTAGTTAATTCTATTCATAACACTCATTTTACTAGTTCAGTTATACTTATCATATTAAATAATAATATTTTAATATTATTTCAAATTTAGTTTGAACTCGATGTTTTGTGTGAGAAAAGATAAAATAATTATTATGTGTATCAAAACAATAAATTATTGTTTCTTGTACCAATAGATATAATCATTGTTTCATTTCACAAATAATTTCTAAAATATTAAATTCATTTTAAAAAATTTCATAAATTATCAAGGTGTAACATTCTAGACCCCTTAAAATGGAATTTTCCTTCAAAATTTTCCATAGACATAAATTGATTAAAATTTTAAAAATTTCTTGTAGAAACCCATATCGTACAAATTAGAAATAAAATTTTAGTTACATGTTATTCATAGAAACATAACAGTTATCAAAAGAAATTCAAAACAATGTTTTACATAAAAGAACATATGTGGGAAGTGAATATTTGTATATTGAAGAAAAACATAATTTATTATAGATAGTGATAGAGATTGTTAATCTAATAAATTTATATTTTCAAATGAATGTTAATGGGTTAAAAACCATAAATTTTTTATGATTTAAAAGGCCATAGGTTCAAAAAATGTTTTTGTGTTCGGATAATTTTTTTCAGTATCCATTTATATGAATTGAGAAATTAATTTACTATCTAAAAGTATAAATAAATATACTTACACGACGTGTTTCCAATTCATTATCCATCATATTCAATTTTAACGTAATTTTTTTGTGTTCTGGACAATGATTAGAACCAAAATAATGGTGTGAGAAATGCTAATCCTAGTGAAAAAACATAATAATGAAAAATAACTTATAATTTATCAAAATTGGGAAATGATTATTTTAATTAATGAAACCTTAGATTTTTTCAAAGTAATTAATATTTATTATATATATAAATCTTACATAATGTTATCTAAAGGGTTTGTGAATTACCAAAGTGTATCCCTCAGGAGTGTCAAAGTAGGTGTGTATCATAGACTATTATCAAGAAGTAGGTGATGATAGATCCTAACCTAATAGACCCCTTTCCTAATTTTTACCCCTAGCTACATCTTTTATAGAGAGACATCTACTTGTAATATCCAGAACAAGATGGATTTTATTTGAAACCACTCTTTATTTCCATTACAAAAATTCTAGGACATTTTTATATACATTGACTCATCTGTAAAATTATCTATAGAGGACTAAATAGACATATAATTATATATTACCATGTAGATCAAATAAATTTTTTTCATCCTTGATCCAAAAGGTAACCAGGAAATTTCCCTTGATACCAACAAATGTGAATCAGGATTTTCATAAAAAAATATACCATATTTTTAGATAAATTTTCAATAGATTTTAAAAAACATAAGGGGACCATAATAGTTTACTCTATATGGAGAATAAGTAAAAAATATTCTAATTTTATTACATATTTTCATTCTCTCCCACAAAAATATTCTCTCATTATACTCATCTTAGGCATACACTACCTAAACATTAATTCATCACATGGGAAGAAACCATTTGAATTGGTAATATTAGATGCTTAGTGAGGGTAAGAATAAGTGAAATCAAACTATGATCATATGAAATAATATGATATGTATACAGTTATATGATCATGAACATAGCTTAAAATGTTTATACACAACCTTTCATAGTTCATAAGAATGTGTCATGACACTAAACTTCATCATTTCAAAAAACATGGGCCATAAGGCTGAGAAATCATCTTAAATAAATCATGAACCATAAGATCACATAGTAATAGTGTGAAACCATTATAAATATATAAAACAATGTCATATTTAATAGTTAAATATGAATACCTTAAACATTTTGGATCAAAAAAAGCGTGTTTCCAATAGTGGACCAGGACACACCAATTTACGATAGTGGATAATGATTCCCCTATTTTGCAATGTGGGTTAAGACAAACATGTTTCCCATAGTGTATCAATAGAATTAAATTGTTTCCCATTATTATGTCATTATATATAATGATTTACCTAATTCATTAGATGATGATATATGTTCCACATATCTTATAATGAAACCGTATTTATGTGTTCCACAGGATAAAAAATCATCATTTCATAACCCATGTAATGAGATGGGTTTCATAAAAAGTTTATCATATTATAACTTATGGAAAAGGGAAATGTTTCATAATAATTTCATTATCTCATTAAATGAAATCTATGGAAAATAAATGGGGTTTGTAAGCATGTTTTTATGGTATAACTCATGTAATAGAAAGGGTTTCACTAACATCCTATCATTATTAAACACTAATAAAACGAATAACAATGGTTTATTTGGTTTATATCCATAGTAAATCATAAGTTACAACAATGTTCATTAACATATATAGAAAATTATTTTAAATGATAAATCACTTGTAATGTTTCCTAAAGAACAAACATTTTCATTTAAAATCACTTTTTAAAATATAAAAAAATTGAAATAATTTTATTTGAAAATATTATTGAATTTGTATAAATTAATACTCAAAAGTTATTTGACACATTTATTGTGAAAAATATTGTTTCCATATAGATTTAAAGTTTTTTTAATTCATAAGAAATTTTCAAAATAATTTCCTATTAAAATAATATTCAAAACATATAATGGATTCTTTAAAAAAATAAAAAAATATAGGTAAATATCATTTCTTATTTTAAAAAAAACTAATCAAACATAAATCATTTTTAGAATCATTTTCATTAAAAATAATATTGAAAACTTATAAACAAATCTTTAAAAATAATTAAAAATATATCTTAATGAAAATAACCTTTCCACATTGAAAAAATTTAAAAGATAAATCATTTTCAAAATGATTTCACCCTTGAATAAATTAAAAATAAATTTTAATAAATTTTAAAAAATACAATGGAAATAATATTATTTGAATATAGATTTTAAAACTTGTTAGTTAATCATGAACTCATTTAGCAGGTATGACCACATAAAATATTGTTCATGTCGTGCGGGTTAAAAAGAAATATTATTTTCACATTATTTTTAAAAATGAAAATTATTTAAAAAATATCATGAAAATTCAATTGAAAATATTTATTTAAAAAAATTATATTATACATATTTTGAAATGGTTAAAAAAATTAATAAAATTTTCTAAAATCATGATTTTCGATGAAAATAGGTTTTCCACAAAAAAATGCTTTATCTTAGTTTTTTAAAATTCATGAGTACATATTGAAAGGAAATTAAATCAAAATTATGTTTTGTCATGACCTAACTTGAGGAGAATAAATTAAAATAATTTAATGGGAAATATATAATAATTCTTTATCATTAGAAACATAATAATAATCAATCCCAATAAATGATGAAATCGTAATATAAAATCCTTACAACGTTGATAACTTTTCCTAATCCAATTGAAGGAATATTATTAAATGATAATTATAATATCATGAAGATAAATAAAATTCTTTATATTATGTGTAAAAGAGGTAGTATATACACATTATAAAACAAGATCGGAGCATAACATGACAGAAGTCTCAAAGAGAGAAAATCCAGATGAAAATCCAATACCGCTTTATTAATCATTTGATTAATAGTACCTAATAGTGGAAAACAAAAAATGAGACTTTAATTCTCATGAAAATAACGAGATTAATGACATGACATGTCAATGGGACATCATATACACTAAACAAAATAAACGAGTGATTAATATTCACATGTATCCTAAAAAAATAAAGAGATATTGTAAATTCCTTATTATAAGTCATGAATTCATTACTAATAGTATGAAACTCCTCTTATTTGGGTATCCTGCTAAGGTTACAGTATCTAATTAATGATTTATGTCCAAATTTACTCTTCTTTAATGAGAGGGGGTGAGTTGAGATATTACTTGGTAGGAATGTTTTAGACCAAAGGGATTCAGAGGTTGTTCAATGTAAGGGTGTCAATCCCTATTGTCACGGCTCATCCCATAAGTCCCATGTTGTGACTACCCTATGCCTATTTCCTCTAGGATAAGGGATGACCACTAACACCGAGTTTGTGTACCCCAACAAGGGAAGACTTTTTCATAAGTACATGTACACACCCATGTCTCGCAAAAAGAGTTGTGAACTAAAAACACTGAGTTAATTAGTATGAATGCCATTAGGAACACCATTGATAGTAATAATACAAATAAATAGTAAACATTGTAGAATAGAAACTCAACTGAAATATAAATGTACAAGTTTATGGATCTCATCTTTATGAAACCTTGCCTAAAGGGTAGGTATAGTACAATGTCATAATATAGCTAAAGTGTACCACATCTGTCAGGTCACCCTAAAGTGCCCCTGTCTCTGGACCACCAAGGAGTCCATCAATGTGGTCGATCATCATCACAAGACATGAAATGTATAGGAAAATACCGGGTAGTGATGAGTAAAAGAAATACTCTGTAGGCACCTTAAACTAGAATGGAATTACACAATATAAACCACAATTAATTTAATGATGTATACCACAAAGAAGAGAACTATGAAACAACATGAAGGAACAACACTAAATAATGCCATGATGGACCACCACAAATTAAAACCACGAAGAAAAACCACTAATGAAGAACACAAAGGAACTACATGAAATAACACCACTAAGGTATACCATGAAGGAACTCCACTAAAGAATACCATGAAGGAACACCACAACGCAAGACCTCAATAGAACACCATGACAGAACACCACAATGGAACACCACTGAAGAATACTAGGAAGGAAGACCATGAAAGAACACCACATAGACTACATGAGTGTCATAATAAGTGTATCATCTAATAGGTATAGTCTTGAATGTAACAAGAGTTGGATCACACCAATTATATTCTTATGGTATACAAACATGATTATCACAAGAATCCACAGTACTCTCAAGTAGTAATATGAAGATTGTAGGAAACACATGGAGTGACTGTAACACATAGAGTGAAGAAAAGACAAGGAATATTCATCACACATGGAGTGTCGGAAACACCCATAATGTCATCAATGACTAGAGGATTTGAACACTGGTGAGACATAGTAGTTCTAATATAGTCAATGTAAAAAAACACTCAAAGTGAAAAACATAGTCTAAGTAACAAAAACAGTCAAGGTAGGGCATACAATCTTAGTAAGACACACAATCATGTAAGAACCTCAATATTGGTAAGAGAAATGGTCTAGTTAAGTCACAATGTGTAGGTAACCACATAGATTATATGTCATAGCTAGCCACATGATTTCTTTATTAGCATGATCATTCTAGGAGAACCAACTCCTAGAGTCAATATGTCATATTTTAACTTCTATAAAAACTGACTCAGAAATTATCAAAATGCCCACCTCATCGCAAGGGTCAAAATGCCTAAAAAATCTCGTGAAAAATACACACAATTTGAGAGTTAAGGGAATTTAAGTAAAAATGGGTAGGGGGTCCGGGTTCAGCCCGACCTAGTCGGACCACCCTGAACCAACCTGACCCACCGAGCCTAGCTTACCTCAGCTATACCAACCGGACCCATCCAGCTAGGATGCCTGGGATGCTGTTGCCGATGAATCCCCTCCACATCACGTGGTTGGACAATGATCCAAGTACACCCCTACACGTAGTCTGATTTGGCATGTAGCTAGTAAGAAAATCTTTTATACTACGGTCCACCTTGTCTACAGCCCATGTCACTGACAACAACCAAGCTGCCAGACACCACCGTTGGTGGATCCCCCTTTTGTGGGCCACCATCATCATTGTGGAGGTCCATTTTTTGAACTTAATGGTAAAATGTAATCTATGATCATGAACTTATATCATACAAGATTCAATTTATATAGTAATCACTTTGGAGGTCATGCCACATTCGGGACCAATGAGAAATTTCATGGGGTGACCATAGGGGTCCCTTGACAAAGAATATTTGAATGCAGAAAAAAAGATGCACATGAATAACCCTTTGAATATCTTAAACTGTTTTTTGTGTCAGACTTATATTATTCATGTTAGAAAAATAAATAATAATGATACATGAGTCATATAGATCTTATTCTGTCATTAATATCATATTTTTAACCATCCCGCATAAACGATTGCACCGCAGATCAACCTTTTCTTGGGATGGTGTGAATTTTTCATTGGAAACAGGAACAAGGATGGAAATAACAATGAAATAAATCCCCTACATCGATTTTGGATTTCTTTCATAGGTATATTCAAGCCACATAATCATGTCAATCCTTGTTCCATCGACGTTTGTCAAATCATTGTCACATGATCAAAACCCAACATATGATCCTTTGTCACCAGTGAGAGGGCCCCCTCCTCCTTGCCTTAGAGAGACTCCAGGGTTATATTGATAACTTTGTATTACATACGAGTCTTATTAGAAAAATAAAACACCACTACATCAACATATAATATACAAATAAAATATTTTTATTAAATATTTTAATGACATTCACATCAAAAAACTAACATTCCCTTGTACCCACGTCGGTCATGATTAAGACAATCCTATGGAAAAAATCCCATTAAGAACTCTACGATGGTCTTGTAGTTTCAATCTGAGACACCGTTGATGAGTTTCAAGGATTTAAATAGTAAAATAAATTTAATTATATATTCTATGTATTTTTATGCCATTATCAGGTTTTCTGACCGATGTCCTATGCCGACTAATGTTAAAGAGCGCATATGGAAATATCTCCATCCCAATCACAATGGTGCCCTGAGATTTTTGATCTAGGCTCCCATTTAATTGTTATTCCATTTATCTAGAAAACTGCTCACATGTGCTATTTACAAACATAACATTTTTTCGACGGATAGTTCTGGCTACTCCGGGCCTCAGAATTGCATGACGACTCAGTTCCTGGTCTTTTAATTTTCTTAAGAACTTTATAAAAATAGTATTAGGAAAATACAAATCATTACATCTATAATAATTGAATAGTGGAATTTTTTAATTACACAAAAGTATTTACTTTTGGGTGGGGGTACACTTACATCATATTCATACCAAATAGATCTAAAATGGAGTATATGAATGACGTGGTCTAGAAACACCTCTACCAAAAAAATAAAAAACAATTATTTCATGTCATTCCCTAGTCTTTATTTTTACTCAATTTTACCCCTCTAGTGTTTTTACAATGGTAACATGTGTAATTTTATTTACCTAAGAAATTTATCCATTAAGAATAAATTTAAAAAGAGAATAATTATATAATTTAGATATTGTGATTCTAAATATGATATGCAGTTTAAAAATTAAAAAACTTGTATGTGTGTAATAGAAATTTTAATACAAATTCTTGTAATGGGAGAAACCTCATTTTAACCATCATCCCACTAATAATTTTTTATTTTCTAATAAATTTTTGTGGAAAAAAAATAATTTGGCATTATTATTTAATATAAATTACGATGATTGAAAAAATTGATTCAAATTTACAAAATTCCATTAATATATGTTTTGGAATATTAATTAAAATTCTTCTTATAAAAGTAATGATTAATCAAGTTTTCACTAAGAAATATCTTAAATTTTGAAATTAATTCTTTCATAATTTAACATGAAATGAATTCTGGGAACCTAAATTAGAATACATTATGTATACATGAACTATATAATACTTAATACCCATTTAATATATAATTTAACATTATAAATTATTTAATCAGAAAGGCAGTTTTGAAGTAAAATTTATTGTGCTTTACTATTCATCATAAAAAATGAACTTTAAAAATCCCAAAAGGTCACAATATTAGAATATTAATTTTATTATTTTTAAAAATAATGTTTATTATGTAAAATAATTTTTATAAAAGTGGTAAAAATAATATTTAAAAATAAGTTCATCTAATGTGATACAAATACTTTTTTGGAAAATTTAGCATTATGATTAAAATTAGATTTATTATTATCTATTTTTTAGAAAACATATAATATAGATATTAAATATTTGATTGAATATATAATATTTTCATTTTTAAACTAATTCGCCAAAAGTTATTCATTTAATTTATTGAGGTAAAACACATTTATGTGCCTAAAAATAGTTTTTTCAGAAAATGATTACCTTTATATTCTAATGATTTTTATTATCATTTATAATTAATTGGTCACCCAGGATTTCATTATATATACATTTTTACAACATATATTTTCATAATTTAGTTAATTCTATTAATACCAATCATTCCAATGGCACGATGATAACTATCATTTTAAATAATTATATTTTCATATTATATCATGTTTCAATTAAATTCAATGTTGTGTGCAGCATAATATAAACTCGGTATTGTGTGTAAATGAAGAAATTTTTTTGTTTTTTTAATTCATGATAAAATCATTGATTCCTATAAGAAAAACAATAGAAATGATTAAATTCATTTTAAGATAATTATTTCGAGAAATATTTTTCTTTTAAACACAATGGTCTACAATGGTGCATGATCCAACCCAAATATAATATGTATGAAGAATGATGTATAATTAAAAAACAATGTATTAAAGGTGAAAAAAATCATTTATTATTTGAGTTTGTATTCAAGATAAATGTATAACTACTAAGGGGATAGGATGAATGAGTGACATGTTTTCATTTAATGTTTCTTTTAAAATGAAACAACCTTTACCTACTATAAAAGATTTCATTAACCACTGAAAAAAATTCAAACCCAAATCTATTGGAAAATAATAATTTACAAGGATAATTATCCAATAAGAATAGATACATCATTGTAATTGTTTTGAAATAATCAAATAAAATTCCATCCATTATAAAATAAATTTTTTTGTGGAATACAATGAAAAGGAAATGTGTTTTCTCTTATGTGGCACTACAAAAACAATTCAAAATTGTGTGTGATATTCCTATTAAAAATAGTGTAATACAGTTTTGGGAAAAACACGTTACATTGTTTCTTCACTAAATTTTACAAATATGTTTCTTTAAAACAATTCACCACTTTCTTACCCAAAAGAATGTAATAACATCCTGAACATTATAATAAAACATACCCAAATTTCTTAGTCTTATTATTCAAGTCTGATTACCCAGTAAGAAAAATATAACTCCATCCGAATAATATTGAGATACTTATTAACACCTTCCTCCTATATATAGAAAACCATATTCAATTTCTCTTACTAGATTATCCAACCTGCCATGATGTCCATCTAAATACAATGATAAGAAAAATATGATAATAAGATAAATATGACGATCCACTAAATACGATGAACTTATAAAATTTTTTTAATAATATTTCTTCTCTATTTGATAATTTATAGCAAAACATCTTCAAAAAAGATCAACACGGAATCATATTCTCTCTAAAAACATATATCTTCTCTCTCTTATGTGATAAATAGTATATCCACACACAAAAAGTACAATTTACTTCTCGCCATTTATACTCACCCCAAAAATGGTTCGGTATGGATCTCAATTTTTTCACTCCACCAAATTACCCATATTAGAATGTTTCCAATAATTTTTTGGAAAAATTTGTGAAGACTTTAATACATATTGAATATTCTTGAACTTTATATCAACTTCATGCCTTATTCATATTGTCTTCAAAAAAATCTGTTCAACTCCATTTTTTCATTCTGATTCTTCATTCTGATTTCTAAAACACAATCTCCTAATTATAATTTCCTCATTATGATGGAAGCTAAATATTCTTTCAAACAACATCAAGCTGTTATATGTATTATTTTCTTTAGAAATATTAATTAGTATTTACATTAATAGAAATAATATTGAACTATTTTAAATCAATTAAATTAAACTTACGGAATGATTATCTTCATTTTTGATGAAAATTAATTTTACATTTTTTATTGGTCCCAATCAAACTCAACTCTTCTAAATATATTACACATCTACTAATAAGATTTAGGATTTACATAATTTTCTTTTTTGGGTTGAAAAAAATCTAGTTCCTTTAATTTCTCTCATTTTCGACAATCCTTCCATATTGTTGGAGAAATATGAATCAGATGAACTCATTCTGATAACTATTTTTTTTTGGATTAATTGAATTTCATAATTCTCAAAATTTATCTTATACCATTAATTCCTTCGGTCATTGAATATATTGATGATATCCTGTAGCATTATCAAACATTCAATGGAAAGTAATATGACTTCCCAACTTTCAAATAATATATTTCATTCCTTATCATCCTGAATAATATTGGAATGATTATGATCAGACTCAATACAATCTCTAATAATTTTATTCTATTTCCAAACAGATATAATTAATATGATTATGAATTTAAACACCTATTCCCATATTTTATTTCATTTATATTTCAATTAATGTTCTACAATATACTTGGATTTATAATAATTCCAATACCAGTAAAGCATATTCATATTTGTATCTATGTTAGGAAGACATTGACAATCCCCATTAGGATCTTCCCTTCCATTACAGAACAGAGATGAATCAATTTATATAAGAAATATACTTCTCGATATGATGGAATTTATTAAACATTGCGATTTTGATTCTCATTATATAATGGCCAGTATGATTTTTACCTAATTCATTGTTTGGTGATTTCTTTTTTTCATATAATTTTATGGAAAAAAACAAAATAATTGAATGAAAACATCACCCTTATCACATTTTTCGTAAAAAATTATATTAAATAAAATTATAATTAAATTTCACAAAATAAAATAACTATGTGAATAACTCATCACCAAATAATAATCATTAAGGTGAATGAGTTATCACCACATTACCAAAATATAGGAAAGTGATTCATCAGCCTACCTCACATATAAAGACATCCCAGAACAATGAATACATTATTAATATGACTTCCTACTATGATACTAATTAAATGTCATTACATTACACCATATTTAAAACCAAAATCATCTTATAAATTTTTGATTGAATGTCACCCCTTAAAGAACTTATATGTTAATGGGAACAATGATAAAATAATATAACAATATCATGATAAATTATATATAACTAATATTTATGAATATATATTGTTAATAAAAAGGAAAAAATATTATGTTTGATAAATATTAGTGAAATGAATCTCCAACGTGTGATTTATAAAATTGAGAACAAAAAAAATATGATTAAAAACAATGAGAAACATGATTGTTCGATAAAATTATTTAACCTTATCTGTGAATATACTAATGTGTCAGAGTCATAAAGATTAATACAATCATAATTTTCAAGAAAATTAACTCAATATTGATCTAATTATAATATTTTATCACTTATAGAATATAATCAAATATAATGGATAATGAAACAAATAAGTTTTCAAATTATTATCAAAATAATTCTTAATGAATATTAGTATTAATAATATTTCTCCATGTTAAAATGATTTTTCAGATAACATATTCATTTCAAAATAATGAAATATGTTCATGAAAAAAATATTAACATAATGAAGGGGTAATAATATTCCCTACCTACCTCCATCAATAATTGATTTCTCTAAGCTATTTTATGTATTCCTGATCTCTAAATATTTTTCTCTACTATACTCTAGAATTTATTTCCCAAATCACTAAATTGAATGATTTATGTGATATGTTTTTCCAATCATTGAGTAAAATTAAAAAAATATCATCAACATATATTCTATTTTGTAGCACCATTTCCTTAACTAATATTACAGATACTATAGTAATCACCGTATAAATAATTAATTACTTTCTTATGAATCTATATAACCATGCACCTAGTGATCCTATTACTTTTGTTTTTTTATATCATCAAAATTAAAAATCCTATCATCCCCATCAAAAATCGTCTTGAAACTCATTCCTATATTAGTAAGAGGTGGAACATCAAGAAATCATAAGACCATTTCTCATTATCACAAGAAATAAATAATGAAAATAAAATGATTTTTATGTTATAATCAATCCATGAGTATGAACCTAGATCAATGGGAATAAATGAGATCACAAACAATACTCATTAAAATATGAAAATAGATATCAATGTTACAATTTTTTTTTAAATTCAACATATTCAGTATCTGTAGATTACTATACTTCAATCCTTCTCATACCATGTACTAGGAAAATAATCATTATTGATCAAACATGGGTGGTATTTTCTCTCAAAAATGATATTGAATTATCAACATCTCATATCATCAATTGGCATCAACAGAAGTACCTCCTCATGAAAATCAGACAAGATGAATAAAATAACATGAAATGGATTTTAAAAATATAAATGTTATGTGCTCAGTAAATCCCCATGGTAAACTAGAAACCTTTTGGAATCTAGTAATACTCTATCCTAAAATCAACGATCTATTTTATGAAGATTCCTATATTCATATATTTTTATTCCCCAATAAATCCCAATTATGTTTTCTTTAGTCTTTATTGGTTTCCATTTACAGTAAGTATCAACAGATATACACCATCAGGGTTAGATTATATCAACTTATATCTGGTCAAAAATTATTTCGTATTCCTTATGCACAATGAAATTATTTAATGTATTTGAAAAGTTACTATAAAATATAATTGTATCTTTAATTTTATCAAAATTGGATAGCATGGTTAGTTGGATCATAATCAGTCATAGCTACCTAAACAACCTAAAATCTAGCATCATGTTCAAAATTTTATCATGTGGTAAATTGAAAAATATACTATTGTGATTAGTTGATGTTTTAGTCTGGTAAGATCTTATTCCTCGTTCTGTAAGTTCTCATCCTCAAGCATCGAAACTTATGTGATCATGGAATCTTCATGAGGCTATTTTGAAAAATTGGGCATAACTACTTGGAAATTCTTCTTATGTCACATAACATATTGTACTCCATCATGTAGAGAGTAATTCCTTCATCCAAAAATTTCTTATGGTATGTATACTGACCACGAATGCTCTTCAAAAATATAATAATAATAAATAATTAAATTTTATCCAATAAAAGTGTGTAATTAAATTTCATATATAATTATTTAATGAAATAATATATAATAATGATAACGAATAATGATTTAAATAAAATATTTTCAAATTAAAACATTGGAATTAAAAATTAATTAATTCCAAACATCTTGAAGAAAAAATCATCTCAAATTATAATTTTTAAGGAAAATTTCTTCAATGAAATTATGATAAAATGTTCAAAAAAATAATGAAAAGATTCAAGCATATAACATCAACTCAATTTGAGCACAAAAATTATAATTAAGCTTAAATATAGAAAAAATTGAAATTCCAACAGACATTAATTCATGATTCACCAGAAAAATAATTTATGAATATTTTAATACCTATTAATTGGTATTTTTAAAGAGATTAATTGGGAAAAAATATCAAATTAAGGCCACATAAAATGCCAAAACACCTACGAATTTTTTTCCCCTCATGGAATCACTCAACAAAATTTACTAGAATAAAATTTATCACAAAAAAACTGGATTTCAACCATGAATTGGTTTACAAATAAATTTATACCCTATAATTTTTTAATGGATTAAATGACTTTAAATTCATTAACTTAAATTATTTTAGGGGATAATAGGATTATGTTTTATAATAATTATTGAATTTAAATTTTTTTTATAGAATTAAAAATATGATTTTTTTACATAAATTTTTTCGAACAAAATTAAACACTCATAAATATTCATTCAAACGAAATACTATAATACTATTTACCTCTACGAGAACAAAATCAACTAAATAGAATCATATTATCGAAAAAAATTGGATGTTAAATTGTAATAATTAACATTGTAGTATAAATAACCCATCCAAAATCGTGATAAATAAAATATTGAATGAATCAGGGAAATGAAGTTCAACATATATTAATAATATCATTCCATAATTCATTTTAATTATTTTTTTATGATATTATATCCATGTTCATAAAAATTAAAATGAAATTATGATTTTTTAACATTTATAAAACTGTTTACCAAATAGAACTTACCTCAAGAGGTAAAACAACTTACCCAGTTAAATCCATAAGGTAATAAATATTAACCTCCTTAAATTTTCTATTGATAATTGAAACATGAGTAAATTTTTTTAAAAACTAAAAATTATTAATCAAAATATGAAAATAGGTAACTAAAAAAATTATAGGGGATCTATGGGTTCTCATTGAATTATAGTTGAGCACAATTTAAATGCCTCCCTTCAACACTTATAATCCAATGATTCCACCAATGTTTTACATCAAAGTGGTGAATCAAGAATTTATTTAAGCGCAAAATAATTTCCAAAAACTAGTTAAATATTATGTTTAAGGCTATGAATGAATTTAAAAATTATTTTTCATATGTTCCTATAACCTTTATTACAAGTTTAAGTTTTTTACATGAATTTTCGTAGAAGGTAAAATATAAATATCTTTAACAAAGAATAAATATCATTATCATGTTTAGTAGTTTTCTCATTACGTAAATGTAATTATAAACATATAATAAATTTTCCTAGTAAATTCACTAAAAAAATCTTCTTTCTAAAACGGATTTTAATTTTGACATAATAACATTGGAGATAACAGCTAATGGAAATATTAAAACCATATGACTCAAATCAAATACATTTTTAATGAGATTTTAAAAAATATGAGTAGTTTTCTAGCACACATAATTTTATTTAGTATAAAGAATTGGGTTAGTCGAATTTAATGTAAATTAATAGCTAACCCCATATTAATTGAATCTTTACTCAATTAAGTTCCCTTAAAATTACACCTCTTTTATTCCTTGAGTGATTTCTCTTGTCAAAAATGTTATAACTCTAATAAGATTAAAATATATATAAAAAATTCAAGAATATAGAGGTCAAGAATGAATATAAAAATAATTAATGTTTAGTGAATTTAATTGAGTATTAACTAGATTTTAGATCCTCTTGGAGTTGAATATAAATTTAATTTTCATCCAGAGTAGTTCCATGTCTTATCATGGTTAGTCAACTAGTAACATTGATCCTCAAAGAAGGTTTAACCATTAATGTGGTGTCTTGAGTTCACAAAGAGTAAACACACATGATTGAATGACCTACTTAATGAATATTTGAAACACTTATGAATCATGGGCTATGGAAATAGAATTTTGAGTTGATTTGAAAGCAGTAATATAGAAATGACTGAGAATAAGGCATAAATCAAGAAATATTTTTTTTGAATGAACCAAAATAGAAAAATAGGGCCATGGGTTGACTCCCATGAATCATTGAGTTGTAAGGACTTAGTTAGAATCAATAGGTTCTTATAATTAAATAATATATATAGAAGATAATCCATTTACCACCCATTCAAATAGTGTTAAATAAGTTATCATTAACCAATAATAGTATTTTACCATCTTCATCTTACACATATTTACATTTCAGTGGAACAAATATAATAGTAATGAGGATAGATCGGTTTCACAACAGTTTATCGAGAAACAATTGTGACTATGGTTAAATAGTAGAACATTATGACAAAATTTAATGTGATTATTTTAAAATATATAATATAAAAAAAATTCCCCACTATTTTCAAATGATATCATTCTTATAAGATTCGCTGCTGATTTCATATAACTCACTCAACATTAACATATTTAATTCTATATCATAATTAATATCATAATTAAAATAATTTAATACCAAAAAGTTTCACAAACTAAAATTTTAATGAAATTTTTCTCTTTATATAATTTGATTTATTCATCACATTTCATTACACGCAACACCGAGTTTAAACAAACAATGATTTACCATTAATATATTATAATATAAAATTATAGTTATTGTCTATTAATTGGATTCATGGGTATGAATATAAAAAACTAAACTATAAAAAATATATTGTAATATATCTATAAAATTAATTTATTTTTTATAAATTGACTATATTGGAAAATAAAAAAAAGATAAATAAAAAACAAGTATTTTTTAAAAGATAAATTTTAATCCATGTAATGTATTTTTACCATAATAGATTAAATTAGTTGATATTTTTACATATTATAATGAATTTATATATTATCTACATGATAAAATGTTTTAAAAAATCAAAAAATATTCTTCTAGGAATAAGATAATAATAAATCTAGATTTATTCAAAATTATTTTTTATTTCCCTATGAAAAAAATAACTGTCCCAGTTTTTGAGAATAAATTTAAATCTATTTATTCTATATATAGGTATTGAATTATATAAAATTTATTATAAATTTTTAATCTAGAGGTTATAATTTGTAACATTTTTCTTTTTCAGTCAATTAGAATAGTAACAATAGTAAAATTTATCACCTTGGTAAAGGGTAAATGAAAATAAAATTATTTAAAAATAATTTATATATAAATAATTATTAATACATACTCTTATTAGAGGAAATTAATTATATCCTTAACCCATTACCCTCAAATGTGTCTTCTTTAATGTAAAACTTTCCATTCAAATGACTTATATATTATTTAAATCAAAGAAAGTTACAAAATGGCACACTATTTGTTTCTATTATCCTTTAGGTGTCCACATAAGAAAAAAAGTAAGTTATGAATGAATATAACTGTTTATTTTTATATTAACATATTTATTTTCATGAAATAAATTTATTTTAGTTCTTTAGTAACTATATAATATCCTGAATTTCATATGAAACAACGATGGAGTATGTCTCCATTTAATAATTAAATATAATAAATGATTTAAAAAGTATTAAAAGTGATATAAATTGATTGATTTATTATTTCCAATGAATTTTATAGATATATAATTCAAATTATGGAGGTTAAAAATATATAAATTTGAATTCAAAATTTATCTTTATATGATTAAAGTTAAATTAAATGAATAGTTTCAAAATTGTAAATTGTGATATTTTATTAATTAATATTTCTTCAAAATTATTAAAAAATAATTCAAATCATGAAATAGGACAAGTTTGTTATTATATTTTATCAATTTTAATTAATTTTACATTTGTTTTTTATAATAACCTTCTATGTGAGAATGACCACCCTTTAATGTTTAAATGTGTTACCGTAGTTAAAATTACAATTTGTTAACTAATAGTTAATCAAAATGATATGGATTAAAATTTCAAAAAACATAAATAATTTTTTTTCTTAATTTAATTTAATTACATATATTAAAATCCATTTATATTTTTATTAATTTTGAAATATAATGAATATATTATAATTTAATCTATTTTGAAATTATAAATGTGCCCCTCACATAATTTTTTTAAAGTTATCCTCCACCATCTTCTATTCAAATGATATTAGGCGCTATATATTTATTATCCTCTAAAAATATCCATGATAAACTTTATATAAACATTGTATTAGTTTTTAACTTCCCAAAAGAATAACCCTAGAGACCTTTTTGGAGATCTAAAGTAGTCTTTTCTAAGAAGAGGTAATACTCTTACGATAGAGTTTTTTAACTCTTATTTAACTCAAACTAATCTATGTTATGTATCATAAAATAATAAATTCAGTATCCTCAATATAAAATGAATTTATAATGTTTATTAAAACACCACTATTCACCTTATTCCAATCAAATTCAAAGTTAATGTTTCGCTTGTGTGTATGTATGGATGATCATCTCGACAGAGTGATTCAATACATTTTTCGTCACCATACTTTATAGATGGATGTATTGGAATGTTTTTCTGTTTATATGTGATATTAATTACTCAATAATACTTATGAGATTATAATATCATATCAAACATCTTACCATAATAACATTTGGAAAACAATCATGTGTATGTGTTGATTGCCACCTTCATAAAGCGATGCGTTTAGTTTTTCATTTATATTTTACTTAGATGATAAAGAAGTTGAACTTCATAAATATATAAAATATATTTTATAAAAAATTTATATTTTAATATTGAATTATTATTTACCTTAATTTCATTACATCATTCATTAATAGAAAACAACATTCTTGTGTATATATGACCTACCGTCCCTATGAACAGTGTAATTCATTTTTCTATACCTAACTTTTATGTTTTACTATAAATATGTATATAATTAATATATATTATATTTATATAATTATTTATATTATTTATGTGTCTTATCCAGGATAAATGTAATAGGACATGAACAACTTAATTGATACACTCATGATAAACAAAACATATAATGCAAAGAAATAACAATTTTATTAATGAATTATTAAAAAATTGGCTATTGAAAGGTCATAAAGGGATCATATATGATACTGTAAGTATAAAAATGAATATATTATATAATTATAATATATTTAATTTTATTATATTTCATGTTGGATTTCTTTAGAATAAATCTGAATGCATGTTAAGGGTATATTTCTCAATATCGTCAATATGGGAATTTGATTATGTTTTTGTCTCTATTGAAGAATAATTCTCTTCTATATAATGATTGCCTAAATTTTTTTCATATTTTTTAAACATTTTAGTATAGAAATTTAAATGTTTTTATCTATATTTTAATTGATAATTTTTTGGAATGGTATCTTGTATGTATTTTTTCAAGCATGGTACATTGTTATTTTTTCAAAAAACATTATAAAGTGTTTTAAAAAATTTACAACATGAATTGATTTTCCCACCATCAAGAGTATATTTTTTCATGAAGATTCCTTTATAAATATACATGTTTATCTTCAAATAAATATTTATCCTGTTATAATTTCATAACTTTGTAAAAATAAATGACGTGAAAATGGAAAAGTTAGTATCTTCAAGAATATTCAAATGGTTCCTTCAAAATTTTGTTCCATCTAAGATGAGATTATGTGGTGTTAGTTTTGATATAAAATTCATGGGGTCCAATTAGAATTTTTTTATCTAATATAGAAGTTCTATGTTTATTATGAAATGATTTAACTTTTATGAAACCATTTTATTTTCATGAGGTTATGTTCTAATGAGGTGTTTATAAAAACAATTTTATCTCCAAGAGTTATGTTGTGATGAATATTTTATGTTCCCCAATTCTTTACAGTATTTGTGATGTGATGAATTAATAATGTTATTTTTGGAACACATATATATGACTTCCATTATTTGATGGGTGGGACCTATATTTATCTCCAATGAATTAACTAATATTTGATTTCTCATGAGATAAATTGTAAATTAATGGGGTGTGATCTAATTCATTGTGGGACTCGGTCTACTATTATAGTATTTTAAGTGAACCATTAATACTATTATAGTTTAGGTATTGAACTCATTCCACTATGATAGCCTTGGAAATGGTCCTTGACTATTAAATAAATTATTTTCTATGCTTCTGTGTATTCAAAAATTCTATATATTATGCCTATATTATGATCTCATTATTCATTTTTTATTACATTATTATTATTATCTTATCAACTAGAAATGTTTATTCAATGACTTATAATTATGATATTTTATATGCGTGGTTGGTTTACAAATATTATGATAATGTTCTGATACAATTATTAACATGTTATTCTTATTTTATCATTTATATCTCCCATGTTTACCATTATTTAGCATTTGAGATAACACATTTCTTATATTTCTATTTCACAAGTAATAAATAATGGTATTATATATTAAATTTATAATAATTGTTATAGTTATGAAAAAAAATGTTGGGGATGATGTAGATATTTCATGACATAGTTGTTTTTGTTTCCATGTTTCCAATGATATTAGACCTAAAATAATCTATAATGAAAAAATGCCTCTTAATGAATATACACCTATTAATATGTAATGTATATTTATGAAATTTATGGGTCACTATAGATGGTATTATTTAAATTTTTAGTTCTCCATTATAAACATGGTAAGGAAAAAATAGTAATAACCCTATGGAGAAAAATATTTGTAGGATAATAACATAATGTTTTATTAATGATCATAAATAACCTATATTAATGTTAATTATTAATATAAGAATGTGTTAAGACTTAGATATTCTTGAAATTAATTTTAATTTTTATTTGGCTTATCACCATTAATAGTAGTTCTCAAACATTGATTTTTAGTTTTACTGAATGGATAGAACCAAATAAAATCATGTTAATTATAAATGTGATGGAAAATACAATGGTCTTCCTATTGAGAGACCAAATGTTATAACATTTTGAATGAAAATCATATTTTTATTCTCACAAAACTTTCTTAGGCTTTGAATCACCTCAATATTCAAAATAATCAAAGAATGAAAAATGTTAATTAGATTATTTAATGAAGAAACAACTACCTCATTTTGTGGTGTAGTGATACAATAGTTAATGTGTAATGGTTCGGTACCCCTCAAAGGAATTTTTATATTCAATAGTGTTTAGAATATGCAAAATGTAATTTTTTCTTATTTATAAATTGGATATTTGACCAGATCAGTGGAATATTCTTTTCAAGAATAAGATATAAATGATGATATTCAATATATGGAGTGGTAGTAATTTAATTTATTTTCAATAAAAAATTTATTCGTACTATTTATACAAAAATAATATTGAATTCCTTGATTTAAAGAATAGTTATTATGAATATATTTTTATATTTTTTGGAAATTTTTTTAGGAATTATGATGTATACTTTTGATGTTATATTTTAACATGAATGTATGGTTGATCGATTTTTCAATGGACTAAAAAGTATCTAAAAGCCTTTATCCATAAGGTACTTCAGTAGATACGATCATATATTTCATTGTGAAATCAATATAGAGATGGATATTTGAGTTACCCATTAATGTCTTGGTTTTGAAAATAATGGAAAAATAGATTTAAAAAAATGAAAAAACCATTTAGTGTTTAATGTGAATCGTCCAAAAAGAACCAAATGTTTAAGGAAACATGAGTGAAATTTTATTAAGGTAATTGATAAATGTTTCAATTTTTTAATGTTAGTTAGTTATGAAATTTAAATCTAAAGTAATGGTAAGAAGTCAAATAATTATAAGAGTAGAGAGAAATCCACATAGAATGTACCATCTATAATCTAATTTTTAAAATTAATGATTTATGTTAAATATGCTATCTTTTGACCAAATTTAATTGTCAATGAAGATGATAAACATTAAAAAACTCATAAGCCCATTGAAAAAGGGTAGTCTCATGTGATCACTATTATTGATGAGGGGTAAGTTAATGATATGATTAAAGGTGAAATTACTATCAAACTTATAATTGGTAATTTATTAATTGGTTCTGATCTACCCAATAATTTATATATAAATAAATATATAATGGTATCAAAGTTCCATCTGAAAAAATTTAAATTGAGATTGTAGTAAAAATCCTCAGTGTTTTATCATAACATCCAATGCTTATGATTCATATACGGATGTCATTTTTTGGAATGTGTTACCTAAAAATATTTTCATTTTCCACTTGTGGAATAATATATTACTTACAAAGTGGATTTAATATTTGTATTGATATACCACATCAATTTAAAAGTAAGGGAATATATGTTTGATATTCTAAAAAACAAATTTTCCTATCAGCATGAAGAAATATAAAAACATCCAATTCAAATTACATCTATTGTATGGGTCAAGAATATTATTCCAAAGAGTAGTTTATATCTGATATTTGGGGAGATACACAACATAAAAGATATTCCAATTTTGAGGGATATTATTGATGTCTTTCTGAAACAGTTGTTTTTCTTTACACTAAATTGTGAATTTATGTTTTTTGTAGAACTCATACATAGTGATACAACTATTTACAACTTTCCATAAATTATGGAATCAGTTGAGTTTCAAGAATTTACAAAGTAACATAATGATAATATTTACAAGGGAATCATTTAACCACATGTGTCACCATTGGTTCCACCAATTATATTTGTTAATAATAAAGATTGATCAATGTTACTATGAATTAAATATAAAGAACATAACATAATAAATATCAAAAAATAGTATCATATACTCATTATTGGTGACTTTTTTATCATCTTCACGGAGTTCAATACCTTTCCCAGATTGATCTTAATTTTTTATATCATTAATTGAGGGTTATAATGATGATATAAGAAAGATAACATGACCTAGATGGAAAAGAAACTATAAATTTATAGTGATTCATGTTGAAGTTTTAAATTCTAATTATATGTTTATTTAATGAATATAGTTTGTAGAGATTACAATGACCAGTTATTCATAGTCCTTATAGTGTACATTCTTATTCATTAAAATTGAATGGTTGATAATCAATATCATTTGATAATTGTGAGGTAGAACCTATGTAAAGAGAATGTTTATTGGGAAATTACTATGTGTGAACTTTGTATTTAGATAGTTTCATTCATGGGTCATACAATCTAAAATCATGGTATATCGGTGGAAACTTCAAACATATAATTTATTAAACAATGTCCTATAATAACCACAATGATTAAGTTCCATAGTATTATCGGTTTGGATAAATATTATTGACACTTTAGGGAGAATTATTCAAAACTATTTGATCCACTCATCATGTTAAACTAGAATCAATCCATGTTCCTTTTCATAAATGAATTTGAGAATTATTATATGGAACATAAGATAAGGGTAGTTATGAACCTATTCTTACTCTACCATATATTGGAAAATGGTATATAATCTATAGTGATACATCAATGTTGGTAATGTGATGTTTACTCGTGTAAAATGACATAGTAACAAATTATTCTTCATGAAAGTTGATGGTTTGTAATAAAAATTACACAACTCATGATTTGGACTTATTTGTAGTTATTTTTGCATTTCATATATAAAATATTCATCTCTATGGAAAAGGGGGGAAATATATATTTGTCAAAAAATGATAAATAATATTTCCAGGCATAATGATTTGAATATGTGACATAGAAGATGGTTGTAGCGAATTAATTATTATGAATGCATAATATGTTATCTTACTATTAATGAAAACTGGTTGGTAGATTCTCTGAGTAAAAATGGTCATGCTATATTATATATGATGGGGATGAAAAAGGATCCAATATTTATGGACTTTTAAAGCATGGATATTGGTATCATTATTTAAGGATAGAAATAATATATTACAAAAAGGATTATTCAACCATCTATCCATATGAGTATAACTGAGGAACTGAAGAAAGATAGGAGATAAAAAAGAATGTCTGAAATGTTATGAATTTTACCTTGATTATAATGGAATATTATGATTTAAGAATTATGTATGTGCCCCATTAGTTCCATATTTAATGAATTAGATTATAGATAAATATCATAGTTCTTAATTCTCTAGTCAATCAATATATATGTATATTTATAGATATTTGAAATATTATTTCTATTGGGTTGGAATAAAGAGGGATATTATAGAATTTATATATTATTTCATAGTATGTCATAAACATATGGATTAGATATATAAGTACAATGGGATTTTACAACTATTATCCATACTATAATGGAAATGGGAAAATATTGTCATGGATTTTTTCAAAGGACTCCATAATAATTCTAAATGGAAAAATACTATTTGGGTTTTAGTCGATCACGTTATGAAGTCAATACACATCCTCACTATAAAATAATATTTCCCTCTTTATCATATTTCTAGAATATAAATTATTTATGTGGTATGGTTCATGGACTAGTGCATTCCATTATATTTGATCAGAATCTAATATATTCCTCCATGTTCGGATGAAACTTCCATTAAGCACTAGATATGGAGTAAACTTTTAGCCTAAAATATCATCCATAGAAATATGATTTGTCTAAGAGAACCATAAAAACCCTCGAGGATATTTTGAGTCTAATTTTTATATATTTTAATGTTTTTCGGGATCAAAATATTCATTTGGTGGGATTTTATTATAATTATCGCTTGTAATCATGTATTCAGATGGATATTTTTGAAGCCCTCTATGATAGAATGTGTATAAATACAACAATTTTTAATTAAGCTAGATAGATAAGGTTATTAGGACCAAATATAGGTGATAAAATCATATAGAATTTTATATCCAATCAATATAACATAAGATAACCATTGAGTCGAAAAAAAAGTTATAATTAAAATCATTAGAAAGATATAGAGTTTTATGTTGATGAAAATTTATTCCTATGAATATTCTCCTAGAAGTGGGTGATGATATTTGGTAGAAAGTGAATAGTATTCCCTATGTATATCATTCCTTTTGAAATTTTTGAACATATTTGTACAACATATTATCAATTGGAACTTCCACTGAATCTCTCTTATGTTCATGATGTGTTTCATATACCTCGCATGAGAAAGTAAATATAAAATCCTTCATAGGTATGGAACTGATAGGACATGTTTTTTGTGAAACGTATCTCTTACTAAGATAAAATGGTAGATATTCAAAATCATTGAGAGAATTTGTAACAAAAATAGACCACTCTCCTGGTCAATGTTCTGTTGCAAAAATATTTATTTGAGGAAGCTACATGGGAATATGAGGTTGTGGGGAGACATAGATATTCTAATATATTTATATTAGTGTGATTAATTTCATGGGAAAAATTAATTTTTATGGGGGTAGAATGTAATGCCCCGTGATTTTTATGAAATATTTATCATAAAATAATTTTATTTTATTGATATCCTACACTACCTAAAACATAGTGTTTAAAAACCATAAATATAATATGTAAATTTTATTATTTAATAATATAATTATTGCCTAGATGTTGGATTAATGGGTATGAGTGTGACTAACTAAATTATGATAAATATATTCTTATATATGTTAAAAATTATTTAATTGTTTTTCAATTGATTATAAATTAAAACAAAAATATTTGAATGAAAAAGAAACAATTTTTTGGAAAATAGTTTGGATAATTGTAATGTATTTTTATCTTAATAAATTAAATTAATCCTTATTAGTACTTTGTTTTAATTATTGGTATATATTATTTACATGCTCGTATGTTTTAAACAATAAAAAAATATTCTTCTAGTCACCAAATATGTATAAATTTATATTTATGATTACAAAATGATTTTTTTTCTAAAAGAAATATATTTTCAAAAAAAATTCACTAATTATAAAATTAATTTATTCTATTCATTGGTATTTAATAAAATAAAACTAACTAAATATTTATAAACCAGATGTTCAAATTTGGTAAATAGAATCATTTTATTTTTTACAATACGAATAGTAACGTCGGTAAAATTTATCACATAATTAAAGGGGAAATCATGTCATTCTATATTAAAAATAATTTATAAGTCCATAATTATTTATGTAATTCATTATTGGATATAATTAAGTAGACCATTAAAACCATATTCTAAATTTTTTTAATGTACAATTTTATACGAAAAATTCATCTATATTATTTTAAACAATGGAAGTTATAAAATGTCCCTCTATTTATAATACCTATTATATATACATGTCGATACAAAATAAAGTTATGAATTAATTTATGTATTAATATTTACCTTAATGAAATTAGATTCCATATATATATATATATTATTTTTATTAATTATATAATGACCTTAATTTCTAATGGTACATCAAAACAATATGTCTCCATTTCATAAAAATTAAAATTAATTGTTTTTAAAATATTAAAAATAATTCAAAATGAATGATTTAATATGACCCAGGAATTTTTATGACCTATAGAACGTATTTGGATTTCTTTAAAGAATGATATAATAATTCTACCTTTTTCTTAATGTGTTTCAAGTTAAATTTAATTAATTGTATCAAAATTGTCAATAATGATATTTATTCAAACTAATATATTATTAAATTACAATTTTATAAAACTATCTTCAAATAATAAAAATATTTATATAAGAAAACATGGTAATGATATCGTCTTGAGAGTCATTAATTGAACATTTATGGTCAGATTTTAATGTTAAAAATAAGAATGACAACCTTTTATTTTGAAAAACGTTTTTAAAGTAGTTAAAATTAAAATGGTTTATTATGGGTTAATCAAAATTATACGTATTAAAAGTACTTAAATAATGGATAAATTCTATGGTTGATGGGATTACAACCCTATCCCACTAATATTTTAATCCTTTTCCATTTAGAGTCATTGAAAATTCTAATGAATTTATGCTAATTTAATTTTTTTTAAATTCCAAATTTGTCTTCCACGTCAATTATAAAACATCACTACCTCCCATATATCTTAACACCACATCCATGCTTCTATCATGAAGAACCTCTCAAAATTTCTATTATTAGAATCCTTATACACAATCAGGAATTTATATTCATCCCAAAACCACCCATGTATCCCATTAACAATGATTTGAAGGATTCGTTTCGAATAATATTTGATAACCTTGAGTGATAACTTTATGTTTTACTCTTCCTTATGTCATCTATGTATGAGGCTAACCCAGGTCAATAAAACCATACACTTGAGTTGTAAATCACAAAGATATTTGTATAATGAAAACAAAAAAAAGTATTGTATATAAAAAAACATGATATAAAACCAGAGTAACCTGGAAAGAAAAACATATAACTAAATCCATGTAACTGAATCCAAACCTTCTAGATGGAAAATTTTAAATAAAAATGTCCAAAAAGTCTCCATGTTACCATAAAAAAGCTCCAAACCACCCTTCAACGAAGTCCAGGACCGAAGTGAAATCTCCCCTGATAAAATTTTGCATTACCATTACTTTTATCCATGAATAAAACATCTATAACCTCTCATGGAATGCTTTTTGATACAAACTCATAAGAAAACTTGTGAAAAAAATCCCGAATAGAAAACAAATCATGTGATAAATAACCATAAATGAAAAAGAACCATACATTGTGCCCTAGAATATGGGATAATAAAATCAAGACACTAAATTTCAAAAATGGGAATAACTTTGGATCCAACAAATATTGAGCCCTACTAGAGTCCATCAATATCTAAAATACTACCAGCTAATTGTTCCAAACACACTAAACATACCAATGTCAAATTCCTAAGACAAAAAAGGTTCCAAATATTTTCATTTTCAAAATAAAATTTAAAAAATAGGATACTAATTTTATAAAATAATTTCACATCTAAGGGAATTTAGGTAGGTGTTTGAAAATCCATTTCCAAATAATGAAAATATTTTATTCAAATAAAAACCTTTTTTGTAATCACATTCCTATCCAAGAAAACCCTTTAAACAACATATATCTTTAATTATATGAAAATATAAAAAGAATTGAAAATTATGGATAATAAATTAATTTACATAATCCTATGTATAAAAACTACTACCTAAAACTATTATAATACAATTTTCCATCAATAAAGTTAGTTAGAAACCAAGAGATCATCCTTTGGAAGATAAGAAACACAATAAACAAAAATGATGACTAGAAAGCACTATATGAATAGAAATAAAAAAACATATCCAATGCAATTGTTACATACAAAGTAAGGATAAATTGAATGGAGTATGATTAACATGCAGACATCATTAAATATGCTTCGGTGCTTATCAGATTAGAAATAAACATTATCACAAACTATGGTTACTTTTAATGAAATGTAAAGTGGTAGTGTGTGGTCAAACCGTGGGGAAAACTAGTAAATAGGGATCCTAGAAAATCCAATCGATTAATAACGGAGTCCTCATGAATTGATTTGTGTTATGGATTTAAATGAATCTTCTTAAAAAATTTTAGATTGAAGAAGAAGATAAGATCAAGTGAAACTTCAATGTTTAGGTAAAAGTTTCATCTTGTGTTTAACATAGATTAGTGATATGGATTAGGCTACAAAATCATGTATGAATATCTAATTGATTAGGGTCAAACCAATTAGATATATATTGGATGAAATTATTCCTTTCACTAGATATATCTAAAAACCTAGATTCATTTAGCTAGGATTAAATGGAAGAAATTGTCACAAACTAATGGTCATAGCCTAGTCAACTCAAATTAGGTCAGATTAATTCAATTAATATTCCCATGGTCAACTTTGTATAAAACTATTGAATAAAAATTATTTTTTACCTAATTACTAGATTTAAGGATACCATGGTTTAAAATATAAATTCAATAAGTTAAAAACAATATTGACTCTAAATCCTTACCCTAATTTTACAAGCTGATCCAGACAATATTATTTTAATGTTGTAAAAAACAAAAAACAAGGATGGTATATTGATAATTCCATTGAAATATGGAATTTTACAATTTAAAAGGCCAGAATAAAGTAGTATTCAATCATATTAATTGGAAACTCAATCAAACACATACAATTAAAGGTAAAGAAGAAAGAATGTGGAACATGTTTGACGTCTAAAGACAAAAGTATTCGAAAACTATCATCAAGATATGAATAAAAATGAAAAGGATGTATGATGATTAATTACACTTGGATTTGATTAAAAAAAATTAATTTACTATATTTTAGTTGGAAGGGAAAAAGATGAGAAAACAATAGAAAAATAATTAAAATAGCCTATCCCTGATGTTAATCACATGGATACCACTTTATGTATAAAAATATAACCAATAGTTACATGATGGGTATGTTACCCATTTTGGGTAATATTGATCCAATGTTTTCTCCATGAATGTTTTATTTGGAAGCTTGTATCTTCAGGATCTAGAGATATAGTATATTTCAAGACATTAATGTCTCATAATATACTATATCATCACAAATTTTGTTTTGAGTAGGAATTGGATTTTAAATATCAGTTCATTTGTATTGGTGATTCATGTCATGCCTTTTTTCATAATGGGTAAATTATCACAGGTTGTTGAATCCACTAAAAAACATGATTTGAATGATGCATTCACATCATGTTTGTGAGTTACGATATGTGAGGTCTATTTTATCAATTTTTTTTACATATGTTTCATTTTATTCCTACACACCAATTTTTTGAAAAACCCAACAACATCAATGGGAATTATTAAATAATGTGTTTTGACGTAATAAACAAATGAATATAAATGATATTTATAAATTATGTGTATAAAATTCCCCCATATTTTAACTATTTCTTATCCTCAAGAAAAATGTTCTTAGGAATGATTAAAAATTCTGAAAACCCCATTAAATGAGAAACATGCATCCCAACCAAGTACATAAAACTATGATTAAAAAATAATGTGGTACCCCAGAATCTCTCCTATAGAGAATGGTAGTCATGCATCATGATCAATTTTTTTAGAAAAAATATTTTATATTCTAATTGAAAACATTAATATCAGGCTTATGAACTATAACCATTTTTTATTTTACATCAAAATGTAATTCTACTCATCACTCAAGGAAACAAATTATTAGAGTTATTCTCATACCCAGAATACATGCTTTTAACTATAATATTTCATTAATTCTATAATCTCCACCCTTGAAAAAACAAATAAAATATTAGTACTGAGGTCTTAACCAATAGGGTTTAAATGAATCTATGTATAAGGGTAGGAATTTAGGTTACTAAAAACGATGCAAATAGGGGTGAACTCTTAAGTAAAATTATTGATAATATTGAACATTAAAATAGAACAAATTTTCCTATAATTAATGTGTCATTTCTTCTATCAATGGAGTAAAGGTCCATGAATTTGTGAAGCAGGCATTTAAAATTATTCCCTAGTAGATTATTATTTATTTATATATTCAATTTTTTTTTAACCATGCATAGGATATGTCCCACAATAATTATCTTAAAACATATGTATCTTTGTGAAAATCATATGTTTTTAAATGGTGATTTTGAGACCATAATACACAATCCAATTATATTAAGGAACATAGGCTCCATGGTGAAATACCGAAGAAAATAATAAACTATCACCTTGATGAATATATAACAATAAATCTCCACAAAAAATAATATCCCTCATATATTAGAGATGATATAACACAAACACTTTTTCACTAGAAAAACATTCATAAAAACCAAGAGTGGTCTAGGATTTTATAATGGGTTTGAAATAGATATATCCTAAACAGTTAATTCATGGATACAATGCATGTAACACCCCGAGATTTTATGAAAAATATTATTTTAATTTAATTAATGTCTTGTGCTGTATTCTACACCAAGATTACCTTGCACTATATGCAACACCGTATTAGCTTGCAGTATACGCAACACTATTCTTGGACCGTGTTACACACAATTTTGATAATACTTATTCTACGCAACATTGAGTATACATATATATATATATATTCAATGTATAAATGAAATATGGTTGGATTCTGTTATATGAAACAACGAAGGATTCTTTCACAATACGCAACCCTGAATTGGCTTGCATTACACGCAATCGCGACCTTCCTCGATAGCATGTGTTGTACGCAATACCGGGTTTTAATAAACAATGATATATTGTTATAATATTGTCCTGAACTAGCCATTATGAATAGTATTAACTAAATTTTTAATTTTATATCATTATTATTCATCTTACACATTTTCTAGAACATGGTATAAGAACAAAATAATATTTTCGGGTAAAATAAGTATTTTTAAAAAAATGCAGTTTTGCCGCCTTTTGATGACGAACCCACTTTAAATCTAGTTTTTGACATGTTTATATGTTCAATTTTAAAAAATAAAACTCTTATTTTGAATCAGGATATAAAAATTTACATTAGATAAAGTTTTGATATTTTTCCGATAACTTTCATATTTTAATGAATAGTAAAAACACGCTATATTTTAATTAAAAACAACTTCTATCATCATAATATCTTATGTGGTTAAATTATAATATTGAATGGTTTTAAAGTATAAATAGAATATATTTTTACCATTAAATATAATGTATGTCATTAGCATTGATTTTACCTTGAATTCGTAGGTTAAAACAATTCAATCTTTTGCAATGTTTTAAAGAAAAACTCGTTTTCTTTCGACAACGAGATTAATTTTAATTTAATTTCTGCAACTTTTTTGTATTGAATTTGGAAAAATGGATTCCATATTTGTAATAAGTGGATCCAAATGATGTTAATAAGCTACTTTTTATTTTTGGGAATTATGAATAGTAACTACGGTAAATTTAATTTACCATAGTTAAAGGTAAATCGGGTAATTAAGGGTAAATATAATATTTTAAAATTACCCTAAAAATGTCAAAATCCTATTGGATGACTAAAAGTTGACCCATATCACCTAAGGGTCTTATTATATTCATTTAATTATATTTTTTCAATGAAAATAATTTAATTATATTAAAACCAAAGAATGTGACACCATGTCACTTTCTTAAATCTTATAAGTATAATAATTTTAATCTAGTGATAAACTTCATGAAACATAGAAAATGAATAGTATCAAGAAATCTAATAAAATTATCTACATTATAGGAATTTAGTTATAATTTTTAAGGATTAAATAATTATCATTTATTATGACACAAAGATGATGCAGTAATTGTCTTATTAATGAAATATTGACATAATTGATGTTATAAATGCCCAAATAAATGTAATTTGAGACTTTTTAGGACATACACTAATTTTATAGGTTAATATAACATGTTATTGTTGATTTAAGTAACTTGGTTCGAACTTATCAATCTGTTATTAATTTTATAAAAATCATGTACCAAATAGTGTCAAAATTGACATAAATTAGTTTCTAAAACAAATATTATATTATTAATTGTTATTTTATTCCTAAAAATCTATGGTTCGGCCACATGACTTAGATAAGATTATATATATTAATAATAAACAACTTGGGGTTCTTTTGGATTGATATAGTAAGTTTATTAACCATATAGTGTAAGAAAACAAAAAGACACGGTAAGAGTTACATTATTTAACTTAGAGTTAAATCTAATTGATAAGGTTAAAATAGTAACCTAAACTTCTCTAAATTATATTGGATGATAGGATTTCGACCCATCCCCACCTTAGCCTAGAAATAAATCAATTTGGAGCTATTTAAAACCGAACTTTACTTTATAATAAAATAATATTTTTAGTTATTTCAAAGGTACCCCTCTCCTCCCTTATAAAAGGGAACCTCCTCCCTCTCTTCCTCACATAACTTTGAGCCTTCATGCTTGGCCAAACCCTGCCAAATTATATTCTAAACTTCCCTAGAAACATCCTATAGGTTATGGTCTTCCTCAAAGACCAATTTTAGTGCCCTAAGAGTAGGTCTCAAAGAGGCGCTTCAAAGAAGAGGTAATTTCCGTTACCAATTATTTCACCTTTATTTCTTCTTCCACTTCTACTTATAAGGTTGTTTCATTATGAAGTAATAACATCAGTATCAATCATATACTGATATGTTATTATAAGTATGAAACAACCCTATTTCACCATCTATCCATCCTACAGAAAACGAAATCACCGCGCGTGTGTACGTACGGAATACCGTCTCCACACCGTGGTGTAATCTGCTTTTCCACCAACACCTTACATGGATGGGTATTATGGTGTAAATAATAACTATATATAGTTATTATAACATAATAATGATTCAGATATATTGTATCATCCACTCCAATTCAATTCAATAATTACGGAAATGATATCATCGCTCGTGCGTACGTACGGACTACCGTCTCCACGACGCGATTAGATTCATTCTCCATGCTAAACATTTAAGAATGATTATAAAGTATATATAAGAAATAATAATGAAATATATGACATTATAAAGCTACTGGATTTATGTTTATATATATGTATGTCATCTACTTAATTCCATTCAACACAATAAGGAAACGAAAACAGCGTTCATGCATACGAACGGTCTACCGTCTCCATGAACGGTGTATTTCTTTCCATTTACTGATCTAGTATATATATATATATATATATTCTGAATATATATTATATATAAATCATTTTTTATATTCTGGAATTAAGTAATCATTATCTACGTAATCATATGAATAATTACAAGTTAAAACACGAATGACAAATGAGACGATTTTACCCAAAACGCTACATTAACATGAATTTACAAAAGAACGGGTAATATAAAGTCATAAGTGAACCATATATGATATAATAACAATGAATATGATTCTGTAATAAGTCAATGACGTTATTTAAATCATTATACAGGAGGTTCAGACACTTACGAAGAAAATCAGACCTAAGGTAAGGGAAATATCACAATCTCACTTTTATCCGAGATTGTTGTTACTTTGGTATTTATTGGGGTGTATTTTATCATCCAAATCCATGTTTCCTCAATATGTAATATTATTTCCATCAACCTACAATTTTTTAAATCCAATTTTACCCTTCGGTGAGTTTTTCGTAAAAGATATGAAAGGCATCTTTTGTCATTTTTCGTACGAGGTACTTTTTGACTTTTCCGAAAAAAGTACAAAGAATGTTTTTTTTAACTTATACGGCATGAATGTATTTTTAAAACATTATTTCAAAGAAGCTTCCTTTACACGTTTTGAAGTTTATTTTTAATCAACTTCTTTTATTTTATAATTGTACGACATGTTAAGAAAGGAAAAAGTGTTTTTGAAGAAGAAAGGATATTTTCCTCAAGAATGGAGTTCAAGTGTTTTATCAAAATTATTTTCCATCAAAGATAATAAAGGGTTCGGTTTTTATCCCTATTATTACATTGATTTGATTATGTTGTGATAGAATTATTTTTATGAATTCCTTTATCTTATATGAATTGTTTTATGATGTCACGATGTTTAAGATTCCCAATTTTATTACATGGATTATGCTATGATGTATGATTTATGATTTTGTGGCACACATAAGAATGGTATCATTATGAGATGGGTGGGACCTATATATCCCTCCAATGCATTGGGTAAAGATTTTATATCTCATGAGATAGACATGGCTGGAATGGTAGGTTATATTGGTTCATTGAAACAGGACTGAAACGAGGGTGACTCGGTTCAGAAATGGACTTTGTCCACTAGGATAGTCTTGGAAATGAGTCTTGACTAATATGATATGATTCTCTATTATTATGTGTGTATGACACAAAGTTTCATGTTTTAAGTTATGATTATTGGGATTTCATTTCACTACTATGATTTGTCCCATGTTATGAAATTATTCTCACTTTTGCAGGTTAAGATTTCCAAAATGTTATGTTCTTATGAATATGATGTGATTGATATTTCTTTTGTTTACCCTTACTGAGCATTTGAGCTCACCCTTTTATGTTTTCATTTCCTCAGGATATATATAAAGGTTTTAGGTATAAAAAAGGAAGATCTTTATGGGAGATGTTAAAGATCTTTCACCACGATTAGAAGATTATATTCTGAGTTTCCAAAGACACTAAACTATTACGATCCTTGTGTGTGTGTTTTAGTTATGTACTAAGTATTCCGCAAAAGTAATGTAATTTCCATGTACGTCAAGCTTCAGGTCTCTACAATGCACAAAATAAGTATATGTTTAATGGCCATTATCATGTTAAAATGGATAAATAGTGTATTACTCAATCATTTTATCATAATTTTTTACACAAAACCTCTATAAGATCACAATGCATGTTATGATAGGTTTACATTCCCTAGTTGTCTTTGAAGCAATATTCTTAGATACGAATATAAAATTATAGTTCTAAAAGCCTTTTAGGAATTTAAGTATAAAATAAAATATGAAATCAGAGAGGTAATATAATCAAGTAATAAGTCAATCAAAGTAAATTAATATAATATTGAATAATAATAAAACAATTGACCTCTTCAATGATGCTGAAATTCTAAATTCAAATAAAAAATGATTAATAAAATTTTCTACAAAATGTTTTATATTAATTAAAATCAGTGTAAAAATGTTAAAATGTTAAATCATGACCTTGAATATAAAATTTTACATAGATTGTTGATAAAAAACAATATAAATTATAGGGACAATAAAGATCAAATAGGTTCCCCCCAAACATATTGTGAAACCATTTTTTTAATGTTTCGTGAAGTGTTGTGGGAGATTAATAATATAAGGAAAAAAATTTTAAATGAATAATATGTTGTGAAAATTAGAAACAAATAGATCCCGATATTTAATTTCATCCCATGATGATAATTGGTAGATTGGGATGTTGAACCCCTATACATGTAAAATAATAAGAAAGAAATGTTCCTTTTAATAAACATACCATTAGAAAATAGTTGATTATCAATATAATAATTGAGATAATATATAGGTGCACACATATTTTAAGGAATCATAATTTAGATCTAATAGACATATAAACCATAAAAAATTACTCATATGCAGCTATCAATATTAAAGTAAAAAAACTAATGTAAAATATCGTAATAGACTCTAGATGGTAGAAAATATGGGTTGCCTCCCCTAAGTGCTAACATAAAAAACATCGGACAAAACGATGGACTACGAAACATTGAATTCCATACATTGTTTTGGATCTCTATTGCATATTTTGAACGTGGTAGGAACATCGATGATATCTCAGGGATGCATGATAGGGATTATAAGTGCAGAAAATAGTTGTAAATTATTTATTTGGGAGAAGAAGTTTTTTTAATGTCTATTTAGGGGGCTCCTTTAAAGAATGATCTTCAGCTAGGCCTCATGAAGCTAATTCTCTATGTCACCCAGATGATAATATAACTCAAGTGGACCACCACATAGTGGACTATCCAATACATTAATAAACAAATGAGATATATGAGAGCTAGGAATGTCAAAAAAGTGCATAAAATTTTGAAAATATTGAAGCATTAATGTGCGTAAAAACAAATTATCTCATCCATACAAGTGAAAAACTACGTAAAATAGGTAATGTTTTATACAATAAAAGAAAATAATAATACCCAGACAGAGTACTATAGGGGTTGACTACTGGGAAAAACTAAGCCAAAAGAAAAAATTTATTTTTTCTATATCTGAAGCACCTTTTGAAATATTGTGTCTCACTATATGTACACCCTATAAATATCAACCACCGAGATGTATATATGGCCATATAAGGCCATTTAAGGTGCCACAATGTTAACAACTATCTTGATGGATTGTGGATGTGAGGTGTCGACCTGATGATGGTCGTGTTTTGGGAAACATATTCGATGAACGGAACCTCAGAATATAGTGTGATGTATGGCCCCCTGCATTGGTCTTGTTCATCTCGAAAATAATTCTACTCAGTAGTCTCGTTGAGCAATAAGGGTTGGACATCCAAGGAGTCAAAGGTTCGAGGTATGGATGTAGAGGGATTTTATTTAGTGGGTGGTGGATGGAATGTAAGAGGGGTTGGTGGTGAGGAAGTGGTCCTAAGGATTACTAGTGCAATGAATGTGATGACCTAATGGTATAATATTTGATGTAGGTTCACTATAATATATTGGTGTACATTACAAGTATTTCTAGGGATGTATGGGGTTGGTGCTATTGCGGGTATAATAGTGGTTGATGAAAAAAGTGATTGTCCCGACCCGTCCTTGGGGCCCATGTTGTGACTACCCCAAGACCGCCTTCCATAGGCCAGGGGCTGGCGACTAGAACAAAGGCATAATTCCCGATAAAAAAAGGGAAGGCATTGCCTTTGTAAAGTAAACAAACTCCCCAGAGTAAGCAAGAAGAAGTAAACACTAAGTAAAAATGGGTACAAAAGTGAGTGCGGAAAAGTAAGTGGGCCAGAATACAAGCCCAAAATGAAAGTAAAGTACAACTGGAAAAAAAGTACATAAACTGAAAAGTAAATCTGCAACGTCGTGCCGTCCACAGGATGTCCCACCTAAATGGTGGGTACAGATAGCCTCCTCAGCTCCTTGGGTTCAGCCGTCCGCTCCGTGTATGTCCCGCCCAGTGGTCCACCTCCAGGTACCGCCTGCTCCACTAGCCTCTACCACGATCAACGATGTCCATCGTCTACATCCAACAAAACGTAGTACGGGCATAGCCCATGCAGGGGTGAGTATAAGATACTCAGTAGGGACCCCGAGACCCCAAAAGGTCTCCCATAATCCACAAAGGATAATCCACAGAGGAAAGATACAATCACTAAATAACATCTAACACTACTTAGGAATATGACCATACATATACCTAAGTCATCCATTCCAGTTCGGCTCTAGCATCCGAGCCCAAATACAACCCAGTCCAAATAGGAAAACACAACTCAAATCCACACAGGTAAGCATATAGTAATCCACACCGGATATCAAGTCAATCTTATCAAAGATAAAGATTGATGGTCAAGACTCAGCTCACACAGGTATACTTCTTCGTAAGATGATAGATATGATCAGATGTAGCCACTGATTCATCTAAGTCATCGGACCCACACAGGATCGATAGGTACTAACCCCCGCAATGACCCACAAAGGATCGATAGGTACTAACCCCCACAATGACCCACAAAGGATCTGAACCACACAGGATCAGTATGAGCTGGCCCACACAGGACCGCTGAGCGCTGACCCACACAGGACCACTGAGCGCTGACCCACACAGGATCTAACCCACATAGGATCGGTAGCACTGACCCACGTAGGATCGCTGAGTGATGTAGTCTTCGTCGTCGAATCAACGGAGAATTTATGTACAGTCGTCATCGTCATCACAGTCGCAGCCAGCTCTATGGTTCCCGCACACAGCAAGCTCGTTCGGAAGGGTCCGCTCCATATGCTGAGGTAATGATACATCAACTGACACGAAGTCCGGATTTGATGTTTTCAAAAGTTCTGTATCGTCAACAGGAACTCAACGTTATAGACTGCGTATCAATTGGACATCCGGTCTGTGAGTTATAGGCTTTTTCGTCCCAGGGGCCCAGTTGGTTTTTAAGTCAAAACCAAGCTGAACGTACTCCAAATGCATCCAAACATTGAGTGGAGTAAGCCAAAAGGTCCATCTCACTAAGAGTAATCCAACAAAGTCAACGGCACGTCAATCGGACGTCCGGAACTGAAGTTATAAGAGTTTCCACTCCGAGGGCCTTGTTGGTTTTGTGTACGAACCAACCGGGCCAAACCCAAAGTTCTTCGAATCCTTGAGTGTAATATACCAAAACGACCGTCTGGATCCAAGCATCGCATCGTAGATAATGGTGCGTCGAACGGAGGTCCATAGCCCATGTTATGGGCAAAAGGCCAAAAGAGGTACGAAAATGGGGGTTTGGGGCCCGAACCGACCCCGCCCGAGACCCCCTGGGTCGGCCCGAACCGGGACGACCCGAACAGGGTCTGGGTCCGACCGGAGGCGCTGGCACGGTCCGCTAGTCAGCTCGGTGTAACCTAGCTGGGAGGACAAGGGGGGGGGGGGTGCCCCCTGTCTAATTAATCACGGCCCCCCACATGGAGGGCCGCTCCTCCCTTCCAACCAAGGGTTCGAACCCCCCTGTCTTCCCCCTGACCGGCCGACCTGCTCCGGACGGCCGGCTGCTGCCGCCACGGGACCGGCGGGGTCTGGTCCCCCTGCTCCGATGCTGGTGGCAGGAAATTGGCCGCCGCTCCCTGCTCCGCCGCAACCTTGGTCCGTCTGGCACCGCGCGACGGTGCCGCACCCCGCCGCCGCGGCCCCACTCCGGTCACGGTGCCTTTGTGGTTCTCTGGTGCAGCGCGACGGCGCTGCGACCACGTTCAAATTCAACGGCGCAGCGCGACGACGTCGCACATCCTTACAGCATGATCCCGCGCAGTGCGATGGCATCGCACTATCTCTGTTCTAAACCATATCAAGGTCAACAACAGAATTAAGGGAGGGGGGTCGACCGTGTTTGTGCGGTTCGTCCCCCTCCTATTATTCGATAACAAGAGGCTAAGATTACGAAAAACGCTCGAATATTCATGACCAAAAACAATAAATCCCCTACCTCGAGTGTTGTGGAATGAAGTCTCATTGTGGAATGGAACGTCACGGAATTTATCATCGCAGAAGAAGGCGTCGTGGAAGGAACGTCCTTGGCGTCGCAGTACACAACGTCGCATAGTCGATCTCCGAGGATTCGGTGTTCTTCGTCGGAGATCGGTGTGTTCTTCGTGTTCTTCTCATTCTATGTCGATGAAGAAGAACTTTAGAGTTTCTTCCCCAAATCCACTCTCAACACAACAAACTCCAACAATAATAAAATAAGTGTTTAGTCTTATTTTATTACATATGCCTTAAGTATTTGAATTTCAAACATTCAAATTATGCTCACTTAATTAATTAAATTAAGTCATCTAATTAAATTGTGAGTTGAGGCAGTTAGGGAATATGAAGGGGTGGGGTTCTTGTGGGCCCCACCGCCCTCATAATCTATCTAGGATAGTTTCCCAACTTCCACACAATGGATAACAACTTAGTGAAAATAAAATAAAATTGAATCTCAATTTTATTTTACCTTACACAATTTTTTTACATCTCCTCCCAAGCAAACGCAACCCCGAAAAAGGTGTTACTAAGCAATTATCGGTGTTGTGATTCCATCGGTGCCCTCGGAATTCAATTCTGAGCAACGATCCAAAAGTTAGGAAATCCCGCTCATTCGTTCACTGAACGTACCCGAGTTAAACTTTGTATAAAAATTCTGGGCTCACCGAGCCTCGGAATCAGGAGCCGTCCAAAACTGCGTTCTGGTAAAATCCCAATGAAAAATAAGAAAAAAAAAATTTCCCTTGAATTTTATGGGTCTTTACATTACTCCCACCTCTAGGCTTTATGTCCCCATAAAGATATATCATAAACTAGGGGAACAAATGTTGGTACTGTGCACGCATCTGGGCTTCCCACTCCCAAGTGCTCTCCTGGAGGTTCACATGCTTCCATCTGATGCGCACTAAAGGAATCGACCGGCCACGTAGGACCCACTCCTATCGATCCTCGATCTGCACTGGGACCTCTACAAAAGTCGCCCCATCATCAACGTCCAACTCTCCATGGTCAATGATATGCGTCAGGTCGTGCACATATCTTCTCAGTTGAGATACGTGGAAGACGTCGTGCACCCGGTGCAACAGAGGTGGTAGAGCCAGATGATAAGCCACCTCGTCAATCCTACCGAGGACCTGGAATGGTCTTATGAAGCACGGAGGCAACTTTCCACCTCGGCCAAATCTCCGTAATCCACGTCGAGGTGAGACCCGCAAGAAGACGTGGTCACCATCCTCGAACTCTAGTGGCCTCTGCCTCCCGTCAGCATAAGACATCTGCTGGCTCTGAGCTGTCCTCATCCATTCATGGATGACCTGAACATTCTCTGTCATGGCTTGGACCATCTCCGGTCACACAAGTGATGACTCCCCAGGGTCTGTCCTGGACAGCGGTGATCTACAAGGTCAGTCCTACAATGCCTTGTATGGTGTCATTCTGATGGTGGAGTGGTAGCTGTTGTTGTACGTGAACTCAACAAATGGTAGGTGGTCATCCCAGCTACGACCAAGTCAAGGACACATGCACGGAGCATGTCCTCGAGTGACTGAATGGTCCTCTCCATCTAACCATCTGTCTGAGGTTGAAAGACGATGCTCAGAGGTAGCTGCATCCCGAATGCCTCTTGCAACCCCTTCCAAAGATGGGAAATAAAGAGACCATCTCGATCGGAGACGATAGATGATGGAACACCATGAATCCGTACAATCTCCTGAATGTAGAGATGTCTGTAACTCTCCACTGAGCCCCGCTCTCTGATGGGTAAGAAGTGGGCCGACTTGGTGAGTCGGTCGACAATCAACCAAATGAAGTCGTGACCTTTGGAAGTGCGTGGAAGTCCAGTCATGAAGTCCATAGATATCACGTCCCACATCCACTCTGGGACCTCCAAGGGATGTACCAGGCCTGCTGGTACCTGGTGCTTTGCCTTCACCTGCTGGCAGGTGAGGCATCGAGAAACAAACTATGCCACATCCTTCTTTTTACCCGTCCACCAGTGCTGTCGTCTGATATACTGGTAGATCTTTGCCACTGCATGATCTACCGCTAAAGGGGAAGTTTGAAACTCCCTCAGCACCTCCTCCTATAAAGAATATGGTACCATGGTACATCCTCTGAAAAGGACGACGTGCTCTCCTCCCACCGAGAATCCATCAGGTGGTTGTCCTGAGGATATCTGTGCACGGCGCATCTCACAGTCAACATCCCCATGATGTGCCTCTCTGACCTGCAGTAGTAGTGGAGGAGTGACTGTGAGTGACTACATAAAGGCTGCTCTATCACTATCAACGAAGGATATCTGCAAAGCGGCTAGCTGCTTTGTCGCCTCACCAAGTAGCTGGATTCCCGTCCTTCTGCTGAGGGCATCAGCTACTACGTTCCCCTTTTCCAGGAGTATAGACTATCTCAAAGTCATATTCCTAGAGGAACTCGAGCCATCGTCGTGGTTTCATATTCAGGTCCTTCTGTGAGAATATTTACCTGAGACTCTGGGGGTCAGAGTAGACTGCAAAGCACTCGCCCATCAGATAGTGTCGCCACATCTTCAGAGAGAAGACCATTGCTGCTAACTCCAGGTCATGGGTAGCATAGTTATGCTAATTCTGCCTCAACTGACGTGATACCTAGGCGATCACTGCCCGTTCCTACACGAGGACACATTCGAGTCCAGTCCCTGATGCATCGTAGTAAACTACGTACCCTACTCCCTCCTCCGATAGCCTCAAGATAGGTGCGCTGGTCAATCTCTGTCTCGGCTCATCGAAGCCATGTTGACATCTATCTAACCACATGATGTGTTTCCCCTTCTTCGTCAAAGATGAAAGTGGTTCCGCAACTCTGGAGAAGTCTGGAACAAATCTCTGGTAGTACCCAGCTAAACCCAAGAAACATGGCACCTCTGTCACGCTCCTGGGTGGCTCTCAAGCTAGCACTGCCTCGATCATCGCATGATCCACCGCAACTCCCACCTCAGAGATGATGTGTCCCACGAAGTGGAACTCGCATATCCAGAACTGATACTTCGAGAGATTACCATAAACTTGGTGCTCTCGGAGTATGTCCAGTACAACCCGCAAGTGGTAGTCTTGCTCCTCCTCAGTCGTTGAGTAAATCAAAATGTCATCGATGAAGACCACGACAAATCTATCGAGGTAAGGCTGAATGATCCTATTCATGAGGGCCATGAACACTGCTGTAGAATTGGTTACAATGAATGGAATAACCAAGAACTCATAGTGTCCATACCGACACCTGAAGGTCGTCTTCTGCACGTCCTCATCCCAAACTCTGAGCTGATAATAGCCGGACCTGAGGTCTATCTTCGAGAACCATCGTGCTCCCTTGAGCTGATAGAAGAGGTCACCAATCCTCGGTAGTGGATACTTGTTCTTCACAGTAACCTAGTTGAGGCGATGGTAATCTAAACACATTATCAAGCTCTCGTCCACCTTTTTGGCGAACAAAATCATGGATGCCCAGGGTGAAACACTGGGTTGGATGAATCCCTTTCCCTGGAAGTCCTCCAACTGTACCCATAGCTCTCGATGCTCGGCGGGATCCATCCAATATGCTGGGTTGGATATCAGGGTTGTCCCAGGGTACGGGTCAATATAATAGTCTACCACTCTACGAGGAGGTAGTTCTGGAATGTCGTCGGGAAAAACATCCGCATACTGATCCACCACTACAGGTAAGCTCGGACTCTGCATGTCAACTACTCCAAGGATGAGGCTAGCCAACTGATGAGTGATGGGCTATACTCTCCTCTATGTGAGTCCATCCTGTGCTGCAAAGGCTCCCTTATCGCTGGTGAAGGTGATCCTGCTCCCATCAGTGCGAACACAACGCACCTTGAGCCTAATGCAATCTATCTGAGCATGAACTGTAGATAACCAATCCATGCCCAAGATGACATCGTAAGGCCTCGACGCTACTACAAGACGATCCCAACCAAAGATCTCGCCTCCTAGAATAAGATCACACTGCCGGAACCAGTGCGTAATCTCCGAGTATGCTCCCGTAGGAGTCTCTAGCCGTAAGGATCGATCCAACGGCTCTGTTGGAATCTCTGAGCTCCGAACAAGGGCAGCGGCTATGAAATAATTACTCGCCCCTATTTCTATAAGAACTGTAGCAAGGGTGGAATAGACACAGATAGTACCTAGAATCATCTCAGTCGCGCCGTGGTCGTAAGCCTCTGCTGCCTGAAGCTGTGCTGTCTCTGCCCGCCAGCTCCCTGTGGTCGAGGTGGACCTCCTGGTGGTGGTTGTGGTAGAGCCTCAAAGCATCGCCCATCACCTGCTGCTCGGCCAGCTCCTCTGCCTCATCCGCCTGCTCCATGCGGACGCCACGGTCGACCCTCTGCCCCTGCCTGGGTGGTACCTCAACTGTCTGCTGCTCCTCCGCACGGCGGGTCGGGCAGTCACGAGCCATGTGGCCATGCCCTCCACATGCATCGCATTGTCTGCCTCTCAAAAGACCTGATCTATGCAGAGTTCCCTGCACCTCTGAGCCAGTTTCCAATGGTCGTCTTCCTAAGGGTCTAGTCTGCTTGGACCCATGGGTCATCTGTCGACTGCCAGCTGCAGAAGACTCTGCTACGTGTTGCCCTGTGGTAGGTCTCACTGCTGATGTAGGCTCAGCAAGGAAGTTCTCGATGAGAAGGGACCGCTACAGTACCCTTGCCTGTGTCGGAATGCTGAGGGAGATCAGCGATGCCCTAATATCATGCCTCAGTCCCTGCTCGAAGGTCCGGGCACGGAAGAATGGGTCTTGTACCATGTCCATTGAATAGCACGAGTGGTCTGTAAATCTCGCCGAGTATTGGGCGACCGTCAAGCTTCCATGACGCAGCTGTAGAAGCTCCAGGATGTGCACCGCACGGTGGGTGGCCGGGACGAACTCTGAACGGAAGAGGCTCTCAAAGTCCGTCCAGAGGAGAGAAGCCCTGTCGTGCACCTGGAGAATTAATCTCCACAATATGCCTGTTGCCGCGTGCAGGAGACTCGCTGTAAGGATCAACATGAGGTCTGCTGGTGTCTCTACCAAACGGAAAACTCGTACAACTGCCTCCAGCCAATCCTCGGCTGCCTGGGGGTCCATCTCCCCGCGGAACCTGGGCGGTTGCTGATGCTGGAACTCGTGAAGTGCACTAAGGCGATGTGCACTCTCAGCGGATGGGGTTGGTGGAATCAGTGGCTCAGCAGGTAGAGGTAATAACGGTGCCTCTACAGTAATAGAGCCCTGCACCGAGGCCTCGTCGCTCGGTGGGATATCATCACATACAAAACTCAGAACCCTAGCTGAATGCCATCGTGGGGCCATCCAGAAAAGAGATAGGTGTGCCACGGTCAAACAGTATACTTGGTGAGCTGACACAAAGTAATCACAAACAAAACATGAAACACACATTCAATCTATGTTTTCGTGCACTAAATCATAAATTAGAAGTCTGGGTCCTGGTGTATGGATACATCATCCGCCGCACCAACACTGGACTCCCTAGACTGATAACCACACTCAATACTCTTAACACTATTTCTTCACATAGAAATATATCAGAGTCCTGAGTTCTATGGTAGAACCGAACTCCTCTGATACCAATTTGTCATGACCCGTCCTCGAGGCCCATGCCATGACTACCCCAAGCCCGCCTTCCATAGGCTAGGGGCTGGCGACCAGCACCAAGGCGTAATTACCGATAAAATAAGGGAAGGAATTTCCTTTGTAAAGTAAACAAACACCACCGAGTAAAAAAGCATATGTAAACACTAAGTAAAACTGGGTACAAAAGTAAGTGTGGAAAAGTAAGTGGTCTAGAATACAAGCCCAAACTGAAAGTTAATTACAACTGGAAAGAAAGTACAGCAACTGAAAAGTAAAGTCGCAATGTCGTTCTGTCCACAGGAAGTCCCACCTGAAGGGTGGGTACAGATAGCCTCTGCAGCTCCTCGGGTCCAGCCATCCGCTCCGTGTATGTCCCGCCCAATGGTCCACCTCCAGGTACAGCCTAATCCACTAGCCTCTACCACGATCAGCACTGTCCTTCGTCTACATCCAACACAACGTAGTGCGGGCATAGGCAGTGCAGGGGTGAGTATAAGCTACTCAGTAGGGACCCTGAGACCCCTGAAGGTCTCCCAGAATCCACAAAGGATAATCCAAAAAGGAAAGATACAATCATGAAATAACATCCAACACTACTTAGGTATATGCCCATACATATACCTAAGTCATCAATTCTAGTTCGGCTCCAGCATCTGATCCCAAGTACAACCTAGTCCACACAGGAAAACACAACTCAAATCCACATAGGAAAGCATATAGTAATCCACACAGGATATCAAGTCAATATTATCAAAGATAAAGACTGAAATTCAAGACTCAACTCACACAGGTATACTTCTTCGTAAGATGATAAAGATGATCAGATGTATCCACTGATTCATCTAAGTCGTCGGACCCATGTAGGATCGATAGGTACTAACCCCCGTAATGACCCACAAAGGATCGATAGGTACTAACCCCCGCAATGACCCACACAGGATCTGACCCACATAGGATCGGTATGCGCTAGCCCACACAAGACAACTCATCGCTGACCCACATAAGATCTGACCCACACATGATCAATAGAACAAACCCACGTAGGATCGCTGAGTGTAGTAGTTATCATCGTCGAATCCACGAATGATTTCTATACAGTCGTCATCGTCGTCACAGTCGCAGCCATCTCTAGGGTTCCCGCACACAACAAGCTCATTTGGAAGGGTCCTCTCGATGAGCCGAAGGGATGATACATCAACTGACACAAAGTCTGGAGTTGATGTATCCAAAATTTCCGTATCGTCAACAGGAAATCAACGTTACCGATGGCGCGTCAATCAGACGTTCGGTCTGTGAGTTATTAGCTTTTTCGTCCAAGGGGCCCAATTGGTTTTTAAGTCAAAACCAATCCTACCGTACTCCAACTGCATCCAAACCATGAGAAGAGTAAGCCAAAAGTTCTACCTCACTAAGAGGAATCTAAAAAAGATGATAGAACGCCAATCGGATATCCGTATCTCAAGTTATAAGTGTTTCCGCTCTGAGGGCCCGGTTGGTTTCGTGTACGAACCAACCCGGCCGAACCCAAAGTTCACCGAAACCTTGATTGTAATATACAGAAACGACCACCTCAATCCAAGGATCACATCGCAGCTGCCAGTGCATCGAATGGAGGTCTGCATCCCAATCTATGGGATAAAGACCGAAAGATGTTCGAAAATGGCGGTTTTGGGCCCGGACCATCCCTGCCCGAGACCCCCTTGGTCGGCCTGAACCGGGGCGACCCGAACCGGGTCCGGGTCCAGGCCGCTTGGTCGTGGCCTGGCCCGGCGTGCTGGCGCGGTCCGCTGGCCAGATCGGTGTAACCGTGTTGGGCGGAGAAGGGGGGGGCGCTACCCCCCCCCCAGTCTAATTAAACGTGGCCCCCACGTGGGGGGCTGCTCCTCCATTCCAGCCTACGGTTTCGAACCCCTGGTCTTCCCCCAAACCGTTCGGCCCGCTCTAGCCGGCCGGCTGCTACCGCCATGGGACCGGCAGGGTCCCATCCCCCTGTTCCGACACTGGCGGCCGGAAACCGGTCGCCGCTCCCTGCTTCGTCGCGGCCTTGGTACGTCCGGTGCTGCGCGACGGCGCCGCGCCCCTCCGCCGTGGCCCCTCTCTGGCTGCGTTGCCTTTTTGGTTCTCTGGGGCGGCGCAACGGTGTCGTGACCATGTTCGAATTCTATGGCACGGTGCGACGTCGTCGCACATCCTTTCCACACGATCCCACACAGTGCGACGACACCACACCATCTTCGCTCAAAACCACATCAAGGTCAACAAAAAAATTAATGGAGGGGGTCATCCGTGTTTGTGCAGTTCTGCCCCCTCCCGTTGTTCTATAGCAAGCGGCTATGATTACAAAGAATGCTTGAATATTCACGAACAAAAACAATAAATCCCTTACCTCAAGTGTTGTTGAACGAAGGCTCATCACGGAAAGGAATGTCGCGGAATTTATCGTCGCGGAAGAAGGAATCACATAAGAAACGTCGTTGGCGTCGCGGTACTAGGCATCGCGTAGTCAATCTCCTAGGATTCGGCATTCTTCATCGGAGATCGGTGCGTTCGTCACGTTCTATGCATTCTTCGCCGATGAAGAAGAAATTTAGAGTTTCTTACCCCAATCGACTCTCAACACAACAAGCTCCAACAATAATAAAATAAGTGTTAATCTTATTTTATTACCTATGCCTTAAGCATTTGAATTTCAAACATTCAAATTATTCTCACTTAATTAATTAACTTAATTTATCTAATTAAATGGTGAGTTAAGGGAGTTAGGGAATATGAAGTGGTGGGGTTCGTGTGGGCCACACCGCCCACATAACCTATCTAGGATAGTTTCCCAACTTCCACACAATGGATAACCACATAGTGAAAATAAAATAAAATTGAAGCTGAATTTTATTTTACCTTCCAGGGTTTTTTTACATCTCCTCCCGAGCAAACACAACTCCAGAAAAGGTGTTCCTAAGAAATTATCAGCGATGCGATTCCATCAGTGCCCTCAAAATTCTATTCCGAGTAGCGGTCTAAAAGTTAGAAAATACCGCTCGTTCGTTCACTGAACGTACCAGAGCTAAACTTCGGATAAAAATTATGGGCTCACTGGGCCTCGGAATCAGGTGCCTTCAAAAACAGCGTTCTTGTAAAATCACAAAGAAAATTAAGAAAAAAAAAATTCCTTCTATTTTACGGGTCTTTACAGTGATAGGCAGGTGAAAGGGGTATGTGTAGGTGTGATAATGGGTTGTGGAAAGGTGTTAATTATAGAGAGATGACATGGGATGGAAGTAGAAAGATATGGGGATTAAGTGGTGGTTATATATGGGTTGGGGTCATCTGTATGGTGGTCGGGTTTCTCGTTAGCTCCAGCAACGTATCCCGATGCACATCTGTAGTTTTATCCATAAGCCTATAATATACCCATCTTGTGGAGTATGTGTAATTTGATCAAATCCATAAATATTGTGGATGTGAGGTAAAGGGAGGAGTAAAAAACTTTTAAGAAGTATTTATAAATCGGTGATGAAGTATCCTCCCATCAGCTTGCATAAAGTGCACACCACTTGCATCCAATTATATTAGGATAATTGAGACATCCTTTTGATGGTTGGGTTCCCATTGTATAAGGTTAGAATGAAGATTTATATATATATCACACTCTTATGTGAATCCACACTCAATATATAAGCATGGGTCAAGGATTGGCGATCGATCCTGAGGGAATCACATCGCAGGTAGGTGAACATCACAGTTCGAGGATAATCCTATAACAATTATACATACTTTTCATATACTTTTTAGAAACATCCTCTTCCTTTTTTTCTCCCCCAATAATGTATGTGATGACACTTTCACGGTGAAGGACTTAAAATATGGTTTGTGTGACACTATTTAGGTGGAGGTAAACATATTCATGTTATCCTATTCATAGATATACTAATTTATGAACTAATGGCTAGAGGAACCTTTAAGGACTAGTCATATTCAATTCATGTGATTTCTTCATGTGATTCTAGTGATGATTATTTGGATAGTAGGAAGTTAGGTGAATATGAGTCTCATGGAGGTGTTAGGACCAGAGACTCTAGTAGACCATCGATTATTTGTTCTTCAACCACGTGATTCTAGTGTTGATAGTAGGTTCATGTGTGGACCTAGTGGGATTGGGAATCAATGGTTTTTCAATTAGGTGGAGTGGTCGTAAATGTTGAAAGGTACTGTGAAAAACATTCTGAGATAGATGAATTTCAGAGACTAGGACAGACTCATGCATTTGAGATCATCCTCAGAGTGGTACTAGGATCAGGTAGTCGTGATTCAGTTGCATGCGGTGGAGATCACAGATATAGGGGGACTAGAAGTGGGTATAAAAGTTGGTGGATAGTATAGTAACCCATGGAGGTCAGGATTTATAATTTCAGGCTTCAATTGAGGTGTATGCCAATGTACTTATAGAGTTAAAGTTGCATAGTGATCCAATGATGTTAAGTGTTATGTCATGGGTGTAGCCAGGGTGTTATTCATTTTAGCATGTACCCATATGTAGGCATGTCTAGTTTTTGGGTACATGAGGTGCATGTAATGTTTTTGGTATAACCATATTTATTTTAGTATATTTATAGGTATTCATGTGATTTATATATATATATTTATTTATAAATGACGGTTGTGACCCCATATTCTATTATAGCCATCGATATGATGCATAATTATTTGAGGTACATTATCATTTGTGAATCGTTGTGATGTATGTTTATTTGAGGTGTTTCAGCAACTAGAAAATGTTATGGTGCAGTATTTGTGTGATATCCATGGCACGGAGTCTTCTTGTAGTCACAAGATGAGTTTCATTACCTCATAGGTGCTTTAAAATGCATGGACATGAGGTGGGAATGTAATGAGAAGTGGTACATGATGGGAATTATATGTGAAATGATATGATTTGAAAAGATGATGAGGTGTATGATTTATGATGTTTATGAGAGGAGTTTTGATTCTAGTGATGGTTGGTGGAAAATTGGTTATACATGAGTTTTAGGATAGGTTGCAATAGGGGTAGGTAACTCGTAATGTGTGGAGGATCGTTAGGTATTTTACTAGGGAAATGATAATTGCGGTAGTCCATTTTGGTTTTAAATGATATGTGTATGTTTGGTAAAAAATATTGATAAATATTGATAGGTCAAGGATGAGATTTTTAAGGGGGGTCTATATTATCCTGGGTTTTTAAAATGGCTCAAAATCATCAACTTGTTTGAATGCTCCCAGTTTGGGGGTCAATACCAATCCATTCTAGTTTATTAAAAATTAATAATGAATTTATCCATTTACCCTAGTCATTTTTTAGATTATATTATTGTATCAAAAATTTCATCCAGTTTTATGTTGTTTTTTGGTTGTTTCGGGGGCCAAACACCCCAACATTTCATTGTTTACATACATGGGCATACTATTTTGACAAATCGTATGGAATCCAAATGAATGCAAGTATCCCATTTTTGACTCTAGGTATATTTTTGAAACCATTAAAGAGGGTAACACATAATTCCAAGCAATGTTATAATTTATAGGAGATACCCATACCTGGTTGGATCAGGGTTCTGAAAACAATTCTTGCCAGCCGTGTGAGGCATGGTTCTCAAATAGTGGGCACCGCACGATATGAGAATGATTTTTCAAATAGTTTTGTATCCTTAAAAACCTTTTAAAATGGAAAAAATTATTTTAAAACATTTCCATAATAGGATCTCCTTTATTTTTTTCTGCCACGCATGGTCTACCACTTGGTCAACCCTAAAGCTTCCTTTTCTTCATAGGCTTTGGCCTCATTTCATTGTTTGAACACCAATTTGTAATCCATATACATCATTAGTTGAGTATCAGTAAGGATCCAAGTCATCTTGGTTCATATTTTCATTTCTCTTTCCATTAGGTATGTTAAATCCATAAAAGCCTATTTTCCTTGTTTCTTGAGATTTCATCTGAAATATTGATTTCATTCAAACCAGTACATGCTATAGTGTAATACCAGATGAGTGAGTGTCTACCGAAAAGAGGAAGGTGGTTATTGTCTAGTTTCATGATATTTTAGGTGTTTTTTGGTTCATTATAGAGTGTTCTAAGGTCTATTCCAAGATAAAACCTGTAAATTTAATGGTTTATTTTAATTAATTAATTTTCCCTTGAGGGATGCTAATGGGAATGGTAAACTGAGAGTACAAATTGTATAAGACTGGTGAAAATATTGGGACCTTTGTTATATTACACCATGGTATCCATTTATTATATTTAATTTGTATATTAAATGTGGTGCTAGTGATTGAAACATGGGAATATTAAGGTAACATATGGAGTATCGAGATGGTATTGACCATATAGACGGGGAAACACGACTCTTCAGGTTGGGGTTCGCCATGATACATTGGGTGATAATGAAAATAGGTTGGGTGATATGGTTTTTAGATCGAGGTGATGAGGTCATTATGTTATGGGAATTACTCATGTGATATTGGACGGTTTTGACCATCAGATTATGAAAAATGGTTATAGGGGAAAATAGTAGAGGGATAATGTGGATTTGGTAATTTCATGGTCATTTCTACTCACCATGATTGGATAATGCACCCTTGGAGTTATTTTCACATAGATATGACTCAAATAATGCGGTTTTTACCACTAATGGGGGTTGAGGCCTTCATATATATGAAACATATGGCGGTTTTTATCACCTGAATAATGAGAGGTACTTTTCAAAGAAAGTGACATTGATGGTGAGGATCCATGCATTGGTGGTGATGAGACTATATATTGGGGGCTGAGGAAAACTATATATTGAGGCCTATAGTCCATGATTACATGGCATGATGGATGCCTCTATACCCTAAGAAATCATTTATTTATTCAATAATGTTATTTTTTAGAGTAAAATATTACTTTACCTCAAGAAATTAGGATTTTAGTAGATATGATCTTTTGAGAAGGGGTCAGAGGGTATGGGTATTTTTTGGGGCATGCCTTCTAAACATTTGTTATTGTTTTTACATGAATTGTCGGTTGGCATGAGGTATGAGGTAATTCAATTAGTGGTGGAACATCAGGGTTCACCTAGATTGATTTCATCCAGGGATTTCATGGGCTTTATGCTAAGGATCCTCTCAACTACAGATATACTGGTGATGGATGAAGCATGTTATTTCATCCTTGTGGATGTTTGAAATCAATTGAAGAAAATTATTTATGTGATTCACATATAATAAGTTAATTATTTATATATACTTTAGCCTTATCAATAATTTAATTTAGGCTGGTGTTTGTGGTAGCCCCCATAGATAATTCTCAAACCCTACACGGCCCCTTCAAGATGCATGTATAATTTATGATCATGAAATTATGTAAAGGAAAAAACTCAGGAGGTGGATCCTCTTATTCTATCAGACCTTTTTCATTGGATAGATAGTTAGGACCTTGGGTTTTTGAATCAGCTAGATTATACCATTTTGATTAGTTTTGTATATGCATGCATATTGTATATATTGATATTGAGGTTGGCCATGATGACCCTATATTTTTTTGATGACCATACTTTTAAGCATGATTAGTTAAAAATGGTATCATAAAATGTTAGTTACAGAAATGGTATAACGGAATTTATCATTCTTCTCCGTGTTTTAATTATGCTTCAGTTATTTCATGTTGTTTCCTCTACTAGGTGGGTAAATAGTCTCATAATTTTATTTTCTTCTTTACCACTACTTATTAGATTCTTTTACCATTATTATATTACCCTCTGGATGGTATAGTTTACCATCTGTCAACACTTTACATGCTTGTTTTTAGTACACAACCATTGGCTTACGCAGATTCTTAGCTATGTCATAGTGGCCAACTGTAATGAATGAATGTTTGGGTGGATAACATGGTCAAGAAGCTATATATATAATTAATATAGATGATATTTATACACTTATTATTATTTTAAATGTTATGGAACTAAGATAAATATATATGGAACAAAAATACGTAATTTATATACTCATGATTAATGAAACAATTAATAGTTGTAAATGACTATTTTATTATTGAATAATTGAAAAATGAGGGTGTTTAATTGTTATAAATGGATCATAAATGATACTATAAGCATGAAAATTTCTCCATTATTGAATTATAATAAATATGAATTTTTTATACAGGTGGAGAGAGTGATTTAAATATAATAAGAACTCAAGAAAGGGGTTTATTTCAAAATATCATCACTATTTTGGATTGTTTATGATTATAACTATGATGGGGAATATTTCACATACATGAAAATGTATTCTAAAAAAATTTCCAAAATGTTTTTACTGATATTATATATTTTTTAAGAAATTTTTATCCATTTTTAATTTTTATATAAACGGATTAAATGGATATTTTTTTCATTTTCCAAATGAGGTATTTTATGTCATTTTTAAAAAAAACATTGTAGTAGTTTTTTTAAAATTTATGGAATGAATTTATTTTACCACCTTCATGACTTAATTTTTCATTAAATGTACCATTAAAATTTTTACGTTGTTTTCAAGGAAAATGGTATCTATCATAATTTCTTGTTTTTTTGAAAAATTGATTTCAAATTCAAAATTTTATTTTTTTAATTATTATTCCTACTGATCGTAAAAAACAAATTTCCATGTAAGATGAAATTAATTGATTTTATATATGATATACACGTTATATGATTAAAGGATGATATATTTATTCATTATCTGGATGTTTTATGTTTATGTTATAATGATGGAATGCTTATAAAACCCATTTCATTTATGTTTTTCATGTTATGATGTAATGGTTATAAAACTAATTTGTTTTTTCATGGGTTATGTTTTTATGAAATGTTTATGAAACCCATTTCATTTAACATGATCCAATATGATGAATATATTATGATCTTGTATCACACATATGTATTAATTTAATTATTTTATGTATGGGACCATTATCTCCCTCCAATGGATTGGGTAAAAATTTATATCCCATGAGATAAACATGCCTAGAATGGGAAGCAATCCTATTTTTAGTAAGGGTATATATCAACCATGATTTTCATGGGAGTAAAACATGACTAGTATAATGGTTTGGGGAGTGAAAAAATTACATTATTTTATCCATGGTAATTATTCTTGACTACAAAGGGAATGATATATTGTGCTTATGCATATGCCATAATTCCAGGACATATTCTAATATTATGATCCCATGTTTCATGTTCATCGATTCCATTATGATTAATGTATTATGAACTACCGAGATTTATCTAAGGAATTAATAATATGATCGATGATACACAAGGTACAGTTTTTAAATGTTAATATAATGGTCTTATACCCTTATGACTATGTTATTCTTATGTGATCATTAATATTTCCCATTTCAAACCTTACTGAGCATCTAATATCACACTATTTTTATATTTCCATTCAATAGGTTATGAATAAATAAATTATGTATTATATGTATATGAATGGTGATGATTTCAATGTAATAAGAGGGAGATGATATAGATATATTTTAAACTAATTGTTTTTGTTTCCCAGTTGTGAATGATATTAGACCTAAATAATTTTAGCATGGATCAAAATGTTATCTAATAAATATAAATCTATTAATATGTGATATTTATCTATGAAAATTATGTTCCAAAATTAAAAATACTTATGATGTAATTATTCAAAGCAAGAAAATCTCAAAAAATAATCCTATAAATATACATGAATATTATGGTTTTTAATGTAGTCTAATAATCCTATAAACCCCCATCTATTTTTATAGAAAAAAAATATTTAACTGCTCATAGTGTTCCCCAAATTCAATTTCAATTCCCTCTTTGAGTTTTTATCTTATCCACATGAATATGGATTAATGGTTTTACGATCATTATTCAAAAAAATATGAATTTTAATTAAACATTATAATTTTTTGTTTTTAAAGTGAGTGTCGTAGTCAGTGATTAATTCTTTGTGTATAAAAAACAAAGATTAAATTTTCTATTTTTACTACTAGACTGTTTATTTGGTAATTCCTTTACCTCAACCTAATAAGAAACATAATTGACTATGTATGCATGTCAAATTTTGGATAGTGGTTATGAGTGTGAACATATATTTTAATTACGACTATGTATGTATGGAAAATTTAAGGCAGTGGTTATGAGTGTAAATATATATTTTAATTATTAACAAAATACTATGAGGTTTTGGTATAAATTTTGTCTCTCCACATATTTTGACATTGACTGTAATTTTAGTTCATTAAATATCCATGATAGTATTTTTTTTATAAATATGGGACTTATTTATAAAACTATTATAGGTGTTAACCCTACAAATGTTAGTCTCTTTATTCTGTAGTCATTATGTATTGAGTATAGATAAATGGTATTAAGAATTTTTCTTACATATTGATCTATTCTATTAGTGTAATTACTAATAGTTAATCGATCTCCCATGTTCAACCTAAAAGTTACAACCACACATAGAATAAATCAATACAATGAAAATAGTTAATATAGGGATATAGATACTCTTTATGTATGTCATTAAACCCATTACATTGATGATGGAAGGGCTCTCTATCCTCCTAGAAGAATCACATAATATTTCTCAAAAATACCCATTTCAAACTCATCGTATAAAATGGTATATCAAAAGACTCCAAATCCATTTCTCATGTTTTTATGATAATCTCATATAATTCAAAGAATTCATTTATAGAATTTCCAATTATAATCAAAATAAACACCTCATTTTTTGGTCATCCTCACAAATCCTTTGATATGGAAGCTGTTGAACAATTTTTTTGAAATACCTTATACTGTACAATGATTTATCATTATGGATTTCATTAAATGTTTAAAATATTGATTGATAACAATGTTTTAGAACATCAATTTGAGAAACCAGAGATATCCTAATGAAAGATGCTTCTCTTGAAAAAAGATGGTGTTCCTTATCTCACCACCATGGTTGTTCCAAATTTTCATAAATTATATCAACTTTATAATTATTCTCATTATTTTTTAGATATTGTTGTCTCATATTTTAATATATGTGTAATGAATTTTTGTATGATGAATAATAGATTCTATTTTTTCTTACTTTTACCCAGTGTGAATCAGCATACAAATTCAGGATATGTTTAGATAAATCATCTAATAACATAATATATTTCATTTTTGTTGATTTTGTTTCTTATTTTGATTTTACCTTTTTTTGGAGTTTCACTGGGAAAAATTAATACATCCATGAGAAATGATCCAAAATTTGATGATATATCATTGTATAATACTAAATTGAAAATTGAAAACTACTTAGCTAGTGGTCGTCGGGTATCAATCCATAGGGAATGTATTCATGAGTGAAAATATTTAAAACAAACAAAAACAAGGAAAATAATGAAACAATAAATTAATTACGACTAAAAATTATGGACAATTATTTTGAGAAAATAAATATGTATTCAGATTTTTAGAGAAAATGAGATCACGTAAGAGATTACAAAGCCATGTTGTGAAAATAATTCGAAGATGACACCAAGAGAGACATGATATTTTGTTAAATTTATTTTACTTCATTTATGAAATGATAAACATTTAAAAATCCTGAATATGAACCAAAGAATAATATTAAAACATATTAACATGTATATGGCCTCATTTTTAATGTTTTTCAAATTAAAATGATATCAATTGCATTTTATAGTGAAATGTCACAATTTCAAAATGATTCCCAAAATGATGTAGAATAAATGTTTAGATTCGATTTTTTTCCCTATGATATGTTTTATTTATAATAAAAAATTATATCTATATAATAAAATATATAAAACTAACTGGATGAAGAGAAATAAAGGTGAAGTATATTTTATATCCCTTAATAGAAATCAATTTTTTCAGTCAAATTTGTTTTGTCTTCCTTCAATTCTATGCATCTTCTATGATCATCAATAAAAGGTCTATGTGAAAATATAATTAATTAAATAATCACAATTATCCATTTCTATAGTATATAAATAATATATAGTAATTGAGATCTCCATAAAACCTAGTCCAGATGGAATCCCTAGGCCATACATGCATTTTTACATTTGTAATAGTCAATTAACTACAGTAATCCTATTATAACTAATTAATTCCTTTAATTTGTATCAATATCACAGTAAACCTATAAATCCTATAATATTTTCATTCATGTAGTGAATAAATTTTCAAAATCCTCTTTGAACATTGTGGTATATTCTAAAAACTACTTTATTCATCACATATTGTTGGGACATCATGACTTTGGCACCTCAATGCTCAGTGAAAGTACTACCAATTAATAAATTTCAATGATAGCATAGTGATAATTGATCCTTTACTATTGAAATAGATCAATGGGAATGAATGAGGATCACACCTATATTTTTTGAAACCTGCAAATAAAAACAAAATGAGACCAATTTTTTGAATAAAAAATATTCAAAATATCTTGATCACTTTTATTCTTTATTCCTAATTAAACCATATTAAACAACAACTATTATCAATAATTATACTTAAGTGTTCTTATTTATAGAAAAAAATATTGTGATGGATCATCGATTCTTGTCATAAACTGACCATGGGGCCGGTTCATCCTAAAATGGCATGGATGAGTTGAACAAAATAAATTGTAGCCGATTTTCAAACGTAGAAGGTTCTTGCCTCAATTATTCATAAAAATTGACTAAAATCCATTATATATTTTTAAAAACTCTATTTTAAAATTAAATTCATTGGTCAAGATGTTTCATTTATTCAGTTGTTTCCCTTCTTTAGGAATTCTTAATTATTCCACCATTGATCATAATTAATTTCTATTTTTAGTGTGTATAATTGGAGATAAATCATAATGGTTAATTTTCATAAATTAAGATTGTAATGATCTTTATTCATAAAGACTCAAATATAAATGGGAATACATAAATCTATTTTCAATTGTAATTTCACTTAATAATTTATTCTTCTAGTCAATCAGCAAGGGGAAAAACGTAGATTCATATCGTTATAAAAAACGATCACTTGACATTCCACAAATCATGTGACATTTTCAAAAGTAAATCATGTGATAAATTGAAAATTTATTTATATGATATGTTCAAAATGGGGTGAAGCATATTCAAGTTCCCTTCATGAAAATATTTTTCCTCATACACTATCACTTATGTTATCATAGCTGCATCATGAGGTTTTTTTTTGATAAATTGAGCATTACAAATTGGAAATTTTTTATTCTTTCACTTAAAAAACAAAAATACCTCAAGAGGTATGTAATTACTTCCTATGAGAAGTTGGAATTATCAATATAGTGATAGAGATTCTGATTTTCCATTCCAATAAAATATTATTAAAATTTCATCAGATAAAATTGTGAAATGAAATTTTGACCTATTAAACCATTTAATTAATTTCTTTTTAGGGTAATGAAATATAATCCAAAAATTAAATATTTTTAACTAAAACATTGGATTAAAAATTAATTAATTCCAAAAATAGAACATAAATTAAACAAATTGATTAAATTTTTTTAATGAAAAATAGAATAATGATATTAAAATATAATTTTTTAAAAAAATTTAGAAAATATTCAATCATTTAACATTTTATCATTTGGAGACCCATAAATTCCAATATTTTTCAAATATTTATAAAACTTAAATTATAAAACTAATTGATACATAGTAAACTAATACATAAATCTGATTATATTTTATTAAAAAATCATTGATGTATTCAAATATTATATATGCCAAAAAATAAAATTAAGGCCATATTAGTTAACCACACTAGAAATATCATACAAATAATCTCACATAATCATTTCCTAACCTCTATTGGTAAGGCTAAGATCCCATATACCTCATCACATAAGTGTAATTACACATTTCATATAACCATATTAATGACTATCTAAAAATAAAATCCACTAATTTGATAACTTATAACCAATATTTCAATCCAAAATTAATGTCCATGGATTTTTTATGGGGATCTCTAAATGAAGATATAGGTATGGATTTCCCTATAAGGATCCTTTTTTCTAATTATTATGCAACACTCCCAGTGTAACATGGCTATAAATTTCCATGTGTTCAAATGATATGATCCTTAAGACCTATGATAAAAAAAATAGTCTATACCATTATATTTCAATTAGGATAATCATATTAGGTCCCATCTTAATTCATTTGTACAATCCAGAATTTACTAACATATAATATTAGACATCAATATCACATAAAATGAATGAATATATTTCAAAAAATGTGCATCATATATTTAGATCACTTATCATAAAATATCATTAACACATTAATATGATATTATAAAACTAGACATAGTTCAACAAAATAGTGATTTTTGATAAATAACATAAATGTAGAAAAATAAATCCAAAATAGAGAAAGGGAATGATGTTTTCATAATTTTAGTGCTCCCACATGATAAATAGAAATAGATTCCGATCATGAAGACATGAATAATTAAACATGGAAGGGTGATATTTGATGAATATGAAAAAATCTCTTTTATATTTGGTGATGAGGAAAAATAACCATTATACATTTTGATAAAAAAAATATTTAGTTTAATTTAAAATTTTAAAAACCAGTTGGAAGTCACATGATAACAGGTTAACCCCACTATGTGCCCAATATTTGGTTTTCCAAAAGAACAGGGGGCTCCAACAGCTGTTAAGTTACAATGGATAACTCCCTTTTTATTTCCCTAGTGAGTACCCAGTTCATATCCATCGAGTAACTATTGTTATATGTCTAGTATGAAAGATTATAATCACAAAAATATTTTCCCCTAATTTTGACCCCTCTCTCCATAAAAGAATCTTGCATGATGAAAACTATAAAATATATGTGTTCTGAATAAAACTATTTTCAATCCATACCATATTGCTTAGAATCCATTAAAATGGTTATTTATTACAACAGAGAGATGGAACACACCAATCATATGAAATGAATGTAAAATTAAGTAACATAAATTTTAGTTGTTTTGACACTCTGTATATTTTGTTAAATATTTAGTGTATATCGATGGTTTATGTATAGAAAAAAATCTAAAATTTTGGTATTTTTCACTATGAATTGAAATAAAAAGGGAAGATAGTTTATATAATAAAAATGATTTTTAATCTATTTTCATTAGTATAGAATAATATGAGTATTAATGGAAAATATTATATGGTAATATAGATATTATACTCAATTGAATCATGAATTTTTAGATACATTAGTGTTCTATCAAACATGCGATGTTTAAAAAATTTATACAATTTCAGAATATGCATACTAAGGAAATGATATATTGAAATATTTTAGTGAAATTGATCTATAATCCTTTGAAATGATATTTAAATGATTATATTATCCACAATTTATAATGATATTTTTGATTCTATAGTTACTATGAGAGTAGTTGGAAACTACCACTCACACAGTGGATGTGGCCCACATTTGGTGAAAAAGATAAATATTATTTAAATCATTTTTATACTAAAATGTGATAGTTATTTTTGAGTGAATTTGAGTTAATAATATTGTGAAATATGAAAATTGTTTTAATGTTAACTATAACTCTAGAAGAAAAAAATAAAAACGGGATGAAAATAGTAATTTTTTAATGTTTTTTATACATTATTAAAATGTAAAATGACAATTTAAATCCCCAAATTTTGAGAAACATATAATATAACATTCCAAATACATGACCCATATGAGAACTCTAGGATGCCTAATTTATATAATGAATATTAATAATCATAACCAAGTAATATCATTAATTATTTAATATCATGGACAATGTATTTTTTAAAATATTTAGATAATCTTGAATTCTAAAACTAGTGAGTGGGATATATAATGAATTAATGTTTTATTGAGTGTAACTAAGAATTTAAACCCATTAAGGGTGTATCTGGATGTGGTTATAGGTCAGTAGGTCCCTAAGGCAATGGGAAATATCATCAGAAATTTTGGGTCACCAAGGCTATAACATTCATCCATCATCCACTATATGACATGTCAAGATAGTTACTACTAACTATCCAATAAAAATAAAACGGTCATCCATTGTGGAATAGTAGTGTGATAATTCACTAGAGTAATCCACAGGACAAGTTGAGGCCACTACTAGCCCCCTAGTGGGGGTTTTTAGGGGAATAATTCAAATTACCTCATTTGGTGTTTTAGAGGGAGAAATTATTTTCCACCTGTTCTTTACTTGGGAGGACTAGTGAGCTCCCCTTCCATTCATCCTTGATTCCATAATCTTGAGGGGTGGTGTTTGACTCTATATCTGGGTGAGCATTTTTATTTTTTGCTCATAGTTCCCTTTATTTTTATTATATTAATATCCCTCTAGTTCTTGGCATCCTCATTTATATATTTTAGAGATAATTGCACATATGATGATTGAGTTATAATATGAAAATAGTTACTATAGGTTTCTATTCAAGAGGAGATCTTGAAAAAACATTTTTACACCATAGAAAGTATATTTAACAGGGTTTGAAACAACATGATTTTTTAAAATATTTTATCATAAAAATAATAAGTTAGATTATGTTTTAAATTTTTGAAGTAATTGGTTTTTTAATTTGACTACCTAGACCATATCATGATGCGAAGAAGGATCTCATGTCTCAGTTTCGATGTCATTAGTTCACCTAGTAAGTGATTTATAGATTTTTCCTACGTGTTTTTCATTTTTTCAGTTATTTTATGATATTAATTATTTATAATTTTTTTGAATTTAATTAATTTGGTTTTTTTGGATGTGTCTTAGGTATATCAGTGGTCGAGTATCATTTATTAGTCTTAGAAGAACTTATAGCGAGGTTGTCAAGCTAGATTGAAATGATTAGAGAGTTCATATTTAGTAGGTTGTCCCTTAAAATTAACAAATGATCTATAATTTTATTTCATTGGTTTATTGTGTTTATGATATATCATGGTTTTTCCTCATCGTAGTCCAAATTAATGTTTTTTATTAAATGAAGTCATCATAGTTAATTTCTATTTATATATACATATATCCAAATTTAAGGGAGCCCCCATTTGGGGTTCCTTGATGACAAATAAATCTTTTATTTTTTAATTTATATTAATGAAATGATATATGTTTTGTTTTTTTAAATGGAATTCAAAATTTTATTTCAAAAATGGTAACTCCAAAAAAGGGGTTTCAAATAGTAAATTCATTTGGTTTTTGAAATGGAAAATGTGTAGTGGGTCCTGAACATTTATATGAAATTTTTGTAATTGGATTTAGAGATAGTAAAATAAAAATGGTTTTTAGGGAAATTGTTATAATTATCAATGAATTAATTTTTTTGAAATTGAAAACACACATTAGGTTTGTTTTATGTTAGTTGAAAAGAAATTGGATTTTTTATGGTTTATAGTAAACCAGGGGTAAACACGCCGCTCAAGGATTTTAGGGTTTTATGGTCAAACTGGGATGAACATGAACCTTGAGAGATTTATGGTCTTATGGATAAACATGAGGTGAAAAATTCCCTTGGGTAGATGTTGGGATCTGTTGGTGGGTGCATTACCCATATAGGTTGGTTGTTTTAACTAGGGACATGTATATTAACCCTTGTTAGGGTAAGTGTTGTAACATTCATGGTGAGATGATCCGAGACACCCAAAAATCGGTTGATGTGGGTACGTAAAATTCCCAGAGTTAACATGGCCCTAGTTTCATCATTTTATTATGTTTCGATATTTTAATTACTTTAAATGATTGTATTTATAACAATTTTTTCAAGAACATATATGCATGCTCTTATGGGTTGGTTATATTTAGTGATTCCATTAGTGGTGGTGAAAAATGTTTTACACACAACCCCTTTGGATACCAATTCACTTGGGTACTCAAGAGGATGCTATGTGTTATAAGGTATAGTTTTAGGGAATGAGACAATTTTTTTGGTATTAATTAGGCTCCTAAGCTAGAGCGTGATAGTGGGATCTCGCTACGACTAATAACTATTTTTAGATTTTATCAAGTTTTTCATTTGAGTATTGATGCATGACTTCCTGGTATTCTTTTTATGAATTAAATTTGTTTTAAATTGGTTCAATTTGGATCGTTTTTTGAACATTATTTTATTCCATATTTTCATTCCTTTATCAGGATTTAATATATGTTTGGTATTATTTTAACTATTTTTTCCTTGAAATGTCGGTATAGTCTCCCCACTATAACATAATAGATATTTTCCACTAGTATAAATCATATGGAATACATGGGTGTGCACGTGAGGCACTCTAGTGACATGGTCAGTATCTTTTTATAACGGACTGGGTGGAGATCCTAGAAATTGGCATGAGAGCCATGTTTATTTTTTCAAACATTATTGGAATTAAAGATAGGGAACTCTGAATGAATCAAGAAATGGTATGGAACTTAATCATTGGACTATTCACCTAATATATGAGGGAAGTCCATGATTATTGGGAATATATTTTTATTCATATTTATTATTCTTATGTATCATTAGATATAGAATTGAGTAATAAAATTGGATTTTATGGTTTTTGATTTATGAAATTTATAAAATTTCATAGTAGGTGACGTGAGGATGTGTTCAAACATCATATCCAGAACATAGGTTTTTTGTATATTTCCTCATCAAATTGTTTATCAAGGATGTGAATAAGTTCATCTATTTATAGTATATGTATACTTTTATATAGTATTCACATATATGTGCATGGTGACTTTATATTAAATAATCACTCTAAAGGGATAAGAGTAAAATTTTGGGTCTATTTTTAGGTTTGACTATTTTGAGTAATTCACTATATAAAATTCCTATGAAAACATTAAAAGTATTTTCCACTATAACATGTAATTGTATTCTTGTTTATCTAACATTATATAGTGTAATGTAAATTATTTAATTAATTAATGTGGTTTTTTTCTTTTACCTACTATCATCTAAATAAAACTCTATTGAAAAATAATAATTAATTTTATTATATAACATGTACTAGTCATTTATTTTAACCAATCTGTGGTTTTTTAAATGATGGTATATGAAAAGAATTGTAAGCTGTAATATTCTTGAAACCTATATATAAATATTAGATGTACAAGAAGGTAAAAAGTGTGTAAACTTTGTATTCCTATTTGTGTTGGTGAGAATAATTGAGTTATGTGTTGTTATCAATGAGTGTGACAACCATGATGTATTGGTTTTTATCAGTGGACATGTGGTTCATTGCTGACCTAAGAGGTGGTAGGATTAGTTAGCTTCAAACATATTGAGGCCCTGTTTTGTGTGTTTAGCATAGATGTTTTGGGTGTACATATGATGAGGTGAGTTACATCCAAGGTGTTGTGAACAATTTAATGATTGGTGATTGGGATAGGTGGGAGATCCTAATTAATTCCAAGTCAGTAGATGTGGTTAGGGAGTTAGTTTCATTTGACCATAGAGGGTGTCCCTTGAAAGGTGTAAAATTAGTCCATATGTGTCTTGTTTACATGGGGTTATGGTAGATGTTTTTGTTTATGAAAATTGAGCAGAACTGATGCTACCATGTTAGTGGTTTAGGTATGATAGATGCCTCAGGATTTTATGGAGAAAAGCTTTTGGGTAGGTTCTTAACATATTATTTTTAGTAGTATTCAAGGATTTATTTATTATAGAATTATCCCTATTAGATCCTTGGTGTGGGTTTCAAGAAGTTGATAAATAAAGATTATATATTTCCATTCTATACTAAGAAAGGGGTGGATAAATTCTATGAATGTGGCAAACAACATTAGATTCCTCGGGATGTGAATTTAGGAATATGATGTGATTTGGGAGAATATATAAGGGAATATTAAACCTATTTTCTATGTGGTGGATCTAGTTTGATGTTCCAATGAGTAAGGATACAATCTATATGGGTTGTTGTAATGTAAGTAGAAACTATTTTTGTGGTTGGACTATAAGCCACCCTAATTTTAGGTTCCTTAGTAGCACACATTGTCTTTACGAGATATATTAGTTGGTGTTATACCATAGTGAATGTCAGGATTCACATTCAGAAGTGTGGGTTGATCATAAACAAACCTTCTTATAATTTCAAAATACCTTTTTATTTGAGGTGTACTTTAATTGGTTTTGTAGAGGTGATGTACCTATGTTAATGGAAATCACCATGGGTGTTTTAGTCATTATGATACTAGAACACATTAGAGATGTGATGTTATATTTGGCTCATGGAATGATAAAAAAGGAAGCATGTTCTTGTTAATATTATATGAGAAATAAGTCAAGACTATAGATTTTATATTCGATTTTTTTTATATGATAATTATGAAAATTATAGCCTAGGCCTCCTACAAAGAGTTTTAATTTTATAGTGGTGGGAATTGGAATATAGATGGATTGGATGTGACATAATTGTTGAATCATGGTGAAGCATAATAGGTGTAAATGAGGCTGGGATTGAAGATATGTAAGTGTGGATTGGGTAGACTGACACACATTCGGTTTCAATGAAACCCATCAAGTCAGTTCTCTTAGTGTGTTAAATGATTTTTTTAATGGTTTGTAATACACCATTTATCTTTAGAAATGACATGACCCAGATATTTTTAATGGTTAGTAATGGCTCTTTCAAGATAATCATGGGGAAATTTTCCCAAGATTCAAGATTAGTTGTTGGTTTAACTACATAGAGACACTCGTTGATGTGTCGTCTCAACCTCATCAGGCCATTATGTTTATTTGTAAATCGAACACAGTACGTGGATATTCCAATAAATCTTTTATGAAAAATAAAAATGGATGATACTATGTTGGTGATTTGGAAATAGGAATTGGAAATGTAAACATTAAGTGATAGATATATATGGTGCATGAGATCAAAGTGTGGATGATTTTTTGAGCATTTTGTGACTGGTTGATAAACATGAATATTTTCAATGAGTTCCTCATTTATCTCTAGATATGTTCTGACGTGTGGTTTCATATGGGTTATAAGTATCCTATTTTTTTTAAGGTGGCGTTTGGTGTTCCATGTGAAAATTGGATCTTGGCTACATTGCTTCTCATAGAAAACATGATGGCGTTTTTGATTAAATCATATAATGTCATTAGAATTTAGTTATATATATTATTTGGTGTTTTTGGACAATCCTAGTATTAATTTTGGGGTTAATACATCAATATCAGGTGGGTAAATTGATGATTGGTAGTTATAGATAACTATTTTTGGGAAAAGAATGATGGAGGAGGTTTGGCTTGTGTTCTCGCGTGAAGTTGGATGTAATATGTTGGAAACTGCTTCACATATGTCATGTGAAATATAATGAGATAATTCGGGTGTTGAATAACTATTTTTGGGGAAATATATATATCATTGAAATAAATCATGGGTGATGAATGATTTTGTGGGTTTTTGGAATCACAATATATAAGATTATTAATGACTTTTGACCTGCCACATAATTTGGTGTGGAAAAAATGGATTTAGAACCACATTAGAGGGAATTGTCTGAGCACCAAGATCCTGTTCCAATAGGTATTTCCAATGGTTGAGGTGAAATAGATCATAAAAATATTCTCTATTAGTACAGTTATATGGTGGGGATCACCATAGTTTTATCAATCATCAGGATGTATAAACCACATGTGTCATATAACATATTGGTGTTATGAAGCACTGTTGTGGAATTTGATATTAGTTGTGAGCATCAACTCAATTTGGGTGGATCAAGTGACTAGATTGTATGGGTCTGGTTGTGGAAGCGCGTTGGGTTTACATACAAAATCGTGTTCATTTAGAGAGAATTTTCGGCCGATGAAGGAAATATGATTCAATTTTTTACCACCATAACTTCTCAAGGATGATTAGTGGCACACACCATTTTGTTTTTATAAGGAAAACATCATTTTCCACATTTTCATAGATTATGTCGTCCATTGATATCCCCTTCAAATATTCCATGGTTCTCCCTTAATGTGGGGTTGTCTTGGTATTTATTTATTGGATACATTTGGTTAGAGTATTATAACACCCCAACACCGGTTTCCCAGAGTCATTGCATTATTTTAATACATTGGCATGATTACAAGGAATAAAATCCCAAAGGGCTGATCAGTTTAGCAGTATTGGAAAATAGATTATATACATGAACGTTACATTACATTATAAAATGAAAAAACCAACATTTTCTTCATTTACCACATTCATATCCCTTAGATTATCCATGTAGTTCAGTTATAATACAATTTTTCGTATCTTGGAAAAAATAAAACATAGAAAGGTGTGAGCTCAGATGCTCAGTAAGGATAACAGTATAGCGGAAACATTCATAAATAAGTATAAACAATTAAGATATTGCATAATACTAAAATAAATGCCTTTTAAACTTAAACATCAGCATAATATGGAAAAGATAAATCAAATAATTCCATTTACTTATTCACATGGATATTCTACTAGTCGAATAATCACATGTAATATCAATAGCTAATTTCATAATTATGGAATGAATAATGCCAAACATTATAAACACATAGTCAAGGCCTTTTTCCAAGACTAAAAATAAGATTTTTTCAAGGGCTTGTTCCAAGATACTAGTTTGTCTCATGAGACCTACCGATGCATTGAGAACTAAAGCGGGCTCCACCCATCACTTAATAAGTCTGATGCATTCCTTATATGAATAGGTTTAAACATAACATAAACATTCATATTAAAACTATCATATGAAATGTCAATAATTTATACATAAACCATGAATAGTATAAAAATAACACATCCACATTCAAACATATCACAAAACCATCAATACAATATGGAATATTTTTATCATAATAAATCAACTTCGATCAAGAATATTGTCCGGTAATGGATGTTGACATAGTTGAAAATGATCAGAAAAAATCTATCAAAGAAATATATCTTTTTCATGAAATCATTTTAAAAGTCACAAAGTTTATAAATGAATTCATTTAAAATATATTTTTGATTCAAAGTGTCCCATACCACATTGAAATTTTTTAAATGAATTAACATTTTAAAACATTCATGTCTATATAAATAAATCCTTAAAATCATTTTGAAAAAATGGACATTAATGAGAAAGGATTAGAATAATAAATCATTAAAACATTTAAAATGATATTTTAGTTATATATTCCCTTAAAAATAATCCTTTTGAATACTATTTTACGAAACATTTACATGGATAATAAATATTTCTCAGTAAAAAAATTACACATAAATAATCTCGGATAATAATGAGACTGATGAAATAACCCTTACCTTGCACATTCCATTGGTCAAGGGTAGGTTAATCGTCCTGTATAATGACCATAGTATGTTATTAAATTATACCAGAAACATATTAATGTTTATTATATCATTCATGTTTCATTTATGACTTTATACTACCCATTTAATAATGATTTCAATGTTTAATTGATATTTCTGTAAATAATCTCTTTCTTTATCGTATGTGTTTTAACATGTTATTCTTGATATTATAATTTAGATCATGATTTAAATACTTCCAGAATATAAACCATGATTTATATATCATATATATTTATAATATACATATTTATAATAGATAAATATATGAAATGGAAGGCACCGTTTATGGAGACGGTAGGCTGTACATACACATAAACGATATTTCTGTTTTCATATCGTATTGAATAGAATTATGTGAATAAGATATTTGAAAGTATATTCATATATATATCTGTATTAGGATTATAATTTCTAATATTACTTACTTAATAATAATATATATTTTTATAATCATCGTTGAATGGTGAACGTAGAAAGGAATCTCATCGCGTCGTGGATACGGTAATCTGTACGTACGCACGAGCGACAATATCATTATTTTGATGGTGAAATTGTATGTAATTGGATGGTATATCATATATGAAAAATAATTAATATTTATATTTATTATTTATATAATTTTTACTCATTATTATACCCAACTAAATAATTAAGTGTTTCAATAACAAACTACACCACGACGTGGAGACGGTAAGCTGTACGTATGCAGATATGGTGACTTTGTCATTTATTAGATGGATAGAATAACAAATATGGTTGTAACATATTTATAATAACATTATAGTATGTAAATGTTAATTGAGTTATTATTTTGTTATGGAAACAACAAATAAAAATGATGTGTAAGAAGAAAATAACATGAAAGAGGGTGGTGAAACTAGTACCTCTTCTTCAGGTGTTTCATATTGAGTTGATCAAAAGGGCTCCTTAAGTAGGCTTTAAGATCAATTTAAGACCTCTAGGTCGAAGAGAGAAATATTTGGAGGATATTTAGGTAAGGTTTGGTGGAGACAAATGGCATTGGTGGTTTGATTTTGAGAGAAGGGTAAGTACCCTTTTGTAAGAGAGGTGAGGGTCACTTTGGAAAAAACATGAAATATTTTTTTATAATAAAATAATTATCGTTTTTTCATTTCTCCAAAATGATTTATTTCCAGGATAAGGTGGGGATGGGTCGAAAACCTCTCAACCAATAGGATTTAGGAAATTTGAGGTTACCATTTTAGCCTTTTATTTTATATTTAACTCTTAGTAAAATAGTTTAACTTTTACTGCGTGTTCTTGTATTTTTACACTATATGGTTAATAAACATACTCTAAACTTCCAAGAGAACCTAAAGTAGTTAATTAATGAAATATATAATATTATATAAACTTTTTGGTAGAACCATTAATTTTTAGGAATATTATTTCAACCAATAATATTTTATTTGTTATAAAAATTAATTTATGTCACTTTTGACACTATTTGGTATTTTGTTTCTATGAAAGTCATAACAACCTTATCACTTAGAAAAAAAATTATCTAGTCAACCCTAAAATGTCATATTATACTAAAAAATTAGTGTCATTCATCAAATGTCTAAATTTAAATTTATTTGGTTATTTATAATATCAATTATTGTAATATTTTATTAAAAAAGTAATTACTGCATCATTATTGTGTCATAAAAAATTAAATTGTTTAAAGTCTAAAAATTATAAATAAAATATCATTATGTGGGAAATATTTTTATATTTCTAATGAATATTTATAGTCTAATTTATATTGTGTGTAACCTAATATTAAAAATGGATTAGTTATTAAACTTTGAAATTAACACTTTTAACTCTTCATTAAATAAAATAATAATAAATGTCTTAATCTAATCCATGTAGAACAAATATGATCATATTTTATTCCTAAGGTTGTTTTTCGTCTAATTAAACTTATACAATAAAATTAGGACATATGTTAAGGTAATTATAATATCATTTTACCCTTAATTACCCAATTTACTTTTAACCATGGAAATTAAAATTCAAAAGTTACTATTCACCAAAAATTATTTTCATTTTATTGATAAGAATTTTACTTACTGATGTTATCCCTTTATCCTGGATTTTTGAAATTCAACTCACAGAAACGGTAAAATTATGTTTTATGATAATTTTCAAATACTCCTAGAAGGTGGGTAAAAGACGGTAAAAATTTCAATAAAAATATATATATCTAAAATTATTATAAAATGACATAAATGAATCACATTAAACATATATGGGTTTTATGTATCTATTTTTATTGAAAATAAATTAAAATAAAATAACTAATTATTTAAATTAAAAGTTGGTTTTAAATAATAACGGAGTGTTTTTTACTATTCATCAAAAATTGAATGTTTTTAGAAAAATATCACAAATATACCCAAATATAATTTTGATATTATGAATTAGAAAATGAATTATATTTTACCAAATTAAAAACATAGAATTTTTATTTATTAGATTAATATTAATTCCCCTTCTCTAAACCAAAGCGCAAGGTTTTTTAAAAAATGTAAAAACTATCAAAATATTGACATGTGTTATTGTCAAATTTAAATGTGAAATTACATATAATGACTGACATTGTATTAAATTATAAAAATATAATCACATTATAATTACCAACCATTAAAATAAATAATTTAACCCTATAAATTATTCTGAATTAATATTTTTTTTAAGTTAAAATTTAATAATTTTCACTTTTCAGCCAAATATGAAACTTATCAGAAAAACACTAAAAATTTATTAAAACTCAATTTTTATGTCTTGATTATGATTAAGAAGTTTATTTTGTCAAATTAAAAATATTAAAGTATCAAATATTGGATTTAAAAAGGGTTCTCCATAAAAAGGGGTAAAATTTCATTTTTTGAAATATAGTTATTTTATTTAAAAAATGAATTTGTTCTTATATTATGTCTAAGAAACACATAATATGGATTCTAAAATTTTATATAGTATATAAAATTTAAAATTCAGTTAACACTATCATAACCACGTTTTGAACGTCTAGTTTGGTATGTTACGGTGTGCTCAATCTTGGTGTTGCGTGTTAGGAAAGTTGTTGAATTATTTTGAAGAGATAAAAAAACTATAAAATCTATGGGTGTCACATTCTCCCCACCTTCAATAAATTGAATCCTTTCAAATTTAAATTTTTCATTGAAAATAAAAGGCTTAAAATATAAAAAACCTTTCTGGAAGCCCACATCAAAAATTGTGTTAATAAAATTTAGTTTTAATAAGAGGGAAAGGGAAACAAAAAATTCAACACAAATTTATGTTATCAATTAAGAGAAAATTGGTGGAAATTAGAGACACATAACTGTACGAAAAAAATAAATATTTATATGGAGTTATTGAGGACATCAATCACAAACAAGCGTGAAATTGAGGGCCCCAAAACATCAATCTCTGATGATGTAAAATATCGTTAGTTCACCAAAACATAAGGTATTCAAATAAGACAATTTTGGTTTTAAGATCCCTTATCTAAATTTTAAGAATTAATTTATTCATAGAATAAGTGGAACAAATATACTTGACAAGTACAGTTTTATCCTTCAACTAATTCCTACCACAAACTCATCTTTCACACCAAAATATAATATAATTAAAAAATATTCTATATATCCAAATTGTATAGGGTTTAAAAAAATAATGAATATATAATTCATTTGATAGAGTATTTAAAAATTACATTATAAAAACCAGGACATCACGTGTGCTAGTGGTAGATGATCCACCATGGTTTCCATTCGGTTAAAGGTTCAAGTCTCGCGGCCTTGCCGGACGTGACGTGTTGTCAGCCGACCTCCGGGTTTTCCTTTTTATGACAATCCAAAAAAAATATCAAGAAATAATTTAACAATAACAACAGTATCCAATGTCAAACATAATTGATTCCAACCATTAGTCTTATCCAAAATACTTCTTTCCAAACATAGAGTCTTAAATTTATAAAGAAGGTAAACACAATGAAGAAGATTTTTTCCATGTAATAACATGTGAATACATTCATCATGTATTCTTTTAAAACACTATAACACCCTAAATTACCATAAAACCTTATTTATTACATTCATTCTCCCTTATTTTTTATAGAATACTGAATATACTCCTTCTATCCAAAATTTTTGTGAACACCAACAATTATGGAATATAAATATCATTAATCAATTTCAAGGTAATCAAGATAATCTAATATAATTTATCCAAATAAATCATATATTATTCCAAAATCAATACCATAGTATCAAAACCATATTATGGTTTATCTTTCGCTCAATCATATATATTCTAAATAAATTAACCTAATATTGAGTCACTTTTCATGGTTCCACAAAATCTCATGTTTTTAATGAAATAGTACTACAGTACAATCCATTTATACTATATAATTTTTTAACATGTACATCATTAATAAAATACTCTAATGAAATAGTAATTTAATAAAAACATAAGAAATCTAATCATTCCCCTTCATCTTTGGTAGTATCATAACATGACTATTATCCAATAGTAGGATTTGGGGTATACTCTAATGATTTGGACATTTCTTTTTGTAGTGTCCCAACTCCTTGATGATGAATCATTCTACATTTGAAACCTTTTTAACCCTTGTAATCACGTACTTGGTGTCCTTTTTCTCCACACTTATAACAAACTCTCATTCCCTTCAAGAATTTACCACAGTGATTCTTCCCATAGTTTTCACATATGGAAAAATCCGTATTTCCCCTTTTCCCTTTATCAATCTTTCCCTCTTCCATCCTTTTATTCTCTACCTTCCCTTTAATTCCATAGGACTCAGAGAATTCATTACATATGTTATTAACACATGATATTATTTATTCATATGATGATTATATATGGAAGATTATTTCTATTCTAAATAATCGATTAATACCATGAAATATATGATCCTTCTAACACTTTGGATCATGAGTATTACTAATGTTCTCATTCCATCTACTGGGATCCATTTCTAAACAATTTCATGCACTAGGTTAGTTTGTGAATCATAATGCATAATTATAAACATGTAAAATACTTAAAAAAAATTTAAAATATTATTAATATAATCTATAATCATAAAATGTTTTCGTTGAGGAAGAATTTAATCCTAAATCCTTCATAATGGAATGTAATGAAAATGTGAGTTATCCTAAGCATATCCCCCATGAGTGTCGAAACCAAGAGTGTAGAAATTCTCTTTGGTGCACCAGTTCCCATTCAAGTCTTGCTCAAAGTGGTGTTTTTGTGTTTTAATCCAAGATACATCTGTTCTAAAGCTGCCTCTACCTGCTCATATCCAGATAGTGATGTATTTATCAGAAAACCCACAAAATCTCTATAGTAAAAAAGTTCTATAAAATGTATCTATACTAATTCTCAAATTCTATCTTTGGGTAGTGTTCTCTAATCAAAATTTATCGCAATCAATTTACATGGCTGTTTTTAAACTTCCTCGGATACCAACTGTAACGCTCTGACACTATTGACCCATAGTCGGTGCATTATTTTAATACATTATCATGATTAAAAGGAATCAAGACCTGAAGGATCGACCAGTTTAACAGTCTTGGAAAACTGATTACATACATGAACGTTACATTACATTAAAAAATGAAAAACAACAACAACATTATCACCATTGACCACAATCATATCCATTATATTATCCCCATAGTTCAGATAGAACACACTTCTTTGTATCCTGGGAAGAATAAAACAAAGAAAGGGGTGAGCTCAGATGCTCAGTAAGGATAACAGTATAGTGGAAACATTCATAAATAGGTATAAACATTTAAAGAAATGTATAAAACTAAAAAAATGCCTTTTAAACATAAAATTCAGTATAATATGGAAACAACAAATAAAATAATTCCATTTACTTATTCACATGGATATTCTACTAGTATAATAATCACATTGAATATCAATAGGTAATTTCATAATGAAGGAATGCATAATTCTTATCTTCATAACCACATAGTTAAGGCCTTGTACCCAGAATACAAATATGATTGTGTGAATTCCTTGTTCCAAGACAGTAGTTTGTCTCATTATACCTACTGATGCATCGATGAGCTATAGCGGGCTCCACTTGTCTATTACTGTGTCCAATGCATTCCTCATATGAGACAGTTTAAACATAACATAAACATTCATATTATAACTAGAATATGAAATGTAAATACATTATCTATAAACTATGAATGGTATAAAAATAACACATCCACAGTCAAACATATCACAAAACCATCAATACAATATAGAATATTTTTATCATAATAAATCAACCTCGATCCAGAATAATATCCTGTAAACACTACTAAAAATGGAGGATATACCAATGGATTTTTCTCAAATGCTTATGAAAACCATTGGAATAGGGAAGTTGATAGGTATTTACCCAACAATTTCAATAAACCATTGGAATAGAGTATTTTAGATGAGTTTTAACCAATGGTTCTACAGAACCTTTGAGATATGTGAAGTTTTAGGAAGCCTTTGCCAAAAGTTTTAGAAAACTGTTGGCAAAGCATACCTATCCTAACCATCGTAAAAAACCATTGGGAATGTTTTCCCCTAAAATTGTCTCTATCCCCAACCCCCCATCTACTGGATTGCATACCTATATCATGAGACATAGAGCTCTCTCTCTCAGAAAATTATTCTACCCTTCAACCAGAGAGTTGTTTTGTTCTACAATTCAAATCTGAATGTGGTACCTTATGTTCAATGTTTTCCATCTATTTTTTTGTTTTCTATTTTGATTTGTCCTAAACTAGAGGTCTTTTCCCTATGGTATACCTATGAATTGTAATTTGATTTGTTTTTTTTGATTTTGTTCTATAATTAAAATATTTCATCATGTTGAAGATCTTTTAATTTTCCAACAATAATAAAGTTATATGTTATTTAGTACATATTATCTTATAATCCTTGGGGAGTAGATACCCAATGGAATTTTTGAGACCCTTTCCTTTTGCGATGATATGATGAGTGTGTGATAATGGGAGTTTTGGTGTAGACCCATATGACTGGAACTTCTATTGACACATGGTGCTTGACCTATCACGATTTAACTATGAGTTTTCTATAGAATTGATAACAACTTATTTACTGTCATGTTTAATATAACTATTTTCTTATTCACCAATTCTAGGAGTATAGAATTAGACCATCTCTTAATATTTAAATGTCAAGAGATTTGTTTCATCATCTCTATCAAGAGTTCAATCATTATAACCTGGTAAAAATTCATTAGACATGTATGATATCATATTTATAATGATGGAGGAAAACTAATGATCCTACTTGGGATGTGATATCTTTTGGTAAGATTGTTAACATCACAATGTTTGTCTCTTTAGTGACTATTGCACCACATAATGGTATTGCTCCCATTGAACAGTTTAGTGCATAATTTCTAAATATATCATTTTGTGGGTTAGTTCTTGTTTGATCAATTAATTTGTTTTCACCCATCTAAGCATTTTATGGGACGGTTACCATTCATTGTCATTTTAGAGAATGGTCGAGAGATATGTTCTATGTTCCATGGGATTGTGAAGTATAGTTTTCCAATCAATAGAAGTATATTATAGATAATATTTGATGGTAAAAAAATCCATGATTGTATGACCATGTATATCATGGTAAGGTAAATATGATAGGTGATTGTTTACCCATGTTTTTATGGATTATTATATTTGATAAATGTTATCAGTTTGTTCAATAAGGTAAGGATTAAGTATATAAGAAACTGACCATCATTGAAGGAATAAATTTATTCACTATGCTTCCACTTCCAGGAGGTTGTGCAGGTGGCGGTGGGCTATGCAGGGTGGGGGTGTTGGGGGAGGAGGGGGCTATGTAGGGAAAGTCTTTTGGGGTGAGGTCGGTGGTGCGCGGGGGGGGGGGGGGGGGGGGGTGTACAGGTGGGGTAGGGGTGGGCTGTACTGATGGGGGTGGGGGGAGGGGGTCTGTGCAAGTGGGTGTCTATGTTGGGATTTTATGTTTTGCATCTAATATGTAACTGAAACGTCCATTTTAATGTTTTGCATCTACTGTTTTGGTTTTCTGTTTTTTATTTGGGTGTTTATGACTTTTGTTTTCTGGATGATTTGGGTGTGTGTGTTGGGCTATAACAGTGGAACACATATAGTGATTATAGTATGGGTTTGATCTATAGGGATAATTAGTAAAGTGAATCAAATTTGATTCAAGTTGAATTATGTTTTAATATCATCCATAAATTCTCAGTTCTTAGAAGGCTTGGTATTGCTAGGAATTTTGTGTTAATTTCATCAATATTCCACATGATTCACATCATTATAAGAATGTCTGATGATGCTGTTGATATCAGGGAGAAAACTCATACAATTCAGGTTGTTTATATTGGCATGGTTAGTCATGAGTGATAATTGGCTTCCTAAGATGACTTTACTAATATAGCTTTAGGGTCAATTAACTACGGTTCTCACTATACGTTGTATATTATGTCTCTTTCTTGGAAAATAGTCACTTTTATGATGGTGGGGTTCTTTTCACTAGCCATTCCAACATGTGTAGACATCCATAACAATGTTAGATAATTCACAAGTTTAATTCAGTAATCTTGTTATCGTTGACATACTTTATTATTAATCTCAAATTTAAAAATTACTGTTTTTTTCTATACTTTATGAAATTAAACGTTTTTACAAGACATGAACAACCTATTAGTGTAGAATCCAAAACATTATCAACCCATGGGGTGCCCTTGACTTGGGGAACTAATTGGGTAACGAATGTTATGGCCATAGAGGTGCCAAGAATGAGTTACTGAACATGAGTGAATGATTCGGGATACCTGTAACACATAATGGGACCTGAGGCATGTGCCTCTTATATGAGACATGATGAAAATTAATAGAAATAAATTTTAATTTAATTTGTGAGTACTAGTTCTATGATTAATGATTTGTAATTCCTTCAGGAAAAAAACAAGGATTCATGTTAAAATATAGATTTTAATTCTATTTAGAAATCACCTTGGATTCATGATTATTTGAGTACATGTTCTTTGAAATTACATTTTTTGTTAATTTTGACAATTGCTTTTCCCTATCATTTATTTTGTTTTTTTGGTTACACATTAGATACCCTTTTCTATTTACTTGAATATATGTTTTTATATGCAGGAAATGAAACCAATTGAAGAGAGGAGATAGAAACAAATTATGGAAAATAGTCACAGTATGACAGAGCTGGGCATTCCACCACTAGTGCCTGTAGTGAGTATTTTATTTTAAAAATATTTATTTAAATTATATATAATGTCATGTGATTAATTTTTTAAAACATTTTTACAGGATCCATCTACTAGGCGATTGTTATTTGATAAGCAGTCGAGTAGTGGTCCCAGCACTCGAGATGATCAAATGAGTGGGGTGGTGTGGGAGCTAGAAGATCTGGTCGGCATACCCGATTAGACCCTTCCCCTCCCACTGACAAACCATCCATCCCACATTCGGATCCTGAAGTGCCGTTAGGGACACACGAGATATTTAGTCCTCCCATGTTTTCACCACCCTTTACATCTAACCCTCCTCACCCGTTTGTCCCATATCTGATGATGATTCCCAATCCCCATCCAGCATTTGGTCAGCCGTCGTTGTCATCTTATTTTACTACTGTTTCAATCTCTCTAGGATTTTATATTCAATCTTCTTCGACTCCTGCTCTGCCAGTGTCTATCCCTGCAGAGCATACATTGGGAACCACTCTATCTGTACAGGGTGTTCCTTTAGTTTCTGCGGATCCAACGGCCACGATTGATCAGACTACCACATGTATACTTATACAACCCTAACAAATTGTTATACCATTATTTATTTTCATTATAACATGTATATATATTTAATTATTTTTTCATTCATAGTAGATACATCTACTGATAGGAGGAGGGCCGGGAGAATACACACATGTGTGTGGCATGGAACCGCCGCACACAATTGATGGTGGACTACAGTGAAGATAATTAGATGATTGAAAAATCAGGGCAGTAATGTCGGAGTTTTTTGACGATTATTTCCAAATACCCCGACATCATTCTTATCAGCCTACTCTCATAGAAAAATTCCAAATAAAGTCATGGATAAAGATAGGGAAGAAATATGGGTAAAAAAATTAGTTGTATTTAATTCAATATGTTAATTGTTTTTATTTATATGAACTAATATTATGGTTTCAGTTGCGGTTTAATTTCCTAGATGGTAAGGGTGCACGACCAGCACGTCTAAATGATTTATACAAGATTTGGAGAGCGTATAAGAAGGAGTTGTACATTAGCTGGCATGATAGAGTGGGCACAGAGTTGGAGGTTGTCCATGTAGTTGATGATTTTCTATTATAATAGTATCGACAGATGATTACTCATTGGGATACTAGCCAGTTCACAGTATTAATCATATCAGAATTATTTAAATGAAATTTTTCTTGTTTTTCGTTAATACTAATTATTGATTTTTCTTTAGGATGCATCTGGAAAAAATAAAAAAACATTGATTCTAAGAAATACGTCCACACATTGGGAAGTACTATGATTCCAAATCATGAGAGATAGTTGGTATGAAATTTTATAATCTTTCTTTACAACTTTCAATTTCTATTGCTTCCTCCATAATTTATTCAATTGCTAAAGTTGTTATATAATTTCAGTTATATAATTACTGTTTTTAGTATACTATTTTTAATTATGGTTTACTACATTGAATGTCATTATAGAGGCATAAATTGAATATATAAGGATGTGTTCCTTTTGAAAAACAATTTTTCTCTAGTGGAAAGAAGAAATATGTAAGTGTGGTTAATGAATTGAATCATCAACTGATTTTAAGTTTTACTTTGTAGATTTAAAATTGTAATCTCTATTTTGTAACATAGTAATCTATTAATATTTGTAATAGGATTCTTAAGAGGCCTTTGATTCCTAGAAACCTGATAATTTTGGGCCAAAAAATCACATACATCAGGTGTTGGGAGATGATCACCCTGGTAGAGTATGCTGTCGGCCTGGGAAGAGTATAGTTCCGACGAGCTATTGGCCCTCCTCACGTATGAGTTGTATTGCCATCGAGTTGCAGCAGGTTAAGGCACATGCATAACATGATGAAAAAAGGTCCACATAGATTGTAGCACAGTATGATATGGAAAACACTACATTTATATTACTTATTGATGCTTTACCACCAGCACATCCCCCAAAGGGAATCACTGCTTGTGAGGAATATATGTCATCGATTCATTTTATATATGGTCCAATAGTTTGAAGTTCTAGTGGTTGTCGAGATGATGGTGAGGAGGAGGCTGAGGTGGATGAGGAGGGAGACGAGGAGGCCAGGGCAGAGTAAGAGGGTGAGGAGGAGGGTGGGGATGATGATGGAGATGACGATGAGGATGAGGCTGAGGGTGAAGATGATGGTGATTAGTGATGGTGATGAGGGACATATTGATCTGTTACATTTTTCACTGATATTACAAACCTTCAATGTTTATTGATTTTTTGTGCCTGAATATATGTGTGATTATGTAGGTCACATTATCTTTATTTTTTTATCTATAAATAATAAAACTTGATTTGTTGATTTTATGTGAAAACCCACTACTTTAACGAAATTATAACTTTTTAGATGTTGATATAATGAAATTATTTTTTTAACTTTGAAATAATTTTATTAGAAAATATGTATATACAATCCCATGAACCTGGGACAGCCCCTAAACAGCCCCATGGACAGCCCTCGAACAACCCCCCACCCTCCTCCCTGGACCCCAAATAGCCCCCCAGACAGCCTCCCACCATCTTTCTTGGACCCCGGAAATCCCCTCGGACAGCCCCCACCCCACCCTTCTCCCTGGACGCCAGACAGCCCCCGGAGAGCCTCCCCACCTTCCTTCCTGGACCCTGGACAGCCCCTGGACAACCCCCTGTACAGCCCCCCTCCCTCCTCCCTGGACCCCGGACAACCCCCTTGACATCCCCCCACCATCCTCCCTGGACCCCGGACAACCCCCCACCCCCACCCCCACCCCCCCCCCCCCCCGTCGTCCTTGGACCTCGGACAGCCCCCCACCATCCTTCCTGGACCACGTACAATGCCCCGGATTATAAGGCCCCAGCCTTAAACCTTACTTAATCTTGAGTGATCAAAAGATTACACGTTGAGGATCTTTTCAGGTTTAGAGTTTTAGAGAATTAGAACATAACTATTACATCTCAAAAGATTACAAAGTAGTCACTTCTACTAAGTTTCCATAAATAAATAAAAAACTCTTAAAAGAAACATGTATAGTTCCATGTTTTATATAGCATGACATTCCCTTGATCCCATCCTTGACCTTATTCCACATTAAGTCCTGTGAAAAACATTTCAAAAAACTTGGGGTGAGCATAACAAGCTCAGTAAGGGATACACAAAGAATGAAAACTGTTAGTTTTTCAAAATAAAGTAAACCATGTATACTCTAACAAAGTAATACCTTCACCTTCATGAAGTTGTAAAAAATCTTCATTGAATAAATTATCATTACTTACCTTTTTGTAACCAAAGGATTATTATAAAATCCATAAAAAGAACACATAACATTTATAAAGGTAACTTGGGACATAAACATACTTAAGTGAAATAACCATACGGTCCACTTCCACACATATCACTTAATGGAATAGCCATACGGCCAATTTCCATATATACTTAATGGAATAGCCATACGTCCGACTTCCATACCAAATGCATTGGAGGTTATAACGTAACCACCCGTCCTGGAATTCACGGCACCACCCGTCATATGGTTTATAACGTAACCACCCGTTAAAATGTCCAAGTACCAATATAAAATCATAAAACATAAAACCAATATAAAGGAATGATAACATTTCCACATTTCAATCACAATATATCATAATAGAATCCTTTATCAAAACCATTTTCAATACCAAAATACATAAAAGAGTATATTGTATTTATTTTATTTTAAAAACATTACGGCTTGTTGAGGAAGCCAAATACCAAATAATACTCACGGCGGCGGAAAAGGTCGTTGTCACCGCGTACGTAAAAAAACATTCTTTTTTGTCGTTTAGTAAAACGCTTCATAGAAAAAGATTCCTTTTGTATAAAAGTAAAAGTCAAAGGGGTTTATACACCATATAAAAGAAAGTTGTGTATAAAACGAAATATGCCTCAATGAAAGGAGATTGAGACGAAGTCCCTTACCTCGGGTCCGACTTGACTCGATCATTCTTTAACGTCCTGAATAATAAAGTTGAGTTAATTTATACTTGATTAAGAACCTTTTTAATGTTCATTATTCCTTTTATATCACTTATTTCCATGTTATAAACATTATGTAACCATTTAAGATAATAATGTTTGTTTTGTCAATATTTGGTTCTTAAGTCGAAAGTGGACTTCTTACAATTACATGTTGTTCGTGTGGTCAAAGTTTCTTTATATCCAGAATGAAATTCCTGATTTGGATATCATATATATCATATATATCCAGCATATGCATGTATTTATAATATTACATAATCATTTAGAGGTAAGAAATGAAATGCACCGTTCATGGAGACGGTAAGCCGTACATACGCATGAACGCTACTTTCATTTCTTTGTCATATTAATGGAATTAGAACTAAATGAGAGGTATGTATATTTTAATTCCAAAATTATATTCATCAATTATATATATCATTAATTATATATATCCATTATATACATGTACTTTTAATAGTACATTACATTTGGGGATAAGAAATGAAATGCACCGTTCATGGAGACGGTAAGCCGTACGCATGCAAGAACGCTACTTTCATTTCTATCTCATACTTTAATGGAAAGAAATAATAATGATATATAGGTACATTATAATTCCAGTATAACATCATATATAATAACTTTAAATCCATCCTTTACACTTCCCACATATGGCATTAACGAATCACATCACTTTGAGGGGGCGGTAGTCCGCACTTCCTTAAATGAAGATATTGTGTTTACCCATAATGGAAACCAAAAAGGGTATCCCGAAAATGAAAAAACATAAGCTTAAGGAAAACATAAACATATTATATATCATATATAAAAATAGTGACATCATAATGGCCACCTTTGAAGGTGTTAAATTAGTATTGAACAATCATCGTTTCGGGAGGCAGAATTTCTCCATCCACAGAAACCGTATGTTCTTTAACCATTTGATGTAGTTGTGTGAGAGTGTAGCTCGAATAAATCTTATAATAAAATCCTAGTATATTTATGATGCTCGTGTTGTTACAAAAGAAGTAAATAAAAAGAGTTTAGAGGGTTGGAAAAGCAAAATAAAACCAATGAACAAGAGAGAATGAATTACCTTTAAAAGTGTAACTCTTTTTGATTTGAGCCTAAAGGATTCCTTTGAAAAGATTCTGCCCAAAGGGAATCCTCTAGGATGAGGAGAGGGATGTGGAGAGAGTAAATGGGCAGGGGTTGGCAGAGCCAAAGGCTTGAGGAGTGTGTGAAATGAGGTAGAGGTGGGGGCCTTTTATAAGAGGAGAGGAGTGGCACTTTTGGAAAGTAATGAAATATTACTTTATTTGAAAATGTGTTTCGGTTTTAAAAGGTCCCACATTGATATAATTCGTGGATAAGGTGATAAGGGTTCGAAATCCACTCATCCAATTGGTTATGGACATGTCTAGTTCATATATTTTACATTATCTTTCCATTTTATTTAAATCATCAAATAATGATGTCATCGGTGCATCATTATTATGTCATAAATAATTTAATTTATTTAATGACTAAAAATTAAGAAAAAAAATACTATGATGTAGGAAATCGTTTTATCTTTCCAATGACTATTTATAATAAAAAATATGATCTTTATAACCCCATGTAAAAAATGTTTTCGTAAAACATATTATGTTTGTGTCATTTTTTCTTTTACATTAAATAAAAAGTTATTTATGTCATTTCCCATCCAAGTGTCTCCCTGGGGTCCCCAAGTTGGCCCATGGCTTCTCTTGGTCGGACATGACACAACCAATGAGGGTAGGACATGTGTCAAGTTCATCTTATTTTATTAAAGCATTATTTTTACCTTAAACTACACTAATTACCACTAATCGCGATTAAGAACTTAATAAGTTACTATTCACCAAAAAATTATTATAATCTCATTGAACCGCATTTTACTTCTTAATGACAACCATGTATGTCGGATTTTTTAAATTAAAAACACAATGATGGAAAAATTCCATTTAAACAGAAAAAACAGTTTTTATAAGTACTACTTAGTGGTTTCACTATTCATCAAAAATTGAAGTTTTTCAGAAAATTACCAAAAATTCACCCTAAGCTATATTTGATATTATGAATTCAAAAATGAAGTCTATTTTAAAAAATTAAAAACATATAAGTCACATTAATTAATTTAATAATTTATTCCCGCTATCAGAGCAAATAACATGTTTTTATGAAACAATAAGTATCAAAAGATTGACACTAGTTTAAGTCCGATTTCAAAGTGAAATTAATTCCAACGACCACTATTGGATTTAATAGTAAAATATTTTCTAATTTCACTTTAAAACCAATTCAAAAGATAATATAATCATATAAATAAATTATATTAAGAAGAGGGTTTGAATTAAAATACAACATTTTACACTATTCATAAAAAAATTAACTTTATCAGAAAGGTACCAAAAATTTACACAAAGTAAATTTTGATGTCCCGATTCTAAAGAAGATTTATATTTGGTCCAATAGAATTTATAAGATCGATAAAAACTATATTTAATGACGGTTCTCCGTCAAAAGGTGATAAGTGGACCTTTGGTGAAAATTAGGGTATAAACGCCTAAAATTTAACTCTTTCTGTATTTTAAGCCTTTATCATTTATTAGGTAAATGTAAAAACATTTAAAAACATATATAATCATATTTTAGTTATTTCTATCTATTCCCGCCAGTACAACAGCTACTCGTTAACTAACATTTAAAATAATATTATTTTATTACTTGTGTGCAACGTATGTTTTCAAAGAAACTCATCGTTGAATATCGAGTACGCTATCGAACGTAGAAACCCCTTTTAATTAAAATTAATATTTAATTCGTAAATATTAATAAATATGAAAATTATTTATTCTTTAATTACCTGGGATGTTACATCCTTCCCCCCTTTTGGGAATTGCGTCCGTGCAATTTTATTCACTTATCAAAACAAGTGGGGGTATTTATCCCTCATAGAATTTTCAGATTCCCACGTTTCCTCTTAAATCACATGGTTTTTCCACAAAACCTTTACCTGATGAATCACCTTATTCCGTAACACATTCTCCCTGTGGTAAATAATCTGGACCGGTTGTTCCTCATAAGATAGGTTCTCTTCCAGCTGAACTACCTCTGGTCTCAAAACATGAGATGGATATGGAATATACTTTCTCAACATTGAAACATGAAAAAGATTGTGTACCTGAGATAAACTCGGAGATAAACCCACTCGGTAAGCAACTGATCCAACTTTCTCCAGAATTTCATATGGTCCAATAAACCTTGGACTCAACTTTCCTTTCTTACCAAATCTCATCACAATTTTCCAAGGAGAAACCTTGAGAAAAACATGATCACCGCCCTCGAAAGATAGATCCTTCCTCCGGTTATCCGCATAACTCTTCTGCTTGCTCTGAGCTGTTCTCATGTGCTTATGAATCAACTGAACTTTTTCTGCCATCTCTTCTACCAAATCTAGTCCCATCAACTTCCTTTCACCCACTTCATTCCAAAATGCTGGAGTTCGACACCGCTTCCCATATAATGCCTCAAATGGTGCCATCTGTATACTGGAATGAAAACTGTTATTATAAGAAAACTCAACCAAAGAAAGATGTTGGTCCCAACTTCCCTGATAATCCATCGAACAAGCTCGTAGCATATCCTCCAAGGTCTGAATTGTTTGTTCGGACTGCCCATCTGATTGAGGATGAAAAGATGTTGTAAAATTTAATTCCGTAACCAACGACTTCTGAAGGCCTTTCCAAAAGTTATAAGTAAACCTGGGGTCACGATCCGATACAATGGAGAGAGGAACTCCATGTATCCTGAATATCTCTTTAAGATACAAACGGGAAAGTTGATCTAGGGAAAAACTATCTCGTATAGAAAAGAAATGAGCAGATTTGGTCAAGTGATCAACAATAACCCAGATTGCATTATTACCTTGAGATATCCTCGGTAATCCCACAACAAAGTCCATGGATATGTTTTCCCATTTCCACTCTGGCACTGGTAAAGGCTGAAGCATCCCTTTCGATAACTACCGCTCTGCTTTAACCTGTTGACATGTCAAACACTTCACAGTAAAATCAGCAATATCTCTTTTCATTCCATCCCACCAGTAATACTCCCGCAGATCTCTGTACATCTTAGTACTGCCCGGATGAACTGAAAACGGGGAACTATGAGCCTCACATAACAACTCATTCTTTAACTGTGAATCACAAGGCACACATAACCTCTTCCCAAACCTCAAAACACAAACACAAACTTATCCAAGAACTCATGGAGAATTTTATTCATAAGGTCCATGAATACAGCAGGTGCATTGGATAACCCAAAAGGCATAACTACAAATTCATAATGGCCATATCTAGTACAGAATGCAGTCTTCGGAACGTCTTCTTCTTTTACTTTCAACTGATGGTACCCAGACCTCAAGTAAATCTTCAAAAAATATTGAGCTCCCTGGAGCTGATACAACCTCATTCGATGGCCCAACATCTTCTGAAGTTGCTGCAAAGGATTTCACCACCCCTTTCTGCTTGTAGTCTGGCTGCATTCCCCCAGTTGAGTTCTTCGTTGGACACTCATTTGCATAATGACCCATTTCATTACACTTAAAACATCTTACCGTTGGCTTTTCATTTCCTGCTTGATCATCTTCCTTACAGTTACGAGCAATATGACCAGACTTACCACACCGAAAGCACTTACCAGACTTGGATAAACATTCTCCAGGATGCATTTTACCACACTTCTCACAGGATGGATATTTGGTTTTCTTACCTCCTTGCTTCTTTGATGAATTCTTCCCCTTTTCCTTCCAACTAGACCTCTTATTCTGTTGTTTTTCATAGAACACCTGATCATCGGCAAACTCCATTTCCACCTTCTCTGCACATCGAACAAGTTTTTCATAACTTTTGAACTCACGAGAAGCTAAAGACCTTCGATACATTGGCTTTTACCCTGAGTAAAAATGGTTTATTTTACTATCAAGATCTCGTATGAAGTTTGGAGCATACCTTGCCAATCGAGTGAACTTTTCTTCATAAGCAGCCACTGAATCATCCTCCTTCCTCAATTCTAGGAACTGTTTTTCCATCCTAAGATGAACCACCTTAGGAAAATATTTCTCAAGAAACATACCTTTGAATTCGTCCGAGTGAAGATCCTCAATCTCATCACTATCCCTTATATTTTTCACCATCGACCACCACTAATCTGCTTCACCCTCCAAAACGGTAAACAGCAAGACTAACCTTTTGATGTTCTGAACACCCCATGACATCAAAAATCTTCTTCAGTGCTTTAATCCACCCTTCAACTTGCACATGGTCAGATGATCATCTGAATGATGGTGGATGTTGCCTCATGAAATGTTCCACCACTGACATGTTCCTCTGCGGTTGATCTGGCTGATCTCGTGCATGGATACCACCACCATTTATTTCCTGAGTCAACTGTGCCATCACTACAACAAACTGTTCAGTTCTGATTCCTACCATCTCAGGTTGCTGATTTGGAAGGTTATCTTCATCCTGATGTCGTCCCAACATAGCTGCTTTGTTTCCTCTGCGGAAAACCATTCTGAACACAGAAATATCTTAGGCGAAGCAACATGGTAATCTGTAAATGCTATATCATTTCAATCATATTATAATTTACCACTTTTCAAACTCCTAAAGTTGTCTAAACCGACCTCTGATACCAACTATAAGGCCCCAGCCTTAAACCTTACTTAATCTTGAGTTATCACAAGATTACACATTGAGGATCTTTTCAGGTTTAGAGTTTTAGAGAATTATAACATAACTATTATATCTCAAAAGATTACAAAGTAGTCACTTCTACTAAGTTTCCATAAATAAATAAAAAACTCTTAAAAGAAACATGTCTAGTTCTATGTTTTATATAGCATGACATTCCCTTGATCCCATCCTTGACCTTATTCCACATTAGGTCCTGTGAAAAACATTTTAAAAAAACATAGGGTGAGCATAAAATGCTCAGTAAGGGATACACAAAGAATGAAAACTGTTAGTTTTTTAAAATCAAGTAAACCATGTATACTCTATCAAAGTAATACCTTCACCTTCATGAAGTTGTAAAAACTCTTCACTGAATAAAGTATCATTACTTACCTTTTTGTAACCAAAGGATTACCATAAAATCCATAAAAAGAACACATAACATTTATAAAGGTAACTTGGGATATAAACATACTTAAGTGGAATGACCATACGGTCCACTTCCACACATATCACTTAATGGAATAGCCATACGACCAATTTACATACATACATAATGGAATAGCCATACGGCCGACTTCCATACCCAATGCATTGGAGGTTATAACGTAACCACCCGTCCTGGTATTCACGGCACCACCCGTCATATGGTTTATAACGTAACCACCCGTTAAAATGTCCAAGTACCAATATAAAATCATAAAACATAAAACCAATATAAAGGAATGATAACATTTCCACATTTCAATCACAATATATCATAATATAATCCTTTATCAAAACCATTTTCAATACCAAAATACCTAAAAGAGTATATGGTATTTATTTTATTTTAAAAACATTACGGCTTGTTGAGGAAGCCAAAGACCAAATAATACTCACGGCGGCTGAAAAGGTCGTTGTCACCGCGTACGTAAAAAAACATTCATTTTTTTCGTTTAGTAAAACGCTTCATAGAAAAAGATTCATTTTGTATAAAAGTAAAAGTCAAAGGGTTTTATACACCATATAAAAGAAAGTTTTGTATAAAACGAAATATGCCTCAATGAAAGGAGATTGAGACGAAGTCCCTTACCTCGGGTCCGACTTGACTCGATCGTTCTTTAACGTCCTGAATAATAAACTTGAGTTAATTTATACTTGATTGAGAACCTTTTTAAAGTTCATTATTCCTTTTATATCACTTATTTCAATGTTATAAACATTATGTAACCATTTAAGTTTATAATGTTTGTTTTGTCAATATTTGGTTCTTAAGTCGAAAGTGGACTTCTTACAATTAAATGTTGTTCGTGTGGTCAAAGGATCTTTATATCCAGAATGACATTCCTGATTTGGATATCATATATATCATATATATCCAGCATATACATGTATTTATAATATTACATAATCATTTAGAGGTAAGAAATGAAATGCATCGTTCATGGAAACGGTAAGCCGTACGTACGCATGAACGCGACTTTCATTTCTTTGTCATATTAATGGAATTAAAACTAAATGAGAGGTATGTATATTTTAATTACAGAATTACATTCATAATTTAGATATATCATTAATTATATATATCCATTATATACATGTACTTTTAATAGTACATTACATTTGGGGATAAGAAATGAAATGCACCGTTCATGGAGACGGTAAGCCGTACGTACGCATGAACGCTACTTTAATTTCTATCTCATACTTTAATGGAAAGAAATAATAATGATATAGAGGTACATTATAATTCCAGTATAAAATCATATATAATAACTTTAAATCCATCCTTTACACATCCCACATATGGCATTAACGAATCACATCACTTTGAGGGGGCGGTAGTCCGCACTTCCTTAAATGAAGATATCGTGTTTACAAATAATGGAAACCATAAAGGTCTGCCGAAAATGAAAAAACAGAAGCTTAAGGAAAACATAAACATATTATATATCATATATAAAAATAGTGACATCATAATGGCCACTTTGAAGGTGTTAAATGAGTATTGAACAATCATCGTTTCGGGAGGCAGAATTTCACCATCCACAGAAACTGTATGTTCTTTAACCATTTGATGTAGTTTTGTGAGAGTGTAGCTCGAATAAATCTTATAACAACATCCTAGTATATTGAAGATACTGGTGTTGTTACAAAAGAAGTAAATAAAAAGAGTTTAGAGGGTTGGAGAAGCAAAATAAAACAAATGATCAAGAGATAATGAATTACCATTAAAAGTGTAACTCTTTTTGATTTGAGACTAAAGGCTTCCTTTGAAAGGATTATGCCCAAAGGGAATCCTCTAGGATGAGGAGAGGGATTTGTAGAGAGTAAATGAGCAGGGGTTGGCCGAGCCAAAGGATTGAGGAGTGTGTGAAATGAGGTAGAGGTGGGGGCCTTTTATAAGAGGAGAGGAGGGGCACTTTTGGAAAGTAAAGAAATATTACATTATTTGAAATTGTGTTTCGGTTTTAAAAGGTCCCACATTGATATAATTCATGGATACGGTGATAAGGGTTCGAAATACACTCATCCAATTGGTTTTGGACATGTGTAGTTCATAGATTTTACATTATCTTTCCATTTTATTTAAATCATCAAAATAATGATGTCATCACTGCATCATTATTATGTCATAAATAATTTAATTTATTTAATGTCTAAAACTTATGAAAAAAATACTATGATGTAGGAAATCTTTTTATCTTTCCAATGACAATTTATAATTAAAAATCTGATCTTTATAACCCCATGTGAAAAATGTTTTTTTAAAACATATTATGTTTGTGTCATTTTTACTTTTACATTAAATAAAAAGTTATTTATGTCATTTCCAAACCAAAGTGTCTCCATGGGGTCCCCAAGTTGGCCCATGGCTTGTCTTGGTCGGCCATGACACAACCAATGAGGGTAGGACATGTTTCAAGCACATCTTATTTTATTAAAGCATTATTTTTACCTTAAACAACACTAATTACCACTAATCGCGATTAAGAACTTAATAAGTTACTATTTACCAAAAAATTATTATAATCTCATTGAACCGCATTTTGCTTCTTAATGAAAACCATGTATGTCGGATTTTTGAAATTCAAAACAAAATGATGGCAAAATTCCATTCAAACGGAAAAAACAGTTTTTATAAGTACTACTTAGTGGTTTCACTATTCATCAAAAATTGAAGTTTTTCAGAAAATTACCAAAAATTCACCCTAAGCTATATTTGATATTACGAATTAAAAAATGAAGTCTATTTTGTAAAATTAAAAACATATAAGTCACATTAATTAATTTAATAATTTATTCCCGCTGTCAGAGAAAATAGCGTGTTTTATGAAACAATAAGTTTCAAAAGATTGACACTAGTTTAAGTCCGATTTCAAAGTGAAATTAATTCCAACGACCACTATTGGATTTAATGGTAAAAATATTTTCTAATTTCACTTTAAAACCAATTCAAAATATAATCTAATCATATAAATAAATTAGATTAAGAAGAGGGTTTGAATTAAAATACAACATTTTACACTATTCATAAAAAAATGAACTTTATCAGAAAGGTACCAAAAATTTACACAAAGTAAATTTTGATGTCCCGGTTCTAAAGAAGAGTTATATTTGGTCCAATAGAATTTATAATATCGATCAAAACTATATTTTATTACGGTTCTCCGTCAAAAGGTGATAAGTGGACCTTTCGTGAAAATTAGGGTATAAATGCCTAAAATTGAACTCTTTCCGTATTTTAAGCCTTTATCTTTTATTGGGTAAATGTAAAAACATTTAAAAACACATATAATCATATTTTAGTTATTTCTATCCATTCCCGCCAGTACAACGGCTACTCGTTAACTAACATTTAAAATAATATTATTTTATTACTTGTGTGTAACGTAAGTTTTCAAAGAAACTCATTGTTGCGTATCGAGTACGCTATCGAACGTAGAAACCCCTTTTAATTAAAATTAATATTTAATTTGTAAATATTAATAAATATGAAAATTATTTATTCTTTAATTACCTGGGATGTTACACGGATAGCCCCCCCAACCCTCCTCCCTAGACTTTGGATACCAATCTAAACTTTATTCATGATTCACCCTAAATCCCAATGAATAATATGATTTTAGAGCATCATATGAAAATGAGAGAAGAGTGCAAACCCTAATTGAAAAGAGGAAGATATGAGAGGATTAGATTCTCCATGATCTTCAATTCATACTTGAGTGCTCTCAAAACGCCCAAGTGACATGTACGAGTCAACCACGCCTCAATCTGAGGCACGATGTGGCTGGTAACACTCAAAGTGTCTCACTAATATTTGAAATGGACAACATTTTAAATGAAAAAAACTACTGACATACATAAAGATGACCAAACAGATTCAGATTGTGTTGATAATTTATAAAAATGATCCATGTGTCATTTTTGAGATGTACGAGTCAACCCCGCCTCAATCAGAGGCACGGTGTGGCTAGTACCACTCAAGGTGTTTCACTTTTATTTGAAATGGACAACATTTTATGTGAAAACAAAAAATGGCATACAGAAAACTGACCAAACACATTCGGATTCTGTTTATACTTTAAGAAAAAAATCCATGGGTTATTTTTGAGCATACGAGTCAACCCTCGCCTCAATCCGAAGCACAGTGTGGCCGGTAGCACTCAAAGTGTCTAACTTTTATTTGAAATGCACAACATTTTATGTGAAAACAACAACCGGCCTATGGAAAACTGACCAGATGCATTTGGATTGTGTTGATACTTCAACACAATGATCCATGAGTCATTTTTGACGTGTACGAGTCAACCCTACCTCAATCCGAGGCATGGTGTGGCCGGTACCACTCAAAGTGTTTCACTTTTATTTGAAATGGACAACATTTTCCGTGAAAAAAACAACCGGCATACAAAAAAACGACCAAAAACATTCGGATTTTGTTGATACATTAGGAAAAGGATCCATGGGTCATTTTTGATGTGTGTGAGTCAACCCCACTTCAATCTGAGGCACGGTGTGGCCGGTAACACTCAAAGTGTCTCACTTTTATTTGAAATGGACAGCACTTTAAGTGAAAACAACAACTGACATACGGAAAAATGACTAATCTGATTTGGATTGTGTTGATACATCAACACAACAATGAATGGATCATTTCTTACGTGTATGAGTCAAACTTTCTTCAATCCGAGGCACAGTGTGGCCGGTACCACTGAAAGTGTTTTTCTTTTGTTTAAAATGGATACTCTATTAAGTAAAAAACAACTACAATATGAAAATCTGACCAAAAAATTTATAATTGTGTTGATACATTAGTAAAACAATCCATGGGTCATTTTTGACATGTACGATTCATCCCCACCTCAATCCGAGGTGCGGTGTGGCCGACACCACTCAAAGTGTCTCTCTTTTGTTTCAAAAGTACATCATTTTAAGTGAATACAAAAACTGACATACGTAAAACCAACCAATGGCATTAATATTCTGTTGAAACTTTAGAAAAACGATCCATGGGTCATATGTGATGCATAAGTGTCAACCCCACCTCAATCCGAGTGCCGGTGTGGCCGACACCACTCAAATTGTCTTACTTTTATTTTAAATGGACAAGATTTTAAAGGAAAACAATAACTAGCCTACAGAAAACCAACCAAACACATTTTGATTGTGTTTATAATTTAGGAAAACGATACATGGGTCATTATTGACGTGTAAGAGTCAACCTAGCCTCAATCCAAGGGGCGGTGTGGCCAACACCAGTCAAAGTGTCTCTCTCTTTTTTTCAAAAGGACATCATTTTAAGTTAATACAACAAATTACATATGGAAAACCAACCAAAGGAATTAAGATTCTGTTGAACCATTAAAAAAATGATCCATCAATCATATGTGATGTTTACAAGTCAACCCCACCTCAATCTGAGGGCTGGTGTGGCCGTCACCACTAAACTATATCAGTTTTATTTGAAATGGACAAGATTTTAAGTGAAAACAACAACCGACATAAATAAATTTGACCAAAAGCATTCATATTGTGTTTATAATTTTGGAAAACGATACATGGGTCATTTGGGATGTGTAGAAGTCAACCCTACCTCAATCCAGGGCCCAGTGTGACCGACACCACTCAAAGTGTCTCTCTTTTGTTTAAATTGGACATCATTTTAAGTGAAAACAACAACTAACGTATGGAAAACTGCCCAAACACATTCTGATTCTGTTGAAACATTATGAAAACGATCCACGGGTCATATTTGATGTGTATAACTCAACCCTTTTTCAATCAAAAGAACGGTGTGGCCGAAACCACTCAATGTGTCTCTCTTTTGTTTAAAATGAACATCATTTTAAGTGAAAACATCAATTGACTTATGGAAAACTGACCAAATACATTTGGATTCTATTTAAAATTTAGAAAAATGATCCATGGGTCATATGTGACATGTACGAGTAAACCCCACCTCATTTCGAGGCGCGGTGTGGCCAGAACCACTCAAAGTGTCTCTCTTTTGTTTAAAATGGACATCATTTTAAGTGAAAACAACAACTGACATAGGGGAAACCAACCAAATGCATTCAAATTCTGTTGAAACATTAGTAAAACGATCCATGGGTCATTTCTGACGTGTATGACTCAAACCCTCCTCAATCCATGACACGTTGTGGACGATATCACTCTAACTATATTTCTTTTGTTGAATTTTGATATCATTTTAAGTAAAAAAACTGGCATATGGAAAACTGACCAAACATATTCGGATTGTGTTGAAATTTTTGAACTACGATCCATGGGTCATATGTGACATTTATGAGTCAACCCCTCTTCAATCCGAGGCGCGGTGTGGCTGGCACCACTCAAAGTGTCTCACCTTTATTTGAAATAGAAAACATTTTAATTGAAAACAACAACTGGCATACAGAAAACCACCCAAAAACATTCAGATTATATTGATACTTTATGAAAATGATCCATGAGTCATCTTTGATGTGTACGAGTCAACACTGCCTCAATCCGTGGCATGGTGTAGCCGGTATCACTCCATGTGTATGTATTTTTTTTAAAATGGACATCATTTTAAGTAAAAACAAATGGTATACGAAAAACTGACCAAACATATTCGGATTCTATTGATACTTTATTTTTGGGTTATTAGATTATAATTTCAGAATTCAATATTGTATGGGTTATAGGAAATGAAATTTTGTATGTTTTCTTAATTTTGTATAACCCACCCCCTAGACACCCCCACCCCCATGGACAGCCCCCCACCCCTGGACACCCCCACCCCTCGGGACACCCCAACCCCTTTTATTTCATATTATATATGTGTTATATATAATTAATAATTTCATATGAAATATAATTCATTTTGTATGTGTTATTGATTAATGATTCATAATTCATTACATAATTCATTCTGTATGTATTCAATTGAGAATTCAATTTTGAATTCTGTATTGCATAGGGTAATTGGGTTCATATATATGATTGTAAATGTTCTATATTCCATGACTATAAGTACATTCTATTTTTATGTGCTTCTGTGTGCTATAGATGGGGTTTCTGTTTCTGTTAAGTGTGTATATAGTTGTATACAGTTGAGTGTGTGCTGGAAGAGATTTTAGGTGGCTGTACTGCCAAATTCTATAAACACACTATACCAACGGTTTACTAAAACCATTGTTATAGTGTTGTACATATTTTTTTCAATGATTTTAGTAAACCATTGGTGAAACATTAAAAATAGTATTTCTAATGCTTTTAAAAATCATTAGGAATACTCGGATTACACTGCCTTTTACCAATGGTTTTACAAACCGTGGAGAATACCCGGATTACACTGTGTTTCCCAATGGTTATTCAAAAATCGTTGGTAATGGGCTATACCAATGGTTTACTTACCAATGGTATGGAATCCTTTAACAGTGGTTTAAAACCATTGGTAAAGCCTTAGTTTCCAGTAGTGAAAGGATGTTGATATAATTTAAAATGATCAGTAAAACTCTTTGAGGGAAATATCCATTTTTCATTTAATCATTTTAAAATTCATAATATTTATAAAGGTATTAATTTTAAAGATATTTTTGAATCTAATTGTATCATACCAATTTGAAATATTTGAATGGAATTAACATTTTAAAACATTCATGTTCATATAAATAAATCCTTAAAATCACTTAGAAAACAAGGACATTAATGCGAAGGTTTTAAAAGAATAAATCCTTAAAACATTTAAAACAATTTTTTTGTTAAATAGTCCCTTAAAAAGAATCCATTTGAAAACCCTTTTATGAAACATGGACCAGGATAATAAATATATCCCAATAAAAAACTTACACATAAACAGTCTCAGATAATAATGTGATTGAAGAATTAACCCTTACCTTGCACTTTCCTTTGGTAGAGGGTACTTTTAACCTCCTATATAAATACCATAGTATGTAGTTAAATTATACCAGAACGATATTCAGATTTATTATACCATTCATAATTCATTTAATATATTATACTAGCCATTGAATAATGATTTCCATGTTAAATTAACATTTCGGGTAATAATCACTTTCTCTATCATGTGTGTTTTAACATGTTTATCTTGATCATATGATTTAGATCATGATTTAAATACTTCCAGAATATAATCTATGATTTATATATAATTTATATTTACAATATAAATATTTATAATAGATAGATAAATGAAATTGAAGGAACCATTTTTGGAGACCGTAGGCCATAAATACGTATAAACTTGTTTTCCGTTTTCATATCGTATTGAACAGATGTAAGTGAATAAAATATATGTAAGTATATACATATATATATATCTCTATTATAATTAATATGTCATATGTTACACAATTATTAATAATACTTATTTTTATAATCATCATTGAATTGTGAATGTGGAAATAAATCTCATCGTGTCATGGAGACGGTAATCTGTACGTACGTCCGAGAGACAATATCATTATATTGACGGTGAAATCATACTTAATTGGATATTATATCAGATATACAGAATCATTAACATGTTATATTTATTATTATATCAGTTATACTCATTATTATACCCATCCATATAATTAAGTGTTTGAATAACAAACTACACCATGACGTGGAGATGGTAAGCCATACGTACGCACGTATGCTGACTTTTTCATTTATAGGATGAATAGAATAACAAATATGGTTATACCATATTTATAATAACATCATAGTATGTATAAGGTACTGAATTTATTATTTTGGTATGGAAAGAACAAATAAATAGGAAGTGTAAGAAGAAATGAACTTGAAAGAGAGTGGTGAAATTATTACCTCTTCTTCAGGTGTTTCATTCTGAGTTGATCAAAATGGATCCATAGGTTGTCTTTATGATCAATTTAATTCCTATAGATCAGAGTTAGGAATGTTTTTAGAAGATTTGGGCAGGGTTTGGCCAAGGAAAATGGCTTTGGTGGTGTGATTTTGAGTGAAGGGGAAGTTCCCTTTTATAAGAGAGGTGAGGGTCGCTTAAGGAAATGTTTGAAATATTATTTTAAAATAAAATATTTTTCTTTTTATAAAGGCTAAAAATGACTTATTTATAAGATGATTTTTGGATGGGTTGAAAAAATATCAACCAATAGGTTCTAGAAAAGTTGTGTTTACCATTTTAACCTTATCTTTAATATTTAACTCTTAGTTAAATAGTTTAACTTTTACCACGTCTTCTTGTATTCTTAAACTATATGGTTTATAAACTTACTATAAAATTCCAAGGGAAACTGAAGTGGTCCATTAATGACATATATAATATTATTTAATCCCTTTGTCCAAACTGTATATTTTTAAGAATATTATATCAACCAATAATATAGTATTTGTTTTAAAAATTAATTTATGTCAATTTTGACAATATTTTGTATTTTTCTTTTGTGAAAGTCATAACAACCTTATCACTTAGAAACAAATTATGTAATAAACCCTAAAAAGTCATATTAATTAATCATAATCATATATTTACATTTATTTGAATATTTAAAATATAATTTATTTTAATATTTCATTAATATGGTAATTACTTGATCATTAATGTGTTATAAATAAATTAAATTATAAAATGTCTAAAAATTATATATAAAATCCCATTATGTAGGAAATATTTTTAGATTTCTAATGAAAATTAATAGTCAAATTTATATTTTGTGTAACCTTATATTAAAAATGAATTAGTTATTAATCATTGAATTTAACACTTTTAACTATTTTTAAAATAAAATAATAATAAATGTCATAATCTAATCCAAGTTGACAAAAGAGGATCATATTTTATTTCTAAGGCTGTTTTTGGTTGGATTAAACATATTCAATAGAATTTTGACATGTGTTAGGGTTGTTATAATATACTTTTTACCCTTAATTACCCTATTTATATTTATCAATGTTAAATAAATGTCAAAAGTTACTATTCACAAAAAATTATTTTCATCTTATTGAACCACATTTTATTTACTAAGGTTAAACGTGTCTCTTGGATTATTGAAATTCATCTAATATAGCATTAAAATTATGTCTTATGCTAATTTTCTAATACATTTATATGGTGGGTAAAAGACGGTAAAAAGTTCAATAAAATTTTATATGTCTTAACTTATTAAAAAATGACTCCAATGAATCACATTGAACATATAGAAGTATTATGTATCTATTTTAGCCTAAAATAAATTATAATTAAATATCTATTTATTTATATAAAAATTTGGTTTTAAACAATAACGTACTGTTTTTCACTATCCCTAAAAAATTGAACGTTTTCAGAAAAATACCATAAATTCACCCTAAGTTAATTTTGATATTATGAATTCAAAAAAGAATCATATTTTACAAATTATAAACAATTATATTTTATTTATTAAATTAAAATTAATTCTTGTTGTCAAAAAAAACGTTTTTTTAATTGTAAAAACTATCAAAATATTGACATGTGTTTATGTCAAATTAAATGTGAAATTACATATAATAACCAAAATTGTATTAAATTTTAAAAATATAATCTAATTATACATCCAAATAATTCAAATGTATAATTTAACACTATAAATTATTTTGATAAAAAAAATCAGTTAAAATTTATTAATTTTCACTATTCACTAAAATACGAATTATATAAAAAACACCAAAAATTTATCGAAACACAATATTTTTGTTCCAATTATAAAGAATAATTGCATTCTGTCATGTTGAATATATTAAAGTGTAAAATATAGGATTTAATAAGGGTTTTCCATTAAAAGGCGGTAAAGTTGCATTTTTTAAAAAATACTTCATTTTTCTGAAAAAATGAATTTGTTCTAATATTATGTCTAAGAAACAAATAATATGGATTCTAAAGTTTTATATAGTATATAAAATTCAAAATTCATTTAACACTATTCATAACTGTTTTTTGAATGGACAGTTTGGTATGTTGTGGTGTGCTCAAACATGGTGTTGTGTGTTGCGAAAATTATTGAATTACATTGAAGGGATACCGTACTATGAAATCTTGGGGTATTACAAGTATCCTCTCAATGACCATTATTATTCCTTGCATTATCTCCAACAAATTATTCGCTTCCCAGGTTAGGGATTATAGATACAGTTCCTCTCGAGGATGGGGAAAACCTATTGAAATGATGGGTCTTCTATACAATCATCTAAGATGATATCCTAAGACAAGTTCCTCAAACCATCTCCTATAAAATATTGGACAGTATGTTTCCACAAAAGTTATTCATGTATTTTAAGAAAAAAAACTATTTATATTTCTTTTTTTTCATGGATATTTTTTTTTCCTGGGTGAGTTCATATAAATTTCCATTGTTCTACACATGATCATCAGTCTTAGTTTAGGTGCATCGAGTTTTTTATTTATTTAATTTATTCTTATTCATATGTGGTTTAAAATGGTTAATAATTTTATATTATTGATTAATAATGAATTTATTATAATTAATTAGTTTTAGTTGAATGGATTTGGGTGAGAACTATGGGTGGTAATGTTCTAGTTGTTGTTCTAGGATGAGTTGGGTAGTTGGAATCCATGATATAGTTAATTGGGAAGAGACATAATATGAGGCAGGTAATCCACATAAATTAACCCATAGTCTCTCATTATATTCCACTGGTGCATTTTGTGTTTTGGTTATCTTGGATGTGCCTCAACCTATATAAAATTTAATGTTTTAATAAGTTAATTTATAAAAGTTAAGTGAAACATAGATATTCCTTATACCTAATTGAAAGACGATTTACAGATAAATGATTTGTTAATATATAAGATTTGGGTCTTGAAATTGAATTTTTTATATGATATGTTTTTTTCTTTTGAAAATATATGTGGTAAATTTATTTTGAAAATGGTAAATATAAGAAGAAAATATTTTGAAATGAAAAATCCAATTTGTTATTAAAATATAAAAATAGTAATGATTCATTGACATGATTTGATAATTTTGGTAAATTATCATTAAGATACTAAATTTTAAAAGTTTTTTTTTATAAATTTATATTATTAGAAATGGATATTTTTATATGAAATTGATAATGGTAATTGGGTTTTTTAATTCAATATATATGGAATTCTTCTTGTGTTTTTTGGTAAACTCAGGTGAACATGACCACCCAGGGAAATACAATATTTTAGGGTTAAATTGGGTTAAATAAAACACTTGGGGATATTATGAGTTGTGTTCAAAAATGAGAGGAAAACATGGCCTAGGTGGGATCATGATTTCTGGGATAGGTATATTACCATGGATGTGGGATTATTGGACATGATATAGGTATATTAGCCCTTGTTATAAGATGTGCCAAAATAAACTTTATGATGTCTTCATAGACACCGCAACACCAGATGAAGTAGGTAGGTACTATTCATGGAGTGGACCCATCCCTTGGGTTTTGTGTTTTATTATGATTCTAGTTTTTCAATTTTTATATGGTTCAATTTTAAAATGTGAGATTCAAAACATGGATATAAACTCTTATGGACTGGTTATTTTTATTGTGTTATGATGGTGGTGGTATATTTCATTTTACTCAAACCCTGGTTAGGCTTCCACTTCACTTGGGTATTTGAGATTATAAAACATTTTTAGGTTCAGTTCTGGTGAATGTGTTTGACTTTTGGGTATTTATATATTTTATATGATGGGGAATGATAATAGGGTTAGGCTAGGACTCTTAAATTTTTTGTATTCCATCCAATTTTTATTTTATTTTTCTACACAAAATACTTTTATGAACTATATACATTTAATTCAATGGAAAACTTTTTATTTGTGATAATTGTTTCCACATTCGAGTATTCTATTCTTTTATTGATTTATTTGGATGTTTTATTTGTTTGTCATTATTTTTCATATTTTTTTATCTCTAAAATATGGTATAGTCTCCCTATAGTACCACCATGGAACAAAACCACTATTCAGTAGCCTATGACATATGGGGAGGAATTCTTGAGCTACTATAGATTCCATGTCTTATTACTATTCATATTGAGCAGGGGTGAAGAATTTATAATTTTTAGCGTGGTTCTTAGAAATCAATAGTAAATAGTCCTCATATACAATTGTATTATTATCAAACTAAAATGTAATAAATATAAAATAAATATATTTTATAATTAATGAATTTTATTCTCTAGAATAAAACTAAATCTATAATACAAGTATTAAAAAACCTATATTCCAAGATTTGTGTATGGGGAATAATTTTAAATATATATTTCTTTAAACATATATATAACATGTTGCATGACATATAAAATTCATATTTTATAATATCTTTATGTATATGTGATATGTGATATTGTAATATATTTTTTGTTCCTAAATTAAATGAATGTCACCATATTAGTAAACTACTATAGAAAATAGTTGGTTCAATAGCAATTTATGAGGTATCTCTTTAATATTAAAAATATTATATGATATTAAAATTTATTAGTTTATTTAATGAAATTCAAAAAAACATGTTCTAATTTATATATTATATGTCCAAAAAGCATACAGTAATTTTAAAATTCATTAACTCTTATACCCTCATTTATTTATGAATATGTTTTATAAAAATATATCGTAATCACGTTACATTTTTTCCATTGTGTTATGATAAAAATTTTGAATCCCTCTCACCCTCCCTCTCTATCCATTATCCTTTTGGGGATTCAACATACCATATTTTAAATAGTGATCCGACTATATATTATTTTTACTCAATAGTTGTTGGATCACCTATATATGATATATTCTTTTGGCTGGTTCGAAATTATATTCTATAAACACAATATTTTATTTGAATGTATTGTAAATAATAATGCATGATATTCGTTTATATTTATAGTAGATTTCAACCATTATTATTATATATGGTATTGGGTAAATCATATTATTTTTTCAATGAATTTAGAAACATCTTATGATAAAAACGTGAAAATGGTATTTGATGAGAATAAATGAAGATTTGATGTTTTTATGATTTTTTGAAGACATTCAATATTTATGACGAACATGTATATCCATTTTGGAAATATATAATATTTTTATATATAATTAATATTACATTAAAATAATAGTTATATAAAAACATATAATATAACATTATAATATTTAAACAATTCTATTTGATATTCCAAAAATATGATATATCAAAACATTGGTTGGAACTGAGATTTATGGGTTACAATAAAATGATACTTATGTCAGTCTATATTACATAATGATATATTATAGAATAATATATTTACATTATATATATTTTTAATATTTATTTGGTTAATTTCTAGATATTATATGACATTATATTCACCATTAGTTTTAATATCCTTAGGGAGTGTTGAAATAATGATGTATAATATCTATTATAGGAGGGGATATGTAATTTCACATATCAGGAATTGTTAATTAGAATATGATTTATTCTAAAAATAACAACCTATTGTATTTTTGGGTTTTATTTTATCATCTCGTGACCCTATTAAGGGTATGTAAACCCAAAATAGATAGATGTTTTTCCAAGGAGTCAACCGAGTTATTGAATTTGAAAAACGAAGCATAAAATTGTGTAACTAAAATTCATGTTCATCTATAGAATCAATACTTTTTCTTAAATAAAGTTAGACTAATAACCATTATAAGGGGAATCCTATGGATTAATATTAACTTCTTGGGGGGACATCAGATAATGGATCCTGAAGTGCATCATGAGGTTTTCTATTTGATTGAAGGAGAGCTAGCTCTTTCACCAGTTGATAAATGGCCTTTAAGAATAAAAGTGTTCTATCTATGTATTTTGAATGATTCAAAAATATCACACAGATGTAATTAATTCCAACAAGATAAAGGTTACATCATTATATAGGAAACCACTAAACTCTTTATTGAATGAATATAGATAAAAATAACAAAATTTATCAATTTTCATTCATGGAACTGAAATATTAAAAACTATTTTGTGTTAATTCATTGAAAAAATTAATGAATGAGATATCATATCCATTAATGAACTTTGAAACTGTTTCTTAATAAATGAAACCAATCAGGGAAGCAATTAGTATCCATACACATCAGCTGTAAGCTAAAACAAGTTTATTTATTGACCATTCCATTATTTGAATCCCTATGGAATAGTCATTCATATTTTAGTGAAAACCCCAAAATAACCCTATTTCAAAAAAATATAATAATATATTTTTGAAAAACATGAAAAGTCATTATTAATCCTTCCAAAACTCATTTTGTATACGATTTCATCAAACTCTCTGTATTTTGTAAAAAAATGTATTCCCAAGAAAAATTATCAACCAAGGGGATAACTGTGTGTCCTTGTCAGCCTTAACAATGTTGTGAAAAAATATAAAATCCCAATTTCATGTATTTAACTATATATTAGAAACTATAAAATAATTATTACAACTTAAGATTTTAAGGTTTATAGTGTGATCTATAAACAAAAAACTCATTTCACTTTAAATACATGTTCACAATAAGATGTATCACATAATTCATATTTATTCATATAAAATATATTTTTCTATGATATTGATAAACCAAAAGACATAAAACATATCCATATATATTACCCAACTCATATATTCTTGATTTTATAAAAACTTCTAAAAAATAAATTAATAAATAATATATTATTCATCATAAAGATAAGAACATCTCATTTAACTAATCAAAGTATTTGAAAAAAATTATATATGACTCAACCAAGGGAAAACATGAATTTACTATATCAAAATAAATCAAGTGAATAATTTCATTTCTTTTTAAACATGTTAAAAAATGATTTCTTGGTTTCACTCCCACCGATGACATGGTCAAAAAGAAACCCATCCATCCATATATATTTATGTTATTTTCAAACATTAAATTTTTGTTAACAAATAGTCAAGGTTCCCATTCTAGATATATCTTCTTTTTTAGGAAACAAGGAATTATAATGATTAAGCAACCCTCTGTATATCAATGACTATATTTCATTCCATAAGGTACACCTTGGTGAGTCAATACAAGTTAAAATTATTTAATTTTTACCTCCTGGATATTTTATTCGTACCTCAATTCATTTTAATGTGGAAAATAATACAATCATGTTAACATAATCATATAAAAAACCCATAATACTCCATTATTATTACATATTGAGGAACACCCAATGTCACCATTTGAGGCCATTGAATCAGTATACTATTCATACAAAATTTATGGTTTCACTAATGAATGGATTATATATATATATATTCATTATTATAATATTATAATACATTTTGAAACAAATAAATATAACCTCTCTTGAGTCTTACAATAATAGATTATATATGGACATTATTTTATTACCACAATAATGGTTTCATCAAAAAATCCTCAATATTCTCCTCTTTGTTTACCAAGGTTATATTTACATTTCCCCTATCAATGTTATTCTATTGAAAAATAAATTTAAAAGGAATTTTTTCCTATATGAGATTTTTGTTCCTTATCCTGATAAAATCTATTTTCTGGTCCAAATGTTGATCACTTTCTCCCACTATATAATGAACCACTCTATAATAGTAATTAGATTCATGATAAAATCCTATTCTTTATCCGAATCAAATGTATCAATATAATCATATTTTTTTCATATTCTCTGTGGTAGTTTTTTGGGGAACTCTTGCTACGAAAATCATAACCATTTAGTAAAATAAGGAATCCTAATTGATATATTAGACCATATTTAATTAATTAGAAAAAATAATATATTTAACCCATTATACAAAATTTATCCTCTCCTCTAATGAAAAGTAATAGATTCACAGTCCTTCTTAATTACACAAAAATATTATTTATATCAATATAGTGATTCTCACAAGGGTTGGATAGGTAACTACTAGTTACTCACAATTCATTAGAGAAATATAATTCAGTAAATATTTTATCAAACATGATAGATCATATGGATAGATCATAAGGAATTATTTACCTTCTTTCTATCTGATTATAATGATCTTGAATCTTCTAGAGTGTTGTTTAATGAAACACTATTAAAGACCAATTTTTAAAGTTCCCTATTAAAAACTCATTTTTTACACTAATAATTTTATTGATTGTACACTTTGGATTAATCCTATTAATTATATTCCTATTACTCTGTATACTATATTTTTTGGCCTCCTTATCCAGTTATTTTATTGAGAAAGAATAACCCATATAGACATTCAAAGAGTGAAGTATCATGATTTCATTTTTGATAAATAATATTTATTTTTTATATAGTAATAGATAAACTAATAAACTCCCACAAACTCACTTACATACTAAAAGATCATACACTTACATATTGAAACAAAAAAAATTAATTGAACAATAAAACTGGATATTCTTACATAGAAAATCCTAGATCAATCCATAAAAGGACAATTGCAACTTGAAAACCTTACCAACTCATCAGGCAAATCACGATCTTCTAGATGTATATTATACCCATCCTCAAAAATAATACCATTAAGGAAAGTGGTTTTAACTTCATTTTGATATATATCATAATCATAATGATCTTTTACATCAAGAAATATTCAAATAGACATTATCATATTGACATGATAAATGGTTTCTTCATATTCATTACCATGAATTTTGTACAACTATTCCCCACAAAAAATTATTTATAGGTAGATACTCTCTAATCCATGTCATTTTTCTTAACAAAATACACTTTGAAACTATGTTATCACTGATTTAGGTGCATCTACAATGCTTCAAAACTTTTTTAGTATACATGAAGCCCATCCTAGATTCCATACCTCTAAACCACATCTTATAATTAGAACTCTTAATATCCTCTTAGTAAAAAAGTATGTTTGTCCCTTATGATTGATACATCATCATAATTAAACCTTTGAAATAAATATCTCTTAGGTTACTAAGGAATCATATCAGAACATTGATGTTTTTTTAACATGATTCCTTTATTCTACTAATAATTTTTGTGCAAAAATCTCATGTTCTATCAAATTAATACTTCATGTTTTGTTATCTTCATATTTTCATGTTTCACTTACCTCGATCAAAAACAAGGAAATATCCACTCTGTAAAAAGTAATCTTTAAACATGGGAAAAATAAAAAATTCTATTTAGTTATATTATATAAGATGTATTAATTAGTTGGATTAGAGTAAAAAATAAATAAGCATTCACCCGAATTAGGGTTAATATTTTATAATAAAAATCCTATAAATGATTCAAAATAGTAAATCCTTATATTTTAAATAAAAATATAATTTCAAATATATATACACTATAGTTTCATTATTTATAATTTAAATAAGATATAGTTTAGTAATAAAGCATCAGTCTTTATAGTATAACTTGAAAATAAAATAGGAAGGTGACATAGGCTCTTCATTGACTGAACCTTTTCAAAATAAGTATGATTCCACTTTTATTACACTATTCCACAGTAATATTCCATGAAGATCTAGTTAAAAATAATTCTCTATGATATTACATCATCAGTGATTTCTTGGATCATGTATTCACTACAACAATATGATTAGTGAATATTAATACTTTTTCATAATTTAATATGTACATCATTCTAAAACTCATTAAACTTTTATCAATATTTATACATTTGTTTATTTAGAAACACAAAAACACACTGATTAAATTCATCAATTAATATATGAATATACCTAAAAACCCACTTTATTGAACACTCACGGCTTCACATACATCACTATGTATGATATCCATCTATTCACGATCCATTTTATCATTTTTCTAAAAGGTTAGTTGTGTATTATTCCTATGAAATAAGATTGAAATGTATCAAAATATTCGAAATAAAATGATCTCAAAAATCTATATATGGATATTAATTTCATTTGTTTCTCATTTTTGAGTCCACATAGACAATTCCAACGTTTGGTGGGAATATAACCATCCTCGGCCACCTTATTTTAAATATTATAAACATGATTATTCTTATATAGAATATATTATCCCTTAATAATATTACCAATTAAATAAAATATTTATTTATTATATAAAGAACAATGGTTTTACTTAATTATGAATAAAAATCAAAACAAATCAATGTAATATACAAAAATAATATTCTTTTTGATTGAAGGAAGATAGTAAAAAAATTAATTCGAGGACAAATCCACTTGTTAGAAATATAAAATATGATTTGACTTATAATGATGAATATTTAGCACCATTACCAACATGAATATCAACATTATAATTCATTAGTTATCTCTTATATCTGATTTTTTTAAGAATAATATGGGATGTACAACCAATATATATTACCCATGAGTAAAATTTAGTGGAATTAGAATATATAACATCTACATACGAGTACTCTGATTGTTTCTTCTTGAGAACACTTCACTATCCAAGATAACAATTGTAACATCCCATGTAAGTAATGAATAATATATATTTTTATATATGTCTATTAGTGAATTAGATAGTGTTTTAGAGGCTTAAAATGAGAATAAATCCAATCTTTAGCATGGAATACACTAATATTTTTAAAAGATTGTTTTACTTCCTTTTGATGGAAAACCATTTTTAAATATATCTTTTGAAACTTTTATAAGCTATGTTTGTCAAAATAAACTTATTATTTATGATTGAGACATCAAAATTTACTTTTTGTGATTTTTTGGTATTTTTTCGATAAAGTTCATTTTTTAATGAATAGTGAAAAATGTTGTATTTTAATTCAAAACCTCTTTTTAATATAATTTATTTATATGATTAGATTATCTTTTGAATTGGTTTTGAAGTTAAATTAGAATATATTTTTACCATTTAATACAATGGTGGTCATTGGGATCAATTTCACTTTGAAATTGGACTTAAACTGGTGTCAATCTTTTTGTACTTATTGTTTCATAAAAACACGTTATTTGTCATGACAGTGTGAATTAATTATTAAATTAATTAATGTAACTTAGATGATTTTAATTTTTAAAAATAGACATCATTTTTGAATTTGGAATGTCAAATATAGCTTAGGGTTATGTTTTGGTATTTTTCTGAAAAACTTCAATTTTTGATGAATAGTGAAACCACTAAGTGGTACTCAAAAAACTGATTTTTAGTTTAAATGAAAATTTACCACCTCTGTGTTTTGAATTTCAAAAATCAAACATACATGGTTGTAATTAAGAAGTAAAATTTGGTTCAATGGGATTAAAATAATTTTTTGGTGAATAGTAACTTTTTTGTTTTTTAATCGTGATTAGAGGTAATTAGTGCAATTTAAGGCAAAAATGATATTATAATAAAATGAAAATACCTATACACATGTCCTACCCATATTGGATGTGTCATGGCCGTCCAAGAAAATCCATGGGTCAACTTGGGGACCCCATGGAGCCACATTGGTAGGAAAATGACATTAATATCTTTTTATTTAATGTTAAAATTAAAATGACACAAACATGAGTTATTTTACAAAAACAATTTTTAAATGGGGTTATACAAGTCAGAGTTTTGATTATAAATATTAATTAGAAATATAAAAATATTTCCTACATCATGATATTGTTTTTATAATTTGTAGACATTAAATAAATTAAATTATTTATGACATCATGATGATGCAGCGAGTCCCTCATTAATAAAGGATTTAAATAAAATGAAAAGATAATGTATAATATATGACCTACACATGTCCAGAACCTATTGGATTGGTGGATTTAGAACCCTTATCACCTTACCCTTTAATTATATCAATGTGGGACCTTTTTAATCCGAAACTCATTTTAAAATAAAATAACATTTCTTTCCTTTCCAAGAGTGCCCCTCCTCTCCTCTTATAAAAGGCCCCCACCTCTACCTCCTAACCCACACTTCCAAAGCCTTTGGCTCGGCCAAACCCTGCCCATTTTGTCTCAACACTTCCCTATCTTACTCCTTGAAGCCTCACTTTGGGCAGAAGTCTTCCCAAGGAAGCCTTTGAGCTCAAACCAAAGGGAGTTACCCGATTTTAAGGTAATGTCTTCACTTGTGTTCTTTTTTTTTATTTTGCTTCTCCAACACCCTAAACTCTTTTTATTAATTTATTTTGTAACAACACCAGTATCTTCCATATACTAGTATATTGTTATAAGAAGGATTTGAGCTACAATTACACACACCTATATCTAATGGTTAAAAAACATATTATTTCCATGGATGGTGAATTTCTGCCTCCCGAAACGATGATTGTTCAACATTATTTTAACACCTTCAAAGGTGGCCATTAAGATGACACTATATTTATATATGATATATAATATGTTTATGTTTTCCTTAAGCTTATGTATTTTTCATTTTGAGAATACCTTTATGGTTTCCATTATGGGAAACACGATATCTTCAATTAAGGAAGTGCGGACTACCGCCCCCTCAAAGTGATTTGATTAGTTAATACCATATGTGGGACGTATAAAGGATGGAGTTATGATATTATATATGATATTACACAGGAATTATAATATACCTTTATATCATTATGATTCCATTTCATAAAATATGAAATAGAAATGGAAGAAGCGGTCATTCGTAAGTACGACTTCCCGTCTCCATGAACGGTGCATTTCATGTCTTACCTCTAAATGATATGTAATATTATAAATGCATGCATGTACTGGATATATATTATATATATGATATATACATCATGAATACCATTCTGGATATAATGGATACATGAACAACTTGAAATTATAAAGGGTTTATTTTTTACTCAAGTTCCAATGATCGTTAAAACGACCATTATTAACTTAAATAATTGCATAGTGTTCATGACATGGAAATAAGTGATATAAAAGAAATAGTGAACTTGAAAAAGGTTCTTAAACAAGTAGAAATAATTCAATTTTATTATTCAGGAGATTAAAGAATGACCGAGTCAAGTCGGACCTGAGGTATGGGACTTCGTCTCAATCTCCGTTCATTGAGGCATATTTTTTTATACACAACTTTATTTTATATGGTGTATAAACCCCTTTGACTTTTACGTTTATTGAAAAGGAATCTTTTTTATACGAAACATTTACTAAACGACAAAAGGGAATGTTTTTGTCATACGTATGCGGCGACAATGACTTCTCCGCCACCGTGACCATTATTTGATTTTCGGCTTCCTCTACAAGCCATACCTTTTTTTAAAAGAAAAATAAATACCATGTTTTACTTTTCTTTTATATTGGTATTGAAAATGGTTTTCCTAATGTTTTTATATCAATGTGTTGTATTGATATCTTGTGATTGAAAGGTGGAAATTTTATGTTTCCTTTATGCAAGTTTTATGTGATACGATTATGTTGAGGTTCTTGGGCATTATCATGAAGACGAGTGGTTCTGTGATAAACTAAGGGTAGGTGAGCTCGATATAGATCTCCAATGCATTGGGTAACGCGAATGAGTGAAACGTTAAGGTTTCTCCGAAGAGATTTAGGGAATAAACTGTGATGGGTATTCCAAACGTAACCAAGAGGGTTACTCCCTACGTAAGAATGTTATGAATGAGTCATGTTACTTTTATGTCTTATGATTTCTATGATTTATTCATTATTTGAGGAGGTATGTTAAAGTGCTTATGTTTTATGGGTAATGTATGATTTCAGTCTTATGTATATATGTACCCATGTTTCCTTTCCATATTTTTATAACCCTTACTGAGATTTTTATGCTCATCCCATGTTTTTGAAATGTTTTTCACAGGTCAAGAGAAAGGTACATGATATGATGATAGTGTCAAGGAAGTGTCAAGAAAGAATCCATGTTTTATTTTAAATATGTTTCCGTTGATGGGAAAAATGAATACTATCTTTTATGTACCCACTTTTCTTAAATGTGGAATGTAATACATGTTTTATGATCTAATTCTCTAAAACTCTAAACCTGAAAAGATCCTCAAGGTGTAACCTTGTAGTAACTCAAGAATAATTAATGTTTAAGGATGGGGCCTTATAGTTGGTATCAATGGTCAGTTTGGATAACATTAGGAGTTAGAATTCTATTAAATGATTATCCAAAAATATTTTTTTTTGAAATGATATAGCATTTTAAGATTACCATGTTGCTTCATCTAAGACATGTTTGTTCAGAATGGTTTCCGCAGAAGAAACAGGGAAGCAGTGTTAGGAAGGCATAAAAAAGGAAATAACCTTCCGAATCAGCATCCTGAGATGGTCGGAATTGGAACTGAACAGTTTGTTGCAGTAATAGTGAAGTTGACTCAAGCGATAAATGGTGGTGGTATCCATTCACGAGATCATCCAGATCAACCGCAGAGGAACATGTTAGTGGTGGAACATTTCAAGAGGCAACATCCCCCATCATTCAGAGGATCATCTCACCCTGTGTCAGTTGAAGGGTGGATTAAATCACTGGAGATGACTTTTGATGTCATGGTGTGTTCAGACAATCAAAAGGTTAGTCTTTCTTTTTACCGATTAGAGGGTGAAACAGATCAGTGGTGGTCGATGGTTAAAAATATTAGGGACGCTGATAAAATTGATGCTCTCGACTGGGATGAATTCAAAGGTATGTTTCTTGAGAAGTATTTTCCTAAGGCTGTTCGACATAGGATGGAAAACAATTCTTTTAATTGAGGCAAGAGGAAGACTCAGTGGCTGCCTATGAAGAGAGGTTCACTCGATTGGCAAGGTATGCTCCAAATTTTATCCGAGACCCTGATAGTAAAATCAATCGTTTTTACTCAGGATTAAAACCAAAATATCGAAGGGAATTAGCTTCTCGAGAGTTTAAAAGTTATGAAAAGCTTGTTTGATGTGCTGAGAAGGTGGAAATGGAGTTTTCTGATGATCAAGTGTTCTATAACAACCAACAGATTAAGTGATCGATGTGGTATGAGAAAGGAATGAATTATTCAAAAAAGTCTGATGGTAAGAAAACTAAGAGTCCAGTTTGTGATAAATGTGGTAAAAGTCATGCTGGGGAATGTCTTCTGAATTTTGGAAAGTTCTACTGATGTGGTAAGATGGGACATAAGGCTCGTGATTGCACTGAAAAAGATCAAGGTGATGGTAAGTCCAAATTTGATTTATAGTTAGTGAAATGTTTTAAGTGAAATGAGATGGGTGACTATGAAAATGAGTGCCTGACAAAGAGCTTGAGTGATGGGAAGAAGTTATAATACAAGAAGAAAGGGGTGGTGAAATCCTTTTCAACTACTTCAGCAGATGTCGGGCCATCAAATGAAGTTGTATCAGGTAATTTTTTTGATTTTTCATATTATGCCAGTGTGTTGTTTGATTCGGGGTCCACACATTCTTTCATCTCTGAAACCTTTTCTAGTAAAATGGGAATACCATCTCAAGAAATGACTCCTGAACTTGTGGTAAAAACACCTGGCGGAAATGTTGAGGAAAAAAGAATTTATAAGAATCCTTCTATCCTTATTTGTGGAAAGAACCTACTTGAAAACCTTATTGTTCTACCGCTAGTAGAGTTTGATGCTATACTGGTTATGGATTGGCTCTCTATTTACCATGCTAAGATTGACTGTGGACCTAAAGAAGTTTCTTTTCAGAATGTCTTTCAGTTTGTGTAAAATAAAGAACCCTTATTGTTGATAACTTATCAAGAGGCCGAGAAACTTGTAAAAGATGGGAATGAATGTTACCTTGCACATATTATTGAAAACAAGGTAACTGTTCAGACTAAGGATGTGCCAGTGGCAAATGAGTATCCTGATATTTTTCCTGATGAGTTGCCTGGAATAATAGTAGATCGGGAAGTTGAATTTACTGTTGACTTAGTTCCTGATGCTAAGCCAATTTCAAAACCCCCTTATCGAATGGCACAAATTGAACTTTTATAGTTGAAGGAAAAATTGAAAGATTTATTAGAGAAAGGTTTCATTTGACCTAGCACATCACCATGGGGTGCTCTTGTTTTATTTGTTAAGAAGAAAGATAGTTCTATGAGACTTTGCATTAATTATAGATCCTTAAATAACATCACTGTTAAGAACAAATATCCATTGATAAAAATTTTATGCATAATATCAGGCGAAGATGGCGAGCAGCGCGGAACGCACCCTGGCTTTTCGATATGTCGATTAGGGTTTGCATCCTCCGTCTTCAACATCAATGGCGGAATTTCTCGCACAAGGGCGTTTCGATTCTCATAAACTCCAGGCAGCATCAGCGCTCGTGAATCGAAAATCTTCGGATTCGAATAGAAATGAGGTCAGTTCTCATAACCGCAACTTTACTTCCTTCAAAGCGTCGAATGCTGGTATTCGTAGGAAAGGCACAGTAGCTCACGTCAAAGCTGATATGGATGCTATATCGGAAAGACTGGAGATGGGTGCGCACTCTATCATTGCCAGACTCATCTTGCCGAAAGGCTCTACGCCATGGAAGCTTGAACTTCTGATACAACGCTTGACGGAAGTCTGGGGTTTCGATTCCTGGAAATGCATCTCCTTAGGGAAAGGGTTTTACCACATCTTATTTCCATCCGAAGACCATAAGATGCATGCCTGGGGTCACGGCTCTATCTCCTTCAAGCCTGGAGCCTTGCATATCCGAGAATGGGACAGAAGCTTTAACCCACTAGAAATAGGAAATACGACAGTTCAGACTTGGGTGAAGGTTTTTGGTTTAAATTGGATCCTTTGGCACCCTCGCATTCTATATGATATTGCTCTAGCAATGGGAGTTCCAATCAAATTGGACAAGGAAACGGAAGCTGCCAGGTATGGACACTATTCCAGGTTTTTAGTTGAAATTGATATTTGTTCTACACTAATTGATAAGGTCTTTCTCTCTACTGATGTTGATGAATTGGAACTGAAAATCGAATATGAAAACCTCCCCAAGTTTTGTTCAGACTGTAAGACTATAGGTCATGAGTCTTCAAATTGTAGAAGATCAATTGTTTGCGCTTCCTGTGCTAAACGTGGGCATGATATGCATTCCTGCTTCAAAAAATCACATCACTAGAAGACCAGTATTTCTGGTTTATCTACACAGACTGCTGGTCTTAATGGGGATGTCCTGATTTCTGTTAATACTGCTCAGACGATGTCTGTTCCTTATGTCCAATGTGATCTTGACAATAATCAAAAGAAGGTTGTTTCACCTCCGCCTATTTCTATGCATAATACTTTGGCAGATAACACAGCAGATCATATTGTGGATCCATCTTTTGTACATGATCAATCTCAGTTGATCACTGGACAGCATGGCACTCGGTCTTGGGCTGATATTGTTGAGCACGGGGAGAATTGTGAGACCCATATTGCCAAGGACCTCACTCAGGTTCCGGCAAAGGTGGGGCTCACTGTTTCCCAGACCCCCCTGCCCAAGGTTCAAGATGATTCTTTTTTGGTGAAAGTAGTTTCTTCCTCCTCTGACACACATTCTTGTGCTGATAAAAAAGCTGGAAAAATGCCTTTGTATCCAACTTCTGATCCCACTGTGGCTGTTCCTCCTGGAGTTGAGGGGGATATTGGGGCTTCATCACCCACGTTTCCCTCACCTGGCAAGGATGATAGGCAGATCTCTCCTCATGAGCATGTGAGAAATTCCAATTTTCCATGTAGTGCTGCAGGCCAGTTAGAGGCTGTAATTGTTGATCCTCCTCGGAAAGAGGTGGAAACCACGACTTTGCACCCACAAAAACTGCTGGAAATTCAGCAGACACCTTCTGACTTGAGTGGGTGTTTTAAAAACTGTGAAGCTACTGCTTCACCTGGATTTTCTGAAAAGGCTGTTTCTGCTTCTCTTTCTCTGGCTCCATCAATTTATGAACCTGTTGTAGTGGCTGTTGAAGACTCAATCACTCCGGCTAATGAAGTGGTGGAAAACACCTCGGCCACTCCAGCGGGGAAGGTGAGTAACACCTTGAAAGAATCATCTCTTATCTCTACACTGGATGTGCAGGAGACAGAACAGAAAACAGATAAACCAAGGAAAAGCCACCAAAAAGATGGAGATGATGAAGGTACATGGCAACAAGTCAGAACTAGAAGTCAAAAAAGGGTAGGAAAGGAGGCCTTGAAGATGAAGGAGGAGGTGCAAGCTGACAGCTCGGATGAAGATGTAGAATCATTGCTACAGCAAGCCAAGGAGCTTGAAAGCCACTATACGAGAGGAAGAGGTCGAAGGCATATCAGTGCCAAAACATGGAACGAATGGAGAGAGAAAGAAAGATTAATTGCTGACAAGGTAAGGAAAAAGATTGGTTCACCGGGACAGGGAACTTGATGTATTATCCTACATGTTGACTTTCGGTGTTCTCCTTTGATCTTCTTTTAATATAATATTTTGGGGCCTAGCCCCACCTTTGAAAAAAAAGAACAAATATCCATTGCCTCATATCAATGATTTGTTTGATCAGCTCCATGGAGCTCAGTTTTTTTCAATGATTGACCTGAGATCGGGGTACCATCAGCTGAAGGTAAAGGAAGAAGATGTTCCGAAGACTGCGTTTCGTACAAGATATGGCCATTATAAATTTGTATTAATGCCTTTTGGGCTAACCAATGCACCTGCTGTATTCAAGGACTTAATGAATACAATTTTCCATGAGTTCTTGGATAAGTTTGTGGTGGTTTTCATTAATGATATTTTGGTGTTTTCTAAAATTAAAGAAGACCATGAAAGACATTTAAGGGTTATTTTGAAAACCATGAAAGAAAATAAATTTTATGGGAAATTCAGCAAGTGTGAGTTTTGGTTGTAACAATTTTCCTTCCTTGGTTATATTGTTTCTAAATATGGGATAACCGTTGATCCTGCAAAAACAAAGGTTGTTGAAGAATGGCCAAGACACACAAATGTAACAAAGATTCGTAGTTTCCTTGGTTTGTAAGGCTATTACTGAAGGTTTGTTAGAAATTTTTGACGGTTATCTAGTCCAATGACTAAGCTAACTCGGAAGGGTGTTAATTTTATTTGGACAAAATAATTTGATGATTGTTTTCAGGAATTGAAAGGATGATTGGTGAATGCTCTAGTTTTGGCACTACCTTCCAGGAATGTGGAGTTTGTTATCTACAATGTTGCTTCATAGAAAGGACTTGGTTCCGTCTTTATGCAGAATGATCAGGTAATTGCTTATGTTTCATGACAGTTGAAAACTCATGAGGTAAATTATCCTACACATGATTTGGAGTTAGCTTCTATTGTTTTCGCTTTAAAAATATAGAGGAATCATTTTTATGGAGTAAAGTTTGAAATATATTCTGATCACAAAAGTTTAATGTATATATTCACTCAGAAATAATTGAACATGAGATAGAGGAGATGGATATAATTAATCAAGGATTATGATTGTACAATTCATTACCCTCCTGGAAAAGAAAATAAAGTGGATGATGCATTGAGTCGAAAAACTAATGCTTCATTAGCAATGTTGCGTTTTGAACGTGATCCTTTGGTTAAGGATTTGATGAACATTGGAATATAAGTTGTTGGTGCAGGATGTTCCTATTTTTTGTTTCAGGTATCAGTGAAATCTTCTCTATCGGACAGAATCAAGCAAGCACAGAAGCAAGACAGTGAGTTGCAGAAAAAGGTAGAGCTGGTTCAGAAAGGTAAGTTTCCTGAATTTAACATTGATAATGATTGCATTTTGAGATTTGGGAAGAGATTATGTGTGCCTTGTGATTCACAGTTTAAGGGAGAGTTGTTATGTGAAGCTCATAGATCTCCATTTTCAGTTCATCCAGGCAGTACTATGATGTACAGCGATCTGCAGGAGTATTACTGGTGGGATGGAATGAAAAGAGATATTGCTGATTTTACTGTGAAGTGTTTGACATGTCAACAGGTTAAAGCAGAGCGGAAGTTACCGAAAGGGATGCTTCAGCCTCTACCAGTTCCAGAGTGGAAATGGGAGAATATATCAATGGACTTCGTTGTGGGATTTCCGAAGACCCCTCGATGTAATAATGAAATCTGGGTTATTGTTGATCGCTTGACTAAATCTGCTCATTTTCTTGCTATACGAGATACTTTTTCCCTAGATCAACTTTCCCGTTTGTATCTTAAAGAGATAGTCAGGTTACATGGAGTTCCTCTCTCCAATGTATCTGACCGTGATCCTAGGTTCACTTCTAACTTTTGGAAAGGCCTTCAGAAGTCGTTGGGTACTAAATTAAATTTTAGTATAGCTTTTCATCCTCAATCAGATGGGAAGTCAGAACGAACAATTCAGACATTGGAGGATATGCTACATTCTTGCTCTATGGATTATCAGGGAAGTTGGGACCAACATCTTTCTTTGGTTGAATTTTCATATAATAACAGTTTTCATTCCAGTATACAGATGGCACTATTTTAGGTGTTATATGGGAAGTGGTGTCAAACTCTAGCTTGTTGGGATGAAGTGGGTGAAAGAAAGATGATCAGACTAGAATTGGTAGAAGAGTTGGCAGAAAACGTTCATCCGATACAGAAACACATGAGAACAGCTCAGAGCAGGCAGAAGAGTTATGCAGACAACAGGAGGAAGGATCTATCTTTTGAGGTAGGTGATCATGTTTTTCTCAAAGTCTCACCATGGAAAAGTGTGATGCAATTTGGTAAGAAAGGAAAGCTGAGTCCAAGGTTCATTGAACCATATGAAATTTTGGAGAGAGTTGGATCAGTTTCTTACCAAGTGGCTTTACCTCCTATTTTATCTCAGGTACATACTGTTTCTTTAATGTTTCGATGTTGAGAAAGTACATGCCAGATCCATCTCATGTTTTGACTCCAGAGGTAGTTCAGCTTGAAGAGAACCCATCTTATGAGGAACAAACGGTCCAGATTCTTGACCATAGGGAGCAAGTGTTACGAAATAAGGTGATTAATCAGGTAACGGTTTTTTGGAAAAACCACATGATGGAAGAGGCATCATGGGAATCTGAAAATGCAATGAGGGATAAGTACCCCCATTTATTCGATAAGTAAATAAATTGCGGGGACACAATTTTCTAAAGGGGAGAAGGATGTAACATCCCAAGTAAGTAATGAATAATAGATATTATTATATATGTATATTAGTGAATTAGATAGTGTTTTAGAGGCATAAAATGAGAATAAATCCAATCTTAAGCATGGAATACACTAATATTTTAAAAAGATTGTTTTACTGCCTTTTGATGACAAACCAGGTTTAAATCTATCATTTGACAATTTTATAAGCTATGTTTGTCAAAATAAATTTATTCTTTATGATTGGGACATCAAAATTTACTTTTTGACAATTTTTGGTATTTTTCTGATAAAGTTCATTTTTTAATGAATAGTGAAAAATGTTGTATTTTAATTCAAAACCTCTTTTTAATATAATTTATTTATATGATTATATTATCTTATGAATTGGTTTTGAAGTGAAATTATAATATATTTTTACCATTTAATCCAATGGTGGTCATTGGAATCAATTTCACTTTGAAATTGGACTTAAACTGGTGTCAATCTTTTGATACTTATTGTTTCATAAAAACACGCTATTTGTCATGACAGCGGAAATTAATTGTTAAATAAATTAATATAACTTATATGATTTGAATTTTTCAAAATAGGAATCATTTTTGAATTTGAAATATCAAATATATCTTAGGGTGAAGTTTTGGTATTTTACTGAAAAACATCAATTTTTGATGAATAGTGAAACGACTAAGTGGTACTTAAAAAACTGATTTTTCGTTTAAATGAAATTTTACCACCTCTGTGTTTTGAATTTAAAAAATCCAACATACATGGTTTTCATTAAGAAGTAAAATGTGGTTCAATGTGATTAAAATAATTTTTTGGTGAATTGTAACTTTTAAGTTTTTTAATCGTGATTAGAGGTAATTAGTGCAATTTAAGGCAAAAATGATATTATAATAAAATGAAAATACCTAGACACATGTCCTACCATTATTGGATGTGTCACGGCAAACCAAGAAAATCCATGGGTCTACTTGGGGACCCCATGGAGCCACTTTGGTAGGAAAATGATATTAATATATTTTTATTTAATGTCAAAATTAAAATGACACAAACATGAGTTGTTTTACTAAAACAATTTTTAAATGGGGTTATACAAGTCATATTTCTGACTATAAATATTCATTATAAAGATAAAACTATTTCCTACATGCTGATATTTTATTTATAATTTTTAGACCTTAAATAAATTAAATTATTTATGACATCATGATGATGCAGTGATTACCTCATTAGTAAAGGATTTAAATAAAATGAAAATATATTGTAAAATATATGACCTAAACATATCCAAAACCATTTGTATGGGTTGATTTCGAACCCTTATCACCTTAACCTCTAATTATATCAATTTGGGACCTTTTTAATCCGAAAATCATTTTAAAATAAAGTAACATTTCTTTACTTTCCAAGAGTGCCCCTCATCCCCTCTTATAAAAGGCCCCCACCTCTACCTCCTTACCCACACTTCCAAAGCCTTTGGCTCAGCCAAAACCTGACCATTTTGTCTATACAATTCCTTATCTTACTCCTTGAAGCCTAAATTTGTGCAGAAGTCTTCCCAAGGAAGCCTTTGAGCTCAAACGAAATGGAGTTACCCGATTTTAAGGTAATGTCTTCACTTGTGTTCTTTTGTTTTATTTTGCTCCTCCAACCCCCTAAACTCTTTTTATTCATTTCATTTGTAACAAAAACAGTATATTACATATACTAGGTTGTTTTTATAAGATTTATTATAGCTAAACATACACACACCTACATCTAATGGTTAAAGAACATACTATTTCTGTTGATGGCGAATTTCTGCCTCCCAAAACGATGATTGTTCAACATTCTTTTAACACATTTAAAGGTGGCCATTAAGATGACACTATATTTTTATATGATATATAATATGTTTATATTTTCCTTAAGTTTCTGTATTTTTCATTTTGGGCATACCTTTATGGTTTCCATTATGGGTAAACGCGATATCTTCATTTAAGGAAGTGCGGACTACCGCCCCTTCAAAGTGATTTGATTCGTTAATACCATATGTGGGACGTATAAAGGATGGAGTTATGATATTATATAAGATATTACACTAGAATTATAATATACCTTTATATCATTATGATTCAATTTCATAAAATACGATATATAAATGGAAGCAGCGTTCATGCGTACGTACGGCTTACCGTCTCCATGAACGGTGCATTTCATTTCTTATCTATAAATATTATGTAATATTATAAATGAATGCATGTAATGGATATATATGATATATATGATATCTACATCATGAATACCATTCTGGATATAATGGATACATGAACAACTTGTAATTATAAAAGGTTTATTTTTTACTCAAGTACCAATGATCGTTAAAATGACCGTTATTAACTTAAATAATTACATAGTGTTCATGACATGGCAATAAGTGAATTAAAAGGAATAATGAACTTGAAAAAGGTTCTTAAACAAGTAGAAATTAACTCAAGTTTATTATTCAGGAGATTAAAGAACGACCGAGTCAAGTCAGACCCAAGGTATGGGACTTTGTCTGAATATCCTTTCATTGAGGCATATTTTGTTTTATGCACAATTTTCTTTTATACGGTGTAAAAACCCATTTGAATTTTACGTTTATTGAAAAAGAATATTTTTTTACAAATCATTTACTAAACAAAAAAAGGGAATGTTTTGGTCGTACGTATGCGGCGACAATGACTTCTTCGCCGCCGTGACCATTATTTGAGTTTCGGCTTCTCTATAAGCCATACCTTTTTTTTAAAAGAAAAATAAATACCATGTTTTAATTTTCTTTTATTTTGGTATTGAAAATGGTTTTCATAATGTTTTTATATCAATGTGTTGTATTGATATCTTGTGATTGAAAGGTGGAAATGTTATTTTTCCTTTATGCATGTTTTATGTGATACGATTATGTTGAGGTTCTTGGGAATTATTATGAAGACAGGTGGTTCTGTGATAAACTAAGGGCAGGTGAGCCCGATATAGCTCTCCAATGCATTGGGTAATGCGAAAGAAGTGAAACATTAATGTTTCTCCAAAGAGATTTTAGGGAATATACTGTAATGGGTATTCCAAACGTAAATAAGAGGGTTACTCCCTACGTAAGAATGTTATGAATGTCTCAAGTTACCTTTATGTCTTATGATTTCTATGATTTATTCATTATTTAATGAGGTATGTTAAAGTGCTTATGTTTTATGGGTAAAGTATGATTTCATTCTTATGTATATATGTACCCATGTTTCCTTTCCATATTTTTATAACCCTTACTGAGCTTTTTATGCTCATCCCATGTTTTTGAAATGTTTTTCATAGGTCAAGGGAAAGGTACATGATATGATGATAGTGTTAAGGAAGTGTCAAGAAATAATCCATGTTTTATTTTAAATATGTTTCCGTTGATGGGAAAAATGAATACTATCTTTTATGTAACCACTTTGCTTAAATGTGGAATGTAATACATTTTTTATGATCTAATTATCTAACACTCTAAACCTGAAAAGATCCTCAAGGTGTAACCTTGTAATAACTCAATATTAAGTAATGTTTATAGCTGGGGCCTTATAGTTGGTATCAAAGGTCGGTTTAGATAACTTTAAGAGTTAGAATTCTATTAAATGATTATCCAAAAATATATTTTTTTTGAAATGATATAGCATTTGAAGATTACCATGTTGCTTCATCTAAGAGATGTTTGTTTAGAATGGTTTTCCACAGAGTAAATAGGGAAGAAGTGCTAGGAAGGCATACAAATGGAAATAACCTTCCGAATCAGCATCCTGAGATGGTCAGAATTGGAACTGAACAGTTTGTTACAGTAATGGTGCAGTTGACTCAAGCGATAAATGGTGGTGGTATCCATGCACGAGATCCGCCAGATCAACCGCAGAGGAATATGTCAGTGGTGGAACATTTCATGAGGCAACATCCCCCATCATTCAAAGGATCATATGAACTTTTGTTAGATGAAGGGTGGATTAAATAACTGGAGAAGATTTTCGATGTCATGGGGTGTTCAGACAAGCAAAAGGTTAGTCTTGTTATTTACCATTTGGAGGGTGAAACAGATTAGTGGTGGTCGATGGTTAAAAATATCAGGGAAGCTGATGAGATTGATGCTCTCGACTGGGATGAATTCAAAGGTATGTTTGTTGAGAAGTATTTTCCAAAGGCTGTTCGACTTAGGATGGAAAAACAATTCTTGGAATTGAGGCAAGAGGATGACTCAGTGGCTACCTATGAAGAGAGGTTCACTCGATTGGCAAGGTATGCTCCAAATTTTATCCGAGACCTTGATAGTAAAATAAATCGTTTTTACTAAGGATTAAAACCAAAATATCGAAGGGCATTAGCTTCTCATGAGTTTAAAAGTTATGAAAAGCTTGTTTGATGTGTTGAGAAGGTGGAAATGGAGTTTGCCGATGATCAAGTGTTCTATAACAACCAAAAGAAGAAGAGATCGAGGTGGCATGAGAAAGGAAATAATTCTTCAAAAAAGTCTGATGGTAAGAAAAATAAGTTTCCAGTTTGTGATAAATGTTGTAAAAGGCATGCTGGGGAATGTCTTATGAATTCTGGAAAGTGCTACTGATGTGGTAAGATGGGACATAAGGCTCGTGATTGCGCTGAAAAATATCATGGTGATGGTAAGTCCAAATTTGATTTATAGTTAGTGAAATGTTTTAAGTGCAATGAGATGGGTCACTATGAAAACGAGTGTCCGACAAAGAGATTGAGTGATGGGAAGCAGTTAGACTACAAGCAGAAAGGGGTGGTGAAATCCATTGCAACTACTTCAGCAGATGTCGGGCCATCAAATGAAGTTGTATTAGGTACTTTGTTTGTTTTTTCAGATTATGCCATTGTGTTGTTTGATTCGGGGTCCACCAATTCTTTCATCTCTGAAACCTTTTCTAGTAAAATGGGAATACCATCTCAATAAATGACCCCTGAACTTGTGGTAAAAACACATAGGGGAAATGTTGAGGCAAAAATAATTTATATGAATCTTCCTATCCTTTATCCATGGAAAGAACCTACTTGCAAACCTTATTGTTCTACCTCTAGTAGAGTTTGATGTTATCCTGGGTATGGATTGGCTCTCTATTTACCATGGTAAGATTGACTATAGAGCTAAAGAAGTTTCTTTTCAAAAATACTTTCAGTTTGTTTACAAGAATGATCCCTTGCTGTTGATAACTTATTAAGAGGCCGAGAAACTTGTAAAAGATGGAAATGAATGTTACCTTGCACATATTGTTGAAAACAAGGGAACTGTTCAGATTAATGATGTGCCAGTGGTGAATGAGTATCCTGATGTTTTTCCTGATGAGTTACGTGGAATAATACCAGATCGGGTAGTTGAATTTACTATTGACTTAGTTCCTGATTCTAAGCCAATTTCAAAACCCCCTTATCGAATGGCTCAAATTGAACTTTTAGAGTTGAAGGAGCAATTGCATGATTTATTAGAGAAAGGTTTCATTCGACCTAGCACATCACCATGGGGTGATCCTATTTTATTTTTTAAAAAGAAAGATGGTTCTATGAGACTTTTCATTGATTATAGATCCTTTAATAACATCACTGTTAAGAACAAATATCCATTTCCTCATATCGATGATTTGTTTGATCAGCTCTAGGGAGCTTAGTTTTTTTCAAAGATTGACGTGAGATCAGTGTACCATCAGCTGAAGGTAAAGGAAGCATATGTTCCGAAAATTGTGTTTCGTACAAGATATGGCCATTATGAATTTGTAGTAATGCCTTTTGGGCTAACCAATGCGCCTTCTGTATTCATGGAATTAATGAATAGAATTTTCCATGAGTTCTTGGATAAGTTTATGGTGGTTTTCATTGATGATATTTTGGTGTTTTCTAAAAGTAAAGAAGAGCATGAAAGACCGTTAAGTGTTATTTTGAAAACCATGAAAGAAAAGAAATTGTATGGGAAATTCAGCAAGTGTGAGTTTTTGTTGCAACAAATTTCTTTCCTTGGTCATATTGTTTCTAAATATGGGATAACCATTCATCCTGCAAAAACAAAGGTTGTTAAAGAATGGCCAAGACCCACAAATGTAACAGAGATTCGTAGTTTCCTTGGTTTGGCATGCTATTACCGAAGGTTTGTTAGAAATTTTTCACGGTTATCTAGTCCAATGACTAAGCTAACTCAGAAGGGTGTTAAGTTTATCTGGACAAAATAATTTGATGATTGTTTTTAGGAATTGAAAGGAAGATTGGTGAATGCTCCAGGTTTGGAACTACCTTCCAGGAATGCAGAGTTTGTTATCTACAGCAATGCTTCATTGAAAGGACATGGCTGCGTCTTAATGTAGAATGATCAGGTAATTGCTTATGCTTCACAACAGTTGAAAACTCATGAGGTAAATTATCCTACACATGATTGGGAGTTAGCTGCTGTTGTTTTCTCTTTAAAAATTTGGAGGCATCATTTGTATGGAGTAAAGTGTGAAATATAAACCGATCACAAAAGTTTAAAGTATATATTCACTCAGAAAGAATTGAACATGAGACAGATGAGATGGCTAGAATTAATCAAGGATTAGGATTGTAGAATTCATTACCATCCAGGAAAAGCAAATAAATTGGCTGATGCTTTGAGTCAAAAAAGTAATGATTCATTAGCAATGTTGCGTTTGGAACGTGATCCTTTGGTTAAGGAATTGATGAAAATTGGCATAGAAGTTGTTGGTGCAGGATGTTCTTCTGTTTTGTTTCAGGTACTAGTGAAATCTTCTCTATCAGACAGAATCAAGCAAGCATAGAAGCAAGACAGTGAGTTGCAGAAAAAGGTAGAGCTGGTTTAGAAAGGTAATTTTCATAAATTCAACATTGATAATGATTGAGTTTTGAGATTTGGGAAGAGATTGTGTGTGCTGTGTGATTCACATTTGAAGGGAGAGTTGTTATGTGAAGCTCATAGATCTCCATTTTCTGTTCATCCTGGCAGTACTAAGATGTACAGAGATCTGCGGGAGTATTACTGGTGGGATGGAATGAAAAGAGATATTGTTGATTTAACTGTGAAGTGTTTGACATGTCAACAGGTTAAAGCAGAGTAGATGTTACCGAAAGGGATGCTTCAGCCTTTACCAGTGCCATAGTGGAAATGATACAATATATCCATGGTCTTCGTTGTGGGATTTCCGAAGACCCCTCGATGTAATAATGAAATCTGGGTTATTGTTGATCGCTTGACTAAATCTTCTCATTTCCTTTCTATATGAGATAATTTTTTCCCAGATCAACTTTCCCGTTTTTATCTTAATGAGATAGTCAGGTTACATGGATTTCCCTAATCCATTGTATCTGACTGTGATCCCAGGTTCACTTCTAACATTTGGAAAGTCTTTCAGAAGACGTTGGGTAATGAATTAAATTTTAGTATAGCTTTTCATCCTCAATCAGATGGGCAGTCAGAACGAACAATTCAGACATTTGAGGATATGCTATGTTCTTGCTCTATGGATTATCAGGGAAGTTGGGACGAACATCTTTCTTTGGTTGAATTTTCATATAATAACAGTTTTCATTCCAGTATACAGATGGCACCATTTGAGGTGTTATATGGGAAGCGGTATCGAACTCCATCTTTTTTGGATTAAGTGGGTGAAAGAATGATGATGGGACCAGAATTGGTAGAAGAGTTGGCAGAAAAAGTTCAGCTGATACAGAAACACATGAGAACAACTCAGAGCAGGCAGAAGAGTTATGCAGACAACAGGAGGAAGGATCTATCTTTTGAGGTAGGTGATCATGTTTTTCTCAAAGTCTCACCATGGAAAATTGTGATGCGATTTGGTAAGAAAGGAAAGCCGAGTCCAAGGTTCATTGGAACATATGAAATTATGGAGAGAGTTGGATCAGTTGCTTACCGGGTGGATTTACATTTGAGTTTATCTCATGTACACAATGTTTTTCATGTTTCGATGTTGAAAAGTACATGTCAGATCCATCTCATGTTTTGAGTCCAGAGGTAGTTCAGCTGGAAGAGAACCTATCTAATGAGGAACAACCGGTCCAGAATCTTGACCGTAGGGAGGAAGTGTTATGGAATAAGGTGATTAATCAGGTAAAGGTTTTGTGGAAAAACCACATGATGGAAGAGGCAACATTGGAATCTGAAAATGCAATGAGGGATAAGTACCCCCATTTATTCGATAATAAAATAAATTACGAGGACACAATTTTCTAAAGGGGGAAGGATGTAACATCCCAAGTAAGTAATAAATAATAGATATTTTTATCTTTGTCTATTAGTGAATTAGATTGTGTTTTAGAGGCTTAAAATGAGAATAAATCCAATCTTAAGCATGGAATACACTAATATTTTTAGAAGATTGTTTTACTACCTTTTGATGGAAAACCATTTTTAAATCTATATTTTGAAAATTTTATAATCTATGTTTGTCAAAATAAACTTATTATTTATGATTGGGACATAAAAATTTACTTTTTGTGAATTTTTGGTATTTTTCCGATAATGTTCATTTTTAATGAATAGTGAAAAATGTTGTATTTTAATTCAAAACAACTTCTAAATCTAATTTATTTATATGATTAGATTATCTTTTCAATTGGTTTTGAAGTGAAATTATAATATATTTTTACCATTCAATCCAATGGTGGTCATTGGAATCAATTTCACTTTGAAATTGGACTTAAACTGGTGTCAATCTTTTGATACTTATTGTTTCATAAAAACACGCTATTTGTCATGACAACAGGAATTAATTATTAAATTTTTTAATGTAACTTATATGATTTGAATTTTTCAAAATATACATCATTTTTGAATTCGGAATATCAAATATAGCTTAGGGTGATGTTTTGGTATTTGTTAGAAAAACATCAATTTTTGATGAATAGTGAACCGCTAAGTGGTACTTAAAAAACTGATTTTTAGTTTAAATGAAATTTTACCACCTCTTTTTTTTGAATTTCAAAAATCCGACATACATGGTTTTCATTAAAAAGTTAAGTGTGGTTCAATGGGATTAAATTTTTTTTTTGGTGAATTGCAACTTTTATGTTTTTTAATATCGATTTGAGGGAATTAGTGCAATTTAAGGAAAATATGATATTATAATAAAATGAAAATACATAGACACATGTCCTACCCTTATTGGATGTGTCATGACCGACCGAGAAAATCCATGGGTAAAATTGGGGACCCCATGGAGCCACTTTGGTAGGAAAATGACATTAATATCTTTTTATTTAATGTTAAAATTAAAATGACACAAACATTAGTTGTTTTACTAAAACAATTTTTAAATGGGGTTATACAAGTCAGATTTTTGTTTATAAATATTCATTAGAAATATAAAAATATTTACTACATCATTATATTTTTTTATAATTTTTAAACATTAAATAAATTAAATTATTTATGACATCATGATGATGCAGCGATTACCTCATTAATAAAGGATTTAAATAAAATGAAAAGATAATGTAAAATATATGACCTACACATGTCCAAAACCTATTGGATGGGTGTATTTCGAACCCTTATCACCTTACCCTCGAATTATATCAATTTGGGACCTTTTGAATCCGTAACTCATTTTAAAATAAAGTAACATTTCCTTAGTTTCCAAGAGTGCCCCCCCTCTCCTCTTATAAAAGGACCCCACCACTACCTCTTTACCCACACATACAAAACCTTTGGCTCAGCCACCCCCTGTCAATTTTGTCTCTCCACTTCCCTCTCTTACTCCTTGAAGCCTCACTTTGGGCAGAAGTATTCCCAAGGAAGCCTTTGATCTCAAACCAAAGGGAGTTACCCGATTTTAAGGTAATGTCTTCACTTGTGTTCTTTTGTTTTATTTTGCTTCTCCAACACCCTAAACTCTTTTTATTCATTTATTTTGTAACAACACCAGTATCTTCCATATACTATGATGTTGTTATTATAAGTATTCGAGATACACTTACACACACCTACATCTAATGGTTAAAGAACATACTGTTTCCGTGGATGTAAAATTTCTGACTCCCGAAATGATGATTGTTCAACACTCTTTTAACACCTTCAAAGGTGGCCATTAATATGACACTATATTTATATATGATATATAATATGTTTATTTTTTCCTTAAGCTTCTGTATTTTTCATTTTGGGCATACCATTATGGTTTCCATTATGGGTAAACGCGATATCTTCATTTAAGGAAGTGAGGACTACCGCCCCCCAAAGTGATTTGATTCATTAATACCATATGTGGGACGTATAAAGGATGGAGTTATGATATTATATATTATATTACACTAGAATTATAATATACCTTTATATCATTATGATTCCATTTCATAAAATATGAAATATAAATGGAAGCAGCGTTCATGCGTACGTACGGCTTACCGTCTCCATGAACGGTGCATTTCATTTCTTACCACTAAATGTTATGTAATATTATAAATGCATGCATGTACTGGATATATAAGATATATACAATATCTACATCATGAATACCATTCTGGATATAATGGATACATGAAAAACTTGTAATTATAAAGGGTTTATTTTTGACTCAAGTACCAATGATCGTTAAAACGACCATTATTAACATAAATAATTACATAGTGTTCATGACATGGCAACACGAAGGAGTGAAACGTTATGGTTTATCTGAAGAGATTTAGGGAATATACTGTGATGGGTATTCCAAACGTAACCAAGAGGGTTACTCCCTACGTAAGAACGTTATGAATGCCTCAAGTTACCTTTATGTCTTATGATTTCTATGATTTATTCATGATTTGATGAGGTATGTTAAAGTGCTTATGTTTTATGGGTGAAGTTTGATTTCATTCTTATGTATATATTTACCCATGTTTCCTTTCCATATTTTTATAACCCTTACTGATCATTTTATGCTCATCCCAAGTTTTTGAAATGTTTTTCACAGGTCAAGGGAAAGGTACATGATATGATAATAGTGTCAAGGAAGTGTCAAGAAAGAATCCATGTTTTATTTTTTATATGTTTCCGTTGATGGGAAAAATGTATACTATCTTTTATGTAACCACTTTTCTTAAATGTGGAATGTAATATATGTTTTATGATCTAATTCTCTAAAACTCTAAACCTGAAAAGATCCTCATGGTGTAACCTTGTAATAACTCAATATTAAGTAATGTTTAAGGCTGAGGACTTATAGTTGGTATTAGAGGTCGGTTTAGATAACTTTAGGAGATAGAATTTTATTAAATGATTATCCAAAAATATATTTTTTTGAAGTGATATAGCATTTGAAGATTACCATGTTGCTTCATCTAAGACATGTTTGTTCAGAATGGTTTTCCGCAGAGGAAACAGGGAAGCAGTGCTAGGAAGGCATACAGAAGGAAATAACCTTCCAAATCAGCATCCTGAGATGGTCAGAATTGGAACTGAACAGTTTGTTGCAGTAATGGTGTAGTTGACTCAAGAGATAAATGGTGGTGGTATCCATGCATGAGATTAGCCAGATCAACCGCAGAGGAACATGTCAGTGGTGAAACATTTCATGAGGCAACATCCCCCATCATTCAGAGGATCATCTGACCCTGTGTTAGCTGAAGGGTGGATTATAGAACTGGAGAATATTTTCGATGTCATGGGGTGTTCAGACAATCAAAAAGTTAGTCTTGATATTTACCGTTTGGAGGGTGAAGCAGATCAATGGTTGTCGATGGTTAAAAATATCTGGGACGCTGATGAGATTGATGCTCTCGACTGGGATGAATTCAAAGGTATGTTTCTTGAGAAGTATTTTTCTAAGGATGTTCGACTTAGGATGGAAAAACAATTCTTGAAATTGAGGCAAGAGGAAGACTCAGTGGCTGCCTATGAAGAGAGGTTCACTCGATTGGCAAGGTATGCTCCAAATTTTATCCGAGACCTTGATAGTAAAATCAATCGTTTTTACTCAGGATTAAAACCAAAATATCGAAGGGCATTAGCTTCTCATGAGCATAAAAGTTATGAAAAGCTTCTTCGATGTGATGAGAAGGTGGAAATGGAGTTTTCCGATGATCAAGTGTTCTATAACAACCAATAGAAGAAGAGATCGAGGTGGCAGGAGAAAGGAAGAATTCTTCAAAAAAGTCTGATGGTAAGAAAACTAAATTTCTAGTTTGTGATAAATGTGGTAAAAGGCATGCTGGGGAAAGTCTTCTGAATTATGGAAAGTGATACCGATGTGTTAAGATGGGAAATAAGGCTTGTGATTGCACTGAAAAAGATCAAGGTGATGGTAAGTCCAAATTTGTTTTATAGTTAGTGAAATTTTTTAAGTGCAATGAGATGGGTCACTATGCAAACGAGTGTCCGAAAAAGAGCTTGAGAGATGGGAAACAATTAGACTACAAGCAGAAAGGCGTTGTGAAATCCTTTGCAACTACTTCAGCAGACTTCTGGCCATCAAATGAAGTTGTATCAGGTACTTTGTTTGTTTTTTCAGATTATGCCAGTGTGTTGTTTGATTCGGGGTCCACACATTCTTTCATATCTGAAACCTTTTCTAGTAAAATGGAAATACCATCTCAAGAAATGACTCCTGAACTTGTGGTAAAAACACCTGGGGGGAATGTTGAGGCAAAAAGAATTTATAAGAATCTTCCTATCCTTATCTGTGGAAAGAACCTACTTGCAAACCTTATTGTTCTACCTCTAGTAGAGTTTGATGTTATCCTGGGTATGGATTGGCTCTCTATTTACCTTGCTAAGATTGACTGTAGAGGTAAATATTTTTTTTTTCAGAAAGACTTTCAGTTTGTGTACAAGAATGAACCCTTATTGTTGATAACTTATCAAGAGGCCGAGAATCTTGTAAAAGATGGAAATGAATGTTACCTTGTACATATTGTTGAAAACAGGGGAACTATTCAGATTAATGATGTGCCAATGCTGAATGAGCATCCTGATGTTTTTTCTGATGAGTTTCCTAGAATAATACCAGATCAGGAAGTTGAATTTACTGTTGACTTAGTTCCTGATGTTAAGCCAATTTCAAAACTCCCTTATCGAATGGCTCAAGTTGAACTTTTAGAGTTTATGGAGCAATTACAAGATTTATTAGAGAAAGGTTTCATTCGACGTAGCACATCACCATGGGGTGCTCTTGTTTTATTTGTTAAAAATAAAGATGATTCTATGAGTCTTTGCATTGATTATAGATCCTTTAATAACATAACTATTAAGAACAAATATCCTTTGCCCCATATCGATGATTTGTTTGATCAGCTCCAGGGAGCTCAGTTTTTTTCAAAGATTGTCCTGAGATTGGGGTACCATCAGCTGAAGGTAAAGGAAGCAGATGTTCTGAAGACTGTGTTTCATACAAGATATGGCCATTATAAATTTGTAGTAATTCCTTTTGAGATAACCAATTCACCTGCTGTATTAATGGACTTAATGAATAGAATTTTCCATGAGTTCTTGGATAAGTTTGTGGTGGTTTTCATTGATGATATTTTGATGTTTTCTAAAAGTAAATAAGAGCATGAAAGACATTTAAGGGTTATTTTTCAAACCATGAAAGAAAATAAATTTTATGGGAAATTCAGAAAGTGTGAGTTTTGGTTGCAACAAATTTCTTTCCTTGGTCATATTGTTTCTAAATATGGGATAACCATTGATCCTGCAAAAACAAAGGTTTTTGAAGAATGGCCAAGACCCAAAAATGTAACAGAGATTCGTAGTTTCCTTGGTTTGGCAGGCTATTAGGGAAGGTTTGTTAGATACTTTTCACGGTTATCTAGTCCAATGACTAAGCTAACTCGGAAGGGTGTTCAGTTTATCTAGACAAAATAATGTGTTGATTGTTTTCAGGAATTGAAAGGAAGATTGGTGAATGATCCAGTTTTGGCACTACCTTCCAGGAATGGGGAGTTTGTTATCTATAGTGTTGCTTCATTGAAAGGACTTGGTTGTGTCTTTATGCAGAATGATCAGGTAATTTCTTATACTTCACGACAGTTGAAAACTCATGAGGTAAATTATCCTACACATGATTTGGAGTTAGCTTCTTTTGTTTTCTCTTTAAAAATTTAGAGGCATCATTTGTATGGAGTAAAGTTTGAAATATATTCCGATCACAAAAGTTTAAAGTATATATTCACTCAGAAATAATTGAACATGAGACAGAGGAGATGGATAGAATTAATCAATGATTATTATTGTACAATTCATTACCATCCGGGAAAAGCAAATAAAGTGGTTGATGCTTTGAGTCAAAAAAGTAATGCTTCATTAGCAATGTTGCATTTGGAACGTGATCCTTTGGTTAAGGATTTTATGAAATTTGGCATAGAAGTCATTGGTGTAGGATGATCTTCTGTTTTGTTTCAGGTATCATTGAAATCTTCTCTATCAGACAGAATCAAGCAAGCACAGAAGCAAGACAGTGAGTTACAGAAAAAGGTAGAGCTGGTTCAGAAAGGTAAGTTGCCTAAATTAAACATTGATAATGATTGTGTTTTGAGATTTGGGAAGAGATTTTGTGTGCCTTGTGATTCATAGTTTAAGGGAGAGTTTCTATGTGAAGCTCATAGATCTCCATTTTTAGTTCATCCTGGCAGTACTAAGACGTACAGAGATCTGCGGGAGTATTACTGGTGGGATGGAATGAAAAGAGATATTGCTAATTTTACTATGAAGTGTTTGACATGTCAACAGGTTAAAGAAGAGCGGCAATTACCGAAAGGGATTCTTCGGCCTCTACCAGTGCCAGAGTGGAAATGGGAGAATATATCCTTGGACTTCATTGTGGGATTGCCGAAGACCCCTCAAGGTAATTATGCAATCTGGGTTATTATTGATCGTTTGACTAAATCTGCTCATTTCCTTGCTATAAGAGATACTTTTTCACTAGATCAACTTTCCCGTTTGTATCTTAAAGAGATTGTCAGGTTACATGGAGTTCCCCTCTCCATTTTATCTGTCCGTGATCCTAGGGTCACTTCTAACTTTTGGAAAGGCCTTCAGAAGTCGTTGGGTACTGAATTAAATTTTAGTACAGCTTTTCATCCTCAATCTGATGGGCAGTCAGAACGAACAATTCGGACATTGGAGGATATGCTATGTTTTTGCTCTATGGATTATCAGGGAAGTTGGGACCATCATCTTTCTTGGGTTGAATTTTCATATAATAACAGTTTTCATTCCAGTATACAGACGGCACCATTTGAGGCGTTATATGGGAAGCGGTGTCGAACTCCAGCTTTTTGGGATGAAGTGGGTGAAAGAAAGCGGATGGGACCAGAATTGGTAGAAGAGTTGGCAAAAAAAGTTTAGCTGATACAGAAACACATGAGAACAGCTCAGAGCAGGGAGAAGAGTTATGCGGACAACAGGAGGAAGAATCTATCTTTTGAGGTAGGTGATCATGTTTTTCTCAAAGTCTCACCATGGAAAAGTGTGATGCGATTTGGTAAGAAAGTAAAGATGAGTCCAAGGATCATTGGACCATATGAAATTCTGGATAGAGTTGGATCAGTTGCTTACTGAGTGGCTTTACCTCCTAGTTTATCTAAGGTACACAATGTTTTTCATGTTTCGATGTTGACAAAGTACATGTCAGATCCATCTCATGTTTTGAGTCCAGAGGTAGTTCAGCTGGAAGAGAACCTATCTTATGAGGAACAACCAGTCCAGATTCTTGACCACAGCGAGCAAGTGTTATGGAATATGGTGATTAATCAGGTAATGGTTTTGTGGAAAAACCACATGATGTAAGAGGCAACATGGGAATCTGAAAATGCAATGAGGGATAAGTACCCCCATTTATTCGATAAGAAAATAAATTGCGGGAAAGCAATTTTCTAAAGGGGGGAAGGATGTAACATCCCATGTAAGTAATGAATAATAGATATTTTTATCTATGTCTATTAGTGAATTAGATAGTGTTTTAGAGGCTTAAAATGAGAATAAATCCAATATTAAGCATGGAATACACAAATATTTTTAAAAGATTGTTTTACTCCCTTTTGATGGAAAACCATTTTTAAATCTATCTTTTGTCAATTTTATAAGCTATGTTTGTCAAAATAAACTTATTCTTTATGATTGGGACATGAAAATTTACTCTGTTTGAATTTTTGGTATTTTTCCGATAAAGTTCATTTTTTTAATGAATAGTGAAAAATGTTGTATTTTTATTCGAAACCTCTTTTTAATCTAATTTATTTATATGATTAGATTATATTTTGAATTGGTTTTGAAGTAAAATTAGAATATATTTTTACCATTTAATCCAATGGTGGTCATTGGAATCAATTTCACTTTGAAATTGGACTTAAACTGGGGTCAATCTTTTGATACTTATTGTTTCATAAAAACACGCTATTTGTCATGACAGCGGGAATTAATTATTAAATTAATTAATGTAACATATATTATTTGAATTTTTCAAAATAGACATCATTTTTGAATTCGTAATATCAAATATATCTTAGGGTGAAGTTTTGGTATTTTTCTGAAAAACTTCAATTTTTGATGAATAGTGAAACCACTAAGTGGTACTTAAAAAACCGATTTTTCGTTTAAATGGAATTTTACCACCTCTTTGTTTTGAATTTCAAAAATCCGGAATAAATGGTTGTCATTAAGAAGTAAAATGTGGTTCAATGGTATCAAAATAATTTTTTTTGGTGAATTGTAACTTTTAAGTTTTTTAATCATGATTAGAGGTAATTAGTGCAATTTAAGGCAAAAATGATATTATAATAAAATGAAAATACCCAGACACATGTCCTACCCTTATTGGATGTGTCATGGCCGACCCAGAAAATCCATGGGTCAACTTTGGGACCCCATGGAGCCACATTGGTAGGAAAATGACATTAATATCTTTTCATTTAATGTTAAAATTAAAATGACACAAACATGAGTTGTTTTACTAAAACAATTTTTAAATGGGGTTATACAAGTCCTATTTTTGACTATAAATATTCATTAGAATGATAAAAATATTTCCTACATCATGATATTTTATTTATAATTTTTACACATTAAATAAATAAAGTTACATTTCTTTACTTTCCAAGAGTGCCCCTCCTCTCCTCTTATAAAAGGCCCCCACCTCTACCTCCTTACCCACACTTCCAAAGCCTTTGGCTTGGCCAAACTCTGCCCATTATGTCTATCCACTTCCCTCTCTTATTCCTTGAAGCCTCACTTTGTGCATAATTCTCCCCAATGAAGCCTTTGAGCTCAAACCAAAGGGAGTTTCCCGATTTTAAGGTAATGTCTTCACTTGTGTTCTTTTGTTTTATTTTGCTTCTCCAACCCCCTAAATTTTTTTTATTAATTTAATTTGTAACAAAAACAGTATCTTCCATATACTAGGATGTTTCTATAAGAAGTATTCGAGCTACACATACACACACCTACATCTAATGGTTAAAGAACATACTGTTTCGGTGGATGGATAATTTTTGCCTCCTGAAATGATGATTGTTCAACATTCTTTTAACACCTTCAAATGTGGCCATTAAGATGACACTATATTTATATATGATATATAATATGTTTATGTTTTCCTTAAACTACTGTATTTTTCATTTTGGGCATACCTTTATGGTTTCCATTATGGGTAAACGTGATATCTTCATTTGAGAAAGTGCAGACTACCGCCCCCTCAAGGTGATTTGATTCGTTAATACCATATGTGGGACGTATAAAGGATTGAGTTATGATATTATATATGATATTACAGTGGAATTATAATATACCTTTATATCATTATGATTCCATTTCATAAAATACGAAATAGAAATGGAAGCAGCGTTCATGCGTACGTACGGCTTACCGTCTTCATGAACGGTGCATTTCATTTCGTACCTCTAAATGTTATGTAATATTATAAATGCATACTTGTACTGGATATATATGATATATATCATATCTAAATGATGAATAGCATTCTGGATATAATGGATACATGAACAACTTGTAATTATAAAGGGTTTATTTTTTACTCAAGTACTAATGATCGTTAAAACGACCGTTATTAACTTAAATAATTACATAGTGTTCATGACATGGAAATAAGTGATATAAAAGGAATAATGAACTTGAAAAAGGTTCTTAAACAAGTATAAATTAACTCAAGTTTATTATTCAGGCGATTAACGAAAGACCGAGTCATGTCGGACCCGAGGTATGGGACTTCGTCTCAATCTCCTTTCATTGAGGCATATTTTGTTTTATACACAACCTTCTTTTATACGGTGTATAAACCCCTTTGACTTTTACATTTATTGAAAATGAATCTTTTTTATACGAAGCATTTACTAAACAACAAAAGGGAATGTTTTTGTCATACGTATGCGGCGACAATGGCTTCTCCGCCTCCATGACCATTATTTGAGTTTCGGCTTCCTCTACAAGCCATACCTTTTTTTAAAAGAAAAATAAATACCATGTTTTACTTTTCTTTTCTTTTGGTATTGACAATGGTTTTCATAATGTATTTATATCAATTTTTTGTATTGATATCTTGTGATTGAAAGGTGTAAATGTTATGTTTCCTTTATGCATGTTTTATGTGATACGATTATGTTGAGGTTCTTGGGAATTATTATGAAGACGGGCGGTTCCGTGATAAACTATGGGCGGGTGAGCCCGATATAGCTCTTCAATGAATTGGGTAATGCGAAGGAGTGAAACGTTAAGGTTTCTCCTAATAGATTTAGGGAATATACTGTGATGGGTATTCCAAACGTAACCAAGAGGGTTACTCCCCACGTAAGATTGTCACGAATGCCTCAAGTTACCTTTATGTCTTATGATTTCTATGATTTATACATGATTTGATGAGGTATGTTAAAGTGCTTATGTTTTATGGGTAAAGTATGATTTCATTCATATGTATATATATACCCATGTTTCCTTTCCACATTTTTATATCCCTTTCTGAGCTTTTTATGCTCATCCCATTTTTTTGAAATGTTTTTCACAGGTCAAGGGAAAGGTACATGATATGATGATAGTGTCAAGGAATTGTCAAGAAAGAATCCATGTTTTATTTTAAATATGTTTCTGTTGATGGGAAAAATGAATACTATCTTTTATGTAACCACTTTGCTTAAATGTGTAATGTAATACATGTTTTATGATCTAATTCTCTAAAACTCTAAACTTGAAAAGATCCTCAAGTTGTAACCTTATAATAACTCAAGATTAAGTAATGTTTAAGGCTGGGGCCTTATAATAATTTTTACCAATTTTATAGAATAATGTTATTATTTATTTAAATATTATTTTGATTATGAATGATATTGTTTATAAAAAACACATATATATTTGTGAGTATCATTTATTATCTATTTTCGCTAAATAATTTTAATGAATGAGATCATATGAAAAATGATAACATCGGACATCATATCCATCTAGGGAACCAAGAACCAGATATCATCAAGAAATAAAATTATTTTTTCACCTAAATATAAAATATATTATTTAGGTAGGAAGTCATCCCATTGATAATAATTATGGTTATGGGATGTTAGAGTGGATAAATCTTAATCCAATTCAGCATATGGATCTGATCAGTTATATTCATTTTTTATATTTACCATTAGGGATTCTAAACTTTTGAAAACTAATTAAAATACCAATAATAATAATATAAATGACAATTAAGGATAAATCAAAAAAATAATGATGTGATACTACCACAACTACAGAAATATTTAGGTTGTGACCACAACCACAGTCCTTCCAGCATCATCATGGGAAATATTTTTTTGTGGGAAGAATATGAAAATAACTAAAACCATGATGTGGTGTGAATCATGGAAGTACATCCATATAGAAGGCTTATGGAAATGACCTTGTCCTGAACGTTGCTATAATTTAGCCAAATATCGTGGGCATCACCTAATAATCGGTTGTCGGGCTTATGGTTGATTACAAAGGAATGATGGAATGTTGTTACAATAATCATGAAATGGTGGTTGGAATGTGAAAAATACTATATGGAATTATATGGAGGGAAATTGAATCATATATTATGGTCAACCATGTATGTAATTTTCCACTCATGTATCAACCATGGTAGGAAAAGGATTATTCAAGGCATGTAAAGAATTAGTGGAGTAGGGTTCTGGATATGTGTTGAGGGGTGTTTATTTATATTTCTCCATACACTTTTATATGAATGGATATATGGTATGGTCAATATTGGTGGTTTCCTATTATGTTCATACTCACACCTAGCATGGAATCCTTGAGACTTGGGAAATATTTTTGATTTTGAGTATAGAAATGAGAAAAGTATTTATGTTTAGAGATTTGTGGACTGAGGTATGTAAATAGTGTATGAGACTGATAAAATAGATATTAGTTGATGGAAATAGTGGTTCCATAATGTTATACTGGTGATCTTGTGGGGTATTTATTTTCTCACAAATTATGATTTTCCCATAGAAAATCGTACAATCATTCCATGACTAGAATGAAATGAGAATATTATCTGGTCATTATCATATGTATTTTCACTCATTTTGGAATTTGTTTAATATAAATTCCTCATTGGCTGGTTAATAACTTTCATAATTTTATTATTATAGTTATTATTATTAGAGGGCATTGTCTTACCAATATCACGTGATAATACTTTTCTGAATGTTAGTAGCCATGTAATTTGGGGAGGTGAGCTTAGGGACCTAGAGTGATAAAATATTGTTATTGTTTGGAGTGAAATATGATGGATATTTCACTTAATTATATCATATTTGTTGATGTTATAATCTATAATTAATGATCTTGGGTATTATAATGTCATATCTGACTAGGTTGATTATAAATCATAAACAACATTTGGTATTTTATAACTTCTATTAAATAATGGAGTATTAAAACATAAATTTTTATTTTGGATGTGATGCTCAATAGTAATAGTAATGTGTGAGAACATGGGATAGATGTTATGATGACTGTCTGGACAACAGATACATAAACTATAAACCATGTTACTATGGAAATGATATTTTTATTATTGATTTTCATGACTATTTTAGTTAATTTCTTAAATATGATTGTTATTTTATATTATGAAATTTGGTTTGGACTATAGGACCAAGATAAAAAAGGTTTCAATTATGTATCATTCTAGGATATCTGAGATCATAGGACATATGTGTGTTCTTATTTTTGTTTCAGGGAACATAGAATAAAATAAATGGGGGATCTATTTAAATTTTTATAAAATACTAAAATATTTATTCATATATAGTGTATAGATGGAGTAATATATAGTTATCCAATAGAAGGGTAGGATTTCCAAAAATTAAAACATAGGTGGGTGGTTTAATGTATCCACACAAAAAAATTAGTGTTTTCTTTCATAATCTCTCGGTGGTATAATACCCATACAAACAAATATTGTGATTTATAATTTGATAGGTCTGTGATCATATGTGTAAAAGTTATATATTGTGTCCGACTATGATTTTTGTAGTTATGAAGCCATGCGGATTGATGAAAAGTCTCACATGTGTGGTAGGTATGTTTAAAGTTAGTGAGACACACTTCATGTAAATTATTTGCATATTCCTTGTATTTGGAGTATAATATTTTCATCGAAAACATGATTTGGTTTTCTCCATGACAATATATAAATATCTTGTATTAGATTATTTAGTGGGTTCACACAAGATGCCACTAGGGCCTGCATGAAAAGAGTTCCATAGAGAAGATGTTTAGCTTGAGTCATATAAAGAGACATGTGTTGGGTCTGACAACCACAAAATGTTGAAGTGTTTGGGATATAATATGAAATTTAGTATAGATTGTGGTTGGATAAATTTCTCTGGGAGATATTACCTTAAATTATTCAAATCACATACATGGTATCACAGAAAGTTAATCCATATGAAATATTTGACATGGGAGTTCCAATTGAAGAACCCTCATTTGTTCCACAGGGAGTATGAAATTTTTGTAAAATATTATTGGATAGATCATATGAAAGGAATATTTCATTAGATTTATTCTCATATATGGTGGAGGCTGAACTTATCCTATAATATTTTAATAGAACCTATGAAGAACTTGTGGTTCATACATCCACTAGTAGGAAGGCTTGTGGGGATGATGATTTTTTACTTAATAGAAATTTTTTTTGAGAAAATATTATCTGATATATAAATGGAGGTTCAATACCATGTGGTTATAAATTATTCAAGATGGGATACCTTAGAAAAAACTATATGGTATGATCAGAAACCGTTGAGTTCTTCACAATGATAGAAGGTGACTTCACCAATGCAAAACAGTTCAACGATTTCATAAGGAATGATCTCATAAAATAAATAAGGATATTTACAATGAAAAAATTTCTCATGGTAGTGAATATAGTATTTATAGTTGATATTGAATTCATAGTTGATAATATACTGAGATGGAAAATGGTTTCTATTGAAATAGGAAGATGAGATCCATGTAGCTGGATGCATGTACATGAAGAGACCCAGAAGTGTAGTTATAGTAGATACTCTAGAATACCACTAAATAAAGGATCATCAATGGAATATTTTGGTTGTGGGAAGGTAATAATTTTTTGGGATTAGTGTTTATTATCATTTATTGAGTGACTGACATATGTCATGATGGGGAATCTATTTATTTTTTTCGGAAGACCTCACAAACTTCTAGTAGTCATTAGATTGTTTAGAATCAGTTATTTGAGGTAGAAATGATATTTAGAATATGGTAATTGGATTAATATACATGTAGAAAACATTGTCGAGAGAGAGATACAGAATATTGCTAACAATGTGAAACTGAGAGTACAAATTTTCTTATTGGACACACATTAGGTGGTTTTTCATCACTCCATATTCATATCATCTATAATATATATAATTATTAGGTATGAGATATCAAAATAGTTATATATACATCTTGACTACACATATATCATTCTAAATCATGTGTGATGGATTTTAATACCTCGGGTCAATGTATGATAAGTTAATTAACATGGTGTGGTTAATATATGGTAATCTGGTGATATGTAGGATATATTCGGGCATTAGGAGTAATGTTGAATTTTGGGGAATTAGGATGGAAATAGGATATTTTAGGTAATTGATAAAAATACCTAACATTTGTGGGTATAGTGATATTAGATTTTATGGGAACATGCATGATGTTGTTATGAAATGAGATCTAATAATATACTGAAATGGTGGTATAAGATGGTTTGAATAATTGTGACCTGAAATGGTGGCTAGTGTGGTACCAAAGGGATATTATGAATTTTGGTTTGGAAGTGATAGTACAGTTTATTATTATGGTGGGTAGTACCCATGAATGGAATAATTCTTTTATATTTCTTAACTCGGGTAGTAGGATATGTTTATAATGAGTTGGGTTGCTTCCATTCACATAAGTACTTCGTATTTGTAGAGAATCGTACATTAGATGGATGAGAGATGGGTCATTGAATGGTTAAAATAAACTAAAGATGATATATTATATGCTGGGGATATTGTATGACCTCCAAAATCATCTTATATTTGAAACTGTTATTTTACTAATAAAACATTTATTTTACTAGGTATTAAGTGTTTTAGGGGTCACATGTGACCTGCAAAATATTTTGGGAGGATCTAATTTGTCAGTGGATATGATGGTAGAAAACTAAAATAATTCACTATGTGGCACTAAATTCTATGAAACTGAATGATCAATAAAAAGAGAGGGTTCGTGGAACTTATTTTCATACCATTACACATTCTGGGAGAAAAAAATAATAATGTAAAAAAAAGGTAGAACGATTTCGGAAAGGTTATTTTGGTCGAGCAGTATAAGTTTTCTACCCATCCCTTGTATTCATTGATTTGAAGTGTGGTTTATCTTTTATTTTATGATGTAACATTTATTCCATTGATATAGAATATAAAATGGGGAAAGATTAATAGTCATTAAATACATATTTTCTTTTTTCCATTACAGTATATTTATTTCCAATAGTATTTGGACTTTATGATATATTTTCTTGTTTTAATATTATTTTTTTATTCTCTCCATGGTAGACCTAATTAATGCATGGTATTTGATGAGTAAAATCATATTATTATAATGTAGGAGGTTCATAGATTTAATTGAAAGTAATACCTTTTTATGTGATTCATAGTAAATGGTTGTGAGAGGAATGGTCCAAGTGAGACTAGGTTTATGATACATTTAGTATTGGTTATCACTGTGAGATACCATAGGGTAACCTCATGTGTGAAATATTATTCATTAACCACATATGGAATATAATATGTATTATAGGGTTACATGTTTTTTGGGAATAGAGTTATTGGTTTCAGAAATTTATTTAAAAATGTTTTGGATCAATTTGTTTCGTAATAACGTATTTGGAATAGCTTATGTAGTTGTTGGTGATATTAATTGATATAAGTGAGGAGACTATATTTTATCAAATGAGGTGGATGGTTTTTATCATTATATGGTTAGGGGTTATGTTTTATGTTGATTAATTAACTCACATTACACTATATGTTTTGAAAACCATGAAATACCTCAAATATTGTTTGTTATAACATATGTTTATTATTTAATAATTGACATAAATAATTTTTAAAACTAATAGTTTAAGGTTATAATATAAAACTAGTAAACTATATAATGACATCTAGAAAAAATTAAACTATTTTAAAAAGAAATATAGTTGGACTAAATCATATTATCATAAGATGTATTAGGAATATGAGTTAATCATAATTTAAAAAATTATCAATTGAAAATTTCATTTATTTTTACCCTAAGATATGTGGAATGAAACAGTTCAAGGACTCTCTATAAGTATATATGATCCTTTTGGATCAAAACAAATAGAATGTGATACATGAATACACAATGTATTGTAATCACGTGAAGTCTTAATCTTCTTCTTGACATGTGTAATTTCGATTGTGTTTAATTTGGAGTGTCTTTATAGAGTATACACTTGTTATTTCCATTATAATAGGTTTTTAAATATCAGTTTGTATATATTTAAATCATCTCTATAATTAAAGTATAATAATCACTGAGTGACCATTTCTCGTAGCATTTATTCTAAGAAACTGTTTTCTTTTTGGATAAGTATTGAGAATCTAGTCAATGTAATGTGTAAATCGAGCTATAATTTTTTATTGTGTGGAAATTATAATTAAGCTCATAGAGGGATTCTATGGAATTAATAGCACAACCATGCATAAATATTTATGAAGAGGATACCTTACCACATATTTAATATTATGGATACCTTATATCATTTCTGTATATCTAACTTTATTGTTAGTTTAATATAGTAGATTTTATATAATTTTTAGGGGTAATGTTTGGTAAATATATACATCATAGTTTGTTTTTATTTCCACAATGTTTACAATTTTATTTGTATTTGATTATAATTTTAGTATTTTTATAAAAAAAATTGCATGTAATTTTTATCAGTTATTGTTAAATACCACTACTTAATCATCATTAAATGGATTTTTCTTTGATATTTTGGGTGTATCAATTCTTCATAATAATGATAAACATATCTCATGAGGTATATAAAAAACTTTATGTTGTTTTCAAACTATAATTAACCCTCCACTTGTATTATACATAACATAACATTGATATCTTTTATTTGGAATCATAGTATTCCTCTATATTAGTGACTGAAGAAGATATTTAAATTCCTAGATTTTTTGTAACTTGATCAGATTGTGTTTTTTTAGATTCCTTACACATAATATCATGTAGATATTTTTTTTTAAATTCCTCATATAAATTATCGATCAATATAAATTATATATCCAAATATAACACATATATTTATTTAAGATTTCATTTATTACTATCATTATAGAATGGAGAAATCTGGGATTAACATTGGTGTTGATTTTTTTTATGCCCACTAGTAATTAAAATTTTCTTGAAAAAATAGGTAAATAATTTTTCAAGATAAAAGAAAGAATTTAAATTGAATTATAGTTGAATTTAATATTTATTGGTACTATATTATATTATATTGGTATAATTTTATAATGTTAATACTCATTATTTGGAAAAAATGTTGTATATAGAAAAACGGCTAATAATTTTTTAACAATGTAGTTCTTGAAATTGAAATCCTAAGATTGAGAGTTGACTATTAATCATTTGATTTTATACATGGTTATTTGTAACTCATGTGAAATATTTTTTTATATCTATAGAAATAGTTTAAATCCCCATAAAAGAAATAAGTTAACCCAGGATGATATTTTTTAGAAGTTGATAGATATTCCACCTATTGAATTGAAATAATATTAACTTCTCTCAAAGACAATAAACTTATTACTTAACTAAGTATAGTAATCTAAATTGGAAAAATAATACATTGTGAAAAAAGATTAAAAACATATATTAAAAATTAAACATAAAAATTTGAACTGACATTTCTATTACATATCAATGATATATTTATAAAATATAATCTAATAAATGATCTTAATATTGTAAACAAGAACCCTTTGAAATGGAACTTTCTAACATAAGAGTAAGGATATTCAAAAATAAATATATCAAATGATATTATTTGTTAGCAAAAAATTTAGAAAGGAAAACCAAGAAATAGAGATTATTTTGACCCTATATTAAATGAACGTGTTAGAGAAAGTCATATTCATCCAAATTTCCATGAACATTAAAGTAATGATAATAAATATACAAGAAATAATTCTAAAAGGAATGAAATGAAAAGTCTAAATGTTTTGTATACATAGAGTGCCTTTTCTCTGATAGTACATCAAATATTTTATCTGATGATAGAGAGGATGATAGGAAAATCATATGATTTTATTCTAATGAATCATGAAATTAAAAGTGCTTCAATGGGTCAAATACTAAAGAATCTCATACAAATTCGATTATTAACTCTATATGTTTCAATTATTCTAAATGTTTATGTAATAGTGACGACGAATTTTTATTAAATATTCATTATTATAAATATTTTATGAAAACATAAAATGTGATTAAGTATTATGTGACTAAATGGGATGATATTTATCATAAATAATACTAAAAATGCACTAATCTAAAAAATGAAACAACAGAAAGAAAAATGACTTTGGTAAATATCAAATCCATATATACTTTAGGTAGAAAAGAATATTTAAAACTTATTTTCGATTTGGAAAATTCAAAATAAAAATTCTTATAGCTTACTACAATGATAAAAAATCAATTCGTTAAATGATCATTAAAATTTAGATAATCAGAATAAATAATATCATGTTATGAAAATGAAGAATGTGTTTTCGGATCTTGATGGAAAATATGTTATCAATATGAAATCATAGATGGAATGTATTACATATTTTATTGGTATACCACAAGAATAATGAAATTTTAAAAGATTTACCATTTTTTGATACATAATAGATATTCTTTTGGTTTGGGTTTTAGGATTGATAGATGTCCAGTCTATTGGGGGTGTTATTTTTTAAAAATTAATCTTTCTTAAGTACCATTAATATATGGAACCAAGCATAACATAACTCAACATTACATCATTTAATTTGATTATTCAAAACATTATAAAAGTATATTCCTAAGGACCAAAATAGTTTAGTGTCTTCGGAAACATGGAGACACGATATTCTATCTTGGTGAAATATGTTGAACATATTCTTCAAAAATAACTTTGTTAAATACTCATACAAAAAAAATTATTCATAAATTGTGGAAATTATTTATTATAAATGTTGAAATAATTTTCTTAATATGATAAATAAATAGAGACAAATATTCATAATCATGACTATTCGGTTATGATAACATGATCATCACATTTGAATATCGCACCATGTACATCAAAGATCATAATATTTTTAATGGAAATAACTATTTGAAATTCATAAGCCATGAATCATAATATAATCTTATAACATGATCCATGATAAAATATCATGGAAATAAGAAAAATATTTGTGGAATAAACATCATTATATTACATCGTGAAAACATATAAATAGAAATAGGTTTACTCATTAAGTTAATAACATGAAATTCGGTCCCCAAATAAAATTATGGACATGAAACAAGGTCGGCACATTATTTAATGAATAAGTAATCTTGTTCATGCATAATATTTAAAGAATGCAATTAGGTTCATACAAAAAATTGTAAACATGTAATCATGTTCACAAAAAATATCATAGTAGTCGTGTATCTCTACCAAGGGTATCGTAGTATAATATTTTCACCTCCCAAACTATATTAGTAGTTTAGGTACACTCCTAAAAAACTATTAGTGGAAAAATTCACTTACTTAAATAGTTTAACTCTCAATTTCATCAATGTCTATCTAATTAGATAAAAATCCTTACCCAATTCATTATAGGTAGATATAGATCTCACTCATCATATAATGATATCATATATATTTGTTCCAAAATATCATAAACATTCACCATATAATAACCCATGAAATTAAATGTTTATCATAAACAATTCTTTATATTGTAACTTTTGGAAATGAGATAATTTTTATAGTCATTTCACTATAGAATAAAACATGAAAAAATAGAATTTTATAGTCACTTTATCATGGTATAACATGTGGATGAGAAATATGTTTAACAAAAAATTCCTCAAAACATGAAACATTCAGTTCATGATGATGAATTTCTAAATTTGATAATACCCACCAATAAATCTTGAGTTAAACCAATGGATATCTTCTTAAATGGAAAATAATTTTGAATAATTATTTAAAACATTTATGAAGGAAAATCATTCTCTTTCAAAATATTTTTAAAACATAATTATTTATTAAAAATCCATTTATTTGAAAATAATCTTAAAACATAGAATTTAAGATTTAAAAATATTTAAAATGTTTCTTGTTGAAAAAAAACAATTAGGATTTCAAAACACTTTTAAAACGGAAAACCTTTTGAAAAATGTTTTCTTTTAAAAGAGATTTCATAAATTATAAAGGTTTATTTGAAATTAAATTAACAAAATTTGAAAATATAATTTTTTTTAAATAATTACCATTTAAAATTATATAAATTAAAAATCTAAAACATATTTAAAAACATTTTTAGAAAAAAAATTAAAATATAAAATGGGTGTTGACCTAATGGAAAATTTTTCGTGAAATATTTTTAGAACTCTTCGGAAATAATGTGAGGATAATGAAGATAAAAATGTATTCTTATTATATGAATAGAATATAATAAAATTAAAAATAATTTTTTGGATATGAACCAAATTATTTCATTAATGGGTTCATAATCATAAAAAATAATATCAATAAATGATGGGATTATAGCAATAAAATCATGCCAATTTTGTAAATTTTAGTCATAATCCACATGAAAAAATAAAATTACATAAATATTAAAATAAACTAAAAAGAAGTATATTCATGATATAAAATGTAAAAGGCTTATTTAATACACCCCATAAATTAATATGGGTGCATAACAAAACATGTGTCTCGAACAATGAAAATTGAGAAAAAAATATCATAAATGGTTTGCTAACATTTGAAACACAAACTCCATCAACGATATATCCTCAAATGAATTTTTAAATACCAATAATAAAAATTATAATCACTATAAAATACATCCAATGGTAGTATATAAATCAGAAAAAATATATTTATATGGTTAATATGACAAGTGTCTTATGGAATTAAAAAGTGAGATGAAAATCCATTAATACTTTAGTATCATTTTAAAAAAGATATCTGTGATATAATAGAATAAATTATAACATTAAATATCATTAATAATTGAAATTTAGGATCACAAAATTTATAGGGAAACATATACACCACAAAATGTAATGAGTGGTGAATATGGCATATGTCTCACAAAAATAAAAGGGAGACTGGAAATCCCCTTACCAGTATTGGATTTTTTTGTACACATTCAAAACTATTGTTTCATCAATATAATTTTATAATAAATCTAAACACGAAATATATTCTTATATATAGTACCATATATAATTTTATTATGAAATATTATTAACTTTTTATTTATTAATTCAATGATACAGTTACGTTTAAGGTAATAACTGATACGTTTTTCATATATGTTTTGGCTTGTTATTTTTGGTCATCCTTCATGGATCTTGGATTTATAATTACTATAATTCAAAAATAGATATAAATATCATATATATTGATAATATATGTATTTATATTAATCTATAAAATATAGAAATTGGAAATGAAATACAGCTTTCATCGAGACAGTAGATCGTACGTACGCATGAACATTATTTCAATTTTCTTATAATATTGAATGAAATAAAATTAAATGATATATATATATATATATATTATCATTAAATTTTCATTATTATTTCATATATATAACATATTTATTTTAAATCCATATTTAATAATTTTAATGTAATGTGTGGACAAATCACCTTGCTTCGAGGGGTTATAGTTCACTGTGTACACAAATGACATTATTGTTTTTTAATTGAACCGTATAAAGGATTGTTTTTATAATAATTAAAAAATAATAAATAAATAATAAATATAATATACTAAATATATAATCATAATGTAAATCATTATTAACAACCTTGATATGTGTTAATGGATGAATCAATGACATTATTTCGTGATGTGGTAGTCCACGGTACACTCGAACAATTATTGGTTATCCCATTTGATAGAAGTGTTTGATGTTGTAGGTATTAACAATATAATAAAAAAATATAATTATTTTATGGATAACTATTTTATTATATAATAATAAAATAATAATAAATAATAGGGGTGGAGAATGAAAAAAATTAAAAATGCATGTTGATGAAGGCTACCTTTTCATTAGGTAAATTCTTTTTGTTTTCACCAATGGACTTCCTTTGTGAGATTTAAGAAAAATTTGTGGAGTATAGGATGATTGGATATAATTTGGGAAGATATATGAATAGTTATATTACATTACAAATAGATTTAAAGATGTGAATAAGTGGGAAGATTTAATTCCCCTTTATAAGTGCGGGGGAAAACACACTAGGCATTTTGGAAACGACGATAGGTATGCCCACAATTTCACCTAATAATAGGCTAATATAACACACAAAATTCACCAAATTTTCATTAATTGTATAAATACTTCCATCTAATGGGAATTGGAAATCTTTTTAGTACGTTATAGACCTTTATAAAAAAATAGTCTCCTCATGAACTTGATTTTTTTAAATAACAGTGAATAATTTTAAATGTTTTCAATAATAATTTCGGTCAAAAAATAATTGGACCATTTTATAAATTAGAAATTATATTTATTAAAATATGAAATATTTTTTTAATTACAATTATAGAAGTGCAAAAAATTAATTTAAAATTAATCCCTCATATGTGAGGAGAGAACTTGTTTTTAAAGTGAAAATTCCCAATAGTTTGAAATGATTTTATATCCAATTTCAATGTTAAATTGACTCCAATGACCTAAATTGGATTAATTCATATAAAATAAATAATAATAATTTAATAATATGTTAAAATATAATTTATCTATATAAATAAATATGATTGAAATAGTTTTTTTAATTAAAATTAAGTATTCTCAATATTCATCAATAAATAGAAATATTTTAGAAAAATACCATAAAATCCCCCTATGATAATTTTTTCATCATGGTTTCAAAAATAAATTATATTATTTTAAAATATAATTTAAAAATTTGTCAAAACCTATATTTAAAATATATTATCCATTACAGGGCAGTGAAATTACATATTAGAAAAAATATATATCATTCTAAGTAAAATTGGATTTTTTTTCTATTTTATGGAAATCAAAAAAGATGAAATTTAAATAGTTAATGAATAGTATATATATATATATATATATTAATCAAAAAATTTATTAATTTATAAAAAAAATTCTAACAAATGATTTCATCTATTTCCAAACGGGTTCTATTTTTTATTATAGTTAATTGGTCACCAAAGAATTCATCTCATACAAATATGTAAACAATATTTTTATAATTTAATTAATCCTATTAATAACCACCATTCCAACATCTAGGTGACTATTATCAAATTATATAATAATATTTTTATAATATTTCATGTTTCATTTAAACATGTTGTTTAATATAACTCATGATAAAATTAGTGACTTGTGTAACGTAGGCTATGATATTGTTGCATGTAGAACAATATTTAATTTGTGTTTTGTGTAGTGAATTATTAATATGGTGTTTAATGTGACACAATCCCGACTTAGTCTTTTAAAATAACATAATCTATATTCAGTGTTGCATGAAATGAAAATTTTCAAAATGATTAAAATAATTAAAATATATATATATTTCACAAAATCTCAGGGTGTTACATTCCACCCACATAAAATGAACATCACCCTTGAAATTGTTTTGGGTTATAAATGGTTTAATCATTGAATTTTAACATTATAGAAACCAACGTAGTAAAAATAAATACTAAAACATACTTTAAAAGGGGAATTTTGGAAACATTATGGATACCCAAAGTAACTCATTACTATTTTTTTACATATGAGAACTCATATGAAATGTGAAAACATAGACCTTGATGAATTGTGTAAAAAAATGTAGAGAGTGATAAGGATCATTGTTCACAAGAAAGTTTTTGATATAGAGAATTCTAATAACCATAAAATCATAAAACAATTAGTGATAAAGAGATCAAAGATATCATTAAAAATGATGATGACATGTCAATGTTTAATTTCAAGATAATTTTCCTAATGCATAAGAATTTTCACTATGAGATATACATAATTGATTGAATTATATTTCACATACCCAATCGCACCCATTGGTTATTCATTGACATATCCCCACTTCATATCTTACTCAAAAAATAATGGTGAATTTTTTATTATAGAAGCACTAATGGATAATATGATCTATAGGTAGAATGGTAAATCATTATATCTGTATTTTGTTACAATCATAATAAAATTTTTATCAATGGTTATCCAATATGTGTAAATATTAATATGGTAAAATAGTATGTTAATATGGGAAACTACATTTTAAGTTCAATATATACCATTTCATAAATAGTTAACCATTTCCCATATATAATGGTGAACATCCAAAACATTATAAAGAGGTTACTATATTTCCTAAAATAATTTTATCATTTTCCCTTAACCCATATGTCATATTTCCTCTCGTGATTCAAACAGACCAAACATGTTAATAACTTCACCATGTATTCTCTTTAAGGAAGAATATAACTTGTATTACCATAAAACCATATGTCATTTTCCATTCCTTTCATATACCACATATTTTTATATATATTCATTAACAATTGATATAATCTCAATCCATGATATAATAAACTACACTTTCATAAATTAATTAATCTATTCCAATGTAATCAATACTATATACATTAAATTATTTTTATCTGTCATCTATTTATCCAAACTAAAAACTATTCGCTCTTCATCAATAACTTTTTAAGGGTTATATTACCTAAAAAATAATATGTTTCCATTAAATCATTATCCCATTATACTAGTATGATTTAACATATTATTCCTAATATATAATGAAAAACATATATCCATTTATATATATTTCATAATTCATAATTCAGTAATAGAAATAAATCATGCATCAATCCTTTTACTAAAATTATTGGAATTGAATAATTCGTTCCATAGTCTAGACATAAATTCTAGGGTTAGATAATTTATTTGGGTAATTACCATGTTCTCCATATATAATACATTGATTAAATGAACAATTTGTCTCTCAATGGATCATTTTTAGCACAGATTATATCTTCCTCTCTATTTGATATAATCATTCAGGTTTTTCTTATGACCTTCTTAAAATTGTGTAAGTTCGTTATTTTTCCCTATTTTCATTATCTAATGAGATATCATAAAATTATAGCTTCCTATTATTCAATGTTCAAATAATTTCACTATTTTTCATGACATTAATGATAAATAACCAAAACTAAATATAAAAAATTCACAATATCCTTCACTCCAAACATCATCCAATTTGAATATTCAAAATCATTGTATTTTAAAGAAAATTTATTATTAACATGACTTATTTTGATACATCTATCAATAAAAACTAAAAGCAAAGCATGAGTAATACCAACGATATGGAAAACCCATAATTGTGAAAAATAACATATTCAATATCTAAATGAAAACAAATCCTTTTTAATCTATAAAAACATAAGTTCATCATAGGTTATTCATAGTCATCGTCTATTTAAATTCTTTATAATGGTTCATCAATATATTATGAATTTTCAATTCATATCCCACGGGAGTTTCAAACTAGTTGTGCATCATGGCTCGTTGGTGTGATCAATTTCCTGATTAATCCTAGATCAATATGGTGATTTAGAGGTTATTACACCAATATAAAACTATAGATAATCCGCATATAATTTTAGTATTTAGACATGGATGTAATTTCATAGAAACCACAACCTCATTAATTTAACAAAATTCTAGAAAGTTTTCTTTTAGTTTGACTCATTCTTATACTTTTCCATAGAGAAATCACTATAAATATTTTTAAAAATATCCATAGGGATCTCAGTAATAATTTTTCAACATTATTCCAAAGGATAAATAAACCATTTCTTTCATACCAACTATTGTGACCCAAGCATAACATAAATTTATATTATATAATATTAAATTAATATTCATAACATTAGAAAAGTACATTCCTGAGGACCAAAATAGTTTTGTGCCATTAGAAACATGGAATCATTGTCTTATATCTTGGTGAAAGAGATTTAATATCTCCCTTAAATATATTCTAATTTTTTACTCTCACTTAAAACATTTATTCTTAAAATTGGTAAAGGAAAAATAAGAAAGGTTGAGGTTAAATTTCTAGTAAGTGTAAAAAACAGATATATGCTAGCATAATCATGAGTATAAGGGTATGAGAAAATGATGATAACATTAGAATTTTATACCCTCCATATTATATATAATAATTTAGAGTAATCGAATAATGAATTGAATTTTATAAGACATGAATCATAAGATAATCAATTAATTTTACCCATGAGAGCATAAAATCGAGAAATGAAATTGATTTGTGGCATAAACATCATGATATATGACTGTGAACATGTATAAATAGAAAAGGATCACTCATTATGTTGGGAATAATAAATCATGCCATTTCTTAAATATAGTTTCATGAAACCATGTCCACATACAACATTATCAACATTTATTCTGCTTCATGCATAACATTGTGACCATGTGATTATGTTAAGTGATAATATTGTAAACATGTATTTAGGTTCACGAATAACATTATGAACATATAATTGGTTTCACGTATAACATCACAGTAGTCACGCTTCACTGCCAAGAATATCCTAGCATACAATACCCCTTACTAAACATGGTTCACTCCCCATTCCATCCAGGTCTATCTCATGATACACAAATCTTTACACATTTAATTGAAGGGAGATATATGTCACACCCTTCATATAATTAAATCTTAAATATGTGTGCCACACCATCATAAAATTTTATCATATCATAACCTGTGAAATTAAATCGGTATCATAAACACCTCATCATATCATAAACTATTTAATAAATTCAAGTTCAATATCAATTCATTATGTAATAACCCATGAAAGGACGTGGGTTTCATAGGCACATTATCATAGTTTAACTTGTGTAAGAGAAGGGGATCTGATTAATATCTTTTCATCAAAATATAAATCTTTCATCGAAAAAAAATGTATGGTAAACCTAGATTATATCCATATTAGTGCTTGAGTAACACCAATTAAAATCATCTTATATGGAAAATAATTTTGATTGATCATTGAAAACATTTCTTATGGAAAATAAATCTTACTAAAGGATAATTTTAAACCATAAATTACCAATGAAAATAAAATAAAAATAAAATTATCTTTAAAACATATATGGTAACCTTTTAGAATCATTTAAAATATTTCTTGAGGAAATTATATTTTTCAAATTTAAATACTATTTTTTAAAACATAAATACATTTGAAACCTATTTCATTGAAAAGATAATAGAAAACTTTTAAACAAAGAAATGAAAATAAATTTAATTTTTTTTAAACATCAATATTTATTGAATACACTATCCATAAAAATTACATTAAAATATAATGTAAATAAATTTTGAAAACATTTTTTGAGAACATGGTTTTTGGAAAAAAAATGGTTTTTCGATCGAATGGATGTTTTTTCAATAAGAAATATTTTATTTAATATTGATACAAAAAATAGTGGATGTTTATGGGAAAAATTTTATTCTAATGAAATAACTTTTTAATATAAAATTTCAAAATAATTCATGATATATGCATTCCAATATTCCATCAATGGAAGCATGGTCATAAACAATCCTAATAAATGTTGAGACTATAGAAATAAACACATAACACATTGGTATCATTGAATCATAATCACCATGAAAATATAACATTAAATAAAGCATCGTATATTATTATAATAATTATATTTATTATATTAAATATCAATGTATTCGTATATACATCTCTTAATAGAATATGGGTGCATAACATAACATTTGTCTCAAGGAAGGAAAATTAAGACAAAATTAAATTAACGATTTGTTAACATTAGAACCATAAACCCCATAAAAGGGTTATCCTAAAATGGTGATATAAATACCAGTAATTTATTTATAATAATTTTAAAAAACATTTAGTGGTAGTATATATACCACAAATAACAAATGGGCGGTGAATAAGACATGTGTCTGACAAAAGTCACAAGTGAGACCGAAATCCCTTATACAAGAGTAAATGTTGTATAATGAAATCTTTGAAATAATATAATCAATTAAACCATTTAATATCATGGAATTTATTAAATCTATGATGTAAAGTTTTATATTGAAATAAATACACAACACAATAGAAAATAGTGGTAAATATTGAATAAGTATCACATAAAATGAGATTAGATATCCCATTACATTAAGCCTTGAATTCCTTGGTACATGTTAAACATTAAATATATTAAATATATTATTATAGTAATTATAAAAAGGATAAATAAAATTATATATAATACAATATATTAATTTATTATGACTTTTAATTTCATGTTTATAACATTAATCTGATAAAATGGCATTCTGAGTAATAACCACATTGTTCTTCATATATGTTTTGACTTTTGATTTTTTGGTCAAATTTGTTTGATCACGAATTCATAAATTTCAAATTTTAAATTATGATATAAATATAATATATATTCATAATAAATTTATTTATAATAATATATAAAATATTTAAATGGGAAATAAAATTCATCGTTCATGGAGACGATATGTTATACGTACGCATGGACAATGTTTCTGTTTTTCTTGTCATATAGAGTAAAAAATAGATAAATGATATATTTATATATATAATTAAAATAAAATTATTATTATTATTTTCTGTATAGAAAATATTTTTATTAAAACCATTCTTAATAAATTCTATGTAAAGCGTGAATGAATGACATCGCTTCACGAGGTGGTAGTGAACCATACACGTGAACAACACTATCATATTATCGAAAAATGGAATTTATATATTATTTATGTAATATAATAATTAAAAAAATAATAAATAGATAATAAATATAATATATATCCCATATATAGTTAATTTATATCATTATACCCAAGCAGGATAGGTTTTAATAGAAGAACGAATGATATCAGTTCACGTGGCTGTTGTCCACCGTACATGTGAATGATGATTGTGTATCCCATAGGATGATTATTTGTGTGGTTGTAGGTGTACACATACCATAAAAAATATAATTATATTTAATATAATTTTTTTATTATATATTAATGTTATAAGAATAATTGATGGTGTGTATAAGGAAATAAAACAAAAATTCATGTTGAAGAATGCTACTTCTTCTTCGTGTAACATCTCTCAATTTACACCAATGGAATTCCTTCTATTAATTTCAGACCCAATTTAGGATTATAGTTTGATATTATTATAGTTTGAAATATAATTTTATAGTTCTTGTCCATGTAAATTGTCCTGAGTGTGAATAAGAGGTGAGAGTGAATGCCCTTTTATAATTTGGGTAGAGAACACACAAGGAGTTTATGAAAAGAAGATACATTTACCAAGACCAATAGCTAAAAAATATATTCCATTACACAAAATAAATTAGATCCATGATGGTTTAATTTAAAAATAATTCCATAAAATTGGAATTGGACTAGTTTAAAGGAAATATTTTCTTTTGTGTTTAAATTCTATTTCCTCAGTAAACTAGTTTTTCTTTTAAATGTTGTGATTAATTTTAACTTTTTTCGCTTAATATTTTGTATGATATTAATTTTACTTTATTATACATTATAAATTTTTATCAATTGAAAAATGTAATAATTTTTTTCGAATCCAAATTTCATATGGTGTAGGAATTATTTTAAAATTAATCTCAAAGAAAGGATTAGACAATTGTATTTAAAGTTAAAATGTTCAAAAGCTTTAAATGAGTTTGTAACAAATTAGATATGAAATTGATTAAAATTACCTGAATTGGGTATATTGATGTATAATTTAACAAATTATAATTTTAACATATTTTATAATATAATTTACCTATATAAATAAATTTGATGAATTTTTTTTTCAATTCTAATTTAGTATTTTTAACTATTTGTCCAAAAATGAAACTTCTCATAAAAATAACAAAAAACAACACAATGAAAATATTGATGTTATAAATTAAAAAATAATGTTAATTTCATCAAATATAAATTATAAAAGTGTAAAAAATATATTTAAAATAGGTGCATCATTAAAAGGTTCTAAAACTATCATTTTGAAAAAAAATCACCTCTTTTTCTATAAAATATTATTATTGTAATCTATGGTATAGAAAAATCATAACATGATTGATAAATTATAGAGTTAATATATTATATATATATATTGTAATTCATTAATATTGGTTTAATAAAATTTTAATAATATTTTTCAATCAAATAACTTCCAATATTTTCAAAAGGGTTTTTTTAGCTAATTGGTCACTAAATTATTCATCTTATATACATGTGTAGACCATATTTTTATTAAATAATTAATACAATTTTCAATCTAAATTAAAATTTATAGGTAAAAATTATCATTTTATATAATAATGTTTTAATAATATTTTATGTTACTTTTAAACATAGTTTTCCATATTAATTAATCTAAAATTAGAGTTGTGTATGTGTTAGGCTATATAGAGTGTTTCATATAACTAAGGATAATCTTGGGTTTCAGGTAGTGACAGATTTACTTTGTCTACTATTTAGGGAGATCATAACATGGTTTTGTGATTCATGCATAGAAAACTAATATTATTTATATAAAACAAGTCATATTCAATGTTTCATGAAATAAAACAAATCAAAACAATTAAATAAATTTGAATACAAATATATTTCAAAATATACTAGATTTTTATAATGTGTCATATTGATGGTAATTTGATGAAATATTTTCACTAAAAATTGTCCAATCCTTTATAATTCATTATCAATTCATCTCAAAATAACTTTCATTTATTTAACATCATAAAGAAAAGAAATTATGGGTTCTAAAGATCTGGTTATCTTATTATTATGTAACCAAGGTGGTAAATGTAGATAAATTATAATAAAAAGACATGAATTTCTATGAACTAGCCTAAAAATATCAATTATTGGTTTCAAAATTATATAAGTTACATTTTTTTGAATTTTTTGTAATTTAAATTTTCTTTAAACATTTCGGTTACAACTTTTATTTCGGGACAATATCTTTTAATTATATATAAATGAATTTTAATCACTTTAAACATTTATTGAAAATATATCTTATGTAAAAAAATCTATGAAACTATATTTTAATTAATAAGATCAACACATTCATAAAATATAAGATATCCACCAATTTACAAACATAATATTTGTGGTTCATTGAATTTTTACAAAGTGTTGTTTATTTACTTATTTTTAGATAATGCAGTTTTCTTCGCCAATTTTTATTATATCTAAATATAAAATACATTATTATTAAACTATAAATTTCAATTTTTTTAATTATTTAATCATATTTAAAAATTTAAAAGTAATGTTCAAATTCACAATGCAAAAAATATTTAAATTTTATGTAATTAATTGAAAATTAAATATGAAATCAAGTGTTTAGAAAGGATCTAATATATGATAGTATGTTAGGATAATATATAATGGCTATAACATCATGGAATTTAATTGTAATTGTTTTTATTAATATGGAATTTTTTGGAGACGATGAATTTCGACGACATGTGATTTTGAGGTCGGTAGAGCCTGAAACAGAATTTTGAACATTATTATGATACGTTCAGTAAACATTAGATCTGAATATTATATCTTTTGATCCATCACATAGATCAAATATCTGAGGGAACTGTTGAATTTAGAATACCATGATTTTCCTTAATATAACTCAACATCGGCCGGCAATGGCCGAGCATAAAAGTTATTTTTTGGAATTTTCGAAAAATATTATAAAAATATTTAATAAAAAAATTTATATTCATTCTCACTTTTCAGTAGTGGACGATGATGTTTTGGGGAAACAACATGGAGGCGACGATGCGCATCAGTAGGGGTCATCAATTTCTCATTAAACATGCAGCGTAATGACTCTTTAATGGCGTATAATAGTGATGTTTTTCCATAAATGAAATTGTGTAATGGTGTGGCATTGCATCATAATGTGAATGATGTGGTGTGCTCCTATTTATAGATCGATGCATAGGGAAAATATATATTTTTAAATTTGGAGGATTCATCGGTGAGCCTTTGACGGACTTCCACCCTAGTGATGAATGATGAGCATCGGTGGATTTTCACCACCTACAACACCTTTTGAATATCAGAGCCCGGAAGCAACTTCTATGTCTTAAACCCATCAGGGAAGAACACTGTGACATTAATCATTGTAAGAGGTAGGGTTTTGTTTTGTCTAATGATCTTCCCCATTCTCCATTCTTTTAAAATGACAGGTGCTGATAATCCCACGAACAGGTTGATCTGCATGTCTCTCATTCATGTGGGAGGGTACCTTTGGGGGTTAAATGTTGGAATTGATTTAGTTTGGTTTGAACTACACTCCCCAAAACCTCATCAGTTTTTATCCACTATCACGGAGGGCACCGACTGACATGAACAATGCCTAAACCCATTCTCATGTTTGTTCCTTGTGATCGTCTATTTGAAATTGTCAGTATTGTGTATTCAGATCAATTGTAGTGAAGAGGGCATCCCTTGGAGGTTACATGTAAAAAACAATGCAAAAAATAGGACGCTAGAGTATGTTGGCATTTTAGCTAGTGAAACTGACTGCGGTGGCACATGGTAGTGTCGGCCGTGTACATAACGGAGACGCTACAAGCCGCCGCATGGAGGAGGAGGCCCACCATAGGAGTGGAAGCCACGGTGCAGGACTCCCGCGGCTCCAATGTGGCACTACGTGGAGAAGTCAACCCGCCATGCGGGTAGCCATGGGGGATGTGGCCGGTGGGCCCGACAGTATGAGCAGGTTCTGAATGCTACAATGCCTCATCTAGGGAGAAGGTGGTCAGCCCGTAACGGCAGGCCAAGGTGATCCTACCAGGACACACTAACAGGCGGGGCAAACCAATCAGCTTGGCCCAGTGGGTTTAGCAAGAGGTCCTGTAGGCCGGTTCGGACCCAACCGGGTTGGGTCATCCCAGGTGGGGTGGGACCTAATTTAGGTGGGACCCGGTTTGGGTTGACCCAGACCGGGTCAGGTCGGGTGGCCCGACCCCGTCAGACTAGACACAGACCCATTTTGACCTAGTTATGCTTAAAGGTCCTTATCTTTTAAACTAGACGTCAGTTTGATGAACCATCTACAGTGCTATAATCTTTTTAATGGGTTGATCCTTTTGGTATACTCCACATTATTTTTTGAGAATGTTAATTTATGGATGGTTCAGATCAAATACGAATCCAACTAGGCCCTCAGTATTAAAATGTCTTTAATATATAGACCAGGTATCTGGTTGACGTGTCGTCTGTCGTGTTCTAACCCATATGGCATGGAAGTCCTTCAGGTCACATCCTTTTTGGAACTTCATGGATGTTAATGTATTATAGATAACATGTGGTGCAGAACCATGAGGTTTCTTGTAGTGAGAGTTATAACTAATACTCCCTTTACGACACAAGGAGTAGGTATTCATTACCCCTCTACTCTAGTAGATACGAGACTCCCCACATCATGGGTGCAGGCTCATTTTTCCTCTTAGAAATTCTTCTATCATTGGAGTCATCACTCTGCTATTAGACTAGGGTGAAGGTCCTTCATTCTTAACTCACGTAGAGTTACATAAAATCCTACCAGATAGGTTGCGGGTCCTCTATGTTTGGAGATGGTACTCCCTTATCGACCATAGGAGTGGGTCCTCCTAACGTAGTTCCATGGTAGAGTGAGTACTCCCCTACCATGCCAGGGTGTGGGTCCCCTATCCTAGGGTCAGTACGTCCATGAAGTACCAGGGTGCTGGTCCCCCTCAAAAGATATATTGACATAGTCGGTTACCCCCTACTTTACCAGGGCGCGAGTCTTCAAGTAACCGATGTGTACTCCCATGCGGATTCAAGGTGCGGGTACTCTTTACAAATTATTCAACTAGAGTCAATATTACCATACCATGCTAGGGTGGAGGTCCTATATCCAAGGGTTGGTACTCCCCTAACATAATTGGGCTTGGGTCCTCCATGGTGAACAAACTAACAAAGTTTACTCCCCTACCGGGTAGGATGTGTGTCCTCACTTGTGGAGTAGTACCCCCTATCTCTGAGTAGTGATGGTGAGTGGGTCCTTCACGGAAGCTGGAGCTCCCTCGTCTTAAGACACAAGTACAAATAGAGGGCCCCTCCAAACGATGTAATCGATACAATGGTAGAAGTTATAAATCCCTCGATGGAATGAGAGGAGGGCCACTTCTTATAGGAGCGACTGAGATATCAGGAGTTAGATTGGAGCAGTGCTCCCCCAACTAAATGCAGTGTTGTTGAGGGGTCATCATAAATTATTATCCCTTGGTCTTTCCTCTGGTGCATGATAGTGTCATCGAAACCTATAGTGTCGGGCACTAGAGGTAGTTCTAGCAGAATGTTCCCAATGGAGCACGGCCTTTTAAATGTCCCATTAAGAATGAATGAGTTGTACCTGATGAGTTAAATTTCTCAGAAAGGTGCCATCTAGGATGGAAAACTCAGGGAGCATGTACTCATATTGTAATACCCCAACAATTCATATTACATTATTTTTTCAATGAAATTCAATAACTTGCACTACAAGCAACACTGAGTTCAACCGCACCATGACTTACCAAACTAGCCATTCAAAAGCGGTTATGAATAGTATTTACTAAATATCTAACTTTATATAATTCTTATAATTTTAGAATCAATATTATGAGTTTTTTAGACATAATTTAAGAACAATTTCAATTTTTTCAGTTAAAAGAAGTATTTTTCAAAAAATGAAATTTTACAACCTTTTAATGGTGAACCCTTTTTAAATAAAATATTTGAAACTTTTATATATTCAATTTAACAAAATAAACTTATTATTTTGAATCAGGACATAATAATTTAGTTTCAATAAAATTTTTGTGCTTTCCTGATAACTTTCATATTTGGGTGAATTGTGAAAATACTATATTATAACTAAAAACAAAATTTTTAATCAAAATAATTTGAAATGTTGAATTATACATTTTAATATTTTGAAAGTATAATTAGATTATATTTTTACCAATTAATCCAATTATGGTCATTGTATTTAATTTCACTTTGAAATTAGACATAAACAAGTGTCACTCTTTTAATAGTTATTATTTATTAAAAATACGCTTTTTGGTTTTGACAAATGGAATTAATTTTAAATTAATTAATGAAACTTCTATGTTTTGAATTTTTTAAAATAGAATTAATTTTTGAATTCATAATATCAAAATTAACTTAGTTTAAATTTTTGAAATTTTTATGAAAACATTGAATTTTTGATGAATAGTGAAATATATTGAGTTATTGTTTAAAACCGACATTTTATTTAAATAATTATTTATTTTATTTAAATTTATATTATTTCAATATAGATACACAATACCTATATAAGTTCAATATAATTCATTGGAGTTAGATTATAATGATTTTAGATATTCAAAGATTTTATCGAACTTTTTACTGTCTTTTACGCACCTCCTAGGAGCATTTGAAAATTTGCATAAAACATAATTTTACCACTTCTGTGAATAGAATTTCAAAAATCTGAGAGAAACTGTTGATATCAGTAAATAAAATTTTGGTTGAATAAGCTGAAAATATTTTTTAGTGAATAGTAACTCTTAACTTTTATTTTCTTCGGTTAAATGTAAATATGGAAATTTAAGGTATAAAGAATATTATAATAATACAAAATTACATTAAAACTTGTCCTGACCTTATTAGATAATTCATGGCCGACTATGGGAATCCATGGGTCTATTTTGGGACCTCATGGAGCCACTTATGAGTGATAATGACACTTTATTTTAATTAACATAAAGTAAAGGAAAAAATGACATAAACAAATACCTTTCAGTAAATCAATTTTTACATGGGGTTATAACAGTCATATCTTCGACTATAATTATTCCTTGGAAGGCTACAAAGATTTACTACATAGTGGTATTTTATTTGTATTTTTTAGACATTAAATAATTTAACTTATTTATGACACAATGATGATTCACTATTTACCATTTTAGTGAAATGTTAAAATAGTCGATATTGTAAATATCCAAATAAATGTTATTTGAGACTTTTTATGAATTGAAATAATTTTTTAGGTCAATATGACATTTATTATTGATTAAACGATTTTTTTTCGATGTAATAATGGTGTTATAAATTTTACAAAAACAATATAGGAAATTGTATCAAAATTGACATTAAAGTGTTTTTGAAAATAATTATTATATTATTAATTGATATTTTATTCCTAAAATCCTAAGGATAGTCAAAAGTTCTTAAATAATATTATATATCTCATTAATGAAACAAATGGGATTCTCTTGTTGTGTATAGTAATTTTATTTACCATATAATATAAAAATACAAAGAGACATGGTAAATGTCAAACTATTTAACTAAGAGTTAAATCTAAAAGATAAGGTTCATATAGTGACCCAAACATGTCTAAAACCTATTGGTTGAGTGGTTTTCGACCCATCCCCAATATAGACTTTAAATATTGTTTTTTGTAGCCACTAGAAACCTAAAATATGTTTATTATAAATAAATATTTATATCTTTTCCTAAGGTTACCCTCACCCCTGTTATTAGGGTGGCATAATAGATACAATAAGAAACATAAAATTTAGTGGAACCATATCTGAAAAAACATAATATATAAATAAGCAGTGGAAGAGTAAAAAAACTGAATAAATGAATAGTAATAATATCAGTAGCCTCTATGTATGTTTCAATTCATGATGCGTTTAATGTAGACATTTAAAAGGGGAGAATGTGAATATGAATAAACACATGTTATAGAAAATGTACAAATTGAAAAAAAATCTTCTCCACTATTATCTTTAGAGCATGATCATTCCCCTACACCTAATCACAATCTATGATATTTTAAATCACAAACCTAATACTACGACCTTTTCCTTATCAAAGACTGTAGGAAGTTAATCTTATAGGGTAACAGAGGTTTTCCATGTATGGTGTGAGATAAAATAAATTTAGTCTACCAGAAATGGTCTCTACATGTAGTATATACTATGAGAAAAATGACACACTGTGCATGCATTATCATAATTTTATAAAAAATTCTTAAATTAATAACTAGCCTGCTTATGATCCTATAAGAAACATGGGTTGTCTACATGTTTTAAATTAGAGCTAAAATTTATTTCATAATAGACACTATATAAATTAATAATATATATAGTTTAATTATATATATTTCATCAACCAATATTAACCAAGTACTTGTGGACGTAAGAGGCCATATACATGAAATACTAGTTGCTGGATGGATCGTGGAATAACTCAGACATCCATGAACAGTCTAATGAGCTTATAACCTCAAGTAGTAGGGTATATTTCCAACATCCCAATAAGAGTGAGAGACAAAATTCATGACACATTGGATGAGGAGTGGGCTACCATGTCATCACTTTAAGAAAGGGACATGGTGCATAAATCCAACCACCCTAATAGTGCCAAAATTGTGAGATGTAATTCTCAACAATAAATTTAAGGGAGTGTAATACCTACATGATATAAAATCCCATACCATTATATAAAAACCACTATTAATTTTTAATCACTTATAATATAAGTCACGAGGAAATACCTCTTATTCATCTCATTATGTATTTTTTATTACAAACAGTGAATTTACCTTTTCAAAAAAAGCAATTGACAAAGAATGATACAAAAAGTCTTCATACCACTCATTAAAAAAAATTTCATATAACACATGAAATTAATATTAACTATTTCATTCATTAAATATAATATATTCTATATTTTTTATCCATTTTAAATCATCAATTAATTTAAGGGAATCCACCATCACAGATGGTCCACCATATGTAATTTAATCCATTTAAATCAAATAACATGTCATTTAAATTGAAAAATATTAATGGGTGGGTCCTTTATAAAGTATTAATAGTCAACGAGGCAATTTTTTACTTTGTTAATTCCTAATATAGGTTGGTCCAATCACCTAGTAGGTTATTTGGTTCCCTTAATCTTCCAGATCATGATGAAAATTCCTTTTTAAGACTAAGACAAATGATAAAACATGTTTTGGTAAATTTATTCAATTATCAATTGGGGGAATTTTAATTGTCTCACTAAATGGGTGGCCATAGATGAGTTATCCACCTTCTAAATTCCCCCAACAATATTTAATAGGCATTCATTAAGGATAAAGGATCAATTTTATATTATCGAGCCAAATATAATGGGTTGATTGGAAAAAAAATTCAAAATGTGTCACAACGTCGTAGCTATGATGTGATCAAACATAAATTTGAAATGAAATTGCCACCATCCTCAAGGGTATATATGGATTCTTTCTTGATTTCATCCTTCGATTTGAAATAAATAGATTGAGATCTGAGAAATGGACCAACATTATAAAAATTGGGAAAATGAGAATTAACCTAAATAGTGTGGTGTATTTTGTGGTATAAATGATATAGAAGGTAAGATACTATAGGATTGTACTAAGATGAATCCAATAATTAAAATTAACAAATTATTAGACACTGTATGGAGGAGTTAGATGGATGTCCATTTTGATAGATCTGAGATCTCACTAGAGAGAAGGAAGAGCTTCAGCAACTAGAGGGTGATGAGAAAGGCCTAAAATTAATTTAATATTTAATTGATGGAATTTTATACTTTTCACCTAAAATTAATGGTCACACAACTAGGGTGCATGATTTGAAAATCGTGCATAGGTCAGTGTTGTAAGGGTGTACACTATATGGTTAGTTAGGCTCATAGTATGACTTACCATGCTTAAAATGTAAAAAAAGGAACTACCCAAAATTTTAGAATCCTAGAAAGGCCATGTGACACATGTCTAAGAGTTGTAGATAAATTATACATCATATAGGTTCCACTGTCTACAATTTGACTATTTTAGAAAAACCATGCCAACTGGGTTGCACGATTTCTCCAAAACATGTGACCCATTATATTGCCCACTGTTTTAGATCACCGGGCTCCAAATAAATCCTAGAAATATCCAGGACCATAAATAGTATGTACTACAAATTTACCACGATTAAACATTGCGGTGAAACTAAAAAAATGATCCGTACATTCATGAAATGACAGGTCATTACAATCTCCCATCCTTAAAGAAACTCGTCACTGAGTTTTCCTTATGTGGGTGAAGAGGTATTGTTAGAGAGTATATCTAGTCACTGATCTCATATTACAACTTTATTTTCAAATGTCTCATCCCTTAATCATTCTTGATTATATTGAACATTTAAGAAAAGAGATTACATACCTTAGAGTGTCCTCAATCTTCAATCCATTATAAACACTGGATACACCTTGAAGGAAGCATCAAGATTCAATTTTACCTCATTAGGATGAAATAGAAGTGTTAGGTCTAGATAATATTATTGAATCTAAGATAAATTAAATAAATAATTCATATACTAGTATCTATATGGATGTTACAATTGTTAAGCCACTGGTATGATCTATATCACCACCTCCATGTTTCCAAAGAACATTAGTGAGATATTACCATGCTTTTGAATATGTCTATACCCTAACATGGGTGAGACTTGAATGAAAACCCAGTCTCTGACCTAGAACACTAGTGGTCATCAAAATCACTCTATGTATAAATATTGTCTAGATTGAACTATAAAAATGAATTTTTATTAGCTGGTTCTTCTCTTTAGTCTTCTACAAAAGACGTGGTCCATGCATATCTTCTTCCTCTAATTATCGAAAAAATAGGTGATAACCAAGTACTACCATATAAGCATTCATAAGGATCCATCTCAATGGTATCCTAAAAGTTTTTATAATAAGTGAACTCAATGAGGGGAATGTGTTTATCAAAGGAACCCCAAAATCCAAGGACACAAGCACAGATAATGGATAGTATGCTCTGTCTATCCATCAGTCTATGGATGATAGTCCATGTTTAGAAGAGCCTACATACACAAGGACTTATGAAACTCATTCCATAATCACGACATGAAATGAGTATCATTTTCAAAAATGAAAAATGGGTAGCTCTATAAAAACTTATAACCTATTGGATGTACAACCTTCTGAGATCATCTACCCTGAAGGAATTCTACATAGGTATTAAGTGTCTGAATTTATTCAAACGATAAATGATAACCCATGTTTTGTCATTTTTAAGAGCGTATATATGTATAGTAGTAAATAAATCCATTGAAACATCATCACACATCTACATGGGAATGGAAAACTACTATTAAAGCCATGTGGGACACTGATATTCTGCCTTCACCTATTGACTTGTGATACATCCTCTAATGAATCCATTAATATCATGTTTTATACCAGGACACCAATACATTATATATAGATCTAGATATATTCTGGATACACTAAGGTGAACCCTCCATGCTAAATCAAAATACCTGATGTTTCATTGTATATAATATAACTACTAGCTAGCTCTGGAAGATTCAATATCGGCACTAATGTCAAATTAAACTTTAACTCTTGAAAGGATTCTACACATGATTATGACTATATGAATGTTACAAACTTCATTATCAAGAATGTAAGACGTGATGTAAGATGTGATTATTTTTTGATGAGGTGTATGTAATATTTTAAAAACCTAAGGAGTCCATGAATTCCAAATATGTTCTTGGGTTTCTCCTAAGAAACTACAACTTTCACATTATCAGGGTCTACAAAAACTCCAGACTCTGAGATAATCTGACACAGAAAGTGAAAACTATAAATCAAAAAGTATAATTTATTGTTATTCACATAGTAAAGATTCTCTCTCTATGTATTCAGTATAACATCATAATGGTCTTCATTGTTGTGTTTTGAGTTAGAATACACCAATACATCATCAATAAGTACTACCATTAATGAATCCATATACGGTTGGAATATGAAAATCATATGATCCATAAAGACTTTCAGTGCATTTGTGAGTCTAAAGGGCCTGAATAAGTACTCATATAGACCATACCTACTCTTGAAAGTAGTTTGTTGTGTCTCTTATGTCATGAAATGCACCTGATGGAAGCCCATCCACAAATATATACTTAAAAAACAATTAACTCTTTAGAGCTAATAATAGTGTTCGCCTATTCTACGAAGTGGATACTGATTGTTTATTGTGAGATAGTTCAAACAATTATAATCTACACATGGTCAATGGGTAGAACATAAATTCATTGTAAAAAGGATCAATGAACCTCGATGAGATGTGTTGGAGAGTATAAAGACAATACCCTCCTTGTCCTCCAATTGATTATTTGGATCCAGAAACTCCTTAGGATGAATCATATAAGGAGGAATGGTCATTTGTGTCTCTCATATCACTAGATCAATAGTAAATTATACCTCTCACACTAGAGGTTGAACAGAAAGTTCATCTAGATAGAAATATCTAATATTCTCCACTATAAAAGGAAAGATAATGGGGCATATCCCTCAGTCATCTCGGAAAAGAGTTGAAATATAAGAATTGACACTAACATCATCTACTGCTTCTGTCCTTCTCATATTGGACATACATATTATTCTTCCATATACACTTTCCCAATTCCTCATAGCGAGGAAAAAATCACCCACAAGAGATAGTTGTCATTGTGGGATCGATATTTAATTAACCAGTACATCCAAATGATTACATTAAATATTATCTTGTCGAGGGTGAATGGATTATTTATGGACATATAACAACATATCTCTAGGTTACAGTCCTTACTATAGATAACTCCATCTGATCAAATACCTAACAGTTTATCTAACGTCATAATTCTAAAAACATTCTCAATCCTAAGGCCCATATTTCCAATTATATTCTCATATATATAATAGTGAGACGTTCTTATGTGAAATAATGTTAAAACTAAATTTGAGGCTACTATAATAGTCCCTTGAACCATATAAAGTACAAAGCTCTACTCTTCCAACATATTCTAGACTACCATATCCCCAATTCAGTGCCCGAATTCCCCAAGAAAGCCTACTCTACTGGTGATGAGAATAATATGTTTTACTGCCTCTGCCTTGACTACCACCTCGGTCAGATAAGATAGTGGTATTCTAGTTTCCTGCCTATCATGATACTATATTTCCAGCACCTGAACAATGAGTAGGTGGAGATCCACACTCACTAAGAATTAGAGTAAATGTCATGATGAAGTGAAAGACATGTCCCATCCTTTTGTGTCGTCTACACTTGACTAGATGATGCAATTCATGACGTTTAGTATGCACCAACTTATGGTGATGGTGAAAGATCATGAAACTCTCTGCATGAGGAGATTGAATGATACCAAATTCACGAGTAAACTTAATATTCATCTTTCACGTAGTATATGAAAATTGACTATTATAGGTGTTGAACCACCCTAAATCATATCATCATCTTCCCTCAAGTTCTTCTCTGTAATAAGTGTCTAGTTGACTATTTTAGAAATGGTTCTCAAACTAAACATGTTGTCTTGCGAACGGATGGTGTATAATAGGGCATACTCAAATTCCCATGTGATCATAATATCATCACTCACTAGAGTATGAGTGACCCACTACAGGTCTATGAATCAAACTATTAGAAAACAGTTACAGCTCTATGAAATGAACAAAATACTCCATGACCTACATTATCCCATCTTGTATGTTTATGACTTCATTATCTATTTCATCCATTAGAGTTTGGGGGAAAAAGTAATCATATGAAATTTTCTAGAAATATTCCCAAACTATATCACAATATTAATATTCAGAGATTATTAAAGTCCACCACTGCTTAGACAAATCAAATAGAATATATTTTACATGTTTGACCCTGCACTCTAGCGATATCTCTACAATATCGAATATATAATGGATTTCTTTAATCCATGACTTCACAACACGAGGTTATCCATCCCAAGAAAAGGTGAGCTGATGATTCTATAGAAACTAATAAGTAAACTCCTCCATTCTTGGGTTAGGACGAACAACAACTCTCATAGACTATAATAAATGGAGAAAAACCTCTCTAAATTGGGAATTAGTTCCAATATCTGGTACATGAATAGGTTCCATATGCAGCACAAAATGAGGAATCAATGGTGGCATATGGACCTCCACCTTAGGCACATAGTCATCACCTCCTTTAAGGTATGATTGTAGAGGACGTAATCAAGAAATAATGATACAACACCACAAAATCCCTATAATAGATTTAAAAAATGTATTATATTGAATATAGAAACTATGAATGTTATAAATCCATCCTATAGAAATGACCATGCCTCTCTATATACTTAATAATCCTGATGTAAGAATTAAAAAATATTGTAACATTCCATAATAATTTAATAGATACCTTACTACCAACAACTAAGGCCGGGTTTACGAAAAAATTTGAATGTTGGATTTACACAAGATGGATAGTTTTACTTTATAATACATATTCATTATAAATTTTTCTTGTTTAAATATTTAAATCAATTTAAAAATGTTTAATTATATGGATTTCCATTTTTTAATCCAAAATGGCCCATACACCTTATGAACCATAATATACTACCCACATATCCAACACTATTACTAGATTGAGACCATGGGAACAATGGTACATGATTCATCATGACACAATGGACTAACTACAGTGTCTGATTTAACAGATTCATTAAAACATTTTTATGTTAAGGCATACAATTAACAAACAATTTTGTTTTCCAAACCCTAAATAATTTCATCTCTATTCAATACATATTCAAGGAATAAACAATATGCAATAGGCATATGCATTCTATAAACAAACATGACATGGAAAAAATGCATAGTCTTTTAATCATATTAAGACATTTATGAGGCATGTGATAATATAAATATGTCATTAAAATCATAAAAATGTCAATAACATCATGTATCATGTTGATCACGCAATGGTGAAGTCATATCAACAATAAATGAATAATTAAGAATTGAAATTACACATCTTATGTAATTTGGGTTTCTCTTATACATGGGTAAGATATGTATAGGAACATATTCAATTCTAAATTCATTTATCTCATATACTACATTATAATTCAAAATAGTACAATGAATTAATATTTTACCTCTAATATCACTTTGTAACATCCCAATAGATGATCCACTAAATATTTGACCCAAGATGATGGATTACATTGCCTCAAGAATGCATCCTCGTATGTTGGAGGATTCTAACTAGTAGTGAGGCTGTGAGGGTGACACAATGGGGAGACTATACCCTCTTGTAAGAGTGGTAAAACAGATCCAACAAGAGGCATACAATAGTAGGGAATGGATATCTGAATTGAAAGGACATATAAACTATCTGTGAAACTGTAATAAATTGAATAAATAAATAATAATAATATCGAAAGCCTATATGAATGTTTCAATACATGTTCAATGTAATTATAATATATAAAAAGGGGAACCATGGAACAATCATAAAAAATGATATAAAAAATAACAAAATATTCTTCACTAGAATCTTGACATAATTCTAAGTCCTCTGATCCTAACATCCATCTTTCTGATAATAATATTAGAAACCTATAAATGGTCCCTTTCCATTTTAAAGACTATCGATAGATAATCATCTTGGGTATGAGAAAAATTAAAAGTGGGTAATGAGATATGATATCAGTAGGGCACAAAAAAAGTTCCACTATATAATAAATTTAGTTCTTGTAAGTAAACAATGTCAATATAATATTATAAAAGGAAAACAATTCTAAAATAAATAACTAGCCTGCTTAGGATCATATAGGTTATGTTGTGGGTCTAACTTCTTTTGATCATGGGTTTAATAGATGTATGAATAGTCAGTATATATATTCTAATAATATATATATATATAGTTTATTTATATCCATTACATCCACCTAAAATATCAAATTACATGCAGATGTATGTTTCCATATGCTAGGAATAGTAGTTGCTTTCTATAATAGGGTGTAACTCAAAAATCCATGACTAGTCTAATAAGACTATATGCTCAATAAATAGTTTACATGGCCTACATCCTAGTAAGAGTGTGAGACATCATTCACATCAGTGAGGTTAGATAGAGAGCTATAATTTCATCACTCGAGGAAAGGGGTGTGGCACATAATTCACGTAATCTAAAGAGTGTCAATGATTTGAGACGTCAGGCCATATTTCCCGATGTACGTTATCATGATAAAACCATGATCAGAAATCCCTTACCATCATATCCCAACCTCTGTCAAGATGTAATCATTTATAATATAAGGCACGGGAAAATATTACTCATGCATCTCATTATCCAAGTTCTATTACATAAAAGGAATTACCATTTTCATGTATGAATTTAACAAACCATGATAGAAAATCATGGTCATACCACCATTTGTAAACCATTGCATATAATATATGAAATTCAAATTAACCGGGTAATCCATCATGTATAATCCATTCCATTGTATAATCACTTTCAAATAGTCATTTCATTTATAGTAATCCACCACCAGGAATGATCCAATCAATATAAACCAATCCATTTAATTCATTTAACAAGGAATTATAATTTAAGAACGCCAATGAGGAGTTCCAATTGAATGGTTTTGTGGTCAAAGAGGCAATTGGCTACTTAGGAAATTTCAAATATAGGTTGTTCCAATCACCTGGGAGGTGATTGGGTTCTCCTTAAGAAATCATATCCCAATTTAAATTTCAATTTAAGACAAATTTAAAAACTAAAAGGTGTTTTGAGAAGTTAATTAAATTATTTATATGGGTAACCATCACATAGAACAAGAAATTTGTAGCCATACGTGAGTTAACCACCCTCTAAACTACCTAAAAAGTATATATATGAATGTATTGTGGTTCAAGGGTCAATTTTATATGATGGAACTGACTAAATGTGGATTCTCAGCAAAAGATGGTGTGTGGAACAATGATATAGATACAATGAGATAGAACCCAAAGGCAAAATTACCTTACCACATAATTAAAAGACCTAGATGACTCCTCGATCAATATCGACCTCATTTATGAAGAAGGATCGAAGAGATAATAGAAATTTTCCCACACCATGATAATAGGTCCAATGTGTTTTCAACACAATAGTGTGATTGATATGAAGGAAAAATGAAATAATAAGTAGGATACTATAAAAGAATGCCGATTTGAATCCAATACATCAGATAGATTAAAGACCAGAAACCAGATGGAGATGTTACAAGGATTCATATATTGAAGAATTTGAGAGATTAAGAATGAGAGGGAATAGCTTTAGCTACTGGGGGAATTTGAGAATAAAATAAAAAATGTTTTCAGATTAAATGATTTTCATTTTTGTATTTTCACCACAATTTAAGGGGGAACACTGCATTATTATGGGAAAGGATTCACTAACCAAGTGAAACCCATGAAAAAGGCTCTATTCCAATTGTGAGCAGCCTCACAAAGTCATTCACCTTAGGTCACACAGTTAAAAAATAAATGTACAACCTATATGTTTCTATGTCATCAACCACAAGGTTTAAAAAAACCATGTGGTATGGTCTCTACAATTTCTCCAAAACATGTATCCTAGTATGTTTTCCATCTATCCAGAACTGTAGGCTCTCAACAAACCCAGATAACTCTTGGGACCTTCTGTAGTCCATAAATCACATTTAATATAATTAAAAAAGGGTTTAAACTGAAAAACCAAGAAAATTTTCTACTAGGAATAGAAAATTTGTTACAAAACCTCCTTTAATTATTTATTTTTTACAAGGTATGGGGTATTATTTTGTCATGAACCGATCATACATCACTAGATTATTAATCATCATTATAATACATTCTAGTGAGTGATATTCAAATTAATAAAAGGAAACCCTAAATTAAAACATTTAATTTATAAAATTAAAATTATATTGATATTTTGAAAATCCTGTGAAAAACCTATGGTCTAAAATATCATTTGATGATTTTATAATGGAATGTAATGGATTCAGGATCCTTATAATAAATATTCCATTAGTAAAACATCCTTACGATTGGGCCCATTTTTATATAAATTATTTATGTTGTTCCATTAAATTATAAAAATGTGTTTGGTTATTTTTAAGTGGAAATGCATAGGAAATTAAGATATTTATTTATTTTTTCTCTTAAATTCTATGTAATATATTTATTTTGTGCCAATTTTGACACATTAAAATATTTAAAATTTATTATTATATTGAAAATTGAATAATATTTATTTTCTATTATTATATTAATTATGGTTAATTTTATAAGAGAGTTACACTATATTCTTGTAAAATATATTACATTTTTAACGTGATTAATTTTTTTAGTTTTAATGAATCATAATAATTTTTTTATTGATTTTAAGGATACAGTTTAATTTTATGGTAATTGATTTGGAAGGGAACTATATTTAGGTTGATGGGTACATTCTCTGTTATAAATTATTTTTATTAGTATACTTAAGGATTCTTCCTCTATGATTTTCCATTCCATTATTATCCATAGTAATTTTAATCCTCACAAAAATATTCTCCCTTGTTCATTATCCGTTGATCTGAAATCCTATTTCTCTCCTAGAATTTATTTTTTTATTTAATTGGAATTTTTATATTTTTTTCTTATAGTAGGGTTTTATTAGTTCATGGTTTTTATTATTATTTTTCATTTCTCCACCATTTATTTATTTATAATATGTTGTAAGACCTTCATCCTCTATTTGTGTTGTTATATTTGGCTATTGATCCATCTATGATAGTACTATATTTTCATGTTGATTCCATTTCACATAGGTATGTTCTCACTATGTGTGTCAAAATCTATATTTTTGATCTCTTATTCCTAGTATCCTAAAAGGTAAATAATTCTACCATGGATAGGTTAGGTTTTTCAATGTTCTCACATGTATGAAGGGTTTGAGAGTTCTAGTTTTAAAGTTCATTTCCATATAAAATTGGTTTCTTATTTCTTCCATTCATATTTTACGAAATAAAATTCTTAAATTTTATATATTTATTTAATAAAATGTTTTTATACATTTAGAGACTAATTATAAATCTATATGTGCCCAAATTTACCTATTCTCAGGTTGCTACTATATGGAGTGTTTTCTATTGTAATTTTAGGTTGAAAACCTCATCCCAGTTATCCACATGTTCAAAATACATTTTTAGTAGATTTAAATTGTTATTTGGAAGTTCTATTGACTCATGAGTATTTAATTTATTTTTTTAATTAATTTAGTTAATAACTATTCAACAACATCTCTTTCTCCCTATAATTGGATTCTTCTGTAGTGATTCAATAAAGCCCCACTCACCGACCCAGTTTTCCAGGTATTTATTAAGGTTTTATGATTTCATCCATATATTAAGTACTCTTATATTAATTTATTCACATTCATGATTTCTATATCTATAAGACTATTCATGCATCATTATTTCTTTTGTTTTATCACGTAAAAGGTAGTTCATGTTCATGTTATTTGTGTATACACTATGTCTAGAACAGGAGGTTGTTAATGCGAGTTTCATTATTTTTTTAATCTTACAAATCATAATGGATAACCTTTCATGTACATTTTTATCCCGATATTGAATATAATCTCCTAATTATATTATGATGGAAAATCATAATGTGAAAAACTTATCATACATATATGTTTATTTTCTATAGGATTTATTTAATTGATAAATATTATTATGATCCTTTATTGATCTATATTTGTATAGATTTTCTCTTGTATGGAATTTTTATTTTGATCATTAATAAATTTCAAATGTGGGTTGTGTTATTGTCATGTTTGTCAGACCAAAAAATCTCGATGCAATGTAAATTTCCATGCTCATTCCTAATTGTAATTTTTAGTTAGTTTCTATTATTTTTATTATTAATTATCCAATTTAACATATTATTTTTTTATTTATTCATTTTTATATTAATTTATTGAAAATTGTAATATTTATTTAAAACCGTATGTATATTCACTGAACCATGAAATTTTTTGGTGGCATACCATAAAATTTTTTCACCAAGAATGAGGTATTGAAGACAATAAATTAAAATGATTTTAAATTAGTATCAAATTGAAAAAATCAATGGAGAAAATGATTTCAACTTTTAGTGAATCACATTGAGTCCCCTTCTTGTTCAGAAAGATCTCATTGTTGCCCTTCATGAACTTTAAAAACCTATTTCCACTTGCTCTAATGATATACAAATGACTATGACCTAATAGTATGTGTCTCCCAATATTCTTCAAAAGGTCCATAGTTCCCTGATATTATCCACATGTGATATTGTTTCAATGGAAGTTTCATGTAAATCATCCCCTATTTTAATTTTCCTATAATTAGGGGCGTTATAAAATGAAGGATTATTATGTTTCCCATAAACATAAAAATCTTAGACTCATTACCATCAAATTTGACTCTGGTATAAAAAATACATGATCATAATGATAATTTCAATAAAACCTATATGGGTTTTTTAATAATAATAAAAAATATTAAAGATAAAGACCGATTTATTTTATTTTATTATTTTTTTGGATAGTTTATATATAACTCCTTTTAAAAATATAACTTATATTATATGTTCATAGAGCTATAATAAGTTAAATTAGCCTTGCGTTCAAAATAGCTTCTCAATAAACCCAAACAGAACGTAGAGGAAGAAATTTTGTATGCTAGGGCTGGACAAGAAAATAAATAGGAAAAAGATTAAAATATGATTAATGAAAAAATTTATAAATATTCTATAAATAGTAGTTCTATTTTTATGTATTTTTTAGGTAACATATTATAATTATTGAAAACCTAATCATATTAGAACAAAAAAGCATAATAAAAAAAGCATTACATTCCTAATGAAACTATTGAAAAGTATCTTCTAATTGATGGTGGTTATGATAGTATTGATATCTAGAATGTTTAATTAATTTCCATCACATTCATTGTATGTGAGTCTTTCAATTATGACGTAGCTACTCTTGTTTTCTAATTTGGAGGAGTTTATTATGGGTAAAATTGTTTTATATTTAGTAATCTAGAGGATGCATGTTATGTTGCACGCTACAGGTTGAAAGTGTGCCATCAGGTTAATGAAGGAGTGAACCAACCAACCAATGGTTCTGTAAGTATTACCATTATTTAAATACATCCTGCTATCTTATTAGTGGATGAGGTGTAATTTATTCATTCTAAATATGGAAAATGTACTATCGTGTTCTAGAAACCAACATGCAAGTGGTACATAGGTTTGGGAATCATTAATAGTGTTTCCATCATTTTATAATAATTCTTTTATTAGACTAACACTCACTCAATTCTAGATTATATAAGAGCATAACATCTTGGAGATCTCTCCCTTGTGTCCATGGTCATCCCCTTTCTCATCACCCAGGTGATTGATATACAAATCTCTCAAGAGAATCAATTAAGGCATGATATATCCATTATATTCTTAATTATCCTATTTTATCTCATATTGATTTTTGAAATTTTCCATGTTGGTTATAACAATATATATATAAACCATGATTTATTGGGTTATTTATTCATTATCAACATGAAAATTATCGATCATGAGATTTAGTTCCCTTTCATTGATCAATTCTAAATCTACAGTTTTTGGGACATCCCATTATGTAAGTTAATGTTGAATCTATATCTTGAAATTATATCTTTCCAGAATACTAGTTATAGAGAATCTATTATGATGGATTAGGTATTTTTCTATTTAAAATAATTATGTGGGAATAATATATATTTTCTTCCTCGATGGGCCTTATAATTATCAAAGATGCAATTAAATAAAGAACTACATACCATAATGGGCCGTGTATATAAGTGTTGGAATGATGTTATTGTATTATTTTGTATGAATTGTACCATAATAGTATGTGTGTATCCCATGACACCCATGATTGTTTTTGGTACCATTTGTGTGTTTGTGTAATGATAATAATGCTTTATTTTTTATTTTTACCCATGTATGATATAACCAGTGGTGTGTGAATTTATGGTATATATAGGATTTTATTCTAGTATAAAATGAAAGGTGGATAGTAATGGTTCAATTATCACTCCAAGGGGAATCATGTTAGATATGTGATGATGAAAATAATTGAAACATACATGGGGATGTGATATAATGGATTTATTCCCAAACAAGAGGTAGTGTTAGGATACATTGACCTTGTTGACTAACCTAAGAAAGAGGTAGGGGTATGGAATCATGACGGCCTGAACTGTAATTGATTTAGTGATGTATATTATTATGGTCTATCACTATACTCACAAGGCCTAAATCCATACAAAGATATATAAGGTGACCATGTGGTATACCCTTTTTCATGAATTCTTGTAGTGACACAAATTTTCTATTTATTGTTTATGGATATTATATAGATTATTTTTGAGAAGAGATACTGAGACAACATGCAATTCAGAGCCTCGGGGTTCTAAAATAAATGATTAATATATATTAAATATATTAAGTATCACAGATGCGTATTTTTCAGGAAAATGTATGATAACTTATAATGGGGGGATATATTAGAAATCTGAGGGCACAATTGAGTCCAGAACATATATTTTATCATATAAATGATATAATCATTGAACTTTTTTGGTTTTCAGATTTTGGAGAAATCATGGTCGAATGTTTTAAAATAAATTTAATTTTTTAAAATATCTATTTGAACTATAATGTAAAGACACATAAATTTTATAGAAATTTTTTTTCTTAAATACCATGGAATTTTAAGAGTACACAGTTATTAACGTCAAATGATTGTGAGCCCGGTGTGCCTGGAATAATTTTACGAAGTTTAGCACGGGTACATTCAGTAAACGAATGAGTGGGTTTTTGTATCTTTTAAATCGGTGATCGGAATTAAAATCTGGGGGCACCGATGAACTCGCATCGATGGTAATTTCTTAAGGGGACCTTTACTGTAGTTGCATTTTATGCGGGTCGAATGTTAATTTTTGTGTTTTAATCTTAAACTAAATAAAATTGTGTGGTACACAATTTTATTTGTATGTTGGTTATTTCCTCCCAATTTTAGATATTTGTAAGGTGGGTCCCACATGAGCCCCAACCTTCAAATCCACATTAATTCTCTGCTGTTACATTGAGAAACTCCACATATTCATTATGGTGGAGCCTTCATACCTCCCCCATCGCATTAAATATTCAAAATCTTTTAATTATTCTCAGCGTCAAATTAATTGGAACTGCTTAAAAATTAATAAGAATTGCATGAAAATTCTATTAATTGGAGAGCCTCTTATTTCCTTTGGAGTTGGAAATTTACATGGGAAAAAGGCTCTGGTGAATTAAAAAGGGAGGCGAACCTTCTTCGATGAAGAACACCCCTGGTGAAGAACGTGAAGAACTTCTTCCTCGGATGCACCTCGACGCCATGGAGCCTACGTCGCCTATGACAGTGACCCTTCCTCCATCGTTGACAGAACGACACCATTCTTTCACGATTCCCATCTACCGCAACTCTTGTCTTCGGTGGATCGACGACGTACGACATCAACTTCAAGGTAGGGGAATTTGAATATTTCATTTATGTAATTTATACTCACGAATATGGAATTTAAATTGTTGGGTGATGTTTGAGACACTAACTTGGTGGGTACAGACTAACAAATATATCCGTACCCACCGTTAATTTTTTATTGATGCGCATGTGTGTTTGGAGATGACGAAACAGGACCACAATGGAAATTTTTGGCCTTCGTAGTGGAGTTCGGGTCCTGAGATGACCGCATGCGCAGACGGCAGAAAAAACAGACCACCAGAATGACTCAGGTGGCCCGTGGAAGACCCCGGTGGTGCGGGTTTCCGGTGAGGCGGCGCACCAGTGCACCACTGGCAGAACCCCACCACTGCAGTGAGGGAAGGATCCAATGGCCATGTGGGATCCGTGGAGTCCAGCGGTGCCAGCCTAGCGTCGCATCCATGAAACAGGGGGCCATGCCCCCCAACTCGGCCAGCTGGCCGAGCCCGCACACCCCCCCCCCTGGCAGGGCTGGGGAGGGTCGTGCTGGCCGGGCAGCACCGGCTGGGCCGGGCCGGACTCAGACCCAGGTCGGGTCTCCCCGGTCCGGGCTGACCCAGGGGGGGTTGGGCCGGGTCGGACCGGCCCCAGACCCCCACTTCGGACCTTTTTTTTGTGTTTTGCCCATAACATTATCTATGGACCTCCGATCGACACACCATCAATTGAATAGGTATCCTTGGAACGAGACGATCGTTTCAGAATATTACACTTGAGTTTTCTGCGAAGTTTGTGTATGGACGGGTTGGTGCGAACCCAAAACCAACCTGGCCCTTGGAGCGGAAACACTTATATCATAAGGACCAGATGTCCGATTTATGTGTCGTCAACTACGTTGAATTCCTTTTGTTAAAACAGTTCTTTTAGAATACTCCACATGCGGTTTGGATGCAGCTGGAGTACGGTCGGGTAGGTTATAACTTAAAAACCAATCGGGCACCTGGAACGAAAAAACCAATAACTCTCAGACCATGCGTCTGATTTACGCTCTGTCTATCACGTTGGGGTTTTTTTGACGATACAGAACTTTGGGATACATAAAATCTGGACTTCATGATAGTTGATGTATCGACCCCCTTGCTCGAGGAGCGGACCCTCCCAGAATCGAGCGTGCTGTGTGCGGGAACCCACGACCTGGCTGTGACTACATCGAATACTGTACTGGATTCCTCTATGTGTTCGACAATGATGACTACCGTACTGGAATCCTCCATGGGTTCAACGGCGATGACTACTATTCTTGTATCCTGGGTGGGTCTGACAGTATTGACCACGGTACTTGTATCCTATATGGGTCTGGCAGATTAGCTGGTCTTGTATCGTGTGTGGGTCCGACAGCATAGCTGGACTTGTATCATGTGTGGGTCTGATAGCTTAGGTGAATCAGTGATTACATATGATCATCTTTATCGCTATACGAAAGATGTATAATTGTGTGGGATGATTCTTGATTTTCAATAATTATCATCGATTTGATTGACTTTCTTTCCTGTGTCGACTGGGTTGTGTTTTCATGTTTGGACTAGGTTGTGCTTGGGCTCTAGAGTGGGAGCCGAAATGTATTGATGACTTAGGTATATGTATGGGCATATACCTAAGTAGAATCAGATGATACTTCGTGATTATATCTTTTCTTTGTGGACTATCTTTCGTGGTTTTTGAATGACCTTCGGTGGTCTTGGGGTCTCTACTGAGTATCGTATACTCACACTTGCACGGGCTATGCCCACACATTTTGTGTTGGATAAAGACGAAGGAAAACACTGATCAAGGTGGACGCTTGTGGAGCTGGATGGTACCCAGAGGTGGACAAATTGGCGGGACATACACGGTGCAGACAGCCAAACTTGAGGAGCTGAGGATACTATCTGTACCCACCCTTCAGGTGGGATTTCCATAGGATGACTTGGTGTTGCTATTTTACTGCTACTATAAATTCTTTTCAGTTGTAATATACTTTCAGTTGGGTTTGTATACTGGCCCATTTGCTTTTCAGCACTTACTTTGTATCCTGTTTTACTTAGTGCTAACTTCACTTGCGTACTCTGTTGTGTTTGTTTATTTTATAAAGGAAATTCCTTCTCTTTTATCGGTATTTACACCTTTGGTGCTAGTCGCCATCCCCTGGCCTATGGAAGGTGGGCATGGGGTAGTCACGACATGGGCCCTAAGGATGGTTCGTGAAAAATTTGTATCAGAGGAGTTGGTTCTACCACATAACACAGGACTCTGATAATTTCATTCTATGAAGCAATAGAGTTATAGTATTGAGTGTGGTTACCAGTCCAGGGAGTCTAGTGTTGGTGCGGTGGCTGACGAATCAATTCACTTGGACCCTGACCTCTGATTTCCAACTCAATGCATGAAAACATTGATTGTATGTGTGTTTCAGATGTTTTCTTTATGATTACACTATGTCAGCTCACCAGGCATATTCTATTAATTGTGGCGCACTTGTTGCTTTTCAAAATGTCCCCACGAAGGTAACCATACAGGGATCCTATTTACAAACGATATGGAATCCCACCGAACGACAAGGCCTCAGTGCAAGGCCCGATTACAGCGGAGGCACCAGCGGTACCACTACCCACTGAGCCATAGATGCTACCGGCCCCAGCAGCAAAGAGTGCACGCCGCCTGAGCGTGTTGCATGAGTTTCAGCGACAGAGGCCGCCCAGGTTCTTCGGAGATACATACCCTCAGGAAGCCAAGGATTGGCTGGAGGCTATCATCAAAGTCTTCAGATTGGTAGGGACACCAGCTGACCTCATGGTGATCCTTGCCACGAGTCTCCTACGCGCAGAAATAGTTAGATGGTGGATCCTGATGCTCTAGGTGCACGATGAGGCATGTCTACTTTGGGAAGACTTCAAGAGTCTCTTCCACTTGGAGTTTGTTCTAGCCACCCTCCGTGTGGTGCACATTCAGGAGTTACTACATCTACAGCTGGGCAGTATGACAGTAGCTCAGTACTCAGCAAGTTTACTAACCTCTCACGCTACTCCAGGAATATGGTACAGGACCCGTTCTTCAGGGCCCGGACCTTCAAGCAGGGACTGAGGAATGAGATCAGGGCTTCGTCGATTCCCCTCAGCATCACGACACAGGCATGGGTGCTGGAGAGAGCCATTTTGGTGGAGATATTTCTCGCTGAGAAGCCACCGGTGGTGAGACACACCATAGGGTGACACGTAGTGGAATCTTCTACATCCAGCAATAGACAGACATCACAGGGGTCCAAGCGGACCAGACCATCAGTTGGGAGACCTCCGGATACAGGTTCTGTTGTGCGGGGCACACAAAACCGGGTCAGCCTTATGAGGAGCAGACAGTGCTACACATGCGGCAGGCAGGGCCACATGGCTTGTGACTGCCCAACCCATCATTTAGATGAGCAGCAGAAAGTTGAGGGACCTCCCAGGCAGAGGCATATGTTCAACCGTGGCAGTCCACAGGGATAAGGCGGACGAGTTAGAGGATCTGGTCGAGCAACGGGTGGTGGAAGATGTTTCGAGGCTCTACCACCACCACCCCAAGGAAGTCTACCCCGACCATAGGGAGCTGGCGGACAGAGGCAGGCTCAGCTTTAGGCTGTAGAAGCTTACAAACTTGAGCACCGGAGTTGAATTGAAGAACTATTTGTGTCTATTCCACCCTTTCTACAGTTCTTATAGACAGAGGTGTGAGTGATTCTTTTAATGTCGTTGCACTTGTTCGGATCTTAGAAATACCGATGGAGCTATTGGCCCAATCCGTTCAGCTAGAGACTCCTATGGAAGCAGACTTGACGATTATGCACTGGTTCCGGCAGTGTGAGCATACACTAGGAGGCGAGTTCTTTGGATGAGATCTTCTGGTAGCGGCGTCGAGGCCTTACGACGTCATCTCAGGTATTGATTTGTTATCTATAGTCCATACTCAGATTGACTATATTTGGTGCAAAATGCGGTGTGTCCACACGAATGGGTCCAGGTTCACCTTCCCCAGTGAGAAGGGAGCCTTTTCAGTGCAGGATGGACTTAGGCAGAGGAGAGGGTAGTTGATCACACATCAGTTGTCTATTATCATCCTAGGAGTGGTTGATGTTCGGAGTCCAAGTTTTCCTACCGTGGTGGATCGGTATGAAGACGTTTTTCTTGACTATGTTATTGGACTACCTCCTTGAAGAGAGGTCGACTTCTACATAGACCTGTACCCTAGGACAACACCGATATATAATCCAGCATATCGAATGGCTCCTGCTGAGCTTCGTGAGCTGTGGGTATAGCTGGAGGACTTGCAGGCAAAGGGATTCTTCTGATGGAGTGTTTCACCCTGGGCTTCTCCGATTTTGTTCGCCAAGAAGGCGGATGGAGGCTTGCGACTGTGTGTCGACTACTGTCGCCTGAATCAGGTGCCGATAAGGAACAAGTACCAACTTCCAAGGATTTCCGACCTCTATGATCATCTCAAGGGAGTACGATGGTTCTCGAAGATAGACCTCGGGTTAGTCTATCACCAGCTAAGAGTTCAAGATGAGGATGTGTAGAAGACGACCTTCAGGTGTCGGTATGGACAATACGAGTTCCTGGTTATGCCCTTTGTCATGACCAATTCCCCAGTAGTGTTCATGTGTCTCATGAACAGGATCTTCAAGCCTTACCTTGATCGGTTTATCGTAGGCTTCATTGACGACATACTGATTTACTCGACTACTGAGGAGGAGCATGCCTACCATTTGTGGGATATACTGGATACACTCCGAGATCACCAGATTTATGGTAAGCTATCGAAGTTCCAGTTTTATATTCGAGAGGTTCACTTCATGGGGAACTTCATCTCAGTGGTGGGAGTTGTAGTGGATCTTGTGAAGATTGAAGCAGTACTTTCTTGGGAGCCACCGAGGATTGTGTCAGAGGTGCGGAGTTTCATGGGTCTGGTAGGGTACTATCGGAGATTTGTGCCATACTTCTCCAGAGTTGCAGCACTACTTTCAGCATTAACGATTAAGGGGAAACCCTTCGTGTGGTCAAATTGATTCCAGAAGATCTTTCACGAGATGAGACAGAGATTGACCAGTGCGTCCATCTTGAGGCTAACAGATAAGGGTGTAGGGTACATAGTTTACTGCGATGCATCAAGGACCAGACTCAGGTTTTTCTTGATACAAGAGCGAGCAGTGATCGTTTACGGTTCACGGCAGTGGAGATGGCACGAGGAGAACTACACTACCCATGACCTGGAGTTAGCAGTAGTGGTTTTTTCCATGAATATGTGGTGGCACTATCTTATAGGAGATCACTTTACAGTCTACTCTGACCACCAGAGTCCCAGGTACATCTTATCGCAGAAAGCCCTGAACCTGAGACAGCGGCAATGGCACAAGTTCCTCCAAGACTATAACTTTGAGATATTTTATACTCCTAGTAAGGGGAATGTTGTGGCTGATGATCTCAGTAGGAGATCAGGTATTCAGCTACTTGGAGAGGTGACAGAGCATTTATCCTCTTTAAAGACATCCTTTGTGGATAGAGATAGAGCAACATTTCTTCAGTCTCTCGTAGTCACTCCTCTACTTCTTCATTGAGTTAGAGAGGAGCAGTGAGGGGACGCTGACTGCGAGACACGATGTGCTCAGATATCCTCAGGGCTGGCACCTGATGGATTTTCTGAAGGCAAGGAGCGTGTCATCCTCTTTAGGGGACGTACGATGGTACTTGTTTCCCTATAGGAGGTGGTGCGGAAGGAGTTCCAAACAACCCCTCTAGAGGTATATCCAGGTGTGAAGAAGGTGTATCAGGACCTCAGATAACATCACTGGTGGCCGTGTATGATGAAGATTGTATCAGAGTTCATTTCACTATGCCTCACTTCTCAGTAAGTGATGGCAGAGCATTAGGTACCAGCAGGCTTGGTACATCCCTTAGAGGTCCGGGAGTAGAAGTGGGATGGGATATCTTTAGATTTTGTGATGGGGCTTCCACATACATCCAAGGGTCATGACTACCTCTGGGTGATCATAGACTGACTCACCAGGTCGGACCACTTCTTACCGATCAGAGAGAAGGGCTCATTAGAGATCTTGGGACACCTCTACGTTAAAGAGATCGTATGGCTTCATGGTGTTCCATTGTCTATCATCTCCGATCAGGATTCTCACTTTACTTCCTAGCTCTAGAAGGGGTTATCGGAGGATTTTGGGATATAGCTACGCCTGAGCACTTCCTTTCATCCTCAGACGGATGGACAAACGGAAAGGGCCATTCCGACTCTCGAGGAAATGCTCCATGCATGTTTCTTTGACAGTGGTTGTAGCTAGGATGACCACCTACCCTTGGTGGAGTTTGCGTACAACAACAGATACCACTCCACCATCGGGATGGCACCTTACGAGGCACTATACAGCTGACCATGTAGATTACCTCTGTATTGGACTGACCATGGGGAGTCAGCACTTGTAGGACCGGATATGGTTTAGGCTACGATGGAGAAGGTGAAGATCATCCAAGAGCGGATGAGGACTACACAGAGTAGACAGAATTCCTATGCTGATTGGAGACGTAGACCACTAATGTTTGAGGATAGAGACCACATTTTCTTACGGGTCTCACCGCGACGAGGTCTACGGTGATTTGGCAGGGGCGGGAAGTTATCTCTGCGCTTCATCGGACAGTTCCAAGTCCTCAGAAAGGTCGGCGAAGTGGCATACCGCCTGGACCTTCCACCTCAGTTGCACCGGATGCATGACATCTTCCACGTATCTCAGCAGAGGAGATACATGCACGACGCGACCCACATCATCGATAATGGGGAGTTGGACATCGATGACATGGTGACATTCACGGAGGTCCCGATGGAGATCGAGGATTGACAAGAGCGGGTCATATGTGGATGGTTGATTCCTCTGGTGTGCATTCGTTGGCAGTACGGGAACCTCCAAGATAGCACATAGGAGCGGGAGTCTCATAGGCATGCTCAGTACCCTAATTTGTTTCCCTCGTTTATGTTGTAGCTTTATGGGTATGTAAATCCCAGAGGTGGGAGTAATGTAAACCCATGAAAATTTCAGGGAATTTTTTTTCTTAAATACTTTCGAATTTTACGAGTACACAGTATCTGAAAGAAAATTATTCTGAGGCCCAGTGTTCCCAGAATAGTTTTCTGAAGTTTAGCTCGGGTACGTTCAGTAAACAAACGAGCGGGTTTTTCTATATTTTCAATCGGTGCATGGAATTGAAATCTAAGGGCACCGATGAACTCGCAGCACCAGTAATTGCATAAGGGGACCTTTACCGCAATTGCGTTTTATGTGGGTCAAAAGTTAATTTTGTGTTTTAATATTAAACTAAATAACATTGTGTGGTACGCAATTTTATTTGTAAGTTGGTTATTTCCCCCCAAGTGTGGATATTTGTGATGTGGGGCCCACATGAGCCCCAACCGTCAACTCCACATTAATTCCCTACTGTTACTTTAAAAAACTACACATATTCATTATATTGGATCCTACCTACCTCCCTCATCCCATTAAAGGTGTCAAATCTTTTAATTACTGTCATCGTCAAATTAATTGGAACCGCTTCGGAATTAATAAGAATTGCATGAAAATTATATTAATTGGAGAGCCTCTTATTTTCTTTGGCATTGGAAAATTACATGGGAAAAAGGCACTCGTGAATTAAAAAGTGTGGTGAACCTTCATCGATGAATAACACCCTCGGCGAAGAATGTGAAGAACTACTTCCACAGACGAACCTCGATGTCAAGGATCCTATGTCGCCTACAACAGTGACCCTTCCTCGATCATTGATGGAACGACACCGTTCTTCTGCAACGCCCGTCTACCGCGACGCTCTTCTTTCGCGTATCGATGTCTTATGACAACAACTTCGAGGTAGGGGGAATTTTTATATTTCATTTATGTGATTTATACTCTCGAATATCACGTCTAAATTGTTGGGTGATGTTTCACCCACTAACACGGTGGGTAAGGAATAACGAACAAGTACAGACCCACCATTAATTTGTTCTTGATGAGTGGGGTGTTTGGAGAATAAGAAACGGGGCCGAAATGGATATTTATGGTCTCTGTAGTGGAGTTTGGGTCTCGAGATGACCGTTGGCGCATACGAGAGAAAAAACGGACAACCGGAATGACTCTAGTGGCCCGCGGAAGACCCCGACGACGCGGGTCACCGGTCGGCGGCCTGGAGGTGGCATCGCCCCATCGCGCCACTGGCAGAAGCCTACCGCGACATCATCCGCAGAGGAGAGGGAAGGATCCCACAGCCGCACTGGATCCAGGGACTCAAGGGGCGCCAGGACGGTGCCGCGTCCGCGAAACAGGGGGCCACGCCCCCCGCTCGGCTGGCTGGCCGAGCCTGCACACCCCCTCCCTCGGCCTGGCCGGGGCTGGTCATGTGGGCCAGGCCGCACCGATCAGGCCAGGCCGCGCCCTACCGGGCCGGACACTGACCCGAGTCGGTTCGCCCGGTTCGGGCCGACCTAGGGGGGGTTGGGTCAGGTCGGACTAGGCCCAGACACCAACTTCGGACAGTTTTTTGGCCTTTTTCCCATAACATGAGCTACGGACCTCCGATCGACACACCGTCAATTGTGTATGAATACTTGGATCGAGATGGTCGTTTAGATATATTACTCTCGAGGTTTGAGTGAAGTTTTGACATGGCCAGGTTGGTTCGAACCTGAAACCATCCGGGCCCTTTGAGCAGAAACGCTTATAACTTAAATATCGGACGTCTGATTGACGTGTCGTCAACTACGTTGAATTCCTTTTGTTTATATGGTTATTTTTTCATTCTCCACTTGGGGTTTGGATGCAGCTGGAGTATGGTCATGTTGGTATTATCTTAAAAACCAACCTGACACCTGGAACGGAAAAGCCAACAACTCTCAGACCAAGCGTCTGATTGACGTGTCGTCTATCACGTTGGGTTTCTTTTGACGTGATAGAAATTTAGGATACATAAACTCTAGACTTAGTGATAGTTGATGTATCAACCCCATGCTTGAGGGGCAAACCCTCCTGGAATTGAGCGTGTTGTGGGCAGGAACCCTAGTGGTGGCTGCGACTGCATCGATAACTGTACTGGAATCCTCCGTGGGTTCGACAGTGATGACTACCGTACTTGAATACTCAGTGGGTTCGATGGCGATGACTACGGTTCTAGTATCCTATGTGCGTCTGGCATTATTGACTTCAGTACTTGTATCCTGTGTGGGTCTGGCAGAGTAGTTGGTCTTGTATCCTGTGTGGGTCCGACAACATAGCTGGACTTGTATCCTATGTGGGTCCGACAGCTTAGATGAATCAGTGACTAAATATGATCATCTTTATCACTATATTAAATTTTTATAAATGTGTGAGTTGTGTCTTGATTTTCAATCATTATCATCGATGTGATTGACTTGGTTTCCAGTGTGGATTGGGTTGTGTTTTCCTGTGTGGACTAGGTTGTGCTTGGGCTCGAGAGTGGGAGCTGAACTGTAATTGATGACTTAGGTAAATGTATGGGAATATACATAAATGTAGTCGTTTGATACTTCGTGATTGTATCCGCCATTTCTAGTTTATCTTTAGTGGATTCTGAGAGACCTTTGGGGGTCTCGGGGTCCCTACAGAATATCGTATACTCACCCATGCACGGGTTATACCAGCACTACGTTGTGTTAGATGCAGATGACGAACATCACTGATCAAGGTGGAGGCTTGTGGAGCTGGATAGTACCTGGAGGTGGACCACTTGGAAGGATGTACAAGGAGTGGACGACCGGACCCGAGGATCTGACGAGACTATCTGTACCCACCCTTCAGGTGAGATTTGCGGAGGACGACTCGATGTTTCTATTTTAGTACTTTAGTACTTTCTTTTCAGTTGTACTGTACTTTTAGTTGGGTTTGTATACTGGCCCATTTACATTTCATCACTTACATTGTACCCAGTTTTACTTAGTGCTTACTTCACTTGCGTACTTTGTTGTGTTTGTTTACTTTATAAAGGCAATGCCTTCCCTTTTATCGGGATTTACACCTTTGGTGCTAGTCACAAGCCCCTGGCCTATTGAAGGCGGGCATGGGGTAGTCACGGCACGGTCCCTGAGGACAGGTCGTGACAAGTAATATCTTTATATACATTCTTATGGAAAATTTTCAAGGTTAATAGAATAATCATGAAAATAACTTGTTATCTATTAGAGATCATTTAATGTGATTTCATTGGTGTACGATGACAGGATCGAAGATTGAGGAATGGTGGCAGGTTGAAATATAAAATCTCACCAATGAGTATGTTGCAGCTCCATGATTCATCAGTTATTGAACATAGTCAAGCTAGGATATTTTTATATTTTTATTTTTTCATGTTTTCTACTATAATTAAAAAAATGTATCATTCAACCAATATATGGATTTATGGCTTGATCGTTGTGGGGGATTGGATTATTATGGGAATTTGTTCAGAGAATTTAATTGTGATTTTTTAATAAATCTTCATTAATCATTCAAATGTCAACAAATCGAGGCCAATAGGAACATTATCCAAGGAATATTTCTCATGATTTTTCTTTACACCTTTATCCCCTATCTTTTTAGTACATAAATAGGGTTTCATTTTATCGGTGGTTTTAACCAAATACTAGGAAATTTATCATTGCACACCCATTTACTGGTGAAAGATCCAATATCGCATATCTAGACTCAAAAAAGGAATGAGTATCATGAGGTTGTTGTGGAAAACTGTGCAGTGGATTAAATTTTATATCCCAAGGTTTGCGTGGTTGTGTAAAGGTGATGGGAGAATGAGAAATGATTCTCATTTGAATAGAATGGATGGAATCTAGAAAATGTATATAGAATGGGTTGTACTAACTATATCCTCTACTCCTAATGTGAGTCACATCCAAATCTGGTGCCAAAGGAGTAGAAATCACAATATGAGGTAGAAATGTGTAATTATATATATCCAAACATAAACTATATTTAATCTAATATTAATTATCATGTGAGATCCATAGTGTGGCCTATGGGGTTTCTTTTGGCATTAAGGAATTCATGGAATGTGTCCCCTATCATATGGAAAGTGGTTCCTCCCCTAGGGGATCAACATGTGTAACTCCCCCACCCAGATACCCATCATAGGTAAATTATTATATAACATTGGCATGATACAATGAATCATGTCTCGAAAGACTGATCAGTTTAGTAGACTTGGAAGTAATATATACATTCATAGGATTACATTACATAATGAAATAAAAAAATAACGACATTTTTTCCCCTTTTGAACACACTTATATCATTATCCTATCCCTGCATGTCAACTATAAAATACTTCTTCACATCTTGGTAAAAATTAAACAGATAAAGAGTGAACATAGATGCTCGGTATTGATAATAATATTGCGGAAATATTCATAAATAAGCATAAACATTTATGGAATGGTATAAGACTAAAACCAAAGCCTTTTAACCACAAAATTCAGCATAATATGGAAAAGATAAAATCAAATAATGCAATTATCTTATTCACAAAGATATTCTAATAGTTGAATAATCACATGCAAAATTAATAACCACTTTCATAATGATGGAATGCATTATTCCAAACATAATAACCACATTGTCAAGGCCTTGTGCCAAGACTAGAAATATGATTTTCTAAAGGCCTTGTACTAAGATAGTAGTTTTTCTCATTAGACATACCAATTCATCGAGGAGAAAAAGAGAGCTCCACCCATCACTTACTAAGTACTATTCATTCACTATATGAAAAGGTTTAAACATAACATAAATATTCATATTATAACTAGCTTACGAAATTTCAATACTTTATCTATAAACCAGGAATGGTGTAAAAATAAAACATTGAAAGTCAAGAATATCAAAAAAACATTAATATAATATTAGAGTTTTTTATCATAATAAATCAACTTCAAACAATCATAAAACCTATCAAAGATGTTGACATAGATGAAATCAATACTTTTTTAGAGAAATATCTCTTTATATTTTGAAATCATTTAAAATTCATATTATTATAAAAGAAAAATTTTATTTTGAAAATATTTTTATAATCTAGTATGACAAGCATCCACAATGATATAACGGGAGAAAATAGCCTCATCCACCGTATAAGTTAAAAAAAGTCATTCTTACCTAAATTTTGTCGAAAATATCATAAAGTACCATATATGGAAAATGACGGAAAGAATCCTTTTAAACCATATATGGTCAAATAAGGGTATAAATGACTTTAACACATATTATAGTAAATATTAAAAATGTTTTAAATTAAATTTTTAAGAAAACACGAATGTGGATGATAAAGGGGTCCTAGTAGATACTTTTGTATTAACAACCTCAGATAAATAAAGAGATTGTAGAGTTAACTCTTATATTAAACCATTCCTTAGTCGATGGAATTTTAACCTTGTGTATAATAGTTAAAACATTGTTATTAACTCATACATGAACTATATACAAAAATATGAAATCATATATGATTTTACAATATTGATTTGTTAATAATATTTTAATAGTATCATCATTTATGGTGTTAACTGATTCGTTTTCCTTTATATGATTGGTTACGTAAGCCATTTTTTGTTATGGATATGATTTAATTGATTCATATACTAAATGTTATTATGTTCATAAACAATATTTTTAACCAAAAAAAGAAAATTATTCTTTAATGATTATGACGGGGAAAGAATATCATCGCGTTCATGGAGATGGTAATCCTTACGTAAGCACGACTGTCAATATAATTATATTGATGGAGAAGTCATATGTAATTGGATGGTATGTCATATACTGAATCATTGAAATGTTATATTTATTATTTACATCAGTTATACTCATTATTATTGCCATCCAAATAATGATGTGTTTGAATAACAAACTACACCACGATGTGGAGATGGTAATCCGTACGTACGCAGGTATGGTGACTTTGTCATTTATAGGATGCGTAGAATAATGAATATGGTTGAAATATATTCATAATAAAATCATAGTAAATATATTATACTTGAGATATTATTTTATAATGTAAACAACAATGAAAGAGGAAGTGGTAGAATAAATGATCTTGAAAGAGGTGATCAAATATTTACCTCTTATTCGGGTTCTTCTTTTTGATTTGATAAAAAGGGATCATTAGGGTAGATGTATGATCAAAGTAAGGCCTCTAGGATGAAGGGAGGAAAGATTGGAGGATATTTTGGCAGGGTTTGGCCGAGGAAAAAGGCTTTGGAGGTTTGAAATTAAGATAAAGGGGAATTCCCTTTTATAAGAGGGGTGGCGTAACTTCAGGAAAATCATGAAATATTATTCTATAATAAAATATTTTTCTGTTTTTAATGGCTAAAAAATGATTTATTTAAAGGATAATGTGTTGATGGGTCGAAAAATCTCAACAAATAGTCTTTATAAAGGTTTACGTCACCATATTAACCATATCTTTTAGATTTAACTCTTAGTTAAAAAGTATGTCATTTACCATGTCTCTTTGTATTTTTATATTATATGGTCAATTAACATACTTTAAACATACAATAGAACCCCAATTGGATCATTATTAAAATATATAACCTTATATATTTTCGTTGGCTGACCTGTATATTTTTTGGAATTTTATATCACTAATAATATAGTATTTTTTTTAAAACTCAATTATGTCAATTTTGACACTATTTAGAATTTGATTTTTGTGAAAATCATAACAGCATGATTACATTAAAAAAATTATTTCATCAACCCTAAAAAGTCATATTATCCTAGAAAATTAGTTCAATTCATCAAAAGTCTAAAATTACATTTATTTGGATATTTATAATATAAATTTTTTAATCTTTCTTTAATAAGGTAATTACTACATCATCATTGTGTCATAAATAAATTAAATTATTTAAGGTCTAAAAATTATAAATAAAATAAAATTATGTATGAATTATTTTTATATTTCTAATTAATATTTATAGTCGACTTTATATTTTGTATAACACTATATTAAAAATGGGTTAGTTAGGAATCTTTGAATTTAACACTTTAAACTCTTCTTTAAATAAAATAATAATTAATGTCCTATTATAATCAAAGTGGAAAAAAGAAGATCAAATTTCATTCATAATTTTTTTTTGGTCGAATTATACTTATCCAATAGAATTAGGATAGGTTTTAGTGTAATTATGATATCAATTTTACCCTTAATTACCCTATTTACTTTTAACCGTGGTAAATAAAAGTCAAAAGTTACTATTCACCAAAAATTATTTTCATATTATTGAACCAAATTTTACTTAATGATATTAGATGTGTCTCTATGATTTTTTAAATTCAACTCATAGAAGCGGTAAAATTAAGTTTTATTCAAATTTGCAACTACTCCTCGGAGGTGGGTTAAAGATGGTAAAAGTTGGATAAAATTTTATATATCTAAAAATATTATAAAATTAATCATATGAATTAGATTGAACATATATAGGTATTATGTATCTATTTTTACCTATTGTAAGTTAAAATAAAATATTTAATTATTTAAAAAGAAAGTCGGTTTTAACCAATAACGTAGTGTTTTTCACTATTCATCAAAAATTGAATTTTTCAAAAAAATGCCAAAAATTCACCCTAAGATAATTTTGATATTAAAAATCCAAAAATGAAGTCCATTTTGAATGTTAAAATTTATAAAATTTCAAAAAGTGGGTATTACTATTCATAACAACTAGTTTGATTAGTCATGTTGTGTTAGAATCATGATGTTGCGTACAATGCAAGCTATTGCATTATTCAGAAATAATTGTACTATGGAAGCTTGGGGTGAAACATTCTACCATACATAAAGTAATTTCATACTCAAAATTCCTAGAAATATTACTAAATAAAAATATTTGGTTGGTTCTTCATCATATGTTCCTCGGGATTCCAAGTGTCCTCTTCCATCTTATGGTTTCTCCATAGTACTTTTACCAGACAAGTCATCTATTTTCTCAGCACATGCTATCTGGTATAAAGAATTTTGACTGGATCTTCAAAATTATATAGATCAGGTTCCAGTTTAATTTCTATATAGTTGAGTACATGCATTGGATCTGGCATATATTTTCATAAAAATGATATGTGGAACACATCGTGAACTTTGGAAAGACATGGAGGAATGTCCAAATGGTAAGCTACATCCCCAATTCGTTCTAGAATTTTGAATGGACCGATATACCAAGGAATCAATTTACCCTTCTTACTAAATCGTATAACTCACTTCCATTGAGATACTTTCAAGAAAACATGATATCCTACCTGAAATTACAAATCCTTCCTTTAGTTATCGACATAGCTCTTCTACCTACTTTGAGCTGCTTTGATGTGGGTTTGGATAGCATTCGCGTTTTCTATCATTTCCTCGACATGTTTCGGGACTACGTGTTTTCTTTCACCAACATCATCTCAACAAGTTGGTGTGTAACATCTCTGTTTATATAACCCTTATATAGTTCCATTTGAATACATGAATGGAATCTATTACTATAGGAAAATTAAACCAGAGGTAAATATTGATCCCATGTTCCTTGAAATTCACGCGAGAAAGATCTCAACATGTATTTTATGGTTTGAATAGTCCTTTTTGATTGTCCATCAGTTTGAGGGTGGTAGGTAGTGCTCAAACGATGTTTAGTATCTAGGGCCTTCTGATGACTTTTCGAGAATCTCGATGTAGAATGGGGATCACGATCAAAATCAATCAATAAGGGTACTCCATGGATTATTACAACATCATTAATATATAGTCTCCCCATACGTTGAAGTGGAAAATCTTCTCTTGTATCACGAAAATGTGCTGACTTGGTAAGACGATCAACAATGACCTATATTGCATCATTCATTCTAGGTATGTTTGGTTGCCACATGAAAATGTCCATTTTAATATTATCCTATTTCCACTAGTTTATGGGAAGAGGTTTCATGAATCCTCCAGGCCATTTCCTTACAGCTTTCACTTGTTGACAAACTATACATCGTGACAAAAAATCCGAAATATCCCTCTTCATGTTGTCCCACTAAAAATGTTCCCTCAAATATCTATACATCTTACTGTTACTAGGGTGTATAAGGAAATTGGATCTATGAGCATCATCCATCAATTAAATTTTAGATCATGTATGTTATGAAACCATGGTCTCTTCGCCAAAATCAAAATTCAATCTTCATATATGAAGCCACTCAATCTCCCATTGTTCACAACTTTAATTTTTTTTTAAATTCCTCGTCATCAGTCTGAGAACATTTTATCTTTTATAGTGAAGATGGTTTGGAAACCATTTAAAAAAGCATTTATGTTTCATCTTCCATGGTTATTCCTATATCCATATTTATAGGACCATTTATATAGGATTCATTTCAACTCTTATCTTGTTAAAAACTCCATGATCCTTTCTGATCAAAGCATCTGTACCTTATTTTCCTTCCCTGGGTTGTAGTGTATAGTGAAATCATAATCTCTGAGTAGTTCAAGCCACCATCATTGATTCATGTTGAGTACTTCCTGTGAGAAAAATATATTTTAATCTCTTGTGATTAGTATAAATCTCTCATTTTTTATCATAGAGATAGTGTCTTCATATTTTCAAATAAAATTTTACAGTTGAAAACTCAGGATCATGTGTTTTATAGTTTTTCTCAGGAATTTTTAGCTGCCATGATGCATGGGTAATAAAACAATCATTTTTCCTATGGACACAACATAGTCCTTTCTTTTAAGAATCACTATAAATAAAAAACTCCTTGTTCCCTGATTGTAGATTCATGATAATATCATTGACTAATCTTCTCTTCAGTTCTTCAAAATTTTCTTCACAATATTTTTCCCAATCAAATTTAAACCCTTTAAATGTGATCTTTATTAATGGGTTAGCCAATTAGGCAAAATTCTGGACAAAACACTGATAATAACCTACTATACCAATATAACTGTGTACCACAGTTATATTCATTGGTGCTGGAAATTCATGGATTTCTATTGTCATAGAAGGATCAACAGAGATTTCATCATTAGAGACAATATGGAAAAAAAATAAATCTCATGATGTCATAATTCACACTTTATAAACATTCCATATAATTCATTACTTCTAAGAGTCTTTAGAATAATGCACATGTGATTTTAGTGATATTCATAGCTTTTTGAGTATACCATGATAACATTAATAAACACCACTACAAAGCCATCAAGATATTCCTTGAAAAATCTGTTCGTTAAATCCATGAAAATAAAGGGATCATTAGTCAGTCTGAAAGGCATCACTATAAACTCGTAATGCCTATTCCTAGTTCAAAATGCTGTTTTTTAGAATGTCTTTCTTATTCACACACAAATGATGATTTCCATATCAATGTTCAATCATTGAAAAATATTTAGCTCCATGAAGTTAGTCTAATAAATCATAAATGCAAGGTAGGGGATACTTGTTATAAATTGTTATAGCATTTATCTCCCCATAGTCAATGTACATCCTCAGATATCTATCATTCTTCTTAACAAAAAGGAATGGGTCTCCCCACGGAGAAACACTAGGGTGAATTATTACCTTATTACTCAATTCACCTATTCATTTCATTACTTATAAAAATTCAACAGTGTTCTTTGATATGGGCCTTGAACCATGAATTAAGTCAATGGAAAACTCAATTTCACATTCAGGAGGATGTCCATGTAAATCCTTTTGAAACACATCAACATATTCTTTCACAATATGTATGTCTTATATTAGAACATTCATTTCCTCACCCATAATTATATAATTCTATTATTCCCCAATAATTGAATTTATTTGAGATACTCGGTGTGGATATAGATAAGAATTAGGTTGTGGAATTTATTCTCTAATGATAAGGTACTCTTTATCATCATCGAAAATTGTAACCTCCTTTGTCTTAAAATAATATTTCGCATCATGGTCTGAATGACAGTCCATTTTGAGGATTATATCCAATTCATTCAAGGGTATGATGTGGAGATCATCACATAAAGAACATTTATATTCCCTAAGGGGAACTGATTCACAAAACATTGTTATAATGATACTTCTTCTAGTATTTTTTTACTTAAAATTCCTTGTTAAATAAAATTGTAAATATCTAATTTTCTTAGCAAACTAGAAAGATATGAAATAATTCCATTATCCAGAATCAAATAAAGAATTGGATAAACTTGATGAAACCAATAAATTACCTACCACCACGTCTTTCCGAGCATCAACCTTAGTAGTAGTGATTTCATAAGCTTGGCCTTGCTCCCTTTTCCTTCCATGAGGTAAGTTCCCTTGGTCCTTTGGACATTGATTTGCATAATTCCCCTTTTTTATATAAATGTAGCATTCAAAAACCTCTTTCTTCCCCTTGCAATCACGATCTTGGTGATCTTTTTCACCACAGTCGTAACAGGCTCTCATTCCAATCGGGATAGTACTAGTGTGTTTCTTCCCACGTTTACCACATGATGGATATTCAACTTTTCCCTTCTTCCCCTTATTTCCATTTCCAATGTTTTTAGTATATCTCTCCTTCTTATTCTTTGATTTAATGTTATAATCTTAGAGAATTATTTTTTTATCTTGAGATCACATTAGACAATATATTCTTATGATAATAAAGATTGTGAGACTATTGCTCACCGAGAAATGGTTTCAACCCATCAATGAATCAATCAATCTTACTCACTCGATTACGTATATAATCTACTGCTTTCCTTGATAACCTTGTAATGTTATCCCTATACTCTGTGACATTCTCGTCCTCCTTCTGCCTCAGACATAGAAATTGTCTTTCCATATCCACTCAATGGTCATGAGGAAAGTATTTTTCTAATAAAATCTATTTAAACTCCCTCCATTCCATGTCCGATACTTCTTCATCTTCTTTTGTGTTTTGGATTAATGACCACCATTGATATGTATGTCCTATGAGGATATAAACTACGATGAAAACTTTTTCCCTTTCACAATGCCCCAAAGAATTAAATATTTCCCTCTAAGGAATATATTAATTTCTCAACTACTAATGGATTTTTACTGCCATAAAATGTTGGTGGTTGTTGACTCATGAAGTGTTCTAACATTTATCCTCTGTGTTGTGGATCATGGTTCTCTATACGGGTAAGGTTATTATTCATAACCTGAATGAGTTGTCCTAGTAAGGTTATAACCTAATCAACATGAGTTGCATCACCATCTCCACTATAATTATATTGAGTGTGAGTTCAATCCTTACATGAATTGAGTGTGTTGATATGGTTTCCATTTCTACCACTAGGTTCTATTTCTAAACAATGGAATACACTAGATTAGTTTATAAATCACAATACATAATTCTGAACTTGTAAAACACTTAACATTAAGTGAATAGTTTATGGATATAATCCATAATCATAAAAAAAAAATTCTTTGAGGAAATAAATACTCATAAACCATTCACAATGGATTGTAATGAAAATGAGAATTATACTAACCATATCCCTTGGGATTGTCGTAACCAAGAGTGCAGCAAGGCCTGTTGTCATGCACCTGTTCCCATTCGAGTCTAGCTCAAATAGGTGTTTTCAGGATTTACCCCTAGGTACATCTGTGCCTCATCCACCTTACCTTCTCATACCCAGACAGGGTTGTATTGCTTGGAAAACTCAAAAAACTCTACAGTACCATTATTCTAGGAAGTTCTTCTATACTAATCCTCAATGTCTTTCTTAGGGTAATGTTCTATAATCATAGTTTTTCTAAATCTAGTTTCCAAGGATTGTACTAATCTTCGTTTGATACCAACTATAATTCCCCAACCCTAGAACCCTAGAGTCGGTGCATTATAACATAACATTGGCATGATATAAGTAATCATGTCCCAAAAAACTGACTAATTTAGTAGCCTTAGAATTACTAGATAAATTCATATGTTTTACATTACATAATAAAATAAAAACATCAACAACATTTTGTCCCCTTTTAAACACACTTATCTTCATATCCTATCCCTACAGGTCAACCATGAAATACTTCTTCACATCCTAGGAAAAATAAAACATAGAAAGTGGTGAGCTTATATTCTTAATAAGGATTACAATATAGCGGAAACTTTCATAAATAATCATAAACAGTTAAGGAAATTTTTAAGACTAAAAAAAAACCCTTTTAAGCATAAAAATAATCATTATATGTTAAATATAAAATCAAATAATTACATTTAATTATTTTATGGATATTAAACTATTAGAATAATCACATGCAATATCAATAGCCAATTTTATAATGATGGAATTCATAATGCCAGACCTCATAACCACATAGTCAAGGCATTGTGCCAAGACTACAAATAAGATTTTGTCAAGTCCATATTCCAAGACACAAGTTTGTCTTAGGAGACCTACCGAGGCATCAAAGAGAAATAGTGGGCTCCACCCATCACTTACTATGTCCAATTCATTCCTCTTATGAAAAGGTTTAAACACAACATAAACATTCGTATTAAAACTAGAATACAAAATGTCAATCATTTATACATAAACCATGATGGGTGTAAAGATAACACATCCACAATCAAACATATAACAAAACCATCAATACAATATGGGATTTTGGTATCATAATAAAACAACTTCAAACAAGATTAAAATCTATCAAAGGATATTGACATAGATGAAATCAACACTATTTTAGGGAAATATATCATTCTATTTTGAAATCATTTAAAAGTCATATAATTATAAAAGAAAACAATTATTTTGAAAATATTCTTATAAGATGTTACGTGATGCTTCAACAATGATATAAAAAAAAATAACCTTATTCACCGTATGTGTTAAAAAAATACATTCTTACCTTAATTTTTTCTTAATGGTCGTAAACTATTTGTATGGAAAATGAAGGAAATAATCCTTTCACAACATATATGGTCAAATAAAGGTATAAATTACTTTAAACCATAGTATAGTAAATAATAAATATGTATTGAATTACATTTTTAAGAAAACATGGATGTGGATGATAAAGAGGTCCTAGTAGAGACTTACATATTAACAACCTCGGATAAGTAAAGAGATTGTAGAATTAACACATACCTTGTACTTTTACATAGTCGATGGTATGTTAACCTCCTGTATAACAGATAAAAAATTGTTATTAAATTATACAGGAACTATATACATAAATATGATATCATATATGATCTTATAATATTGCTTTGTTAATAATATTTTAGTAGTATCATCATTTTGGTTGTTAAATGATTCATTTTCCTTCATATGCTTGGTTACGTAAGCCATTTTTGTTATGGATAGGATTTATTTAATTCATATAAATAATGATATTATGTTCATAAACATATTTTTAATCATAAAATGAAAATTTTTCTTTAATGATTACGATGGGAAATGAATCTCATCACGTTCGTGGAGACGGTAATTCATACGTACGCACAAGAAACAATATCATTATATTAATAGAGAAATAATATGTAATTGGATGGTATATAAAATATACAGAATCATTAACATGTTATATTTATTATTTACAATAGTTATACTCATTATTATATCAATTAAAATAATGAAGTGTTTGAATAACAAACTACACCACAACGTGAAGACGGTAATCCGTACGTACGCACGTATGGTGACTTTGTCATTTATAGGATGGATATAATAATAAATATTCTTGTAACATTTTAATAATAATATAAAATTATATTTAAGAAACTAGATTTATCATTTTTTAATGTAAGCAACAAATAAAGAGGATGTGGAAGAAGAAAAGAACATGAAAGAGGTGATGAAATATTTACCTCTTCTTTGTGTTCTTTCTTTTGATTTGATCAAAATGGCTCCATTGGTTTTCTTTCCGACCAAGATAAGGCCTCTAGGATTATGGGATCAATGTTGGGAGGATACATGGTCATGGTATGGCCATGATAAAAGGTTTGGAGGTGTGAAAATAAGTGAAGGTCAAGTGACCTTTTATAAGAGAGGTAAGGGTCACTTTAGAAAAAAGCATGAAATATTATTTTATAATAAAATAATTTTTGGTTTCTAATTGCTAAAAAATATGATATTTATAGGCTATGGTAGGGATGGTCCGAATACCATTCAACCAATAGGTTTTAGACATATTTACGTCACCATATTAACCATATCTTTTTTATTTAACTCTCAGTTAAATTGTTTTTCATTACCATGTCTCTTTGTATTTTTATATTATATGGTTAATAAACATACAATAATCTTCCAAGAGAAGCCCAAATGGGTTGTTATTAATATATATAACCTTATTTAAGTCATTTTCCCCAACCATATATTTTTATGAATATTATTCATTAATAATATAATTTTTTTTAAAAACTCAATTATGGCAATTGTGACACTATTTAGAATTTAATTTTTTTGAAAATCATAACAGAATTATTACATCGAAAAAAATTATTTAATCTACCCTAAAATGTCATATTAACCTATAAAATTAGTATAATTCATCAAAAGTCCCAAATTAAATTTATTTGGATATTTATAATATCAATTATTTTAATCATTCTTTAATAGGGTAATTATTGTATCATCATTGTGTCCAAAATAAATTAAATTATTTAATTTCTAAAAATTATAAATAAAATACGATTATGTAAGAATTTTTTAGATTTATAATTAATAATTATAGTCGCATTTATATTGTGTATAACCCTATATTAAAAATGGTTTTGTTATTAAACATTGAATTTACCTCTTTTAACTCTTTATTAAATAAAATAATAATAAATGTTCTAATATAATCCAAGTGGAACAAAAAGGATCATATTTTATTCCTATGTTTTTTTGGTCTAATTATATTAATCTAATATAATTAGGACATGTGTTATGGTAATTATGATATAATTTTTACCCATAATTACCCTATTTACTTTTAACAGTGGTAAATGAAAGTTGAAAGTTACTATTCACCAAAAATTATTTTCACCTTACTGAAAAATATTTTACATACAAATATTAGCCGTGCCTCTTGAATTTTTGAAATTATTCTCATAGAAGTGGTAAAAATAATTTTTATGCAAATTTGAAAATGCCTCTAAGAGGTGGGTAAAAGACGGTAAAAAGTTTGATAAAATTTTATTTATATAAACATATTATAAAATAACTCCAATGAATTAAATTGAAAATATATAGGTATTTGGTATCTATTTTGAACTAAAATAAATTAAAATAAAATAAACAATTATTTAAATAAAAAGTCAGTTTAAACCAATATCGCAGTGTTTTTTCACTATTCATAAAAAGTTGAATTATTTCAGAAAATTACCAAAAATTCACCATAAGATAATTTCGATATTCCGAATCCAAAAATGAAGTCCATTTTGAATGATAAGGTATTACTATTCATAACGGTTAGTTTGATTGGTCGTGGTGTGGTAAAATCTCGAAGTTGGATACAATGAAAGCTATTGAATTATTCAAAGGGAAACATACCGTGGAAGCTTGGGGAGTTACAACATGTACCTTGGAGGGTATAAAAACATGGGATAGAGTACATGGGAATGATCACATCGTGTACTCCGACACTAAAAATGCCAACCAAGATGTACATGGGATATTACATGTACTGGTACATGTGAATAGTTTCACGGGAAGAGACATTCCTGGTAATTATAAATGGAAGAGAACATGATCACATAGTCAACCCATTTGCACGGGTATGAAATTTGGTTGATGGGAAATTGTGTGTACACAAAATACATGTCATGTACCCCATAAATCTTAGATTGGACACATTTTACTCTATATTTAGACATGCTTCATTAGGGTACTGTCCCCATATCCTTTCCATAAGGGTTATTATGGAATCACCACATACACATAGGTTAAATATCCCTTCTTCAAGACTACTTAGATGGAGCTGTTATAATCCTTCCACGAGGCCTGGAGAGATTTTTTATATCATCTTCCTTCCCTATGAAGAGTTCTTCGGATCTTTATGAACCAAATTTTTCGGTATCAAATCCTTGACTTTGGAGGATATTCTAGATTGTGTTTTATTGTTCTTCATGGCATTGGGTGTGATCCCCATTTGTGTATCCTATCTCTTTATACTCCTACTATATACTTCTAATTATGAGAACTGACAAGAACTACTTCTTGTATGAACATAATCAGTGTTATCTGACTCATGTGGTGAGTTCTCTTGGAGGATTACATTATGGATATGTTGAATTGTAATCATAGGACAATGTTATAATCATGTATTTACCTATAGAAATTATTTATTTTGTATTATATCTAGATATTATTTTTATATTAATATTATAAATATACATGTTTACTGGTGACTGTAATTCCTTTGTTGTATGTAGGAATATTTCGGGGTTTTCTACTTTGTATTGTTATTCTCACCCATACATGGTATTTTACCAAATGTTTCATGCCTTTTAAATGAGTTAAAACATTTGAAAGGGTCCTAGAATGACTATGAACATACGGTTCTTAGTGAAACTAGAAAAACTTGGTTTGTTTATTGGGTATCTTTATATTCATTTTAATCCTCAGTTTTAGGTTGGAATCATTTTCAGAATCATTGTGTGGAATTTAATTCTTCCTTGTTTACTTTCTGTTATTTTCTACCATATTCTATTTGTGGGATATATATATATAAATCATTGTTTGTATATTTTTTTTACATTTCAATATTGTATAGGTCTTAGATGTGAGTGTGTGTACAAATACTTTGTCCAAGCCCTCTCATGTTAGTGATATGACTACAAGGTGAAAATCTTCATCCCATGGCCTTCTGTAGTAGGACATGTGGTGTTTTGATATATACCCCACTAGGATGGATCATGATATAGTGGTATCAGAGTGTCTCCGTTCAACCGTAGGTCTGAATTCTATGGTATTGTTTTGGGGAAACCATGTTGTGTTTTTAATGTTTGGATTTCAGGATAGGGACTCTTGTGTTGGTGTGTCGACTGACGTATCCATACACCCGGACTATATTAACCTTATTTTGAGTCTTTTCATGATAAAACTAGTATGATAGAAAAAAATGTACATGAATCATTTAGGATTGAGATCTGTCTTCGGTGTCCATTAGTCATCTTTCCAGCTATATTCATAGACTTTGGTACATCATTTATTGTTGAAGATGTATCTTTTAGGTATACCAACTATGATTCAGTGTCAAGATCACAAGGATGGTCCCCTCAGGGTTGATCTATTAATACCAAGACCCGTTCTAGACGGGTTATCTCTTGGTGGTATACCACCAATACCACAACCTATAGATCACCAATGTTATCTGTAGTACTAACAGACGAGGTGCACAAGCTAATCGCAGATCACAATTTTTAATGAACGAGACCCTTATGTTATGAGGTAAGCCCAACCCATAGGTAGATGAGGACTTTATTGATGTAGTGGAATGATTTTTCCATATTTTACCGATACAAAATATCACATAGTAATTTTGATAGTTATCATTCTCTATGTATCAATAAGACGATGGTGGGGGTTAGTGACCCAGTAATATGATGTGGAGAGTCTAGTATGGTCAATGGTAGAGAGAATTTATAAAGTGGAGTTATCTCTAGAAATAATCAGATTTGTCTGTATCTAGGTGGTTCTATATATCTAGTATCATAGCGTGGTAGAACCTGAGTATTCATCATTGTTTATCAACTATTCTAAGTACTTGATAGATATAGTTCGATATCATTTCTTTTGGGAAAGGACCATTGAGTGAGGAATACATAGTGATATTGAGCTAGAATTATAACTCTATGTATTCATTTATATGTTGGGGTTATAGAGAGGTTTTATGGGTTGAATGTTTTTTGATTGTGAAGACATAGATAGTGGTTTCTGGTAGTGGGAACGTAGGAAAAGAGACCAATATAGGATAGAGATGACATTAGACTCATGGAATTTGATTTGTGATTCATTTCAAGGGGACTTCCCAGGATATAGGTGGTCTATTTAAAGGATCATGTAATAGATCTATTAATACCATAGATAGGAATTTTTAATCATGTTTTGGTATTGGAAATATATCATGGTGTTGCTTGAGAAATAATATGGTTGACATGGATATTATGTATGGGTCACCGAGGAAGAGGCAGTGGTCTGAGAAGAAAAGTCTGTGGGGTGGAAGACGTGGAAGAGGATCTACGAAAGCAGTTAGAGGTGCGAGATTCATTGACCTGTTGTCACAAACACACTAGGAGGTCTACACTAGGCACAAAGATCTTGAGGATATGGGTGGGGAATATTTTGGTGGATGAAGATTACGACCCAAAGGCTCTTAGAATGATATAATTTATGATTTATGTGTTTTCAACCTTATATGTAAGACTGATAGACATATGTTTCAGCCATTTCTTTATTTCTTCCTATCTGTATTGAGACATATATATTCTAGTTGAGGACTTGGCTTGGCCCTTGCACTTAGAGACACGTATTGGATATGACTTAGTGATCACACAATGTTTTTGAAAGCGTGACATGACATTTGGAGAGGAGGTTTTCGGTTTGGATCTCTGTTTAGAAGCAATGTGACATCATAATGTCATAATATTTATGTAATGGTAATTCTTAGATCATGACCATATTGGCTATTTTTGGTACATGATGTGGTGTTTCTATAGTGATGGGACCAATTTTTCCTTTGTGGGTGAAAAGGAGACTATGAATCACAATAAAGACTCATTCATAGAAGCTTCCAACTTATTTTTCATTAGTTCACTTACATGACCATTAGTGTAGTGTATTTTTAAGTTTCCAGTTTCCTTTAATGAGAGAGTATGAGTAAAACATTCCATATAGTGTTCAAGGCATACTTCCCCATTGATACATTTATTTCATCATTCAACTACACCCTATGACCACGTCTATATCTATATCGACATTTTTGATTTTTTCCATAGAGTTTGAAGTGATGAGTGTGTAAACTAAGGAATTGAAAATGATGTTTTTTATAAAAAGTGTTATAGATTGGGTATCCCTAGTTTTGATCACCAATAAGGAATATAAGATCTTGAGTTTTTGGGTGGACAACTGGTGCTTAAATGAGGTGATTATCAAGAAAAATAATCCAACACTGAGGAACAATGTACTCTTTGATCAATTAAATTTGTGATGATGGTTCTCAATGGTTGACCTAAGGTCAAACTATCAATAGTTGTGAGTATAAGGCATGTATATAGAAAAGGAAACACTAAAAGTTCCTTACGATCACTGTGAGTACATAGTTATTCACCATGTTGTTATAAACTCCCAGACAATGATAATCTGACCCATTAAATAGATATTTAATCCCTTATTATAATGATTTATGATTTTATTCTTTGAGGATATCCTTTTATATTATGTTTCTTAGGACGATCCTGTGATACCAAAGAATATTATTCTAAATGTACTCCAAGAGAACTATCTTTTCATGAATCGCTCAATGTTCTAGTTCTGGGTTCAAGAGGTCGAAATTATGAGACAAGTTAAATCAATAGATGGAGTAGCAATGGACATGGAGAAGGTTGAGGATGTGTTATCCTAGGAACCACACATGGTCCTGATGGATTTGTGGAGATCCTTTGGCATGACATGCTATTATAGAGTTTCATACCAAATTTATCTTGGATAAATACACCCAATATACCTTTGTTCATAATGGTTAATACATTGGTTTTGGAAGATAGGTTCCAGAATGATTTTTATGATTTCAAGTAGATTTTGATGAATTCTCATATCTTGATATTTCTAAAGGAAGTTTATGAGTAGGTAGTGTTCTTTAATGCATCAGGAATCATACAAGGTTGTGTCATGTGGCATAGTGTGGAAGTGATTTCATATAGTTCATGTCAATTTAAAACAAATGACTTTAAATTTTGAAGCCATGATCTTTAGATACAGGTGGCATATAATCATTAAATATGTCGAGAGAATACCTAATAAGAAAACAATTTGTCATCAATTCTTACCATACATGTCTCTTTTATATCTTCTCTTATAATAATCGTAACCTAAAATAGATGTGATGTCTAGATCTCCTCTAGGATTATTAAATCCATAATTTCTATACTCCAATAAATTGAAATGTGGTAGCCGATTCTCATATCCATAGATCGTGTTAACCATTAATGAATATGGATTCATAGTAGTTTGAATAATTGTTGATAACATGTTTATATTGAGATAGATCATCCCACATCTAGTCGATGGTTGTTACCCCTTCATTTTAAAGTGGTTCAAGGAGACACAACGTGGGGATACCGACTATGAGAGAATAAATAATCAAATATCCATTAGATATTCTCCTAATGTATTTTCTAAAAGTTTAGAGCATGTATTTATTTTCATAGGATACATAATGGTACTATTGAAGTTTCTAATGGATGTTAGGAGATTATTTTATACATATTATTTGGTGGTAAAAACATATGTATTAAATAGGTACAAGGACCTTTGACGTGTAATTTTGGTGGCATGGGATGGAGAATGGAGTTTCAAAGATCACCTCACAATGCCTTACTAGTCAACAATTTAAGGATAATAATCAAGATCTAGAGGGTATATATCTACCCCTTGAGTTGACATAGTGGAAGTGGGATATGATATTAAAGTAATTTTTTATTGGATTACCACATACATCCAAGGGAAATTATTCCATCTAGGAGATCATAGACAAAATCCAAATGTCATCCCACTATATATTAATTGGATATCAGAGATTAGTATAGTTCTAGGTATTCCTCTACATATAGGAGATAGTTGGAATCCATGGAGTTACATTAATTAGGTTTTAGTTACTATGATGATCTCTTCACATCCCAGTTATAGATGAGATTATATGAGGATTTCAAGACATATTTATACCTAAGAACATCCTTCCACCCCTAGAAAAACATTCAGATAGATCAGACCATTATGTTTTTGGAGGACATGATTTGTGCTTTCATTTTTGAATTTGTCCAATGTTTTGAGGATCACCTACCATTGAGAGAATTTGAAATCAACAATAGATTACATAACAAAAATAGTATGGCCCCATTTGAGGCCATTTATGGGAGACCCTACATGTCACCACCTTTCTTGATTGAATAACAAGAGTCATTACTTATGCCCCCACAATTGGTATGAGTTACTGAAGTGACGATTAAAATCATATTAGAGAATATGAGGACTGCATAGAGCCTGTATAAGTCTTATGAAATCAAAATAATGAGTCATTGGGAGTTCAAGGAGGGATACAATGTCTTCCTAAATGTTTTCCCTTGATGTTGATTACAGAGATTTTACAAGGGAAGCAAGGAATCTACAAGATTCATTATCTCTTTCTAGATACATCATAGGGTAGGAGAGGTGATATAATTCATATCTCTACAAAAACCATATGATCAGGCATAATAAATATTCCACATGTCACAGAAGAGGAGGTACGTTCATGACCCATTGCACATTATCGAATGGGATGAGCTAGATATCCAGTATAACGCTATAATTGTTGAGTACCTAGTAGTTTTTGAGGATCAGTTGGAGGTGATCTGTTTTGGGATGAATATTACTTTATTATGTGTTTTGTGGATGCATATAAATATTCATGGGAGCACATGGGAGTGGGATGATTAGATTCGTGCATTATACCCACATCATTTCATTTTTCCATTTTTTGGTTTTTTGGGATCTAAATCCCAATTATGGGGAGAATTTTGAGACTTGTATTTTCCATTTATTATTTATAGATATTTTATGGATTATTCTCATGATGATACACTAGTATGGTATGTAATTCTAAGTCCCAATTTTATCCTAATAAATGATTTAAATATATTAAATATATTAAATAAAACACACATGAATTTTTTCTATAAAATTTGAATAACATCTAAATGGTTTCTAGGATGAAAACTTTGAGTACACCATGGAGTTTTGTTTGGGTGTTTTACCCTAGGTGTGATATAATAATGGAACACATCAGAGATTTACATTGAGTTGTATACATGGGTGAATATTTTAAAATAAACTAATTTAATAAATTAATTTGTATAATTATCCACCAGACCGAGTAATGAATTTAAATACATGCTTATAGAAATTTTTTATGGTCAGCCTCCTTACCCAAAAATCATTTATGAAAAACTCGAGAACATTAAAGGATACTCCATTGGTGGATGAGTAATGAATAAATTATCATTGAATGATGTGAGGTGGAGTCATATGATCCCACTAACAATCATGGTTAAACATTAAACTTCTTCAGTGTTCAATCCAAATCATTGTAGATATTTTTTTTTACTTGTATTCATTCTCCCTTTTGTACTCCAATTAATAAAATGATCAACCATCCAATATATTTTTACACGGATCGGTAGTTGGGTGGGATGGGATTATTTCCTGGATTTATTGGGATAATTTCATTGTGATTATTTATTATCTCATAATTTTTCATTTTAATAAAAACAAATAAAGGATGAAATAAAAATTGATAGATATCTATTCTTAATTCCTGTAATTTATTTTTTTCATCCCTATTTTATACATTCATCAACGGGGTTTCATTTACCCCGTGGTTTGACTCAAATACCAGGGAATCAAAAACTGCATTCCCATTTCATGGTGTAATAATCTGATATCAGATATCTGGACTTAGTATGTCTTGGGGATAGAGTGATTTTGGTAGCTAAGTGAATATCATAATAAATTGGAGATACTTGTTATTATGTGGTGTGTGTGTGTGGAAGTGATGGTATGAATGACCAACGATTCTTGTATGAAACGATTGGTAGGAATGAAATGGATGTCAATGGAAAGGGTCAGCTAGACTAGATCATCTATTATATGTGAAAATAAAAGTTGGATTATCTATTGAATTACTCGATGAATCTATTTGAGGAAGAATGTTAGGATTCCGGACACCCCAACCTACATAGAATTATGTATTGGATTACACGGTGAGTGGGACTCATGATGTGGTGCATAGGGTTTTGTGTAAATTTTAGGATCACACAACATGTTTTCCCAATCAAATGGAATGTGGTTCTTCCCCTGGTTTCTTGGAATATACCTTAGAGGGTACACATACATTTTCATAAGTAAATGTGTATCGGAATTTCATTTATTAAATGGAAATGACCATCAAGGATATGCATCGTCTAATTTTTGTACTGATAAAAGAGAAAAGGTGAACATACAAAGGCATGCCATGTACTTCAACACGGAAGAAAACCCTCACATTGACACAAGTGTTTTACACAAGAAAGACATGGGGTGAAAGGGACATGAAATTTAGTCCAAATAAATGCTATGTAATTCTTAAATGTTTGTTTGGATCCATTTTACTTTGTATCCCCGAGAAGTATCATTATAGAATATTCCCTATATTATTTATTTTAGGGATAGAACGAAATAAACTTTTACACATAAAACAATGAAAAATCTATTTTCACTTCATAAATATAGTTGTTGAATCCTTTTATGTGGCTTGGATTTAGATCCTCAATCATATTCTTCTCATAGGTAGATTTATTAGTAAAATCGTTACCAACGATTCATGGACGTCGATCTGGTACATAACTGGTTATTCTTGATTGAGTTGTTGGTAGACCATATGAGAGTATGCGTTATCTTTATATGTGTAATATATCTCCTTCGGATTCCAGTGTATACTTCTAATGGTGAGACCTGAGTAAAAATACATCTCAGATGGAAGTCATTATGTCTATTTGGATTATGGAGTGTTTTCACCCAAAAGAGTTCTATGTAGAAATCATGAGCTATAATTCATGGATAAAATTATGGTTCTGACTTTACCTTTATATTGTGTGTCTTGGTTGAGTATATTGAGATATTAATTTTTTATCAATTTTATAGATATACCTACGTATAACTGACTATTATTCCTTTGTTGAATTTATTGTGGTTTTGGGGTGTCCGACTATATAGTTATACTCACCCATGTACTGTATTTTTACACGCATTTCATGTCTTATTCAGATAATCGAACTTTAAATAGATCCATATATTGACCAGGACTAGATGGTGCCTAGTGAGACTGAACATTATAGGGTTTATTCTTGGAGAATCTTGAGAGAAATCCATATCATTAATTTTAGGTGGGGCATTTTTTCAGAATCATTATTTTGGGACTGTGTTAAGACATGTTTACGTTCCATTACTTTTTGTTGTAGTCTTTTTTTGGATTTAAATGTATTCATTCATGGTTGTTCAGTTGTATTTACATTTCATCATTGTATGGGAATTGATATATGATTGTTTGTGTATTAATTGAGCCTAATGCCTCCCAATATGCCTAGTAACCACTATTCTCTATCCCCTAATCAATTTAATTTGGGTTTGGGGATTCATGGAATATGAACCACTAGGATGGGTCTTGATACTTCTGTTGAAACTCTTATTCTAACAAGGATCCAAAGTAGGTACAACTGAGGTTCATGATGGATTAGTTATAAAAAGAATACATGAAAGATGTTTAATTGTTTCTTGGAAGTTCTGTTAAATCATATCATTTAATAGTCCTATTATTCATGTGTATATATGTTATGGACTCATTACTGGTGTCCAAAATGGTTTATACTCACACCCTATTCAAGAATTTCATTGTGAATATATAGAGACCCTTCATTGAATATATTAGCTTTATATAATATTAAAGATAAAAAATATAAAATCATTACATAAAGAGGATAAAAATTTTTACTTTCATGGGAAAACTAGTATCATACATTACTTTTACCACATAAATAGAAACATTTATTTAATTATTTCTTCTCTAGCTTCTTGTTCGACCATACGTTCTCCTTAGTACAGGTAATCACCTAAGGATATACATCAAAGGGGGTGATCTAAAATCCTTAAAAAGGATAGATAAAAAACGATTCGATATAATTTTTTGTAAGAATAACTATTATCATAACATTGGTATATGATCGTAATCATGATAGAAAGAATTAATAAAAGTCTTGAAAAGTTGAAATGCATAAAAATGATATCGTATATCTTAGTGGTTAACTACCACACATAGTTGTGAATAAAACTAGCATCATGTTCACACATATTTCACTTTAACTCATTAGATTAATCACATTACCTAATGCATTGGTGTACTGTATAATTCTGACATCACTCGTCAAATCCTAACATGAACATTAGGCTAAATAATTTTGGGTGCACTCGTTACATCATAATGATAACATTATCATGAATTATACATAAATATATATCAATCAGGGTCATAAATAACCAATTTAAAGGAGTGAGTTTCATTTAATAAATTATAAATTCATAAATTTTTGTTTCCCAAATGAAAGAGGGAATAACATACATGATACAAGAAATATCAACCTGAAGTGGAAAGTATAAGGTTTGTTTGTGAAAGAAGACTTCTTTTGGAAAATATTTTGCTTGTAAAAAACTAATGTGGAAAACATTAATATCTCATAAATGTAAATTTAATGATTAACACATTATTTTTATGTAATAAAATTACAAAAAATTGAGTGAAATATGGAAACCCCGAAGAAATAATGTTGGGTTAAAGAATTCCCCTTACCTTGTATAAGAACACTTTCATAACATTAATGTCCTATATAATTCCATTAGATTCATTAATTAATAATAAAATAAATTTTTATAAATTAATATGGTTCATTATGGTTTCATTAGTTTCTTTTATTGGGCTTTATATGAGTTATAGAGTTTAAATACATTGTTTGGGGTGTTATTTTTCATTTTTATTAGGAATAGAACACTTGTACACATGAGTGGATGTTCATGTAGAATATGGAAAAAAAATGCATAATTGATTTTAAATTATATTAATGATATTAATTTTTTTAAGTGATCTTATAATGGATTTCATTATATACCCTAAGGATTAATCATTAGTTTAAATTTAATGATGATCATTTTAGGTTAATTTTTCTTGTTTTGGATCACAACAAACATGTTTTTTTAATCATGTAATATTATTTATAAGAGTTGTTTAAAGAATAAAAAATGGGTTAAAATTAAATATTACAATCTATTTTAACCATTTAATGGTTTTATTTAAATCCTTGATGGCGTTGAAGTAAAATGAATGTGTATCATTCGTGATGGTGGTAAATTAACACATCACGGTAAATGATTTCATTTAAAAGAGAGAGAGAGAGGGAACATTTTAATGAATAATATTTCATTATCATGATATAATTCTAGTATATAAATCACCCTACAGTTATCAAGAAAATTTTATAATGGAATTTGAGTTTAAGAGAAGATGAGAAATAAAATTTGAAAGGAAATTGAAGGACAATATATAGAGGAATTACCTCTTGAATCCTCCTATAGAGATCCCACATAAAGAAACTAGAATTGGAGTTTTAATTATACCAAAATCTCTTGGATGTGGGGGAGGGGATAGAGAAGAGGAATGTGTAGATTTTATACAAGTCTTGAAGTTTGAGAAGTGTGAGGAAATGAGGTAGTGATGGGTGGTAGTTAAATTGTAGGGGCGAGAGGTTTTCTCAATATTAAATTTGTTACATCATCAATTTCCCTCAAGACTAGTAATAGAAATGGATTCATGACAACATATATGAAATCAGGGGAGTGATTTGGAACCAATGGACCTTTACAACATCCATGACTCGATCATGATGCATAAATTCATTTATTTAGCATATTTTTTAAAATATCAAATTTCAATATTCACAAAAAATTAATTAATTTTGGAAAAATATCAAAAATTAACCATTAATAATTTTTTAAATGTAGAATTCAAAAACAAACTTTATTTTATTAAAATAATTTTCTATGTATGACTAATTTAATTTGTAATTAAAATTTTAATTTAACTGAAATATAAAAATTTTATAATCAAAATTTCTTTTCTAACACATTGAATAATTAATTATGGACTCATAAAAAATCAAATATTCTTAAGAAAATGAAATACTTATTAATGAATACATTTTATGAAAATAAATTTACTTTTAAATTATTAAAGTAATCATTTAATATTCATGACTTACAAAAATACCAATACTATAATGTAATTATATCATATTGTCGCTTATAAGATGGTTTAATTTTATTTATACTATCATTGGTAAGGTTCCTATTCACGTGGTCAATTTACAATTCCAACGATTTGTATTTATATTCATAAATATAAAATTACTATTCATATGGTTATGTTACTATTCACCAAAAATCAAGATTGTCCTATTAGACTCCAAACATCTTAATGATCGATACCGTGTATGTTGTATTATCGAAATTCAAATCACAGAAGTGGAAAAATTATGTTTAATGGTAAAATATAATTTAGTATTTCATTTATTCATGATTTTGAATTGTGTTTCCTAATGTTATTTTATTTGATTCTACTATGAAAAATAATTATACGAAGTGAAATACATTTATAATACTTTGGGTAATTACATTCTTCCTCCATTTTGTAATTTTTCCCTCAAAATTTTATTTTACATAATCATGTGAGGGTACTTCTCCTTCATCAAATACTTTGGTTCCCATGATTCATCATAATACTAATGGTTCCTCTAAAATAAGTGGAGAATGTGGGTTCTCTTATGTGTAAAAGATATTATCTCTGCTCCAGAATACTTAAGGGTTTCTCTTTATAAGAGATAAAATATTCCAATTGTACCATCTCTATGTTAAGTACATGTGAGGGATTCAATATGTACTGACTTAGAAGTGATATGTGAAACACATCCTCATCTTGAGACATATTATATGGAAGTTCAAGATGATAGGCCATGACGCTTATGTAGTCAAGGATCACAAAGTGGATAATGTTCCTTGGCCTAAGCTTCTATATATTTTGATACCGCATGAATTTCTTCTATGGTGATATTCGAATGAAGAATTTACCACCAACATCGATCTCCAAGTCCCTTCGATAGTTTTCGCCAAACCTTTTTTAGTGACACTAAGCTTCTTTGATATGTTTTGGTATGGCTTGAACCTTCTTAGTTATGTCTTGTATAGGATTAAGTCCATGTATCTTTCTTTCTCCATCTTCTTCTCTACATGTTGGAGTTCTACATCACATTCCATACAATGCTTCATATGGAGCCATCTAAATACTCTAGTGGATGCTATTTTTGAATAATAACTCAACCAACGGGAGATGAAAACTCCATCCACCCTTGAATTATAGTGAGAAGACTCATGTCATACCATCAAGAATCTGAATAGTTTTTTCAGATTAGACACCAATTTGGGGTTGATATGACATTTTGAAATTCAATTCGGTACTCAAGGAATATTGATGAATCCTCCAGAATTTGGATGTGAACATAGGATCATGATTAGATACAATCATGAGTAAAACCCCAAGTAGTCTCACCACTTTATTCACATATATATTTTTAATTTTTTCAAGAGATAGATCTTCCCGAATAGTGACAAAGTGGGAAGTCTTGGTAAGTTGGTTCATTACAACCCATATCCAATTATTTCCATTAGATGTCTTCTGGAGACCCAGGAAAAAGTACATAGTTTCATTCTACCATTTCCACATGGGTATATAAAATCTTTTCATCATCACTTTGGAATTTTTTAATTTTTCTTTATCTTCCTGCCATATCAATCATAATGACATATAATCAGTAATCTCTTTCTTCATGTTGTCCCACTAGAAGTGTTCATTGAGATCTAGGTATATCTTGGTGCAACTAGGATGGAAACAGAATGTTGAGCCATGTGCATTGTCGAATAGATCATTCTTTATACCAGATGAGGAAGGAACACAAATACTTATTCCAAACCAAATAAAACAATCATCATCGATATGTAACTCTTGCAGCTTCCCTTCTTGTACAGTGTTCACATTATTTTTACACTCTAGATGATCCAGTTGATCCCATTGATATTCACTTGGATAGATGGTGCGAAATCATTTGGGAAATGTATTATGTATTCCAAACCATTATGATTTTCAAATCTGTTATTTTCATATCCATGAAGATAGAGTATTTCTTAATCCACAACATGGACACAGTAGCATATTCTTTTCTACTAAATCCATCAACTATCTTCTTCACCTTACTAGGGTAATAGTTAATAGAGAAATTATCTTATATGATTTGATATTACCATCTTCATTGATGCATGTTGAAATCATTTTGTGTTAAAATATAATTTATGGTATTGTGATTAGTATATTTGTCACACTTCTCACCATATAGGTAGTGCCGCCAGATTATCAATCCAAAAATCACAACTATGAGTGCTAGATCATGCGTCAGGTAGTTCTGCTCAAAGGATATCCAACTATCATAAGGCATGAGCTATCACATTATCATTTTTCATGAGTACACAAACAAATCATTTATTTGAATCATCACTGTATATGATAAAACATTCTCCACTCATTGGTAATGTGAGTACATGTAAATTTATCAATCTTATCTTTAGCTCCTTGAATCATTCCTCACATTCTTATATCCAGATGTACTTCACCCCCTTTTTTGTTGACATAGTTTGTGGGCTTGACAATCGTGATATGATGTTCACAAAAAAATCCGTAGTACCCTAATAATCCAAGAAAACTATTGAATTATGTGGCACTAGTGGGTATATGATATTCCTATATTTCAATTATTTTTAATGGGTCCATTGAAATTCCCTCACTTTTGATCACATTTCCCAGGAACATGACATGATTCATCCAAAATTAAATCTTTCTAAACATGGAATAAAAAATAGATTTTCTCAATGTTCCCAACAAAAACCATATATGTTCTTCATGTTCCTCATTTTTATTTTCTAAATAGGAATGTAAACATTAAAAATAACCAAAAAATTGTCGAGGTAATGTCTAATGAACTATTAAACAAATCCATTATGATTGTAGTGGCCTTAGAAAGTCCCAAGGGCATCACCAAAAAATCAATGTTCCCATAACTATTAAGAAAAGAAGTATTCTGAATATCTTCCTCCTTCACCTTTTGATGATGAAATATTGAACAATGATCCTAGTTTGAGAAGTATTGATATCCTCATAGATGATAAAACAAGTCATCAATCCTTTGGAGAGTGTACATTTCCTTTATGGTGATCTTATTGATTTCTTGATAATTATTACAATGAAAAATTTATCTATCCTTCTTCTTCACAAAGAGCACTGGTGAACCCCAAGGTGATGAACTAGGGCATACAAAGCCTTTGTATAAAATCTCTTATAACTACTTCTTTAACTCATCTATTTTTATAGGATCCATTCTATTGAGAAACGTTTAGATAGGAGTAGCTCCTGGTATGAGTAATATTGAGAACTCTACCTCACAATCCATTGAAAGTCTGGGTAACTCCTCATGAAATATATCACTTCATTCCCTCATGATTGGAATTCCCACAATGTTGAAGCATTTCTTTGACTCATCCATTTGAGCGAGGTTTTATTATTCACATGGAACCAACACCCACACCATTGAAGTATTTTCTAAAGGTGATTCGTAATCTTCCTTGAATTTGTAGAGGATCATGAAATTTTTCAGAAAATGAAATTATATTTCGTTTTCCTGAAAGTTTTCATGTAATCTATATAATAGAGTCAATCCATTCCCATTATAGCATCAAATCCCATGAAAGGAAGTAACATGAGACTCACATAGAGAATATTCCAACATACATCAATAGGGGATGATTCCAACACATAGGCTACAATGCTTTCACAACATGGAGTTTTTATTGATATCTATACTTCACAGATTTGGGGCTTCGATTCTATAGTACTACCAAACTTTCATGATATAAATGAATGTGTAGAAGTGGAAAAAATAAGTCTTTTTCCATTCATGAGTGAATAAGAAGTGTACTTTATATGACTCTATTTTCATGCTCAAAATCTATAGTAAGGATAGAATAATACTTCCCTTTTTCCTATGGATTGTGTGGCTGCTGACATTAATTACCCTTAAGGAATCAAGGATTAGTGCATAGTATTTAATAGTTCCCATGATCTATATAATTATAGCATTAGACCATGGGTGGTTCTCCCCTTTTATCCACCAAATTCTTCCGACTTCTCATTTCATTTTGAAACTCTTGAGTGTGGTGGGATTCTCTCCCACACATGATGATTTTTCCCATCCTTTTGAGGAAATTACAATAATGCTTATTCCCACATTTTAGACATATGGGTTTTCAGTTTTCTTTCCTCCTTTCTCATTATATCCTCCAGCATAAATATCCATCTTTTTTTCTTATCACCATAGAAATGGGACAACTATAAAAACTCTTTATAAACTTTTAGAGAACATTGAAATTTTTTTATAACTCCCTTAGTCTCATATTTCAAGATCCTTTTGAATGAGTTGTTTTAATCAACTAAATAATCTGTCAGTTTCTCTATCATTGTTGATAACAAAACCTAAATAACACCTTTACAGAATACTAAAATTCTCATCACAGGTCATGAAAAACTGGCCTTCATTTTTCTTTAGCTCTATTAATTATCTATACATCTTCCTATGAAGAGTTCATGCCACATACATTTTAATAAACATTATCTTAATGTCTTCCCACTCAATCTATTCGATTTCATCCTTTGTCTTGGTGTTCTTAATCAAGTTTCACCATTGTTTGACCTGTCCATAATGTCAGTAAAATACTAGACTGCCATCACCATCTCAGAATAGTGAAGCATAGAAAAGATCACCCTCATTGATTTACCCCACTATTCAACAACCAGAGGATGAGAAGATCCACTAAATATTAGTGGTTGTTGCATAATAAAACACTCAACAGTTCGTTTATCCCTCTTATGTGGAGGAAGACATTCTACATTATTCAGGTTATTATTCAATACCTGAGACAAATGGGTAAGAATCTCCATTATTTTTTGAACTCCAACTCCCAAAGTAGTGGGGATATTGTTCAGGAAATCACTGAATTGTCCCTCAAATGGGTTATGGGCCGAATTTCTCTTGGTTTCTACCATTTTATAAAATAGAAAAGGTTTGAAGAAAAAATGATTCAAAATTTCATGAAAAAATAAGTTATTATATTGTGAAATTAAATATAAATTCATATATTATGGTATCCTCATGTTTAGAAAATCTTATTGTATGCTTAAATATACATAGTCTCACACTATTTATTTTCACATAGGTTCTCTAATTCTGATTCCCAAATTAACTAAACAATCCTCTGATACCAAGTATAGTTAACCAGATTTTCTTGCATTACATTTACATCATTTTAATGATAAACAACATAATATCATTACATAACTAGGATCCAATGGTCTAGTTTCTTGGTAAATAAAAGACTATACATAACATTCACAACATAAACATAAACATTATTTAATTTAATTTTCTTTAGTTTCTTATTGTCCTTACGGATAATCTTAAGTACACATAATCACCAAAGGATATACATAAATAATGGGTGTCATAAAATCCCATTATGAGGATAGATAATAACATAAAACAATATAACATGGGTAAAGCATTATAAGTACCATTACATAGTCATGTTATCAAAATAATGGGAGGAAGAATTAATAAAAGGCTTGAAAATTTTAATGACATAAAAATGAAACCATATGTCTTAGTGGTTAAATACTAATAATAGTTTTGAACAAAGATTGAAACATGTTTATTCATATTTCATATTAACAAATGAGACTCATAAAATTACACAATGATTTAGAGAACTGTATAATTCCAAGCACACCCATCACATCATAACATCAACAATGCAGTATATAATTCTTGGGCACACCTATCACATCATAACATTTCCATTATCACGCATGAATCATACAACATATATCTATCTTGGTCATGAATAAACTATATAAAATAATGGATTCAATTTCATAAATCATACATTCATAATCATTCTGTTTCCAAATGATATAATAAATAACATACTTGATACTTGAACCATTAACACTGAGTGATAAGTAAAAGGTGTATTTTATGAAAGAAGTGTTATTTAGGAAAACATTGTGTTTGAAATAAACTCTATTATAATACAATAATATCCAGAAAAGTTAAATTAATGTTTAATTAAATATTTTTAAGGAATAAATATACAAAAAATGGAGTTAAGGATGGAATCCCAGAAAAAATACTGTTGTGTTTGAGAATTCCCTTACCTTATATGTGAAAAATTTGTTCATTTTAATGTAATATATAATGAAACTAGATTAACTAATTAAAAATTAAATAAAATTATATAAATGAATATGGTTTATTATGGTTTCATTATGTTCTTTTATTGGACTTTTTATGAGTTATAGAGTTTAAATCCTTTGTTTGGGGGTGTTCTTTTTCCAATATTTCAAGAACGGTTCACTTGTACACATGAATGGAAGTTCATGTAAAATATGGATAAACATCAATAATATCAATTAGACATTATTAATGATTTTATTGGAGATTAAATAATCTTATAATTAATTTGGTTATATATAATGAGGATGAATCATTAGTTAAAATTTAATGATGATCTTTTTAAGTTAATTTGGGATGTTTTATGGATCACAACGAACATGTTTTTTTGTATCATTTAGTATTATGTGTAAAAGATGTTTATAGAACATAAAAGGGGTTATGAATACATATTTAAAACTATTTTTAACCATTTAATGATTTTATTGACATCCATGATGGTGTTGAAGGAAAATAAATGTTCATCGCCCATGATGATGGTAAATTAACAGATCACGGGTAATGATTTCATAGTTAATAAATTAAATAGGGAGATGGAACATATTAATGAATAATATTCCATTAACATGATATCATTATAGTATATAAATAACACTAGAGTTATCATGTCATTTGGATTTGATAAGTTAATAATATGTGATGAAAATAAATGAAATTTGAATGGAAATTGAATGTAAATGGAGAGATGAATTACCTCTAGAATACTCCTCTTGAGATCCTCAAAAATCCTAGGATGGGTTTTATCAGGAAAAAAAATATATTGGTCATGGTGGAAAGTCTAGGGAAATGTATTGGGAATAATTTAGTCATTTATTGAAGGTTGAGAGGTGTGAGAAAATGAGGTTGTGAGGTGTGGTATCCATAGTGGTGGGTAGAGGGGTTTTCTCAATATTTAATTCATAAGTTTATTAATTTCTCCCATGACAGGTAATAGAGAATAATCCGTGAATAAATATAGTATATAGGGAATTTGATTTAGACCCAATGTCCATTTACATCCACCATGACTCAAGGATGATGCAAGAAATTCATTTATTTATCATATTTTTACAAATAATCGAATTTCACTATTTACTAAAAATTAATGTATTTTAGAAAATTATAAAAAAATTATCTCTAAACACTTATTAACATTTAGAATTCAAAAATTAACTCAATTTTATTAAATACATTTCTTAAATATGATTAACCTAATTTTTAATTAAAATCTTAATTTATTTGAAAAATACAAATTCTAAAATTAAAACTACTTTTCTTACACTTTAAAAAATTAATTAATGTCTCATAAAATTACCATATAAACATAAGACATAAAAATACTTGTCTATGAATACATTTTATAAATATAAATTTTCATTTAAATTATTAAATTAATCATTAAATATTCATGACCTATAAAAAACCGACAATATAATATAATTATATAATATATTCCACATCAAGGATGGGTAAATTTTATTTATACTACAATTTTTAAGGATCCTATTCAGATAAAATATTTAATCTTCATATGGGTAAATTTTCTATTTATAATTTTAACATTAGTATTCATAAGGGTATGTTAATATTCACCAAAAATTATGTTTTTCCTATCAGACTCCAAACATCTTACTGATCACAACCATGTATGACAGATTTTTGAAATTCAAATAACAGAAGTGGACAATTTATGTTTAAAGGTCCCATAAAATTTAGTGGTCCATTTATTCATGATGTTTTATTGAGTTTCTTAGTGTTATTTTATGTGATTCTATTATTTGACATAATTATAAGAGGGTAATTCCATTTTTAAAAATTTGGGTTGTCAAAGAATACAAACATCTCATTTTAGGATCCCAATAAGGGAAAGGTCCCAGTGATATGGAGTAAAGTGGATGGAAAAGATGGTATGGATGTGGTACTAAGATTAACTCTAGAGCGCATTCACAATATATTTATTTAATTTCATATTATTTCTTATTATTTGACTTTACAGAAAACATAAGAGGTCCATGGTTAAAAAAATATGATAGGATATTTCAATTGTTATAGAGTCATTTCATATATTTTATTCCGTTAATTTGTTTAGTTGGTTTACATCTATTATATTGTATTATATTTAATGGAAATTATTACACTATACATAGTCACATATTATCACCTTTAAAACATCTCTATGAGTTAGAAACATCTTGTGTAAGTGAGGAGGCTTGCAAGAGGTCGTGTGGAAATTTGGCTTAGAGATGGTGATTCAGGTAGGGTTGTTACAAGCCAGTATCAATGTCTGAGGTTACCATTCAATCATTTGGAGTTATGTTAGAATGGAGATAGGATGTTTGGAATGTAGTTAGGAGAGTTTTCATGTTCTTGGACATCTCATAGGTACCACATATCTATGTTTTTTGGTGATGAGGTTACTATTTATAGTTTTATGGAATTTTGATGAACTCAGTCATCATTAATAAGATCATAGGATCACATGTTATAATTATATACCTTTTATAAGTAATATATTTTTTAATTAATTAATTTCAAGAAAATTTTATATCCATTCATGTATATAGCTATTTTCCATATTATTGTGATATATTTTTACTATGTTTGGTAAGATGAAATTGTAAATTATGTTGGATTTATATAAATTTATGTATAACATGTAGTTAGGAAAGAATAAGATTTATCCCTAGGTATGTTTCCATGTATGTGGGTATCATCTAGGATAGAAATTCTGATACAAATTGAATATGTGTGACTTATAATTGATTAATTTGTTGATGCAAGAAAAATTTAATTACTGTTAAAAGGTTTAATTTGAATTTTTGAAATTAATACCATAGAGATATAAGAAATATCATTCTAGAGATGATAGACCATTTAATTAACTGAAATATATAGATATAATGTTTCTACCTAGTGAGAATGCACTAAATGAGAATTCCATATTTCAAATTTCTACACCAGCACCCAAGTTACCCACTAATGGATTCTCCACTAGACCTTCATTTCATAGAGGCTAGTTCTTCCCTGGAACACTTAGTACATCCCCTAATTCTCAGAAAATTAGATATGGTGGCTATAAACTCTCCTCTCCCTTATAGGGAAGTCTTGAAAGGACATTCATTTAAGTAAGTATTTCTCCATCGGGATTCTTCTTAGACAGTAAAAAATTCTCTCATTCCGGATTTTCCACTAAACAGTCTCCAATGTGATTTTGTATATGGGTATCGTTCAATAGATTTTCTTTTAGATTCCTTCAAAAAGGATTTTCAGTTCCATAAATGGACTTTAGGGTCTCATTTTGTAGTAGTCAATCTCAACTCACCATTTCTTGAATACTGTTCTATCATGAGGGTTGGAGGCTCCAACTTGAGTTTCGAACCTCAATAGTATGTAATTCTATTTGATGATGTAATTTAGTGATGATTCCATGAATGATTGGTTTTCGTTCCTACAATCGGTTATAAAGTAGTGATTTAACATATATCTATGGTCTATGGATGCTCACATTGGATGGGATTCTCCACATGCAGTGGTTTGCGAGAACCTTTTAGGTCACCCCAATATATTTTACAACATATCCTTAATTGGGGATGTAGGTTACACCCTTGGGTCGTTTATTTATGTGGATGAACATAATCTCTAACTGAAAGATGGAGGACGGATAGGATATGCAATAATTTATATTTTTTCTACTTTCTCCAATATCATATTATCTAATGGTAGGTGAAGTAGTTTCATGGGGGAAAGTACTTGTGTACCTATCTCCCACCTAGTTTTTCATGGGATATCATTTTCATAGAAACTCTCTTCTTTTTTTATCGCAATTACATGTTCAATATGTCAGATTCCCCCTTTGAAAACCCCCAAACTTCATTTTCTATTGGGGACTAATGGGAGGAGGTATCATCTATAACTCAAGATTTTCTCTCACAAGAAATGGGTTGGGATCCCTCATCCCAACACACCTCTTCCCCTTCCACCTATAAATTACAACAACCATCAATGCCCCCATCCAAGGTCATGGTGTTGGATAAAAATGATAGTTGAAATTCATGAAATTACTGGATACCCTATAGACCTCATTTATTCTATTTCCAAAGATTTTTTTCAGTTCCCAAAATGGAATACTATACTTTATCCATGTGGTGTGTAGTCCCTTATTTTAATGCTGAAAAACATAGTCATCAAAATGGCATTGAAGCAATTTTATCTTCTTCATTCCTCATAAGTATACCTATTCCATCATCCAACAATGATCAATCTCTCTCAAATGAGTTTAGTGTATTATCACATGTATATCTAGGTATGGAAATCAGTGAAATTTCTTCTAATCATAGCGGAAACCGAATTTGTGTCAACACCAAATGGGATAAATCTTCCTCTTCTATTCAATCCAAGTTATTGTTAGCGTTAAGGTCCAAATATAGACACCTCTATTTTCAAGGGCCTCTTCACTCATTTCGAATGAATGGTTCCATGTTCCATGAGTCAATATTATAATTATATCATTAGAGAATTCTTATAAGAAGTTATCTTTTATTGCAATCATTGAACAAAAACACAATCATTGAACAATCAGGGACTCATCAAGAAAAACTGGTATTCATCATTTCTAGAATATTGATCCAAACAATGAAAACATATGGATCTTATGAAATATTTGTTACATAGTTGAGAGGATAACTATCTCCAATTATAAATTTTTACACTATTAATATTCATGGGTTTCTCTTTTTTTGTATCTCGTTTATGCCAGTTGATATTAGAGGGAGAGGGAACATTTATAGTAGGTTATGAAAGGAGTCAACCTAGGTGATGAGTCTTGTGACCTTAGGGGTATTTTAAATCCATCTTGGATCTGTCAGAATGGAGATTCTATAGAGTATACTTATTGGGGGAAAGGAAAGTGATCAGGGGATTTGTGGCTCAAAACAGTCTCCTTGAACTAGGATACTCCCTAGATAATTACATTTAGTGTAATAATCAAAATGGATTCCATCATATGTTATGTTGACTTGACCATTTCTTTACTAACCTAAAGCTGATCACAACCATTCATAATTAAAATGTGAATAATATGGTTAAAGATCCTTCTAATCCCTCCCCTTTCCTCATTTTCTTTATAGGTACCAATGAAATCCATGATCACTTCTTCTACTCCCCCTTCTAAAAGGATAGCTCTACACTAACTCACATGGTGAAGCCATAATGGGAAAAAACTGCATGAGGACCCTTGTGTGGGGATTCATAACAGGATTCAATAGCTAAATGAGGATGTGTGAATTTGGAATTATAACAATCTATTCGAGTTCTTGGACATGGAAAACATTTATCCTAATATAAAATAGTTTGAGTAGGGGCATGAATCAGATGAAATGATTATATTTTTAGTAACCATGTTTTCATGAAGATTCTCTTTATTAACCTACTCTTAAAATAAGCAGTTAATGCTACAGAGGTCAGTTGTGATATATCATAAAGAGGATGAAAATATGATTATTTATTTAAGTCATGGATGTAACACCTAGAGATTTTATGAGAAATATAATTTTAAATTTCATTGATTTCTTCTGTTGTACGTTACACCAAGATTAGCTTGCAGCATATGTAACACCATATTAGCTTGTAGTATACACAAACACTATTCACGACTTCTGATGCATGCAAGAGATAAATTCTTCAATAACATGTGTTGTATGCAATACCGAGTTTAAATAAACAATGATATATTGTTATAATATTATTGTGAACTATGTAACGAACCAAATTTTTTTTGAGTAAATTTTGTTCCCTAATTTTTGTGGGTAATTTTATTACATTCATTTAATAAAATGAGTATAATTTAAATGAGATCGTTGGGTTTCGACTGTTATATTACCATTAGTCAATAAGACCATTGGAAACTAAATGTTACAATTATTTTCTACAAATACAAGTGATCTTGAGTAATTAATATAGAAAGAAGATTTGATGGCCCCATCCAGTAGTCTCGGGCCGATCGAAGCCCATCTGACGGAACTCGGGAAGGAGGTAGTGACTTTGGGATTTGCTCTCTGCCAAACCCAAGTCGAACTTCATCATGTAAATCTAGAATAAAATCACCTTCATGAGAAGTTCAAGCTTATAGAAATCGCTACTCAGGAAATGTTGGCCGAGCCGCCCAAAAATTCTATCACCCTAGCACACCTAACTCTTAGGTCTTATGCTGGTGTTATAAAGGGTTATGCAATGAGACTGTAATTGCCTTGTGTAATCCGTCGATTTAAATAAAAATTGTGATTTGTTCTTATGGTGGATTTTGTGAATTGTCAAATGCCCGGATAAGTATAGTATGCATATTATTGGTGAATTTAAAAAAAAATAATATTTTAAAAATATTTAGGAAATTATTTTCAAAAAATGGAGTTCATTTTTGAAATCAGAGCATTGATATTTGGTTAAGGTGAAATTTTGGGATTTTTCTGAGAAAGATGAATTTTCAGTGAATAGTTCTTGATGAATAGTTCTTTTATGATTTAGTAAAAAGATGTTTAATTGTTAAATAACTTTTTTTGTGAATTGATTTTCAAAAATCTGACAAACATGGTTGTAATTAAGGTGAAAATTTTGTTTAATGGAAATCAAAACAATTATTGGTGAAAAGAAATTTTTACCCCTATGAATAGTAATATGAATAGTAATATGAATTTTAATGTGACCATTATAATTAGTAAAACATATTATTATTTTATTTTCATAAGGTTATAAGGTATGGGAATTTTGATTAAATTTCAAGCTGTAAAAAATGAGTTATAGACATTGAATTACAATTATTGAATAATTAATGATTTTTATTACTATTCAAATTAAAAATATTTAGAAAATTGTTTTCAAAAAATGGAGTTAGTTTTTGGATTCTACACGTCGGAAAAGGGATATGGTGAAGTTTTGGGATTTTTCTAAAACAGATGATTTTTTCATTGAATAGTAAAAATACAGATTACTGTTTCGATATGTTTGATGATATCATGACGGTATCATGATGATGTCATGAGTTTTTTTAAGGTTGGTCCACCAAAGGAGATGAATTATTGTATTAGGGGTCCCATGTGGCCTAACACCATGGTAAATACCATGGGCAAGCCCATGGTTTTGAGAAAACCACTTATGAGGTGTCCCTCGAAATTATTAAAGTGTCACCTCACTTTTCCTATAAACACCCACCCTTTACTCATTTATTTTTTACTCCCAACTCTCCCCCAACGAAGTTATAGTCTCATTACCTCCCATGGATTCCTCCCAAGGTTCCCCCAAGACCTCAAGGATCGACCATCGAGTTTTAAGAGTTACGTTTTAAGGTAAGGGATCCTACCTCTCTCCTTCATTTCGAGTACTCCATTTTATGTCATTTCTTTGAATCCCCATGTTATTATGTTGGTGGTGTTGTTTTAAATTCATATTACTTTCCTTTTTTATGTTTATATGATGAGAGACCCCCTCTTTCTCTCATCATTTCATTTTATGAATGTTTAAGTGGCGTCGTTAGGCTGCTGATTTTTTGTAAGGGATCCTACCTCTCTCTTTCTTTCCAAGTACTCTCGTTTATGTTGTTTCTTTTAAGCCCCATGTTCTTATGTTGGGTGTGTTCTTTTATATTAATATTACTTTCATTTTAATTTTCATATAATTAGAGACCCCCTCTTGCTCTCATCATTTCATTTTATGAATGTTTAAGTGGCGTCGTTAGGCTGCCGAATGTTTTTAAGGGATTCTTTTACCCTTCTCATTTTCAAAGTTCTAATTTAATGTCAACGCTTTCAAGTTACTTTTTAATATGTTGGGGTATGATCTCTATATAAATCATACTTTTCTTTTATTTTAATATAATTAGAGACCCTATTTTATCTCATAAATCCATTTTTTTATGTTTTAAGGGACGTTGCTAGGCTGCCGAATTTTAATAAGAGAAATATTATATTTGTCTTGATATCAAGTTTTTTATTTCATATGGTATGTCCTTAAAATTTCATTAATATGTTATTATATCCTTTATATTATGTCCCTCTACTTTTCTATGGATCATTTATGAGTGGGTGACCCATGTCCCCTCTGTTTTCAATATTTTTTAAACCCTGGAACACAGTCATTATCCTGCTGAATTTTCGTCTCAAAATGTCTCTCTATTTTTCTCAAATTATTTTATTTTATTAAGTGAATACTCAAAACTCATTCTTATAAAAATCTATTCACATATATACTAAAATGTTCTATTTTAAATTCTGGTAGTTACATATATGAAACCCGCTTCCCATTTCTTTGGGTTTAAAGTGACATGAAGATAATGTCTTTAAAGCAGTTTTTAAAATGTTATGATTATGAAATGAAACCCCTTTATTTTATGCTATATGCGGTTTTTATGAAATTTTTGACGATTATATATGTGGCTCACATGATAATAAAGAAAAATTAAGGGTGCACCCTAATATCTCTCCAATGTATTAGGTAATGATGTAATCTATAGGTATTACAATTTTAACGATACCTTGGTGAATAAACATGGTTATTTTTTTAATGACACCTTGGGGATGGACCTTGGTGAAACGGAAATGATTGTCTAATTTAAATGTTTTTTCCACATATTAAATTTATTAAACACATTGTTTTTATTATGATATTCCTCAGGATCCTTTTCTCATGCCTTAATGTTATTTATCATGACTTTATTTATATATCTCAAGTTTACATGTAAAATTTCTCTCTTGTTTCCCTTATTGGGCCTTCTGCTCACCCTTTCCATGGATGTATGCTCCCAGGTTATGAGATGTTTTAATGTACATAGGATGAACAATGAAGAAGCCTTTCAAGTGTTTAGAAGAATGATTTATATTGTTCTCATGTTTTATGTTCTTGATTTCCAAGAAACTAGACATTAAAGATCCTCTGTATGTAAAATGTAATGAAAAGTTATGTAACAAAAGGGAGGGATTCAATAGTTGGTATCAAAGGATGAATTAGTTATTTATGGAAATTAGGATATAAAAACATTAGTAATAACCCTATAGAAATGTTTAAATATAGTAAAACTTCCTGGTATTTTGGTGAGTGTAGAGTTAGTGGTTTATCAAAGAAATACATCCATGTCTGGATATAAGCAGGTAGAGGTGGCTCTGGCACAGATTTATATAGGGGTAAAACCCAAAAACACCACCTTGAGCTAGACTCGAACGAGAACTGGTACAAGACAACAGGCATTGCTGCACTCTTGGTTACGACACTCCCGAGGGATATGTTTGGTTCTTCACAAGATTTTTATGAATCATCATGAAGAATTATAGAAAAATGTAATTGTCTAAGCATGATGTTTTTAGACATAAAATCATTTTTATTTAAAAGCTTCCTAAAAGAAATAGGATTCTCATGAAGTATTTAATCTTTTAGAAAATGTCCCCATCATCTAGTAATAAATTGACATATTTCCTGAGGAGTTACCCGGACCTTCCCTAGAATGAGAGGTAGAGTTCTCCATTGAACGCATACCTAGATCTGATCTGATGTCAAAGACCCCCTACATGATGGAAAATTTTGATCTAGATGAATTAAAGAAAAAACTACGAGGTATTTTGGGGAATGGGATTATCTGTCCAAGTGTGTCTCCTTGGGGAGAACCGGTTCTCTTTGTGAAAAAGAAGGATGGATCAATGCAGCTATGCATTGATTATAAAGAACTGAATGGGATCACAGTGAAGAAAAAAAATACTCTCTTCCAAGAATTGATGAATTATATGACCAACTTCGCGGGACTCATTTCATATCTAATATTGATCTCCATTCTTGTTATAATCAATTGAGGGTGAATAATGATGATATTCCAAAAACTAACTTCCAATCAAGATATGGGCATTATGAGTTTGTTGTTATGCCCTCCGGACTGAATAATTAACCTGCTATTTGATGGATCAAGAATAAGTTGATTTTGGAAACTTGTGTTTTATAAAATTGATATCATTTGTATAGAAAAATGATTTGGTGATTAAATGATAAAGTTTATTTTGGACGATTTTTTCTCTTTTGGAGTACTATATGCCTAAGGAAAATAAAATACTACAGGATTTTATTTGTGGAGGAATGGTTGAAATTTTTATTTTTTAAGTATCCATGTATTTATTGTGGACAAATGGGGATTTGAGTTATTTCTAGGAAATGATTAACCTAGCATAGAGAATATGTGAATAGGTTAATTGTACTTTAGTATGATACATTAAGAGTAGTTGAAGATATTTGGAGAAAAATGTTAATATTTATTTTGGAAGACTATGTGATTAAATCCTTATGAGTTTTGGGTTTCAATCTTCGTTTATTTTTTTGATGAATTTTAAGGAAGATTGTGTATTGAATGGTCTTTCATGAACTTTGGGTATTAGTTTTTGAATTTTGGAGATTAATAGTCATATTTATTTTTATATAGGATTATCCTATTTGGGGATTATATGATCTCATACTAACATTTTTGGTTTAAGTTAATGTCTAAATACATGGAAAATATATAGTTCTCTTTTTTTGGATTATGTGATTCTCTAGAAGATGATTCTTGTGCTTTTGATGTGACCATGTCTTTTTGAATGCTCATCGTTTGGAAAAAAGATTAGTTTTGGTAGAAACTTATTAATTGATGAAACTCTAATTTAAGTTAAGTATATTTACTTATGTTTTTATTCTATGTAGTAATTGAATTCTTCAAAATTATGAAATGGAATGTAAAACAAAATTGTTGTCAGTTTACATTTCCTATTAGGTAATCAAAGAACGTTTACACACATCATATGTTTGTGATCTTATTATGGTTAACTTTCTCCTAATCATGTTTTCTATCACTCTCCATTAGAACATGACCCTTTGTTTTCTCCTCCATATCCATGTTTCCCTACATGGAATCCTAGTATGGGTTAACTTGGGTGACCTTTGTACTTCCCTTTCATTCTTTTAAAATAATAGTTTTACTGACTCTTTTTCTGATGTAGGACATTCAACGAAATTTCCATGCCCAATTTTAAAATTGCGAGGATGCAATTTCTTAAGGGGGAAGATTGTATGCACCTGATTTTTTTTTTGAGTAAACTTTTTCCCTAATTTTTGTTGGTTATTTTATTTTTTTCATTTAATAAAATGTGTTTAATTAAAATGAGACCATTGGGTTTTGACTATTATATAACCATTGGACAATAATCCCGTTGGAAACTAAATGTTACAATTATTGTCTATAAATAAAATTGATCTTTATTAATTAATATAGAAAGATGATTCGACGGCCCCATCCAGTAATCTAGGGCCGATCAAAGCCCATCTGACGGAATTCGATAATGTGGTAGCACCTTTGGGCTTTACTCTGGACCAAACCCAAGACGAACTTCATCATGTGACGCTGGAACAGAATCACCTTCATGAGAAGTTCTAGCTGATAAAAATCACTACTCGGTCAATGTTGGCCGAGCCACCCAAATATTCTATCACCCTAGAACACCCAACTCTTAGGTCCTATGCTGGTGTTATAAAGGGTTATGCAACGAGACCGTTACTGCCTTGTGTAATCTGTTGATTTAAATAAAAATTGTGATTTCTTCTTATAGTTATGTTTGTGAATTTTCAAATGTCCGGATCAGTATAGTATTCATATTATTGGTTAATTTAGAAAAATAATATTTTAAAAATATTTAGAAAATTATTTTCATAAAATGGAGTTCATTTTTGAAATCAGAGCATCGATATTTTGTTAAAGTGAAATTTTGGGATATTTCTATGAAATCTGAATTTTCAGTGAATAGTGCTTGATGAATAATGTTTTTATGATTTAGTAAAAAGATTTTTAATTGTTAAATAACTTTTTTTGTAAATTTATTTTCAAAACTCTGACAGACATGGTTGTAATTAAGGTGAAAAATCACTACTGGAAATGTGACCATTCCCAACACTTCTATACCCCCTTTCCCAAAGGTTTGGCCAATCCGTTGGGAAAGACCACTTTGTTGACACTTTTCCCAGGGTTTTGCCCAAACCGTTGGAAATGGGTAGGCTTTCCCAATGGTTTGGACAAACTGTTGGGAAATGTCCAATTTGTGGCCACTTTTCCCAACTGTTTGGCCAAACCGTTGGGAAAGGTCCAATTTGTGGCCACTTTTCCCAATGGTTTGGCCAAACCGTTGGGAAAGCCTACCCTTTCCCAATGGTTTGGCCAAACATTTGGGAAAGGTCCCCAGTATATCAACATCACTTCACAAATTCAAGGGACCTATACCAACGGTTGTCAAAACTGTTGGTATAGGTCTATACAAACGGTGGTCAAAACCGTTGGTATAGGTCCGTTGATTTTTTATCCAATACTCTTAACTAGAACATTATATAAATCAAAATTTTAAATAGTTACGATAATACATTTATATATTTATGAAATTATGTTCACAAAAGTCATGTTAGGTTAGTGGTTAGGTCGTTCGTTGATAAACTAGAGGTCCTGGGATCAAATCCCAGCGAATGTTTTTTTTGGAAATACATATACCAACAGTTTTATGGAACCATTGGTATAGATTTTCATATTACTTATACCAACGATTTTCAAAACCACTGGTATAGGTCTATACCAACGGTCTTCGAAAAACTATTGGTATAGACATATCCCAACGACTTACTTGCCTATGGTTCTCCAAACCGTTGGTATAGGCTATACCAACGGTTTGGAGGCATATACCATTGGTTCTAAACCGTTGGTATATTTTAGTTTTCCAGTAGTGAATGTGGTCCATTGAAATCCAAATAATTTTTGGTGAATAGTAATTTTTACCCCTAATAATATTAATATGAATAGTAATATGAATTTTTTTGTGACCACTATAATTTGTAAACCATATTATTATTTTATTTTCATAAGGTTATAAGGTATTGTAATGTTGACTAAATTTCATGGTGTTAAAAAATGAGTTATAGACTTTGTATTATAATTAATGAATAAATTATGAATTTTATTAGTTAATAAAATAAAAAAATTTAGAAATTTTTTTTCAAAAAATGGAGTTCATTTTTGGATTCTACACGTCGAAAAAGGGATATGGTGAATTTTAGAGATTTTTCTGAAACATTTAATTTTATCATTGAATAGTAAAAATACAGATTATGGTTTTGATATGTTTAATGATATAATGACTGAATCATGATGATTTCATGAGTTTCTTTGAGGGTTGGTCGACCAAATGGGATTAATTATTGTATGAGGTGTCCCATGTGGCCTAACACAAAGGGAAATACCATGGGCAAGCCCATGTTTTTAAGAAAACCACTTGTGAGTTTTCCCTTGAAATTTTTATATTGTCACATCCCTTTCCCTATAAATACCCACCCATTACTCCTTTAGTTTTTACTCCCAAATCTCCCCCAACTATGCTTTGGTCTCATTACCTCCCAAGTAGTCCTTCCAAGGTTCTCCCAAGCCCTCAAGGTTCCGACCTTTGATATTTAAGAGTTACATTTTAAGGTAAGGGATCCTACTTCTCTCTTTCATTTCGAGTACTCTCTTTTATGTCATTTCTTTTAAGCCCCATGTTCTTATGTTGGGGGGTGTTATTATATATTATTATTACTGTCCATTTTAGTTTCATATGATGAGGTACCCCCTCTTTCTCTCATCAGTTTTTTTATGAATGTTTAAGTGGTGATGTTAGGTTGTCGAATATTTGTAAGGGATCCTAACTCTCTCTTTCAATTCCAGTACTCTCGTTTATGTAATTTCATCAAATCCCCATGTTCTTACGTTGGGGGTGTTATTTTATATTAATATTATTTTACTTTTCATTTTCATATTATTATATACCTCCTCTTGCACTCATCATTTCATTTTATGAATGTTTAAGTGGCGTCGTTAGGCTACCGAATGTTTTTAATGGATTTTTTTACCCTTCTCATTTTCAAAGTTCTATTTTAATGTCATGTATTTAGAGTTACTTTATCTTATGTTGCGGTATGATATCTATATCCATAATACTGTTAGTTTATGATAATATTATGAGAGACCCTAGTTGATCTCATCAATTAATGTTTTTGAAGTTTTAAGTGACGTCGTTAGGCTACCGAATATTCATATGAGAAATCTCATTTTTTGTATTCCTTTAAATTTTTTCATTTCATATGGTATGTCCTTGAAATTTCATTACCATGTTATTATATCCTTTATATTCTATCCCTCTATTATTTTATGGATCATTTATGAGTGGGTAACCAATTTACCCTCTCTTTTCAATATTTTCTAAAACCCTGCAACACAGTTGTTATCCTGCCGAATTTTCGTCTCAGAATGTCTCTCTCTTCTTCTCTAATTCATTTATTTTATTAAGTGAATACATAAAACACTTTATTATAAAGGTGTATCCACATATATACAATAATTTTCTATTAAAATTATTTTAGTTACATACATGAAACCCACTTTCAATTTCTGTGGGTTTAAAGTGACATAAAGATCATGTCTTTAAAGTAGTTTTTAAAATGATAGGAATATGAAATGAAACCCATTTCTATTGTGATATATGGGTTATTTATGAAATTTTTGATGATGATATATGTGGCTCACATGATAATAAATACAAATTAAGTGTGTGCCCTGCTAGTGCTCCAATGTATTGGGTAATGATGTAATATTTAGGGATTACAACTTTAACGATACCTTCGTGAATAACCTAGGTAATTTTTTTTAATGACACCTTGGGGATGGACCTTGGTGGAATAGAATTGATTGTGTAAGTTAAATATTGTAGCCACATCGTCATGTAATGAAACAATTTGTTTTTATTATGATATTCCTCATGATCCTTTTCTCATGACTTAAAGTTATTTATCATGACTTTATTTATGTATCTCAAGATTAGATGTAAAATTTTTCTCTTGTTTCCCTTATTTGGCCTTTTTCTCACCCTTTCATTTGATGTATATTCCTAGGTTATGAGATGCTATAATGAACATAGGATGAACAATGAAGAATCCTATCAAGTGTTTAGAAGAATTTTTTACGTTGTTCTCTTGATTTTTGTTCCGGATTTCCAAGACACTAGACTTTAAAGATCCTATGTATGTAAAATGTAATGAAGAGTTGTGTAATAAAAGGGAGGGATTCCATAGTTAGTATAAAAGGATGGTTTCGTTATTTATGGAAATTAAGATATAAAAACATTTGGAATGACCCTATAGAAAAGTTTAAATATAGGAAAACTTCATGGTATTTTGGTGAGTATAGATTTAGTGGTTTATCAAACAAATACATCCATGTCTAGATACGAGCAGGTAGAGGTGGCTCTGGCACAGATGTACATAGGGGTAAAACCATAAAACACCACATTGAGCTAGACTTGAATGTGAACTGGTACACGACAACGGGCCTTGCTACACTCTTGGATACAACACTCTCGAAGGATATATTTGGTTAATTGCAAGCTTTTTATGAATCATTATGAATGAATTACAGAAAAATATATTTGTCTATGCATGAAGTTTTAAGAATTAAAATACTTTTTAGTTAAAATATTCTTAAATGAAATAAGTTTCTCACGAAGGATTTATTCTTTTAGAAAATGTCCCCATTGTCTAGGAATACATTGACGTATTTCATAAGGTGTTACCCGAACCTTCCCAAGAATGATAGGTAGAGTTCTTCATTGAAATCATACCTAGATATCATCTGATGTCAAAGACCTCCTACAGGATGGAAAATGTGGATCTAGAGGAATTTAAGAAAGAACCCTGATATATTTTGGGGAATGGGTTTATCTGACCAAGTGTGTCTCCTTGGGAGCACTAGTTCTCTTTGTAAATAAGAAGTATGGATTGATAAAGCTATGAATTGATTATAGAGAACTGAATGGGATCGTAGTGAAGAACAAATACTCTCTTCCAAGAATTTATGACTTATTTGACCAACTTCGTGGGACTCAATTCTTCCCTAAGATTGATCATCATTCTGGTTATCATCAATTGAGGGTGAAGAATGATGATATTCCAAAAATTCCATTCCAATAGAGATATGGGAATTATGAGTTTGTTGTTATGCCCTTCGGACTGATTAATGCACCTGTTATTTTTATGGATCAAGAATAAGTTGATTTTTGGAAACTTGTGTTTTATCAAATTGATATCCTTTGTATAGGAATATGATTTGGTGATTAAATGATAAAGGTTATTTTGGATGATGAATTTTCTTTTGGAGTACTATATGCCTAAGGAAAATAAAATACTACAGGATTTTAATTGTCAAGGAATGGTTGAAATTTTTATTTTGTAAGAATCCATGTATTTATTGTGGACATATTGTTATTTGGTTTATTTTTGGAAAATGATTATCCTAACATAGAGAATATGTGATTAGGTTAATTACACTTTAGTATGAGATTTTAAGAGTAGTCAATGTTATTTGGAGATAAATGTTTATATTTATTGTGGAAGGCAATGTGATTAAATCCTTCTGAGTTTTTTTTTCAATCTTATTTTGGATCATTTTGAAGAATTTTAAGGACAATTGTGTAATGAATGGTCTTTCTGGAAATTTGGGTACAATTTGATGAATTTTAAAGATTAATAGTCATATTTCTTTTTATATATAATTATCCTTTTGGGAATTATATGATATCACACTAACCTTTTTTGTTTTAGTTGATGTCTAAATACAAGGGAAATATTTAGTTCTCATATTGTGGATTATGTGATTCTCTAGATAATTATTCTTGTGCTTTTGATGTGACCAAGTCTTTTTGAATGCTCATCGTTTGGAGAGAAGATTTGTTTTGGTAGAAACTTATTAAAGGATGAAACTCTAATTTAAGGTAAGTATATTTCCTTATGTTTTTATTCTATGTGGTAATTGAATTCCTCAAAATTATGAAAAGGAATGTAAAACAAAAACTTTGTTGGTTTACCATTCCTATTGGGTAATCAATTTAACACCCCAAGCTTCCATGGTACGGTCCTATTTGAATAATAGAGCAACGTGTGTTGTACGCAACCTCGAGTTCTAACACACCGCAAACAATAAAAGTAGCAGTTATGAATAGTAATAACCACTTTTTAAAATTATATATATATTACATTTCAAAATTGACTTCATTTTTGGATTCGTAATATCAAAATTAGCCTATGTTGAATTTTTGGTATTTTTCTGAGAACTTCCAATTTTTTATGAATAGTGAAAAATACTTAAAAACTACTTTTTTAATAAAAATAATTTATAGTGATAAATTATACTATTTAGTGGTTTTAAAGTATAATTAGAATATTTTTTTACCGTTATATCTAATGGTGGTCATTAAAATTAATTTCACTTTGAAATTGGACATAAACAATTGTCAATCTTTTGATATATATTGTTTATAAAAACTTTTTATCTGTTGTAACAGCGGGAATTAATTATAAAATTAATTAATGAAACTTATATGTTTGAAATTTTTTAAAATATACATCATTTTTGTATTGGGAATATCAATTATAGCGTAGGGTGAAATTTTGGCATTGTTCTGAAAAACTTCAATTTTTGATGAATAGTGTACCACTAAGTGGTAGTTAAAAAACAGATTTTTCATTTAAATGAAACATTACCACTTTTGTGATTTTATTTTAAAAAATCCAAAATACATGGTTTTCATTAGGAAGTAAAATGTGGTTCAATGGGATTAAAATAATTTTTTGGTGAATAGTAACTTTTAAGTTTAATTAATCGGGATTAAAGATAATTAGTGAAATTTAAGGTAAAAATAGTATTATAAAATATGGAATGACCTTTACACTTGTCCTACCACTATTGGATGTGTCATTGACGACCAAGACAATCCATGGGTCAACTTGGGGACCCCATGGATCCACTTTGGTATGAAAATGACATAAATAACTTTTTATTTAATGTTAAAATAAAAAGGTCACAAACAAGAGTTGTTTTACTAAAACACTTTTTAAATGGGGTTTTAAAAGCCATATTTTTGACTATAAATATTCATTAGAAATATAAAAATATTTACTACATCATTATATATTTTTTATAATTTTTAGACAATAAATAAATTAAATTATTTATGACAACATGATGATGCAGCGATTACCTCATTAATTAACTATTTAAATAAAATTAAAGGATAATGTAAAATATAAAGCATACACTTGTCAAAAACCTAATTTATGAGGAGATTTCGAACCCTTATCACCTTATCCTATAATTATAGAAGTTTGGGACCTTTATAATCCGAAAATCATTGTATAATAAAGTAACATTTCATTACATTCCAAGAGTGCCCCTCCTCTCCACTTATAAAAGGCCCCCACCACTACCACTTTATTCACACCTTCAAGCCATTTGGATCGGCCAAACTCTGCCCAAATACTCTCCCAACTTCCCTACCTTACTCCTAGAAGCCTAAATTTGGGCAGAATTCTTTCCAAGGAAGCCTTTGGATCAAATCTAAAAGAGTTACCCGATTTTAAGGTAATGTCTTCTCTAATGTTATTTTGTTTTATTTTGCTTCTCCAACCCCCAAAACACTTTTTCTTCATTTCTTTTGTAACAAAAACAGTATCCTCAATATACTAGGATGTTTTTATAAGAATGATTCGAGCTACACTTACACACACTTACATCTAATGGTTAAAGAATATACTGTTTCTGTGGATGGAGAATTTCTGCCTCACGAAACGATGATTGTTCAATATTCTTTTACCACCTCTAATGGTGGCCATTTTGATGACAATATTTTCATATATGATATATATATTATGTTTATGTTTTCCTTATACTTTTTTATTTCTAATTTGTGGCATACATTATGATTTCCATTATGGGTAAACACGATAATTTCATTTTAGGAAATGCGGACTACCGCCCCCTCAAAGTGATTTGAATAGTTAATGGCATATGTGGGATGTATAAAGGATGGAGTAAATGGTATTATACATTATATTATACAGGAATTATATTATATCTTTATATAATTATAACTTAATTCCATTAAATATGAAATAGAAAATAAAGTAGCGTTCACGCGTACGTACGGCTTACCGTCTCCATGAACGGTGCATTTCATTTCTTACCTCTAAATGTTATGTAATATTATAAATGAATGTATATACTGGATATATATGATGTATATGATATATAAATCATGAATAAAATTATTTATATAATGAATATATTACCATATAAACAATTTGTAATTATAAGAAGTTTATCTTTTACTCAAGTACCTTAGATCGTCAAAACGGCCATTATTAACATAAATAATTACATAATGTTCATAACATGGTAATAAGTGATATAAAATGAATAATAAACATGAAAAGGGTTCTTAATAAATTATAAATTAACTCTAGTTTATTATTCAGGAGATAAAAGAACGGTCGAGTGAATTTGGACACGAGGTAAGGGAACTTCTTAACCCAATTTCTATTCTTTGGGTTAATATCCAACTTTCAAATTATGTCATGATTTTATTATGTAATATCTTGTATTTGTACATTATTTATGTGTAATTATAGTGAATAAACATAATAGATATACTTTATTTAAAAAAATGATCATTGTAAGGGTCTTCGTCTCAATCTCCTTTCATTGAGGCATATTTTGTTTTATACACAACTTTCTTTTATACGGTGTATAAACCCCTTTGACTTTTACGTTTATTCGAAAGGAATCTTTTTCATGTGAAGCGTTTTACTAAACGACAAAAAGGGAATGTTTTTCTATATGTACATATGCGGCGACAATGACTTCTCCACCGCCGTGACCATTATTTGAGTTTTGGTTTCCTCTACAAGCCATAATGTTTTTTAATGAAAAATAAATACAAAGTTATAACATTATTTTATTTTGTTATTGGAAATGGTTTTGAAAGTGTTTTTATTATATCAATGTGTTGTATTAATATCTTGTGATTGAAATAAGGAAATGTTATGTTTCCTTTATGCATGTTTTATGTGATATGATTATGTTATGGTTTATGATATGTTTAAACCTATTTATATGAGGAATGAATTGGACTTAATAAGTGATGGGTGGAGCCCTCTATAGCTCCTCGATCCATCGGCAGGTCTCATGAGACAAACTAGTGTCTTGGCATGAGGCCTTGACAAAATCTTATTTGTGGTCTTGGCACGAGGCCTTGGCTACGTGGTTATGATAGTCTGTCATTATGCATTCCATCATTATGAAAGTGGTTATTGATATTTCATGTGATTATTCGAACAGTAGAATATCCATGTGTAGAAGTAAATGGAATTATCTCATTTTACTTTTTCCTTGTTATGTTGATGTTCAAGTTTAAAAGTATTTTGTTTTAGTTATACATTTCCTTAAATGTTTATGTTTATTTATGAAGGCTTCCGCAATATTGTTATCCTTACTGAGCATTTGAGCTCACCCCTTTCAATGTTTTAATATTTTCCACGATGTGAAGAAGTATTTTATGAATGACCTGTAAGGATAGTCAGAAGAGGATATGAGTGTGGTCTATGAACACATTGTTATTAGTTTTTCAATTTATAATGTAATGTAACATTTATGAATGTATCTAGTGTTTCCAAGGCTACTAAACTAATCGGTCTTTCGAGACATGATCTTTTGTGATCATGCCAATGTTACGAAGTAATGCACTGACTCTGGGTAGCTGGGGTCGGGATGTTACAGTTGGTATCAGAGGCAGTTTAGTACTAACCTTGGAAGCTAGATTTAGATAAACTCCAATTAGAGCACATAGCCCGAAGATAGACTTTAAGGATTAGTATAGAAGAACTTCCTAGAATTTTGGTATTATAAAGATTTTCTGAGTTTTCCGAGCAATACATCCCTGTCTGGATACGAGCAGGTAGAGGCGGCTCTGGAACAGATGTACCTAGGGGTAAAACTCGAAAACACTGCTTTGAGCTAGACTCGAACGGGAACAGGTGCATGACAACGGGCCTTGCTGCACTCTTGGTTACGACACTCCCGGGGGATATGCTTAGGATAATTCTCATTTTCTTTACAAACCACTATGAAGGGTTATTAGTATATACTTACTCAAAGAAAACATTTTTATGGATTATATCCATAAATATTTCAATTAGTTTTAAGTACTTAACAATTATGGAATTATGTATTTTGATTCCTAAACTAATCTAGTTTATGCCATTGTTTAGAAATGGTGCCTAGTGGAAGGAATGGAAACCATATCAATGCACGCACTCCATGTAGGGATTTCCCTCCTTCTCAAGATAATTATTGTGGATCTGGAGATACAACTGGTGATGATCAACTTATTACCATACTGGGACAACTCACTCAGGTTATGAATAATATCCTTACTCGTATGGAGCACCATGATCCGCAACATGGAGGATCAATGTTAGACCGCTTCATGAGGCAACAACCACCAAAATTTAATGGGGGTACAAATCCATTAGTAGCTGAGCAATGGATAAACTCCTTAGAGAAAATATTCCATGCCATGGGGAGTAGCGAAAGGGAGAAGGTTGTCATGGCAGTCTACCGCCTCACTGGAGATGTCGATCAATGGTGGTAGCTGATTCAAAATACAAAGGAAGATGAAGAAGTATCATGTATGGAATGGAGAGAGTTCAAAGAACTTTTCATAGAAAAATATTTTCCTCATGACCATCGAGCAGATATGGAAAGGAAATTTCTGAGTCTGAGACAAAAGGAGGATGAGAATGTCGCAAAGTATGAGGCCAACTTTACAAGGTTAGCGAGACATGCTGAAGATTATATATGTAACCCAAGAAGTAATATTGATTGTTTCTCTAATGGGTTAAAACCATTTCTCCATCGAGCATTAGTCTCACAAACATTCTCGATATACGAAGATATTGTCTCGTGTGCTATCAAGACAGAAAAGGAATTCTCTAAATCTTATGACAATAAAGTAAAGCAAGAGAAGAAGAGAACTGTGGAACAAGAGACAGATAAAGGGAAAAAGGGAAAGAAGGATTTTCCATTATGTTATAATTGTGGGAAGAATCAACCTGGTACTTGCCTAAAAGGAATGGGAGTTTATTATAAATGTGGAGAAAAAGGTCACCAGGCACGTGATTGCAAAGGAAAAAAGAGGCTATCAATGTTGAATGCTACAATTGTAGAGAAATGGGTCATTATGTAAATGAATTTCCTAAGCGTCATGGAAACATACCTCAGAAAAGGCCAAGGGATCAAGGCCAATCTTATGCTGTTACTACAGTTGAAGATGAATAATTAATGTATTGGTGCTTTTGGACTCATGGATTATATTCTGGTTATTAGAATAATGTGATATATTTATAAGGATTGTACTGTAGTACTTGTTGTTTCAGTAAGGATTTAATATGATGAAGGTAATTATAATTTTAGTATGTGACAATAAAAGAAACTTTAATTTTTTTGGGGAATATGATAAATTGATTTTGGAATTAAGAGACCTTTTAGAGAATGTTTGGACAGAGGTATTTTGGATAACTATAAAGGTTGGGATGGATTAATTTGAACTTTGAATAGTATTGTTTAAGGTTAAAACAATTCTGAAGATTATTTTTGGAATATAATAATACTATATTTTTTAGGAAAAGGACAACCTGTAGGGTGGGGCATAACCCATCGCGTCGGACAAAGCTGTAGGAATCGAACCCACAACCATAGTGCGATAGGCCTTTATTACCTACCACTAGCCTACAGGAATTCCCTGGTTTTTACAAAATAGTTTTACTAATCTAAATGGTATGTGTTAATATTTTTAACCTTATACAATTAGGATAAATAGAATATTTTTGAGTTCAATTACCTTTTAGAGTGAAATATGGGTTTGTGGTAAAAATTTATTAAAGAATGAATGTCTACATGACAAGTATGTATATTCCCTTACATTCTTAGTTAATCTCCTAAATAAATTCCTCAACTTTATAAAAGGTAACTTAAAACAAAAATGTTGCCGATTATCTTTTCCAACTGGGGATTCAATGACCTTTTAACCAATCACAAGTTTGTGATTTTCTTATGGTTAACTTTCTCCTAATCCAGTTTTCTAAAACTCTTCATTAGACCTTGATGGTTTGTTTTTCTCCCATATCCATATTTTCATAGAATCCTATTATGGGCTATCTCGGGTGACCTTTGTACTTATCTTTCTTTATTTTAAAGTTATATTTTTATTAACCTTATTTCCGATGTGGGTATTCCACAAAGGTATTTTCTATTTTGAACCTTTTATTTTCAAAGAAGAATTCCAAATTGCGAGTACGCAATTTATTGAAGGATGGGAGAATGTAACACCCCAAGATTTCATGTTACGCTCCTCTTTAAATAATAGAGCAGCGTGTGTTGTACGCAACCTCGAGTTCTAACATACTGCGACCAATAAAAGTAGCAGTTATAAATAGTAATAAACACTTTTTAAAATTATATATATTTTACATTTCAAAATGGACTTCATTTTTGGATTCGTAATATCGAAATTAGCCTATGTTGAATTTTTGGTATTTTTCTGAGAACTTCCAATTTTTTATGAATAGTGAAAAATACATAAAAACAACTATTTTAATCAAAGTAATTTATAGTGATAACTTATACTATTGAGTGGTTTTAAAGTATAATTAGAATATATTTTTACCGTTATATGCAATGGTGGTCATTAGAATTAATTTCACTTTGAAATTGGACATAAACAACAGTCAATATTTTGATATATATTGTTTCTAAAAACACGCTATTTGTTGTGACAGCGGGAATTAATTATAAAATTAATTAATGCAACTTATATGTTTGGAATTTTTTAAAATATACATCATATTTTGATTCGGAATATCAATTATAGCGTAGGGTGAAATTTTGGCCTTGTTCTAAAAAACATCATTTTTTGATGAATAGTGTACCACTAAGTGGTAGTTAAAAAACATATTTTTCATTTAAATGAAACATTACCACTTCTGTGATTTGATTTTCAAAAATCCGACATATATGGTTCTCATTAGGAAGTAAAATGTTGTTCAGTGGGATTAAAATAATTTTTTGGTGAATAGTAACTTTTAAGTTGAATTAATCGCGATTAAAGTTAATTAGTGAAATTTAAGGTAAAAATAGTATTATAAAATAAGGAATGACCTTTAAACTTGTCCTAACACTATTGGATGTGTCATGGACGACCAAGAAAATCCATTGGTCAACTTGGGGACCGCATGGAGCCACTTTGGTAGGAAAATGACATAAATAACTTTTTATTTAATGTTAAAATAAAAAGGTCACAAACAAGAGTTGTTTCACAAAAACACTTTTTAAATGGGGTTATACAACTCATATTTTTTGACTATAAATATTAATTATAAATATAAAAAGATTTAATACATCATAATATTTTTTTTATAATTTTTATACAATAAATAAATTAAATTATTTATGGCACCATGATGATGCAACGATTACCTCATTAATTAACGATTTAAATAAAATGAAAGGATAATGTAAAATATAAGGCTTACACTTATCAAAAACCTATTGTATGAGGATATTTCGAACCCTTATCACATTATACTAGAATTATATATGTTTGGGACCTTTAGAATCCGAAAATCATTGAATAACAAAGTAACATTTCATTACATTCCAAGAGTGCCCCTCCTCTCCACTTATAAAAGGCCCCCACCACTACCACTTTATTCACACATTCAAGCCATTTGGCTCGGCCAACCTCTGCCAAAATACTCTCCCAACTTCCCTTCCTTACTCATAGAAGCCTCACTTTGGGCAGAATTCTTTCCAAGAAAGCCTTTGGCTCAAATCAAAAAGAGTTACCTGATTTTAAGGTAATCTCTTCTCTAATGTTGTTTTGTTTTATTTTTCTTCTCCAACCCCTAAAACTCTTTTTATTCATTTATTTGGTAAAAACACCAGTATCCTAAATATACTAGGATGTTTTTATAAGAATTATTAGATCTACACTTACACACACATACATCTACTGGTTAAAGAACATACGGTTTCTGTGGATGGCGAATTTCTGCCTCACGAAACGATGATTGTTCAATATTCTTTTAACACCTCTAATGGTGGCCATTTTTATGACACCATTTTCATATATGATATATATATTATGTTTATGTTTTCCTTATGCTTTTTTATTTCTCATTTGTGGAATACATTATGATTTCCATTATGGGTACACACAATAATTTCATTTTAGGAAGTGTGGACTACCGCCCCCTCAAAGTGATTTGAATCGTTAATGCCATATGTGGGATGTATAAAGGATGGAGTAAGTGGTATTATACATTATATTATACAGGAATTATATTATACCTTTATATAATTATAACTTCATTCCATTAAATACTAAATAGAAATGAAAGTAGCGTTCATGCGTACGTACGGCTTACCGTCTCCATGAACGTTGCATTTCATTTTTTACCTTTAAATGTTATGTAATATTATAAATGAATGTATATACTGGATATATATTATAAATATGATATATACATCATGAATATAATTATGGATATAATGGATATATTACCACATAAACAAAGTGTAATTATAAGAAGTTTATTTTTGACTCAAGTACCTAAGATCGTCAAAACGACCGTTATTAACATAAATAATTACATAATGTTCATAACATGGTAATAAGTGATATAAAATGAAAAACAAACATGAAAAGGGTTCTTAAGAAATTATAAATTAACTCTAGTTTATTATTCAGGAGATCAAAGAACGGTCGAGTGAATTCGGACACGAGGTAAGGGAACTTCTTAACCCAATTTCTACTCTTTGGGTTAATATCCTACTTTCAAATTATGTCATGATTTTGTTATGTCCTATCATGTATTTGTACATTATTTATGTTTACTTATAGTAATTACACATAATAGATCTACTTTATTTAAAAAAAGTTCTTTGTAAGGGTCTTCGTCTCAATCTCCCTTCATTGATGCATATTTTGTTTTATACACAACTTTCTTTTATATGTTGTATAAACCCTTTTGACTTTTACATTTATTCAAAAGGAATCATTTTCATACGAAGCATTTTACTAAAAGACAAAAAGGGAACTTTTTTCTTTCCATACATATGCAGCGACAACGACTTCTCCGCCGCCGTGACCATTATTTGAGTATCGGTTTCCTCTACAAGCCATAACGTTTTTCAATGAAAAATAAATACAAAGTTTTAACTTTCTTTTATTTTGGTATTGAAAATGGATTTGAAAGTGTTTTTATTATATCAATGTGTTGTATTAATATCTTGTGATTGAAATATGGAATTTTTATGTTTCCTTTATGCATGTTTTATGTGATACGATTATATTATGGTTTATGATATGTTTAAACCTATTCATATGTGGAATGCATTGGACTGAATAAGTGACGGGTGGAGCCCGCTATAGCTCCTCGATGCATCAGAAGGTCTCATGAGAAAAACTAGTGTCTTGGCACGAGGCCTTGACAAAATCTTATTTGTGGTCTTGGCACGAGGCCTTGGTTACGTGGTTATGATAGTATGGTATTATGCATTCCATCATTATGAAAGTGGTTATTGATATTGCATGTGATTATTCGACCAGTAGAATATCCATGCGAAGAAGTAAATGACATTATCTCATTTTACTTTTGCAATATTATGTTGATGTTCAAGTTTAAAAGGCTTTTGTTTTAGTTATACATTGCCTTAAATGTTTATGTTTATTTATGAAAGTTTCCGCAATATTGTTATCCTTACTGAGCATCTGAGCTCACCCCTTTCAATGTTTTAATATTTTCCAGGATGTGAAAAGTATTTTATGAATGACCTGCAGGGATAGTCAGAAGAGGATATGAGTGTGGTCTATGAAGACTTCGTTATTATTTTTTCACATTATGATGTAATGTAACATTTATGAATGTATCTAGTGTTTCCAAGGCTACTAAACTAATCGGTCTTTCGAGACTTGATATTTTGTGATCATGACAATGTTACGAAGTAATGCACCGACTCTGGGTAGCTGGGGTCGGGGCGTTACAATCAAGGACCGTTTACACACATCATAAGTATGTGTTTTTCTTATGGTTAACTTTATCCAAATCATGATTTCTATCACTATCCATTAGAACATGACCCTTTATTTTCTCCTCCATATCCATGTTTCCCTACATGGAATCCTAGTATGGGTTAAATTGGGTGACCTTTGTAATTCCCTTTATTCCTTTTAAAGAAATAGTTTTACTAAATCTTTTTTTGATATGGGACTTTCAATGAAATTTCCATGCCCAATTTTAAAATTGAGAGGATGTAATTTCTTATGGGGGAAGATTGTAACGACCAGAATTTTTTTGAGTAAATTTTGTTCCCTAATTTGTGTGGGTTATTTTTTTCATTGAATAAAATGAGAATAATTAAAATGAGACCGTTGGGTTTCGAATATTATATGACCACTGGTCAATAAGACCAATGGAAACTAAATTTTAGAATTATTGTCTATAAATACAATTGATCTTGATTAATTAATATAGAACGAAGATTCAGTGGCCCCATCCAGTACTCTCGGGCCGATCGAAGCCCATCTGATGGAACTCGGGAATGAGGTAGCACCTTTGGGCTTTTCTCTGGACCAAAACCAAGCCAAATTTCATCAAGTGAAGCTGGAATAGAATCACCTTCATGAGAAGTTCTAACTGATAGAAAGAACTACTCGGGAAATGTTGGCCAATCCACCCCAAGATTCTATCACCCTAGCACACCTAACTCTTAGGTTATATTCTGGTGTTATAAGGGGTTATGCAACGAGACCGTATCATCCTTTTGTAATCCGTTGATTTAAATAAAAATTTTGATTTCTTCTTATGGTGATGTTTGTGAATTTTTAAATGTCTGGATAAGTATAGTATGCATAATATTGGTGAATTTATAAAAATAATATTTTAAAAATATTTAGAAAATTATTTTCATAAAATGAAGTTCATTTTTGAAATCAGATCATTGATATATGGTTAAGGTGAAATTTTTGGATATTTCTTATAAAGTTGAATTTTCATAGAATAGTGCTTGATGAATAGTGTTTTTATGATTTAGTAAAAAAATGTTTAATTGTTAAATAACGTTTTTGTGAATTTATTTTCAAAAATCTGACAGACAAGGTTTCAATTAAGGTGAAAATTTTGGTTCATTGATATCAAAATAATTTTTGGTTAATAGTACTTTTTACCCCTATGAATAGTAATATGAATAGTAATATGAATAGTAATATGAATTGTAATATAAATTTTAATGTAACAATTATAATTAGTAAAACATATTATTATTTTATTTTCATAAGGTTATAAGGTATTGGATTGTTGACTAAATTTCAAGGTGTTAAAAAAATGTGTTATAGACTTTGAATTATAATTATTGAATAAATTATGATATATATTAATAATTAAATTAGAAATTTTTAGAAATTTTTTTTCAAAAAATGGATTTCATTTTTGGATATTACACGTCGAAAAAGGGTTATGGTGAAATTTTTCATATTTTTCGGAAACAGTTAATTTATTCAGTGAATAGTAAAAATACAGATTAGGGTTTCGATATCTTTAATGATATCATGACGGAATCATGATGATGTCATGAGATTATTTGAGGATTGGATGACCAAAGAGGATGAATTATTTTATGAGGGGTCCCATGTGGCATAACACCATGGAAAATACCATGGGCCAACCCATGGTTTTGAGAAAACCACTTGTAAGGTGTCCCTTGAAATTATTAAAGTGTCACCTCCCTTTCCATATAAATACCCACCCTTTCCTCCTATAGTTTTTACTCCCAACTCTCCCCCAACGAAGATCTGGCCTCATTACCTCCCATTGAGTCCTCCCAAGGTTCCCCCAATCCCTCAAGGTCCCGACAATTGAGTTTTAAGAGTTAAGTTTTAAGGTAAGGGATCCTACCTCTCTCCTTAATTTTGAGTACTCTTTTTATGTCATTTTTTAAGCCCCATGTTCTTATGTTGGGGGTGTTATTTTATATTCATATTACTCTCCTTTTTATTTTTATATGATTATAGACCCCCTCTTTCTCCCATCATTTCATTTTATGAATGTTTAAGTGGCGATGTTAGGCTGCCGAATTTTTGTAAGGGATCGTACCTCTCTCTTTCTTTTCAAGTACTCTCATTTATGTCATTTATTTTAAACACAATGTTCTTATATTGATGTTGTTATTTTATATTAATATTACTTTCCTTTGCATTATCATATAATTAGAGACCCCCTCTTTCTCCCATCATTTCATTTTATGAATTTTTAAGTGGCGCCGTTAGGCTGCAGAATGTTTTTAAGGGATTCTTTCACCCTTCTCATTTTCAAAGTTCTATTTTAATGTCAAGTCTTTCGAGTTCCTTTTTCTTATGTTGGGGTATGATCTTTATATTAATAATACTTTTATTTTATGTTCATATTATGAGATACCCTGTTTGATCTCATCAATTTATTTTTTTATGTTTTAAGTGACGTCGTTAGGCTGCCGAATTTTCATAAGAGAAATCTTATTTTTTTCTTCCTTTCACGTTTTTCATTTCATATGGTATGTACTTAAAATTTCATTACCATGTCCTTATATACTTATTATTATGTACCTATACTGTTTTATGGACCATTTATGAGTGGGTTACACATGTCCCCTATTTTTTCAATATTTTCTATAACTTTGCAACACCGACGTTATCCTGCCGAATTTTCGTCTCAAAATGTCTCTCTCTTTTTCTAAAATTCATTTATTTTATTAATTGAATAATAAAAACTCTTTATTATACAGAGGTACTCACATATATACCAAAATGTTCTATTTTAAATTCTTGGAGTTACAAACATGAAACCTGCTTTCCATTTCTGTGGGTTTAAAGTGACATAAAATCATGTCTTTAAATCAGTTTTTAAAACGTTATGATTATGAAATGAAACCCATCTATTTAATGATATATGGGTTATTTATGAAATTTTTTATGATGATTTATGTGGATCACATGATAATAAATACAAATTAAGGGTGCGACCTGAATGCACTCTAATGTATTGGGTAATGATGTAATCTCAAGAGATTACAATTTTAACGATACATTGGTGAATAACCTTTGTCAATTTTTTTAATGACACCATGGGGATGGACCTTGGTGAAACATCAATGATTGTCTAAGTTAAATGTTTTAGCCATATCTTCAAGTTATGAAACACATTGTTTTTATTATGATATTCCTCATGATCTCTTTCTCATGCCTTAATGTTATTTATCATGACATTATTTATGTATCTCATGTTCACATGTAACCTTTTTCTCGTGTTTCCCTTACTGGGCCTTATACTCACCCTTTCCTTTGATGTGTGACACTAGGTTAAGAGATGTTGTAATGAACTTAGTATGAGCAATGAAGAATCCTTTCATGTGTTTGGAAGAATGTTTTATGTTGTTCTCATGTTTTATTTTCCTGATTTCCAAGACACTAGACTTTAAAGATCCTATGTATGTAAAATGTAATGAAAAGTTATGTAATAAAAGGGCAGGATGCCATATACTAGCCATTATGTATATTATTAACCACATATTGAATTTTATACCATTATCATTAATCTTACACGTATTATTTAACATGGTATGCGAACAAAATAAATTTTTCGGGTAAAATAATTATTTTTAAAAAATGCAGTTTTTCTGCTTTTTGATGGCGCACCCACATTAAATCTAGTTTTTGAAACATTTATTAGTTAAATTTAACAAAACAAATGTGTTAATTTCGATACGTATATAAAATTTTACTTTGGATTATTTTTTAATATTTTTCTGTTAACTTTCATATTATGATGAATAGTATAAATACACTAAATTTTAATTAAGAACAACTTTCTTCCCCAAGTTAATTTATATGCATAAATTATAATATTGAATGGTTTTAAAGTATAAATAGAATATATTTTTACAATTTAATATAATTTATGTCATTATCATTAATTTTACATTGAATTCATAGGTAAAAATATTTCAATCTTTTGCAATGTTTTAACTTTTAAAACCCATTATCTCAACAGCGAGATTAATTTTAAGTTAAATACTACAACTTCTGAGTTTTGAATTTGGAAAAAAGGATTTCATATGAGGAATAAGTAGGTCCAAATTATGTTAATAGGATACTTATTATTTTTAGGCATTATGAATAGTAACTATGATAAATTTTATTTACCATAGTTAAAGGTAAATCAGAAAATTAAGGGTAAAAAAATATTATAAAATTATTCTATCACCATCAAAAATTCTATTGGATGTATAGAAGTAGACACATACCACATAAAGGTCAGAATAAACTCATTTCATGGACATTTGACCATGAAAATGATGTAATTATTATTAAAGCAAAGAAAGTGACAACATCTCACTCTTTTATATCTTATAAGTGTAGAAATTTTATTATGGTGATAAACTTCATAAAATATTGAAAATAAATAGTATACAGAAAACCAATAAATTTATCTATAGAATTTGAATTTATTTAGAATTTTTTAGGGATTAAATAATTATCCTTATTGATGACACAATAGTGATGTAGAAATTATATTATTGATTGAAATATCAAATAAATGGTTTTAAAAATATTAAAATAAATATTATATGATCTATGTAATGTTCTCCATGATTTTTCAATGTAAATATGACCTGTTATGATTCTATTAAATATTTGTTTTGAATATATCCTCTTTTTTGATTTTATTTAAATTCAAATAAGTGAATAGTGTTAAAATTGATAGTGTTGTTATTTTATAGAAATAAATATTATTAAATTGTTTAAAAATCACAGAAATATTTAAAAATTATATGCTGAAATTTATTTGAAAAAAAATGTCATAAAGTATCGAATTATGGACAATTCACAACTTTTAAATAATTATTTATAACAATTTAAAATTTATAATATTATTTCCACACAAAAAAATAAATAGATTAAATAATGATAAATCAAGTTGATAAGGTTCAATATAAATTCCCAAAATGTCAATATTTTATTAGATGATGATATTACCACCCTATATCATCTCATCTTGTCATTTTAGTTAATTTGGAAGTTTTTATGTGGGGTTTGGTTTTATTATAAATTAATATTTTATAGGCTTCGAAAAGTTCCCCTCTTCTCTCTTATAAAAGAGAACCTCCTCCCTCTCCTCTTCAAAACATTTTGAGATTTCAAGCTCAGATAGACTCCGTCCATTTATCTTCTAATATTCCCTATAAATGTACTAGAGGTTATCGTCTTTTTCAAAGACCAACTTTATTGCTCTAAGAGAAGGTTTAGAAGAGGCGCGTCAAAGGAGAGGTAATATACATTACCGAATCTTTCAGATTTATTTATTCTTCTACTTCCTCTTCTTTATTTGTTTCATTATAAAGTAATAAAAGAAGTATCACTAATATAATGATATGTGATTATAAATATTAAACAACCTGATTTTACCTTCTATCCATCCTATGAAAAACCAAATCATCGCGCCTGCGTACGTACGGAATACAGTCTCCATGCCGTGGTGTAATCTGTTTTCAACCACCACCTTACATGGATGGGTATAATGGTTTATAGAATAAATATAAATGGTTATTATAAAATAATAATATATTTTTGATATTATATCATCCACTCCAATTCCATTCAATAATTATGGGAACGATATCATCGCTCGTGTGTACGTACGGATTACCATCTCCACGATGCGATGATATTAATTTTCCATGTTAACCATACAAGAATGATTATAACGTATATATAATAATTAATCAGAAAATATATGACATAAAACTGCTACTGTATTTATATATATATGTCATTTACTTCCATTAAATTTAATAATGAAACGAAAAAAGTGTTCGTCCGTACGTAAGGCCTACCGTCTCCAAGAACGGTGTATTTCATTCCATTTATCGATCTTATATATATATATATATTATGAATATATATTATATATAAAACATTTTTTACATTATGTATGTATGTAATCATGATCTAAGTAATTATATGAATAATTAGAAGTCAAAACACATACGATAAATGAAATGATTTTACCCAAAACGTTGCTTTAACATTGAATTGACAAATGAAAGGGTAATATAAAGTCCTAAGTGAATAATATATGATATTATCAATTTTATTATTGGTTTTTATAAGTTATTAATATTTTTAAACCCATTGTACAGAATTCTCGGAGTCATATAGAAGAAATTGGACACTAGTTAAGGGATTATTATTCCAATCTCATTCTTATCCAGAATTGTTTATTCGTAAGTATTTACTACGGTTATGTTTATCATCCATGTCTAATATTTCTAAAAATATTTTCATAAGGTGTTTACTATTCTTCAATGTATGATTAATTTTGTGTTCACCTAATTTTGAATTTTACTATGTGGTATGGAACAAATATTTCTTTCGTTTACCATTCATGGTACGTTTTAACTTTTTTGGAAAATGTATGAGGAGAATGTTTTTTTGGCTTATAAGGCATGAACAGATTTTTAACAGTTTCATAATGAATTATCTTCATGAATATTATTCTAAAATATTTCATTATTATTTTTAACAATGTTTCATGGCATTTTTTGAAACAATGATTTTGATGAAGAAAGGGTATTTCCCTAAAGAATTCATTTCCAGCGTTTTATCAAAAGTATTTTCCATCGAATATTAAATTATTTAGTAGGGTTATGATTCAAGTATAATGTCCTTATTATTTACATGGTTTTATTGTTCTTATGATGAAATGGTATCCATTTGTTTTATATAGATTACGTTATGATGAGATGATGTTCATAAAACCAATATTATTCTTTGGGTTATGATGAATGATTTATGTTTATTTTGTTGCACAGGTAATAATTATTTCATTATGAGATACATTGGACCTATATCTACATCAATTCATTGGTTGAAGATTACTATCTCATGTTATAGACATGTATAGAATGGTATGTAAAATCCAGTTCAGTAATACAGGGCTGGAACGGCTAGTAAACCCGGTTCAGTAATGGACTTTTCCCACTATGATAATCTTGGTAGCAATGCCTTGGCTAATATGGAAATCATATCATGTGATTAATGGTTTTCCATTATTATATGTTTTATTCCAATGATATTTTATCTTCATTAATGTTCTTTTCTGTTCGATTCCTTATGTACTAGCCAAGATTTATGTCAATACTCATATTTAATGTTCATGTTTTTACGTTCAAATGTTTATGGAATGTTTGATGTTCTATATGGTTACCCTTACGGAAAATTTGAGCTCATCCTTTTTACATTTTCTATTCCCCAGAATATAATTAATGGTTTTAGGTAAGAAAAAATCATACGAAAGTTATGGGAGATGTTGAAGATCTTCCACCATGATTAAAAGATTTTGTACTAAGTTTCCAAAGAAACTAAAATATTACGGTCCTTGGTTGTCTGTTTTTGGTATGTATTAAGTATTATTTAAAATTATTGTAATGTATATGTACGTTAATCTTTGGGTCTCTACAGTTGGTATTAGAGTAATGGTTTAGTTAAAATTTGGAAACTAGGATGAAAAATATTTAGTGAGATCCCTAGAGATATTTCTAAGGTATGTCTAGGGATGTCTGTAAGGTTAAGTATAAGTATAAGTTACAATCATAGAATTATGATAACGGTCATGAATAACCTAGGATTAAACCTAAGATGATAGAGATTGAATGTACTTTCATTGATTATGTTGTTTTCCTAGTATTATTTTTCTTCTCACACAATTCTTTTTGGGTTTTAGATAATGGATGGAACCCAAAGGAAACATGTTAATGATCAATTCTATGGGAAATGAAATGATTGTCCCTTTGAACAACCAAATGTTATGGGAAATAGAGTTAAATTTTTTTTTTCTATACTTACACAAGATATGAATCATTCTGGAATTCCAAATGAGCAGAGAAAGGAACAATATTCTATTGAGTCCTTCATGAGTCAACGTCCACCTTCTTTCAGTGGGTCTTCTGATCCACTTGTTACTGAACAATGGATCGGTACCATTGGAAATAAATTTTTCCTACTTCACTGTTCAGAACATGAAAAATTCATTTTTCCGTTTATAAGGTGAAATAGACAAGTGGTGTACTCTAATTAATTATACAATTCCCCAAGATGAAATTTAATCCATGGAATGGGACGATTTCAAGAACATATTTTTCAATAAGTACTTCCTCCGTATTCTTTGAACAAAGATTGAAAAGGTGTTCCTTGAGCTAAAGAAAAAGGATAATGAATCTGTTGGTATATACGAGGTGAATTTTACAAGGCCTGAAAGCTATGCATTTGGCTTTATCATCCTACCTGAAAGTAATGTTGATCTATTCTTCAGTGGCTTAAAACCAATTCTTCAAAGGGAATTTCTATAAGATACTTCTGTATCTATGAAGAAATTTTGGGTTTTTCTATCAAGGTAGAACTGGAATTTGGTGTTACATATCCATCTGGTGGTTTTGACATGAAACAAAATTTGGAGATCAAGGAAAATCTCAAAACATTGGTGAAAAGAAGACGAATGTTTTTTATGCTCAATGTGTGGAAAGAAGCATATTGGAGATTGTATTAATAGGACTAGAAAATGATTTATGTTTGGAAAAGAAGGTCATCAAGCAGTTGAGTGATGAAGTAATGGGAACAAGTTAACAAATAAAGTGAATAGTGAAAAGAATATAGATAACGCACCACCAACACTTCAATGATCCAAGTGCATGGAAATGGGGAATTATGCTAACCAATGCCCAAATCCAAGGGTTAATGATGATCAACATCAACAACCTCTTACAGAAAATGACATAGTGAAGTCAGATGCAGTCACTATTGGTGATTTGGAATATGAAATTGATGTGGAGGAATGATTAAGTATATATGTAACCAGATTCCAAAATAGTGTTGTGGAATCTCATTTATAGTATTATGGAATATTGGAATATCTAAGTATTGGTTTTCAATAATTGTATGCTACCAGTAACCATGAAAAGTGATTGAAATATTTTTAGATAGAAGATGATATGTGCATAATTAAGGGATATGAAGAAAAAAATATATTTGATAGTATTAATGAGCTCATGACTGATATAAGGAAAAGGTCACATCCTAGTTTGTGTATATAGAAATTTTGGGATTTTTGTATGTGGAAATAATTAATTTTTGACAGAATTAATGTTTTCACTAAGCTTCTATGGTAATTCATATTTCAAGAGAATACTTGATTAAGGTATTCACATGTTTTTAATATGACATCAAGATATATATTATGATATATGGGGTATAAATTATGGTAATCACATGCTTTGTATATGACCTCTCTAGTAATCTTTTTCTTTATAAATTGATATTGGACTAAATTATTTTGGATAAGCCTACAGTTTGGAATGGATTATGTTATACATCGGATAGTATTGTTTAAGGCTAGAAATTTTTGATATTATTTCTGAAATGTTATAACAGTATAGTTTTAGAAAAAGGACAACCCGTAGGATGGGAGACAACTCATCGTGTCGGAAAAGGATGTGGGAATGTAGCCCAAAACCGAAGTGTGAGAGGCCATTATCTCCTACCACTAGCCTATAGAAAGTCCCTGGTTAGTATAAATTAGTTTTATTTTATTAAGAGTTATGATAGATGAATTATAAGTCCATTTTAGAAATCATATACGGTTAATCTCACCATAGATGGACTTATGTATATTTAAAAACTTTTTCAAAATTTTTGTTTGAGATAGATGGAATAACCTATTATCCTATCACATGATCTGCTAATATTTCAAGGAAAAATTCAACATTGTTTCTTTAAAGAAGAGATGAAGTGGAAAATTTTCATCGAATAACCAACGATGATATTACACTGAAATCAAGTATGTATTTATCCTTATGAATAAATTCATCAACTTTAGGGAAGTGGTCTTTAAAACCAAAAAAACGTTGTCCTAGTACCCTAATATCTGATAATTTAGATGGTACCTTAGATCATCACAAATTTATGGGCATGTGATTGATGGATTTTTCATAGCGATGTTCCCTACCACTCTCCATCAGAATATCATGGTTATATTTCTCTTCCATATCCATATTTTCACCTATATTCTCCTATGTTGGAACCTAGTGATGAGTTAATTTGGGTTACCGTTACGTTTCATACTTTAGTTTTTTTTAAAAAATTAGTATTCCTTGTTACGATGTGGGTTTTTATGAAAGAAAATTTCCATTATTAAACCATTCATAACCTCGATGAATTTTGAGGGTGAAATTAATTTTAAGGGGGTAGAATGTGACACCCCGAGATTTTATGAGAAATATTATTTTTAATTTCTTTGATTTCTTATGTTGTACACTACACCAATATTAGCTTACAATATACGCAACATTGTATTATCTTCTAGTATACAAAAACACTATTCTTGGCTTGTGTTTCACTCAAGAGTGATCTTCCTCAATAGCTTGTGTTGTACGCAATACCGAGTTTCACTAAACAACGATATATTATTATAATATTAATATGAACTAAAAGTTATGAATAGTATGAACCACATTTTTAATTTTATAACATTATCATTCAAATTACACATATTCTAGAACATGGTAAGAGAACAAAATAATTTTTTTGGGTAAAATTAACATTTTTAAAAAAATGCAATTTTGTTGCCTTTTGATGGTGCTCCCACATTAAATATATTTTTTGACACGTATATGAGTAAAATTTGACAAAATAAACTTTTTCATTGCAATAGGTATATAATAATTTACTTTGGATAATTTTTTAATATTTTTCCTTTAACTTTCATATTTTGATTAATAGTAAAAATACACTAAATTTTAATTAAAAACAAATTTTTTCATCGATATTGTTTATATGGATAAATTATAATATTGAATGGTTATAATGTATAAATAGAATTTATTTTTACCATTTAGTATAATTTATGTAATTATTATTAATTTTACATTCAATTCATAAGTAAAAACATGTCAATATTTTATAGTGTTTTAACTTTTAAAACCAATTTACTCAACAGCAGGATTAATTTGAAATTAAATACTTCAACTTTTGTGTATTGAATTTGGAAAAAAACGATTCAATATTTGGAATCATTAGGTCAAAAATATGTTAATAGGATACTTTTTAGTTTTAGGCATTATGAATAGTAACTATGGTAAATTTTATTTACCATAGTTGAAGGTAAATCAGAAATTAAGGGTAACAATAACATTATAAAATTATCCTAACACCTTCCAAAATTATATTGGATAAATAAAAGTCGACCCATATCATCCAAGGTCAGAATAGATTTATTTCATTGACCTTTGACCATGAAAATTATGTAATTATTATTAAATCCAAATAAAGTAACAACATGTCACTCTCTTATATCTTATAAGTGTATTGATTTTAATTTGGTGATAAACTTCATAAAATATCGAACATAAATAGTATCCAGAAAGAAAATAATATTATCTAGATCATGTAAATTTATATAAAAAATTTAGAGATTATATAGTTATCATTAATGATGAAACAATAGTGATGTAGAAATTATTTAATTGATTGAAATATAAAAAAAATGGTTTTAAAAATATTAAAATAAATATTATCTAAACTATTTAATGCTCTCCACTATATTCCTAGATATATATGACTTGTTATGAATCTATTAAATATATTCTTCTGAATATATCCTATTTATGGATTTTATTTAAATTGAAATAATTGAATAGTTTCAAAATTGAAACTATTGTTATTTTATAAAAATAACATATTATTAAATTGTATAAAAATAAAAAAAATATTTAAAAATAATAAATTGAAATTTATATTGTCAAAAATGTCATAAAGTATCCAATTATGGACAATTCACAACACATAAGTAATTATTTATAATAATTTAAAATTTAGAATATTATTACCAAAAATAAAATTAAATCGATTAAATAATGATAAATCAAGTTGATAAGATTTAATATAAATTTACAAAATATCTGAATTTTATTATATGATGAGATTAATACCCTATCTCTTCTCATATTCTAATTTGAGTCATTTTGGATGTTTTTAAGTGGGGTTTGTGTTTATTATAAATTAATATTTTAGAGGTTTCCAAAAGTTCCCCTCTCCTCTCTTATAAAAGGGCACCACCACCCTATCCTCTTCACAACATTTTGAGCCTTCAATCTCGGCAAAACCCTGTACATTTCTCTTCTCAACATACCTAGAAACACACTAGATGTCCTGGTATTCTTCAAAGACCAACATTAGTGCCCTATGAGGTGGTTTAGAAGAGGTGTGTCAAAGATGAGGTAATATCCTATACCGATTATTCCCAATTTATTTCTTCTTATAATTATTCTTCTTTATTTGTTTCATTATAAAGTAATATCATAAGTATCACTCATATTATTATATTTTATTATAAATATTAAACAACCCCATTTCACCTTCTATCCATCCTACAGAAAACGAAATCATCGCGCGTGCGAACTTACGGAATACCATCTCCACGACGTGGTGTAATATGTTTCCCACCACCACCTTACATGGATGGGTGTAATGGTGTAAATAATAAATATATATGGTTATTATAACATAATAATAATTATTTTATATTATATCATCCACTCCAATTCCATTCAATAATTATGGAAATGATATCGCCCCTCATGCGTACGTACAGATTACCGTCTTCATGATGTGATGAGATTCATTCTCCATGTTAACCACTCAAGAATTATTATAAACTATATACAATAAGTAATCATGAAATCTATGACATAATAATGCTACTGTATTTATATATATATGTGTGTGTGTGTGTGTGTCTTGTGGCGCATGATGGGGTCGTGGGTGAGAAACGTGCGCTACCTGACAGTTGATTAGAGAAGATTGGGTTCTACATAAACGTCCTTCAGCAGGGATAATGTCCTTGGCATCGACCTCCTCTTCCTCTATAAGATAAGGGAGTTATGTGTTTTCCCATTCTGGGGATAGACTTATGAAACGGTTTGAGACAGCAACAGGGGTCGTCTGGATCTTCTTTTGTGGCTGCTACTGGGCAGGCGACCGACGAGTCCTAGCGGATTGGAGGGCGTGCATGGCCGCCTCCACTGTCGGGAGAGTACCATTCACGTGGTACTCTTGGATCAATGCATCTGAGACCTAGTGTTGAAGATGTTGGGTAGGTGACGGGGGTCCTCTGTTGGTGAGGAAGTCTGGTCATTTCTTACCTTGAAGCACGTTCCTGCAAGTTCTTCTGTGATGCCATTGGATCGAAGGGAGTTCTAAGTGGTACCTTTAAAACATTTTAACAAATACAAAATGAAAACCCGCCAACGTAGCATCTCAGGACCCCATGCTTCATTAATGACCTTGCTTGGCCCTCCTTGTGAGTATAAAGGGGGAACAGGGTAGGATTAGGATAATTCTGTCATGCTTGGTTAAAGATTCACATCGGGTTAAACATTTTTTGTCTCGTGGTGCACGACGAGGTCGTGGGGGACAAACGTGCGCTACCCGACGATTGATTAGAGAAGTTTGAGTTCTGCTTAATTACTCATATCGGGTGCACCATTTTCGCCTCAGGACACCCAACAGTTTCATATCCAGCAATATGTGGACCTGCTTCCCAAAGGCAGGTGTTTGCTGGGTGGTTTGACCAGCGATGCTTAAGAACTCACATTGGTCGAGAGGATGGGAATTCGGGCTCATCGCACCCTTATAGGGGGAATTATAGAATGTTTCAGGACTCTCTTATAGATTTAATACATATTCATATGTTCGCGAATCTTTGGTTTATACCCAAGAATAGTATCCACAGATTACTCTTGTTTAGCAATGGTCAGCTGGATGTAGGGGTTCAGAATCATTTATGCTCGAGGATTACCATCCCTCGTTGGATTAATGACCCCGAGCAGTCCGGAATCACTGAGACGACACTGATTTAAAGACTCGTAACGAGGCACTCTGGAGTTTATTGTCATCCAGGGGGGACATATAGCGACTTGAGCGTTTTGATTGAACCTGTGATACCAGTAACATCCCAAAATGATTTAGGGTTAAATGACTAAATTGTATGACTCATGTCAACAAGGCGCACATTCCTTTTCGGGAGCCTGTCTAATTAGAACTTCATAGTTAAGTGTGCTTGTCCTGGAGTAGTGATCAGGATGGGTGACCTTTTCGGATGTTTCCCAAAGTGTGTGTGAATGAGGACATAACACACTGAAAAGGACATGTGTTGCCTATGGGGGAAATCGTTAGTCAGATGACTTGTTCGGGCACATGGGTGGCCCCTGGGGTGAGCCCCATGGGTGGACCCTGGGGTGGGCCCCATGTGTCTACTGGTCACCCAGTGGTACCTGGTGGGATAGGACCCGACGGTCATGTTAAGGCGGGGTGTCTATGCAGTCACCGGGACCCGGTTGTCACATTTGGTATCAGAGGTGGTACACAGCATTAAGTGTGGTACACAGCCCGAGTTAAGATGTAGGGCCCACAACAAGAACGTTGTACTCTAAAGGGGGGTGATTGTAACATCCAAAATTGATAAAGGGTTAAATGACTAAATGATATGACTCATGTCAACAAGGTGCACCTTCCTTTTCAGGAGCCTGTCTGATTAGAATTTTACAGTTAAACGTGCTTGGTCTGGGGTAGTGATCATGATGGGTGACCTTTTAGGAAGTTTCCCAAGGTGTATATGAGTGAATCAAAGCACACTGAAAGGACCTATGTTGGCCTGTGGGGAATGTCATTATTTAGATGACTTGTTTAAGCATGTGGGTGTGCCCTAAATGTCTATTGGGAAACTGGTGGTACCTGGTGAGCTAGGACGCGACGGCTATGTTAAGGTGGGGTGTCTGTGTCATCCCCGGACCCGATTATCACATTTGGTGTCAGAGGTGGAACACAGTCTTAAGTGTGGTGCACTGCCTGGGTTGAGATGTAGGGCCCACAAAGGGGACCTTGTTCTCTAAAGGGGGATGATTGTAACAACCCCAAATGATAAAGGGTTAAATAACAAAATGATATGACTCATGTCAACAAGGTGCACTTTCCTTTTCGGGAGCCTGTCTGATTAGAACTTCACAGTTAAGCGTGTTTGGCCTGCAGTAGTGATCAGGATGGGTGACCTTCTAGGAAGTTTCTAGGGTGTGTGTGAGTGAGGACAAAGAACACTGGAAAGGACATTTGGGTGGACCTTGGGGTGGGACCCATTTGTTTGCAGGGGAAACTGGTGGTACTTGGTGAGACAGGACTCGATGTCCATGTTAAGGTGGGGTGTCTGTCCTATCAATAGGGACAGATTGTTACAAAACATGCTTCCTTCATATCCTCATGAGAGGAATCAAGATCCACGTAGTTTGGTTTGGCATGGGGATTATGCTACAGGCTGCCCCGGGCTGGTGCGGTGAACCGACGTGAGCATAGTCGGATCGACCGGTTGTTGGGCTTGAACCTCGGGGAGGCTTCCTACATACCCTGCCTAAGGGACAGGGATCAAATTCCACGTAATTCAGATTGGAGTTTTGGTGAACCGATGTGAAGGTGGACCCCGGAGGTCCAATGGTGATCGGGCTTGAACCACTTGCAAGATTCCTATTTATCTCTGTGGTGGGGAATCAAAGTACACATATTTCGAATTGAGTGGGGCTTACGCACTGAGGTAGCCTAGGAGAGAATGCCATGGTCGATGCTTACTCTAAGCCCACGTGAGTCATGCTCGGTGTGAGAAACAAGAGGCATCAGGGACCAGACGATCAAGTCGTGAAAGGTGCGTCCATGGGATGTGAAGTGTGGCTTATGCATGGGGGGGGGGAATAATCAGGTCTTACTCCGAGACGGATTACCATGGCTAAAAAGCACAGTGGGAGAGGGGATTGGCCCAAAAGAAGAATGGGGAAACACCCTTCCCCACTACACCCTTCCTTGGCCATGGTCGTGGGGAAGTACAGAGGTGCATGGGGGCTTCCTTCTGATGGGTAGTCCTCCACACCCCGGGGAGGGGAGAAGTTCCCCAGTCCTAACAAGTGGAGGGTCAGAAAGGGGATTCCTGGGATCGGACTCTGTATTTCCATGGGAATGTAAACCCAGGAATACATCGGAAATCCGCTCAAGGGCCAAAGCAACCCCTTTGCCCTTGCTTACCGTGGGTATATGAACTCAAAACGTTGCACTGATGTGCCTGAAGGATACATCACACGGGTCCAGTGGCTCTAGTGGAGGCCACGGCTCAGGGTTGATTAATGGTCCAATGAGGGGGGTGAGGAGGATCAGGCCGGATTGGAAGGATTTTATCTAGCTTGGGGAATGGGAACTCTGAAGGATCTGGCGGGCCAGAAAGGTGTATAAGTGGTGGTGCCCTTCGCATAGGGTGTTACTATGCAGCTGGAGAGTTCATCCATGAACTAGGGTGGTCCATGGACTAATGGGCATCCCATGAACCAGGGTGGTTCGCAGCTTCAGGTTCGGCCCCTGTACCAGGTTGGTACACGGAGGGGTCCATGCGAGCAGCGACGGCCGAGGTCGATGCTGATCGGGGGTTCCTTGGTCGGGGATTCACCCGTGTAGTAGGGTGCTACGTGGTGCGATGGATCGGAAAAGGGGCATAAACCCCCTGGTCCGCCGGGAGTGCATCCGCGGAGGGGCTGTGTTTTGCAGTCTTCTTTTCTTTGTTATTTTAAATTTTCAGTTCACCAAGTTGTTATGCATTTTAGGTTCTTTATTAATTCTCTTCTAGAATCATACATGATGTGGTTCACGAACTGGAACTTCACTGTTTGCGAAATCCGTAGCTCCTTCCTTCGAAATCCTTCCACCCGAATCTGATCGATCTCCAATTTCCTCCCTCCGCTCTTCCCCCTCGATCTTCTTTTATAGAGTGGGTAAAATGATGTATATGTGGTCATACGACACCTTTTTTAGAGGCCCATTATTGGAAACCTGGTTTACAGATGACTTGGTCAATCCGTAACTCACAGGGGGCATTGTGCGTACCTCCTCCACAAACCAAACTAGCTCGGGGAGTGCTTCGCGGCTACACAGGGTTCAGCCTCCATTCTTCGAACGACAGCAGATGCGGCCGGGGCTGGACGAAACGGACCGTGGATGTGGAAGTCCGTGATGGTGGAACTACTCGTCACTCAACCTACTTCGCTCCCGTAGAGGATCCCCGCCTCTGTTCCGCGAACGACAACTGTCCGTGGAGGGGGTGCTTTGTGGAACCGGCCACGTACCGTTATCATTGGACTGGTCTGTAGACTGGTTCATCTTGTGCCATATTTTTAGTATTCTCCATAGTATTCCCCAATTCATTGTGGGGGAAATTGGGTAGAATCTCCCTTGGATTAAAGGGTATTCTCATTATCCTTTTCGGATTTTTTCGGACCCTATAAATTCCCCCCATCGGAATGGGGTCCGATCGCAACGAAGAGGATGTAATTCCAATGTAGAGTGGTCTTGAAACTTGGATGGTTTACAGTAGGGGATTGGACCTAGTAGGTAACCATGCCTATAAATACTAGGGCCCTTCATTTTCCTTTTACCGTTGTATTCACGAAATCAGAGCTCTCTTTTTTTTGTCCCTGCGTGCTCATTCCTTCGCGAAATGCATCCGCGAACCAGCTGCCACTCACGCGAACCATTCCTCGTTCACAGTTTCCTTCACCCACGGACTAATCTCTTAGTCAAAAACCTACACATTTAATTAATTAAAATGTAAATCACGACGGGCCGCATAGGAAATTGATCCGCGGTTTTGATGGTGTGTGGTCTGAAACCTTCCAGACATTGAAAATTTTGTAAGTCTTCCGAATCTAATTATTTAAATCTAGGATTAAGAATACGCAGAGCAACCTGGTTCTTGGTTTTTATGGCCAATGCTCCATGGGCCATAGTACCATGGACCTCTTCTCCATAGGGTTGGTTCATGGGATGCAGTAATAGAAAACCACATTTTGAGGCCTGCTTGTAGACCTCATCATGTGGGCTTCTTGACTCCTTTGACATATGCTTGGTTTTTCTGTCCAGATTTTATTATTCCGAACTAACCATTTGCCTAGTTTTTTTATAATTCAGGGTGAAAATATGGTTCCCTCTCGCCCTACACCCATGCCTCCTACCGAGCCTCTCCTGATTGGTTCAGGGAAACGTCTAGCTATGATTCGCAAAGCCGAAAGCATCAAAGTGGACCCTATTCGTTCCATCATTCCCGACGATGGTCTCATGAAGGACTTTCTCTCTCTTGAGCTCCTAGGTTATACACTATCAATTAAAATTATGCTTTATAGCTTTGGACTTCAAGATGACGTCCCCATCCCCCCTACCTTCTCAAGTTTTCTGTCACCTTATTTGGAAGCATCGTCGTGGATCATTCAGGCGAACCTCGCCTCATCGGGGGAGATAATATCTGATCCTTATCTGAAGGACACATTAATTTTGAGAGGCTCTATCTGGACCCAAATAGATTAGTACACACAAGAATTATTTCAAGAATCTGTCCTCAAGAGTTACCCCTCCATAATCAACCTTGCTCGAGTGGATCCTGGGGCAGGGTGGATTCCATGGTGGGATCTTCGGTCTGGTGGGCTTTTCTCGAATGAATGGGCCTAGGCCTTCGGGGTCCACCATCATTTCCGAGAATCTCCCAAGTCACTAGAAGCAGTCTATCTATACTCCGCAGTGTGGGCCTCTTAGTTTACTATTTACCCACCATCTTTGATCCTGTTTGACCTGCTCAGTCGCCGGTGTTCAAGCACTAATAACTTCCACCTATTCCATGGTGATGTTGGCATTAGCTTATGGGAAATCTACCAATTGGGAGGGATTCTGATCATTGGCGAGATGTATGACGATTTTCTGCCCACTCTTGATGCCTGGGACGATGTCGAACAAGTGCCTTCGTTGGCGAGGGATCTGCTACTTATGGAGGAGTGGTCACTGGGCCAGACCTTGCGTGCCCACTCTCTTATTCCCTATAGCACCTGGATAGGGTTATTTTTATAAACCAATGGTCCTGTGCCGAGGATCAAGCGCCCCAGGACTCATCCTTCTCAACAGTCTCGAACCATCCAAGGTTCCTACTGGGCGGTTTTGGAAGCGGGCGACTACCTTTCACGAGGTTACAAGGTGCACCCTCAGTGTGCCACCTATGCTCAGTTTGGTAGGTATGTTTGCTCTATTTTTGAGCGGGTGGCTATTCTCTTCTCGGGATATCAACCCAGGCATCAGGGCTTGCACCATGACGATGGCAGTTGAGTTGGAAGAGGGTCGCCCAGTGAATTTGGTCATGCCCACTCTGGCTCTTAATTAAGAACTACTGAGCCACATGTAGGAGGGCGGGTCACCATAACGTCTGAGTGGACCATTTCAATTCTTATAATAATATATTGCGAATCATTTCTACTGTTATAAGTGTTTTCATAACACATTCATCCCATTTCCTACCATTCGGCCTACCTTGCTCGATATAGCTGGGGTTTGCTTTATGTTCCATAGTCCGGATGAAGTCATCAATATTCGGAGTGACTTCTCCTAGTTTGCTTTCGCTCCCTACCCCACCCCTTTTAGCATCGTGGTTGAAAACTACAGGGAGAGCCTGGAAAAGATTTATCACATGATTTCACTACAGGATGGGTTTCTGTCCGCATAGATTGATAGGGTTTCTCTATGCGAGTTGTATTCCCCCCATCATTTTTCTCGCCAGTTTGGGTGAATGCAATTCCAAGTTTCCCTTCCCCCTCCTCAGCCTCGAGGACTGCACCCGGTCACTCTCCATCAATGGTGGTTGATGCTGATGCGGGAGGGATCTGAGACAAGCTTTCCCTTGCCTAGCATAGGAGCGGCTACCAGTCTATCCTTAGAGTACACAATAATTTGGGTAAAACATTACACCGAAGGGATCCTGGGGTAGGATGTCTGGCAGGTTCCAAAATCAAGAGTCATTGTGGTGGATGTGCCTACCAAACCTTCCTCATTGGCTCTGAGGGAGGATCGACTGATGGCTCGTCAGTCTATGTGACTCAGCGGATTTTCCTCTCCCAGCCCCCCAGCGGCCGAAGTTCAGATGGAAACAACCCTTTTGGATGGGGATGAGGATGAACATATGGCTTCAAGTCCAATCGAGACAATTCCTGGAGATTTTTCAGCCAGTACAAGACATAAAAACTTGATTCCCAAACCCGAACCGGGGTTAGAAGCTTCAGAACATCAAACTTTGGAACCAACTTCTAGTGTGCACATGTCTGCACTGATCACAATCCTAGACTTTGTTCCCGTGTTGTCTAGTGTGGATTCCAAATATCCGCATACCATGGTGGACCACCGAGTAGTGCGAAGGTGGGCCTAACCTTGGATTTGTGAGATTGTCACTGAAACTCCACTGGCTGAGATGTCAACTAAAACTGAAGCTCTCCAACAACTCTTCCTGGGTTTGGGGTTAGGTGGCATTCACTATTGGCAGTTTCATTTTCTCAGTTGCCGTGTTTTCATGGCCTATTATGAAGTTTCCACTAATGAACGCAAACATTCTCACTTCACCACATCTCATTGTGGCACTTGAGCCTTGGAAGAAGCCATGATAAAGCTTCATCAGTTGATAGAACAATAGTTGAGATCTCTAGATCAGGCGGGTGTCGTATCTACCGAGTTGCATGAATATGAAGTACGGGCAGTGATGCTGAGGGATCAGTTGTCAGCTCTGACTGGTAACCTTGAATCCACTAGAAATGGAACAGTGATCTACAAACAACAGTGGGGTACACTCGTTCGGTGGCCAAGGTTGAGGCCAGGGAGAGGATCGTGCTGGAGCAGACTTACAAAACCTCCATCACACATTTTCGATCTGATGGAGAGAGCGAGCCATGCTCCTTTGTCATGATTAGAGCCATTCTTGTACACTCTGTTTTTCTTACCCATTTTTTGATGTGAGGGAGAGGCCCCATCTTATGGACATCCTCCCTTTTTCTTCAAACAAAATACAATCTTAGTCAATCTTTCCCTGCAGTAAAATCTAAATGTTACTGGAATAAATGTTGGGTAAATAAAAACTCACTGAATCAAAATTCACGAAAATATAAACAAACTCTAACTTTTTCCTAGACAACAGGATCCAGCAAGCATAGTTTGACTATTGCTAAGGTTTTGTAGAAAAACCCCACAATATTTTTTTCATTTCTTTTAATATTGTAACTTTTACCGGCCCCATTTGGTGTGGACCCAGCGGGTATTGGCTGAATTTTGATTAGGTCTCCCTTTTCTGGTTTTCAGATTAACAAGATTTGCGCCTTTTTTTGTGAGCGGTTTAAAGTCCCACCGACAAGACTATAATTACTGATGTTTTAGGTTGACCAGATTTTACTAGGTATGGTGGGAAGAGGTCCCCAATGAGGTTTGGTTGATTAAAATATGTCTCAATATCCTTCAGACACATGTGGGGGGGCATGTTTAGATTGGAACGCCATGCAGGGCATGTCTCAGGGCATGGGAACCATATCAGTGTGCAGAGATAGGAGGAGCATCACCTAAGGAAATCGTTCCCTTGGTAGACGGGATAAGGGAAATCAATATGCATAGCCACTAAAGGCATGGTATGCATTGTCATGAAAAGGTGTCCTAAAGTAAATGATACTCCATTTTTGATGGCCTAAGGACTTCATAGAAGTCCAGATTATAGAAACTACCATGGGTGGATTGGAGAATTATGAAAACCACCAAAGGTGGCTCAGAAAGGGTGTGTGAAGTCTGAAAGGGTTTGAAGACATCTATATTAATCATGAGTGTGGACTTAAGGTCCTTGTCCTACGCATTTTTCTTGCGTAAAGGACGGTTGGGGCTTGGCCCAGTTTAAAGTAATGTAGCTAGGACATCATTTAGAATGGAATGACTTCTCCTAGTGCTTGGTAATCTCATCAGAGACATACATCCATATTCAACCACGGTCATGAAAGAGGCTGGTAAACTGTAGCTCAGAGGGTTTATGAATCCCAGAATGGGCATGGGGGCTCATGGGCTAAGAGGCGTATGAAGAGAATCATTGCCTAAGGAAATATTGCCTTTGGTAGATGGTTCAGGGGAGATTAGTATGTAGAGCCACTGAGGGCATGGTATGAATAGTCATGAAAAGGTGTCCTTGGGTCAATGATTGCATTCTCCTGATAGCCGAGAAACATCAAGGATGTTTTTGATTCGGGACCACTAGGGGTGATTTATGAGAGTTTGAATTTTTCTTGAGTACAACATATGGTTTACGAGGAGAGTGTGCATGGATATGGGAGAAACATTTATGCTAAATTTCACAATAATGGGTGAAGTCATTCCTTCTCACACTAGTGTGAGACAGTGGTTTGTTCAGGTCTGACCTGTGCACTGGGGGATAGATAAATGCCTCCATTCCTTAATGAACCCATGACAAGTTTTACCGTGCAGTTTCACATCATGCGGCAAGGACAAGGAGCATTATTAAAGGTTGTTGTGCAGTTTAACGTCGTGCAGTGAGGATGAAAGGCATTTTTTCCAATGTTGTGAAGTTTTAACGTCGTCTATCAAGGACATTGGGAATTTTTAAACCAGTGAAAATTCTTGTAGTTGGAGTCATTTCCCCAGATGTTTAATGCTTGTTCTTTGCAGCTTTATACCAAGTGGACACGATGTTCCGTGTAGTTTAATGTCATGCGGTAAGGACGTAGTTGTGAAGGCCACTGTTGATCAGAATGTAACTAGTCTTGAACATCTCAAAATGACCAAGATGTAGAGAGGGGTTGGTTGGTGTAAATCATGGTTCCGAGGCTTCATGTATCAGGTGAAATGATATGGGGGCTATGAGGCCCGTAAGCGTACCGAGCTAGGAAGAGTATCGCTAAGGAATTCTTGTCTTTGGTAGATTGGCCATGGGCTATCAATATGCAGAGCCGCTGAGGGAATGGTATGCATAGTCATGAAAAGGTGTCTGTGGGTAGATAACTTTCCACTTCCGATGGATGTGAATGGTTATGAGGATCCACAATTGTCTGGGACACGATGTATTTCATTTGGTTGGAAAATATCTGTACAAGTCGGGAATATTCGGCCCTGGTTGCTGTTAAAGCATAGAGAGCTCAATGCGTTGATTTATCTGGCATGTGGGGGTGTGCCTTCACTACATGCAGTTTAACATCATGTGGTAAGGATGACGTACTCCTAGTTTAGCGGTCATAGAGCTTAGACAAATGGGTGACCATTGCTACAGTTAGTCGAAGGATAACTTAGTTAAGATGCTCTGATATAATCTGAACAGGGTGGGGGATTAAGTTTATAAACTGTAACTCTGAGGTTTCCCATATCAGGAGATGTGGGGTGGGGGATATGAGACCGGTAATCTTATAGAGCTAGGAAGATTACTGCCCGAGGAAATATTGCCTTTGGTAGATGGGCCAATGGCTGTCAATATGCGGAACCGCTGAGGGCATGGTATTCATAGTCATGAAAATGATTCCCTGGGTCGATGAATTTCCACTTCTGATAGCCATGAATGATTATAAAAATTTGAGTTTGCTCACAGTACAGAGTTCAGCATGTGGGGATAATGGTGTCAGAGCATACAAGAAACATCGTCACTGTCATTGTTCATTGAGTCAACGTAGCCTAGACCTAGCTTGATGTTTGTAGATGCAGGTCATCATGTGAACCACGGGTGGATACATAGGCTAACTGGGTAGGGGTACTCTGGAAATGTTTGGATGTGAAAAGGGGGATGAACATGTAAACCACTTTACCAAAAATTTCTGGATCGGGAGATATGATATGGGGGCTCTGAGGCTGATAAGCATACAGAGCTAGGAAGAATACCACCTAAGGAAATATTGCCTTTGTTAGACAGGCTAGGGGCTATCAATATGAAGATACGCTGAGGGAATGGTATGAATAGTCATTCAAAGGTTTCCACGGGTCGATTACATTCCACATCCAATTGTCGTGAATGGTTATGCATATCTATAATTATCCAGGTCGTGGAGTCTGATGTATAGAGGGGATGCATCCAAATGTGCAAGGAGTATTTACATCTTGTTTAGCCATATTTCTTGGGTTGGTCACGATGAAGTCCGTGCAGTTTTACCATCGTGCGGTGAGGACGAAGTCCGTGCAGTTTTAACATCGTGCGATGAAGACGAAGTCGGTGTAGTTTTTACGTCGTGCAGTGAGGACGAAGCCTGTGTAGTTTTAATTTCATGCGATGAGGATGACGTCTGTGCAGTTTTAACATCATGTGGCGAGGACATAATCCATGCAGTTTTAACGCAGTGCGGTGAGGATGAAGTCTATGCAGTTCTAACATAATGCGGTGAGGACGAAGAATACCCCCCCCATTGCAGGCCTAGTCCATACACGTGGGAAGATGGTTTTTTTAAAATATCCATTCGGGAATGGTTGAGCCAGGTTGGAAAACCCTGATGACACTACACATCCTGCGAGGGCAGGAATCAAGCCACACATAGTTCCCTGAAGGAGGTACACCTCGCACAGGGTTAGTCCGTACACAGGGGAAAAGGTTATTTTTGACTTTCATTTGGGGACAGATGATCGAGGGTGAGGGACCCTAGAATCACTATGTATCCTGCGAGGGAAGGAATCAAGCCTCGCGTCGTTCTCTGAAGTCCGTTCAGTTTAACATCGTGCAATGAGGACGAACAATACACCATGTGCAAGTCTGGTCTGTACACGGGGGGAGAGAGAATTTTTTTAAAATGGATGGGCGTGGATGGGGAATCATGGTATCTCTATGTATCCCACGAGGGAAGGAATGAAGCCTCACGTAGTTCTTTTAAGGGAATACATCCTATGCAGGTCTGGTCTGTATGGGAGAAGGGGGTATTTTTGGATTCATTTGAGGTGGTTGGGCCAGGGTGTGGAATTCTACCGTAAGTACGTATCCAACAATGGTAGGAATCAAGCCTTACGTAGTTCTCTAAAAGACAACACACCTCGTGATTTTTTAGTCTGTTCACGGGGGGAGAAGGGGCATTTTTTTCTCCTTATCTGTGCAATTTAACATCATGCGGTAAGGATGAGGAATACACCCCATGCAGGGCTGGTCCATACACGGGGGTAGAGGGAATTTTTAACTTTTATTTGGGGATGGATGGGCCAGTATAGAGAACCCTGGTGTCGCTACGTATCATGTGAAGGCATGAATCAAGCCGTACGTAGTTATCTGAAAGAAGTACACCCCATACAGGGATGTTTCTACACGAGGGAAGGGGACATTTTTAACTTTTTTTGGGGATGGCTAGGCCAGGATGGGGAACCCTGGTGTCACTATGTGTCTTACAATGGTAGGAATCAAGTCGTACGTAGTTCTCTTTGGAGTACTCCCCGTGCAACTCTGGTCCATACATGGGGGAAAGGGGCATTTTAAAATCTTTTTATCCGTGCAGTTTAATGTCATGCGGTAAAGACGAGGAATACACCCCGTGCAGGTCTGGTCCATATACAGTGGAAAGGGAATTTCAAACATTTACTTGGGGTGGCTGGGCCAGGATGGGGAAGCCTGGCATCTCTACTAATCCTGCGAGGACGTGAATCAAGCCATACATAATTTTATGAAATTCGTGCAGTTTAACATCATGCGGTGAGGATGAAATATTCTTAGTTTAGGGTCATAGTGGTTGGACCATTGGGTGCTTAGTAGTTTAATGTCCTGCCACTCGGACGATAACTACTTTCAGTTATGCTGGTGGGGATGGAATAATATTAGTTTAAGGTCATAGAGTTTGGACTGATGGGTGCTTGGCAGTTTAATGTCAAGAAGCTCGGATGATAACTACTTTTAGTTATGTCGGTGAGGATGGAATAATCTTAGTTTAAGGTCATAGAATTTGGACCGCTGGGTTCTTGTAAGTTTAACGTCCTGTAGATCAGTCGATAACTGCTTTTAGTTATGCCGGTGAGGAAGGAATACTCTTAGTTTAAGGTAAAAGAGTTTGGACTGTTGGGTTCTTGGTAGTTTAACGTCCTGCATCTCAGATGATAACTGCTTCTAGTTATTCCAGTGAGGACGAAATACTCTTATTTTAAGGTCATATAGTTTGGACCATTGGGTTATTGATAGTTTAATGTCCTTTAGCTCGGACGATAACTGCTTTTAGTTACTATGTGAAATACTTCTTCAGGAATCTCGCATTTATAGGAGCAGTGGTGAACTTCCCTTCCATGGAGATCATGGCATATGCTCTATTAGAGTATACCTTATGTATAACATATGGTCCCTCCCACATGGGCTCCAGCATTGGAGTTTTCTTTCCAGGTATCATTGGGGTCCGGAGGACCAACACCAATTCTCCTTCGAAGAAAGACTGAAGATGGACCTTTTTATTGAAGGCTCGTGCAATTTGGTTCTAGTATACTTCCAGATGGTGCAATGTGTTAAACTGCTTATCTTCTAGATACTCCAATTCACCTTGCTGCTTTTTTTTATTGCTCATCGATGGATAAATGATCAAAAATGGCAACACAGAGTGAGGCCAAGTAGAGCTCAATGAGCAGGACCGCTTCTGTTCCGTATACTAATGAGTACGGAGTAGCCCGAGTAGCGAGGTGGATTATGGTTTGGTAATCCCAAAATTCATGGAGGAGTTTCTACGACCATGACTTCTTGTCTTTTTCCACCATTTTCTGGAAAATTTTGGATTGGGTCTTGTTGAAAGTCTCTATCTTTCCATTGGCTACTGCATGGTAGCGGGATGAGTGGTTAGCCATGATACCATATTCTTGGTATAGTTTCTCCAATTCAGCAGAGAAGAATATGGTGTTGTTATCTGTCAGTATGGTATGAGGGACACCAAATCTCGTGATGATATTGGTTTTCACAAAGCTGATAATTCTACTTTCCCCGACTTCCTTATGGGGTACATCTTCTACCCATTTTGAAAAGAAGTCAGTTGTCGTGAGGATATACTTAAGTTGTATGGCTATGGCGGGAGGATATGGTCCCATGACATCCATTCCCTTGATAACAAATGGCCAGGAGTACCTGGAGTGATGAAGTAACTCTGGGTTTGGTGTATGAAGTTGGCATGAATTTGGCATGAGTGACATTTTGCGGTAAATCTCTCGCAATCTCGTGCCATTGTGGGCCAATAGTTCCTAAGTCGTCAAACCGGATGGGAAGGCTTATACCCTGGCTGATGTGCCCCACATACTCTGGCAGGTACCTCAGTAATGACGACGGTGGTTTCTTCTCCATCAATTCATCTAAGGAAGATTCCATTGAGGCCTTGTTTATAGAGGACCTCTTGCTGACCTGCACCACCATATAGGAAAAAATTGATTTCCCTTCTCAATATTTGTTCTCATTCATCCCTGTCTGATGGAAGTTCTCCCCGTTGAAGGTAGTTTTCAATGGGGGTCATCCAGCTGGGTGCAGAAACATATGGCTCTGGGACAAGACTAAATTTGTTGATTTATTCTGTCATGGCCTGATCAAACGGAAGGACAATTCGACGGTGAGAAGTACTGATTATTGTTTCATCTCGGTCTTGGTTGTCTAGGGTTGTGGCCGCATTAGATAATGTGTTGTCCTGAGAATTCTAAGACCGGGGAATATAGGTTAATGTCGGTTATGTGATAATTCTTAAATTAACCCTTAGACATGGTCAAACAGGGGAATCAGCTCCTCTTTTTTAATAGCATAGTCACCATTGACTTGCTTGATGACCAGTTCCGAGTCACATTTTATCTTAAGGTGTTGTAATTTTTCCTGGAGTGTGAGCTCCAGGCCTACAATTATGGCTTGATACTTTTCTTCATTGTTTGTACATCCTTCTAATAGGAGGAGGTAATATGGAAAGACTGCCTTTTCTGGGGACATGAGTATTATCACCAAGCCCACCTTGTTAAATTTGAGATCCACCATCCTTTTTCCTATTGGGATTTGGGATGTCCTATTGATGTACATTCCCCACGCTGGGAAATCCTATTGAACCAAGAAGAAGACTTCATCAGGTAGCTCGACGTTTAGTGAGATGGTCCCCATTGAAGGGTGCTCTGCTAGAAAATCTGCTAATTCCTGGACTTTGATGGCTCTCTGAGGCACAAACCGGATGTCGAACTGTTTCAGGATGACTACCCATCAGGACAAGTGCCTGGTCAGCATTAGTCGGGTAAGGATGTACTTGAGCGAGTTACTCCATGAGACCATATGGACTTCATGATGCGGCAGATAATGTCGTAATTTTTGATCTGCGAATACCAAGGACAAAAAACTCTTCTCGATGTTTGAGTATCGAGTCTCAGCATCAATAACGGTTTTGCTGAGGTAATAGAGACTGTTGTCACTGCTGGAATCATTTTTCTGCATAAGGAAGGCTCCCAGCAACCGTTCTAGGGCCATCACATACAGGATGAGAGGTCTTCCTTCAACTAGGGGCATGATCACTGGCGGGCTTAAGAGGTACTTATTTAGGCTGTCGAACGCCTCTTGGTAGTCATCTATCCATTGGTACGTGACTCCATTCTTCATTAACCTGGTAAAGGGAAAACAATTTCTTGCCAGGTTGGCTATGAATCACCTAATTTAGGCCAGATGCCCTTGGAATGCTCTCAACTCGGTGATATTTTTGGGGGGGTGGCAGGTCGAGGATATCCTTTGCCTTTTCAAGGTCGACTGCGATGCCACGATGGAGTATGAAGAAGCCAAGGAATTTACCTGATGTATCCCGAAGGCGCATTTCAAGGGGTTCATCTTCAGGCTATGTTGTATAAGTTTGTTGAAGACGGTCTCAAGGTCTGACAAGTGATCTGAGTGTTGTCTTGACTTAACCACCAAGTCATCTACGTAGCATTCAACGAATCTCCCCAAGAATAGTTTAATGAAATGATGCATGACACGCTGATATGTAGCACCAGCGTTCTTGGGACCAAAGGGCATGACCCTGTAACAGAATATTCCTTGATGGGCTCTGAAGGCAGTGGCCTCTTCATCTTCTCAGGCCATCCAGATCTGATTATACCCAAAATAATCTTCCATGAAGGATAGAGCCTCATACCTGGCCGTTGCATCAATTAATAACTTGGTGAGTGGGACCAGGAAATCATCTTTCGGTCAATGCCGATTGAGATCTTCGAAGTCAATGCAGACACAGATTTGTCCGTTCTTTTTTTTTGATAGGGATGATGATGGCCAAAAATATGGGGTACTAGACCTATCAGATGAATCCTGATTTAATGAGATTATCGACTTCAGCCACTATTTTGGCAGCATGTGAGGGGTGTGTCCTTCTGGAAGCATGTTTATAGCCCCGGTGGTCTTCTGGAAGACCTAGGTGATGCATCACCACTCCGGCATCGAGTCCCGACATTTTCATGTAATTCTAGGCAAAGACATCCCATTTTTGCCTCAAGAAAGAGGTATAGACCTCGAAATCCTCGGGGGACATGGCTACACTAACAAGAATGGGCTTCAGGTCTTCCTCGGTACCCAGGTTCACTTCCCTGATCTCGTCCAACGTGGTGGATATACCTTCTTCAATTGCGGGAGGTGCATCCCTGAGATATTCTACCTCTTCTTCTCCCAAATCCTCATCTTCTTGATCTGACTGGGGGAGAAAAACCATCATGGATTCTTGGGAGTCTTGAGGCGAGGTGTTTTGGGTGTCCTCGCTCAAGTATTCGCCCCTAATTTGAGGTTTAGTGATCGTTTCAGCACTGCTATTCTCGGGCATCAGGGCCAAAGTCTTGAGGACAGTCGAGTGCGTGTCCGGAATTGAACCCCTGCTCTCAATATGGTTGATGGGAAGTACGTAGTCTCTGCCAAGCTGACTGAGGGGGTCATCAGGAACCATTTCCAGGCCATTTGGAGCAGGGATCGAGTCGATACCATTGAGCGAAGGCTTCATCTTCTTTTTCTCATAGAACATGTCGTAAAATGTATTGTGACTTAGAGAGATTGAAATGGTCCTTGTCAGCGTGAAATGTCACACATTCCCCATTGACGTAGTAATTGATACAATGGTGGTAGGATGAAGGAATGACCATGTGCTTATGGTGACATGGCCTCCCAAGTAGGGAATTAAATTCTGTGTTCTACTGGGCCCCCAGGAATTCTGAGTAGGCCACAAGGCCGCCAAAATGGCTCTTTAGCTTGATTTGTCCCATTGGCTTCGGTTAACTCTTGTTGTAACCTAGTAGAGTTGTGGCCGAGGGTATTAAATCACCCTTACTGTAGCCCAACATTCAGAGTGTCTGTGGGGGAATGTTAACTCCAGAGTCGTTTTCAATAATGATATTGTGGATCTCAAAATCACTTAGTGTGCCCAACACATATAGTGGTTTGATGTGTCCTTGCATGATAGAATCTTCATCCTGATCGGTGAAGGAAGCCACCGCATTGCATTCAGCTAAGCCAGTCTCCGTCTGGTAAACCTCAATGGCAGCTACTTCAGCTTGAAACTCCTGGGGGCTGAGTAAGGATTCTATAAGTTCCACTCTCAGGTCTTCTAACAAACTCAGGCCATCTAGGATCGACAATTTGGCTGGCACCGATGCCAACTGCTTAAGGATGTCATATTTTTGGTCCAGTATCTGACGCTTCTCCATTGGTGGGGGGTCTTAGTGGGCATCTTTGGAGTTGGAATATGAGACTAGGAGGGACCATCCGCAGGGTCGGTTTCAACAGTGTCCACACATTTTTGGGATTCGGCCCGACCAGTCTATTTGTGCGCACTAGGCGGCTAAACACTTGTTTCTCCTCTGATGGGTACCGTAGAATGATGGGGGAAGAGTGGAGGTTTGTGGAGGTGTAGGGATATTATTTCTCCTATTGAGTCCATTGAAAAGATCTCCCATGGGTTTCCGCAATATTAAATGTTTGGATCGGGGTCCAACCGTAGGGTTGATTTAAGCCTCGACTGCCTCTCCCCTGGTATCCCCTACCTCTGTGATTCCCCCTCCGGGCCCTTTGTGTTGGTAACTCGGGTTCATAACCATAACCTTCGTCAGGTAATGATTCCATAAGATGTATCACGTTTATGGAACCAAAAATTGGCCCCTCATCCTATGACAGGTCAACCTGGTTGGTTGTCCTTGATGGTACCGTTTGGTGGGTCGGTGCCTATGGCGCCGTGTTTGGGGGCATAAAATCTAATAGGGTCAGGGCTAACTTCAGCCCTGTTGCAGACAAGTTTTCTTTCACTTGTCTCCTCCCTTATCGATTATGCCTGGATGACCAGCTCAAGGAGGGTTGTGAGGCCGATATTGTCGGATGTGCGGCATCAGGGGCTATTGGCGGCAACACCGGCTACTGTAGTTGAGCTTGGAGTATGCCCTAGGCTCGATTGATAGTCTTCCGAGGCATCCAATTATCAAATTTCTGCCCCTTTTTCTGGTGACATCCTGCTACCACTTTCCTTTGTCGGAGTTGGTGGTAGAAATATATGTCACATGTGCTGGGGGTGGTCCTTGCTCAACCTGCCCGGAGTCTACCATTCTTTGCGGGAGGTCTTTGAAGATGAAGCATTCCCGAATATTGTGGCCCAACATTTGATGGTGGGGAATGTAATCTGGCCTGTCATCGCGGACAACTTCTTCAGTTTTACATGGCTCCAGGAGGTGGAGCAAGTTGCAATTCATGGCGGCGATGAAGTATCTGTGGACTTGGTCCTCTGATAACGAATATACTTTGTGTCTTTATTCCTCAAACTAGTTACGCTTTGATCCCCTCGGATCGTCCTACTTAGGCGGAGGCGGCCACTGATATATAGGGGGGCCTTGACGATTTGGTGGAGCCCTCAGTGGTGGAGCACGCACAAGGGCTGACTTGAGCATGAAAGAGGATGTTTTAGCTATAACTGATCTCTTTGTGGGTGCCAGTGAGGCTATTTGGGACATCAAATTGGTCCACTGTAGGGAGTCCTCAATTCTCTAGGCATTGGCACGTTCATGGTGTAGGTCAGACCTTTCCATCTAGCGATGAAATATGAGACCCTCTCATTCTCCCTCTTCTTGAAGTTCATGACGTCGCTGACCATTGCTTTGGGAAATGTCGATATGAAGTGGAACATTAATTGCTATTGAAGGTCTTCCCAGCTTTTTATTGACTAGGCTGGTAGACCCGTATACCAGACGAAGGCATATCCTTGCATGGTCCGTACGAATCATCAGAGTTTCACTTCTTCTTGTTGTTCTGGATTTCCCATCATAGGGTCGCAATAAGATGCGTAGTTCATCAAGTGTTGTTCTAGATCACCTGATCCATTGAATATTGGGAATACAGGGCTCCCAAAATTTGGTGGAGGTGGTGTGTTGCACACCCAATCTGGGTAAGGTTTCTGCTCTGGCTGTATCGAAGTGTGTCGACCTTCCATTGCTTCCAATGAAGTTGTCAGTGCCTCGATGGTGTTTCTGAGACCCTGGTTTACATCATGTTGGTCCTGGTCTTGGGTAAGTGTAGCCTGAGGCATTGCTTGAGGATCCAGCTCAGTTGGAGCTAGTGTTGCATGTTCTGTTTGTGACACCTTTTTAGGGTTCATACGTACTCTCTCTAGTTGCTTCCTAAGTGGAGGGAAGTCTTGGTATTCATCTAGATCCACATTTAGTTAGTTGGACAGAACGGGTGCCTCGTTGGGCGGGATCCCTGACCGTGCTTCGTTTGCTGGGGAAAACCTTGGTATTTGAGGTGCACTTTTTGGGAGTGCATGATGTGGCTCCTATTGGGATGCACTTTCAATAAGACGGTTCCTCTGGAGTAGCTCGTCATTAAGCTGCCTCAATTCTTTCATTTCCTCTTCCTATCGAGTGAACCTCTCTTCGAGCGTAATGGCGTATTTTTATTGAGAGAGGGGGCAGGTTAAGGGAAACCATTACTTTGTTCATATCCTTATTGGATGCTCGCAAGGTCAGTGATGGAAGGTTAGCTGAAGGGGAGACCATATTTAGGGAAGCCCTCTGGATCCGGGTGTGCACACCTAGTGGTTCATTGTGAGTCATAGCCTGACCGGAACCATAATCTCCCTATCCATCCGGATTTGCAACAACTTCGGTGTTACCCGTGGGGTTAACCTCTATGGTGTTGACAGATGCATATCACATGGAAAATAAGATATCTTCTTCCTAATAGTAAGAGGATCTCTTGAGTCTTTTTCTGGTCCTCCCCCTCCTGTCTCGGGATTTATTTTGGACTCCTTGATGAAGGGTGATTCAGAGAGTCCTTTGATGTGTCCTTATGGTACGCCTCCCTCATGAAGGGGATGGTGACTCAAAATACGGGATAGGGCAGGAACCTCATCTTCTAACTATCCTCCCTAGATGATAGAATACTGATTCTTGTGGGGGAGGTTGTTGTTGAGGAGGTAAATATTCCCCCAGCATTGAGGGCTGGGGTTGGATCTGTTCCTTAGATGTTGAGTCTCTTCACATTTTTATTGGTCTTAAGAGGGAATATGTAGTTAAAAATTCCCCCATCCCTGTAGGCTGGGGTTGACCCTAGATTGTTGATGTGGCTACTACTATCGCTACATGCCTGATATTATGTGCCCTCATTCGGGGGTGAACTGAGTTTTGTGCCGAGTTTTTCTATGAATCAATCCCTTCTGGGGAGGAATGAAATGACCGTTGATTGGCCTATCATAGGCGAGAGTCATGTTGTATGCTCTCGGTGGACTGATTCAAGAGTTCATGAATGGATTGTTCCCATCGGGCCTAATGATTCTGGGACTTACTCAAGGCCTATCCCTATTGGGTGTGTTGCCTTTCGTGAACAGGGAGACCACTCGAATGCTGTCTTGACGTGATGACGTTGCAAGACACCATGTCGAACATGTTCTTCTGTGCAGGGAGCAGAGTGAAATGCAAAGGTCCATGTTCCCCCCATCCCCTGATATGGAATCCCATCGGAGCGTCATCGATGAGGCGGTGCAGCTAGTGCAGTGCATGGAGGCAGGCTATCTCCATGTTTCCTTTATGCCTCTCAGGTCGTTGTTGATGCACCGTAGGAAGAGCTTCTTGGTCCATGTGACACAAGAGGTCCTCTATTTTCTTGACGTGGTCTACATACCTGTCGTAGGGTAGGAAGCTTGATTTTAGCCAGTGGATGGCTTTCTATATATTTTACCGGATGTCGTGCACACATTCATCCGACACCTCTCTGGGTATGTCGAATTCAGAGGTTTTCGTGGTCCAAAATGTAACTGGTATATCATCCCTGGCCAGTCATTTCCTCAGGTGCAACATGTCGGAATACTCCTCCGCCAGTGACTCCTCTACCTGGTCATCCCAACTGAGATGCTCACTCATAACTTGGTCGGAGGAAGTGGGACCGGTAGGTATCGAATTATCATGTTGTTGATTCTGAGGTTGTTCAGAAGATGAACGTGGCCCCAGAACGTCTCCCAATTGAAGAAGGGTGTCGTTGGCGACGAGCTAGGAATTTGATATGCTTGATCCCATCCTTCTGAGTGCCTCGACATATGAGGGCTTTTCCATGCTTGATTCGGCAGGGGGAGGACCTTCATGTCGATAAGATATGTCATTGCGCGGAGGACCTTCGCAACAGAGACTGGAATGGCGAGGACTACCATTACTGCTTGATGCCTCACTACATAGAGAAATTTTGCAGTGAAAACCCTGGGGAGGACATCCAAGGCATGTCGCAACAAGGGGAGGACCTTCTAGCTGCATAGCGTTGTTAAGGGGAAGGCCTTCGTAACAACTGCCATCATGGTGAAGATGACCATCATGGTTTGACATTCGATGTGCATCCTGGGGAGGACCTTCAAGAAACACTACGACATGGGGAGGAACTTCTTGTTGCTTGGGGCCACTGTAGTGAGGATCTTCGCAATGATGGCCATAGTGGGGAGGACTACCATAACAGCTGATGTAATGGTGAGGACTACCATTATAGCTGCTGTAGGGAGAATATCCAAAGGGTACACCCTGGGAAGGGCCTTCAGAATGTACCCCAACGAGGGGAGGGCCTTCTCATTGCTTGACATCTCGACGGGGAGGACCTCTGTTATCTGGGTGGCAAGGACTACCACCGTGATCCGATGCCCGGCTACACGGAGTGTCGTTGCAACGTAACCCCTTGGGAGGACCTTCAGGGCCGGCCACGACAAGGGGAGGGCCTTCTTGTCATGATGAGACATCAATGAGGGGAGGGCCTCCGCAGTTGCGACTATGATAGCAAGGACTACTATCATAATCTGTGGTCGCACAGCATGGAGAGTTCTTGTAGTGTATACTCCGGGGAGGACCTTCAGGGTGGACTGCTGCAAGTGGAGGGCCTTCTAGCTACTCGATCTTTTGGTCACTTGGAGGGTTTCTGTGACTCGCATCAAAAGAGGAGCTATCATGATCGATCGTTATATGCCAGTGGGGGATGCCCCCGCGGGTGCTCGGGGGAGGACCTTCAGAGCTGTTGGTAGCAACAATGCGGGGATGAACTTCGCAACTGCTACATCCACTCCCATAATACGGTAATGGGTGGGCAGGGTTATGAACTTTAGATATGTTCTTAGCGGCATCGAGAACCCTATCTTCTAGAAGAGTGGAGTCATGAACCCACTCGTTATTTTCATGCTGCCTTCGGTGTGTTCGGGGTGCTTTCATATGGGATGCGGGGACCGTCTGCTGTTGAAAATGGATTTCACCTTTGGGTCCCTATTTAATTGGGTCTCGTGATGTTTACGGGATACACTAATAAACATATTGACTTTTAGAAGGGATATATGACTCCTCTAGAGCATCCACCACGATGGATGAGTGTCCCCCAGTTGGAACTAGTGAAGTTGCTCAATCTGGTTTCCCTTGCGTCGCAGAATATAGCCGGCGACCCTCCAGGGCAGAAGTAGGGATGCAGATCTGCTCTGAGGCGGGTATCTCATCTCTTAGATGAGTCACCTCAATTGGGGAGATGGGTTCACGGGCCTGAGTCCTTGCTATTTCCGCTGATTCAATTACATTCTGTCAAGTCTGTAAGATATGATTTGGGATCGATACATTCTCCTCCATCATTTCCAAGACATGTAGAGGGACATCTTTTGCTGGAACAAGTATGAAGACCCATTCCGGTATTAGAGTTGGAATATCCTGCTCTGGTCCTTCGGTGGTCAGTGGGTACTGAAAATTCTCCAGTGTTGGGGAAGGTGAATGAATCTTCCCCTGTGCCGGGATACGCTAGCTTATCTCTCGGTTTTCCACCACATCGGGGTGGTAGACTTTACTTGCGTTCGCAGGGAGCTGGTCCTACATTGGTTGGTTTCCCACCATATCAAGTTGGTGGCCTTTGTTGGTAGGTAGATGTGCCCGCCTATTAATTTCCTCATCATCTGGATGGCGGGCTTTTCTGATCACCACCATGCCAGGATGGTAGGCGTTAAGGAAATCTGTTAGGAGCTGGCCCTATAGGTGTTGGGTCACCACCACATCGGGTTGGTGGGATTCACAACCCCGGGCAGGGAGAGGTGCTTATCGGGTAGGTTCCGTCCTGCATGAGCGACGATCTTGATGGAGCCCGGTGGGGATGCGCGCCTGCTCGTATGATGCCGCCATGACTAGGTGGTGGGATTTGGAGGAGCGAACAAGTGTATGTGCCTATTCGTGATACGTCTCCATGATAAGGCAACAGAGCTCCTCCTCATGGACAAGGATGATGACTGGTCCCTGGTTGTTTGTTTTCTTCCCTCGTCGGGTGGTCCGAGGGGCCAGAGCTTGGGGAGCGTGGGCATGGATTCTCGAGGCGACATCCTCTTTATCATGAGGATTTTGAGTTGCGGCGTGACCTTGATGACGTCTTCCAGTGGGGGCCTTGGAGCGTAACCCCTATTCATAGGGTATGAATTACTTAGCGTTGACCTCCTCTGCTTCCCTAAGATAAGGGGGTATGAATTGTCCCATTCTAGGGATAGACTCCAAAAATGGTTTGAGACAACAATAGGGGCAATCGGGATCTACTTTTGTTGCCGCTGCTGGGAAGGCGACCGACGAGTCCTGGCGGATTGGAGGGTGTGCATGGCCACCTCCACCGTCGAGAGAGTACCATTCACGTGGTACTCACGGATCAATGCATCTGAGACCCAGCGTTGAAGACACTGGGTAGGTTACGGGGTCCTCCGTTGGTGAGGAAGTCGGGTCATTGCTTACATTGAAGCACGCGCTTGTGAGTTCCTCCATGTTTCCATTGGATCGAATGGAGTACTAAGTGGTACCTATAAAACATTTTAACAAATACAAACAGCAAACCCTTCAAAGTAGTATCTCATGACCCCATGCGTAATTAATGACCTTTCTTGGCCCTCTTTGTGAGTATAAATGGGGAACATGGTGGGATAAGGTTAAATCCTTCATGCATGGTTAAATATTGACATCAGGGTTCACTGTGTTTTGTCGCATGGTGCACGATGAGGTTTTGTTAGAGAAACGTGGGCTACCTGATGGTTTATTAGAGAATATTTAGTTCTACATAATTACTCATATCGGGTGCACCGTTTTGACCTGGAACTCCCAATGGATCCATATCCAGCAATACGTGGACCTGCTTTCTAAAGGAAAGAATTCTCTAGGTGGTTTGTCGAGTGATTCTTAAGAACTCGCATTGGTCGAGAGGATGGGATGTTGGGCTCATCGTACCCTTTTATGGGGAATTATTGCCTGTTCCGAGACTCTCATATAGATATAAGAAGTATTAATATGTTCAAAAATTATTTGTTTATACCCAAGCACAGTATCCACAAATTACTCTTGGTTGGCAATGGTCAGATGGATGTAGGGGTTTAGAATCATTTATGCCCGAGGTTTACCAACCCTCGTTTGATTAATGACCCCGAGGAGTCTTGACTCACTGAGACGACACTGATTTCAAGCCTCGTAACCAGGAACTATGGAGTTTATTGTCATCCAGGGGGGAAAGATAACGACTTGAGTGTTTGGATCGAACCCATGATATGGGCTTCCAATATATGCTTATGAGAATAATACAGATCCGCGTAGTTCGGTTTGGTATGGGGCTTATGCTCAAGGCTACCCAGGGTTCATGTGGTGAACCGACGTGAGGATAGTCAGATCGACCGATTGTTGGGCCTAGACCTCAGGGAGGCTTCCTACGTACCCTGCCTAGGAGACATGGATCAAAGTCCTTGTATTTTGGATTGGAGTGTCGGTAAACCGACGTGAAGGTGTACCCGGGGGTCTGATGGTGATCAGGCTTGAAACTCTTGGAGGTTTACTACGTATCCCTGTGGTGGGGAATCAAAGTCAATGTAGTTTGTATTGAGTGGGGATTATGATCTGAGGTAGCCTAGGAGAGGATTCCATGGTGTATTTTTACTCTATGCCCATGTGAGGCATGCTTAGTGTGCGAAACAAGAGGCATCATGGACCAAACGATCACGTCGCGAAAAGTACGTTCGTGGAAGAGGAGTGAGGCTTACGCAAGGGGGCGGCCCAAAAAGTTGGGGCTTACTCTGAGATGGATGGTCATGGAGACAAATCACAGTGGGAGAGGGGATTTTCCCCAAAGAAGAATGGGGTAGCACCCTTCCCAACTACGCCCTTCCATGGCCATGGCCGTGGGGAAGTACGGAGGTGAATGGGGCCTTCCTTCTGATGGGTAGTTCGCCACGCCCTGAGGAGGGGAGAAGTTCCCTAGTCCTAACAAGTGGAGGGGAAAAAAGGGGATTCCTAGGTTTGGACTCCACATTACTGTGGGAATGTGAACCCATGAATTCTTTGGAAAATCTCTCAATGGCGGGAGAAACCCCTTTTCCCTCGCTTACCGTGGGTATGTGAACTCAAAACAGCGTGCTAATGCACCTTAAGGTTACATCACATGGGTTCGGTGGCTCTGATGGAGGCCCCGACATGAGGATGATGAATGGGCCAATGAGGTGGGTGCGGAGGACCGGGCCGGATTGGAAGGATTTTATCTGGATTGGGGAATGGGAACTTCGAAGGATCTAACGGGCCTCACAGTTGTATATGTGGTGGCGCCCTCCGTATAGGGAGGTGCTACGTGGCTGGAGAGGCCGTCCGCAAACCAGGGTGGTCTGCAGACTGGTGGGAATCCTATGAACCAGGGTGGTTCGCGGCTTTGGGTTCAGCCCACATACCAGTTTGGTACATGCAGGGGTCCATACGAGTAGTGGTGGTCGAGGGTGACGTCAGTCGGGGGTTCATCGGTCGGGGCTTCACCCGCATAAGAGGGTGCTAAGCAGTGCGACAGATCAGACAAGGGGAATAAACTCTCTGGTCCGTGGGGAGTGCATTCGCGGAGGGTCCATGGTTTACGGTCTTATGTTCTTTGTTATTTTAAATTCACGGTTCACCAAGTTGTTATGCATTTTCGGTTCCTTATTAATTTTCTTCCAGCTTTATACATGTTCATGTTCGTGAACTGGAACTTCACTGTTTGAGAAATCTAGACACCCAAAGATTGACATAAATGAACATTACATTACTTTTTCATAATACTCAATACATAATAAGAACCAACACTCAAGGACCGTAATAGTTTAGTGTATTTGGAAACTCAGAACATAATCATCTAATCATGGTGAAAGATCATCACAATCTCACATAAATATCTTCCCTTTTTGATTTCTTACCTAAAACCTTTCTTTAAATCCTGGGGAAAAGAAAACATATAAAGTGTGAGCTCAAATACTCAGTAAGGGTAAGCATGGATAAAATAAAACAAATCATATACATTTTACCTTAAAAACATGAACATAATGTTTAAACATTGAAATCACAAGCAATGACAGAAAACATGGCAGTACATAAGGCATAGGTCATAAAAGAACATTAATCATGATAAAATAGCATGGTTATAAAACATGTAATTGTGGAAACCATTAAGCACAAGATATGATTTCTATATTAGCCAAGGCATTTCTGCCAAGACCATCTTAATGGACAAAGTCCCTTTCTGATTTCAATTCACTCCTCGTTCCAGTCTTGTATTACTGAACCGGTTTAACATGTCGTTCCAGCCATGTCTATCTAATGAGATATAAATCTTTACCCAATGCATTGGAGGGAGATATAGGTCCCACCCATCTCATAATGAAATCATTCGTACTTGTGCCACAAAATAAACATACATCATTCATAAAAACCACATGAATAAAATGGGTGTCACAAACATCATCCCATCATCACGTAATCCATATAAAATAAATGGATATCATTTCATAATAATAAAATTGAAACCATGTAAATCATAGAGACATTATACTTGAAACCTACACATATGAAATAATGTCATTTTAGATGGAAAATGGTTTTGATAAAACACATGAAATGAATTCTTGAGGAAAATATCCTTTCTACTTAAAAATCATTTTCATTTCACAAAATGTCATGAAATTTTAAAAGAAATGGATTTTTTCAATAATAGTCATGAAATCTTTTGGAGGAAGCTTCATGAAAATAAGGCTTCATAAACCCGTAAAAAATTTTTGTTCGTGCCGTATAAGTTAGAAAAACATTCTTCTCGTACTTTTGCCGGAAAAGTCAAAATTTTCCTAGTAAAAGAAAGATTCCACACATACCATGTAGTAAAAGTAAAAAATGGTTAAAAAGGACATTAAACAAACATGAAAAGACTTTTATAAAACATGGACAAGGATGATAACAATAACCCCAGTAAATACTTATGAATAAGCAATCTCATATAAAAATGAGAGTGGAAAAAGTATCCCTTACCTTACGTCCGATGTGCTTCGTATGTATCCGAACCTCCTGTATAATGATTTAAATAATGTCATTGACTTATTACAGAACCATATTCATTGTTATGATATCATATATGGTTCACTTATGACTTTATATTACCCATTCTTTCGTAAATTAATGTTAAAGTAGCGTTTTGGGTAAAATCGTTTCATTTGTCATTCGTGTTTTAACTTGTAATTATTCATATGATTATTTAGATCATGGTTACTTACATCCAAAATGTAAAACATGATTTATATATAATATATATTCAGAATATACACATATATAATATATTGATAAATGGAAAGAAATACACCGTTCATGGAGATGGTAGGTCGTACGTACGCATGAATGCTGATTTCGTTTCCTTATTGAATTGAATGGAATTATGTAGATGACATACATATATATATATATATAAATACCTTATCACAATTATGTCATATATTTCATGATTATTTATTATATATACTTTATAATCATTCATGAATGGTTAATCATTGAGAATTAATCTCATCGCTTTGGGGAGACGGTTGTTTGTATGTACGCACGAGCGATGATATCATTCCCATGATTGTGGAATTGCATTGAAGTGTATGTATAATATTTCAGAATCAATATCACTTTGAAATAATCATATATAGTTATTTATTTACGCCATTATAACCATCCAAGTAAGGTGGTGGTCGAAAACATATTACACCACAGCGTGGAGACTGTATTCCGTACGTATGCACGCGCGGTGATTTAGTTTTCCGTAGGATGGATAGATGGTGAAATAGGGTTGTTTCGTACATATAATAACATATCAGTATATGATTGATACTGATGTTTTTACTTCATAATGAAACAACTAAATAAGAAAAGTAGAAGAAGAAATAAAATTGAAAGAATCGGTAACTGATATTACCTCTTCTTTCGAAACTCCTTTTTGAAACCTCCTCTTAGGGCAATAAGATTGGACTTTGAAGAAGACAAGAACCTCTAGAATGTTTCTAGGGAAGTGGATAAGAGAAATTGGCCGGGTTTTTCGGAGCTTGAAGGCTCAATGTGGTGTGAGGTAGAGAGGGAGGAGGTTCCCTTTTATAAGGGAGGAGAGGGGCACCATTGGAATAACTAAAAATATTATTTTATTATAAAGTCATATTCAATTTTTAAGAGCTCCAAATTGAGTTATATAGAAGCTAAGGTGGGGATGGGTCGAAATCCTATCATCCAATAGAATTTAGACAAGTTTAGGGTTCTATTTTACCATTATCATTTAGATTTAACTTTAAGTTAAATAAGTTTTCTGTTACCGTGTCTTCTTGTTTTCTAACACTATAAGGTTAATAAAATTACTCTAAAAAGAAAAAATAACCCCAAGTTGTTTATTATTAATATATATAATATAATCTAAGTAATTTGTCCGAACCATAGATTTTTAGGAATAAAATAACAATTAATAATATAATATTTGTTTTAAAAACTATTTTATGTCAGTTTTGATACTATTTGGTAATTGATTTTTGTGAAAGTCATAAAAGAATGATTAGTTAGAAAAATGTAAACATAATCAATACTAACATGTCATATTAACCTAGAAAATTAGTTGAATTCAAAAAAAGCCTAAAATTACATTTATTTGGGTATTTATAACAAAAATTATGTCAATATTTCATTAATACGATAATTACTACATCATCATTATGTATGAAATCTTTTTATCTTTCTAATGAATATTTATAGTCTAATTTAGCTTTTGAATAAGCCTATATTAAAAATTATTTAGTTATTAAACTTTGATTTTAACTATTTTAACCCTTCTTTAAATAAATTAATAATAAATGTCCTAATCTATTCCATGTGGTCCTAAATGGTCATATTTTATGACTAAGGTTGTTTTTGGTCGAATTAAACTTATCCCATTGAATTATGACATGTGTTAGGGTAATAATAATATCATTTTTACCCTTAATTACCCTATTTACTTTTAACCGTGGTAAAGAAAAGTAAAAAGTTACAATTCAAAAAAAAATTATTTTTATCTCATTGAACCACATTTTACTTACTAGCATCAACCATGTGTTTCGGATTTTTAAAATTCCATTCACAGAAGCGGTAAAATTAAGTATTATGTAAATTTTCAAATTCTCCTAGGAGGTCGGTAAAAGACGGTGAAAAGTTCAATAAAATTTTTATATATCTAAAATTATTATAAAATGACTGTAATGAATTAAATTGAACTTATATTGGTATTATGTATCAATTTTTACCTAAAATAATGTTAAATAAAATAAATAATTATTTAAATAAAAAGTCGGGTTTTAAATAGTAACCATGTGTTTTCACTATTCATCAAAAATTGAATGTTTTCAGAAAAATACCAAAATTTCACCCTAAGACAATTTTGATATTCCGAATCGAAAAATGAATTCCATTTTGAACGATAAAATTTAAAAAAGTGGGTATTACTATGAATAACGGATAGTTCATAATAATATTATAATAATACATCGTTTAGTGAAACTTGGTATTGCGTACCACACACGCTATCGAAGAAGGTATTGATTGCGTGTAATTCAAGCCAAGTTAGGGCTACGTGTAGTGAAATCTCTGTTTGGTGTTGCGTTTAACATAATCAAAACATATTTCATTTATACATTAAACAAAATCTATACTTAATGTTGCCTAGAATAATTTACACAAAACAATCATCAAATATTGTGTAACACTAGCCAATAATAGTGTTGTGTATACTGCAAGCTAATACGGTGTTGCATATAGTACATGCTAATCTTGGTGTAGCGTACAAAACAAGACATCAAAGTAATGAAGAATAATATTACTCATAAAATCTCGGGCGGTTACATTCTACCCCCCTTAAAATGAATTTCGCCCTCGAAATTCGTCAGGGTTGTAAATGGTTTACTATATGAAAGTTTCTTTCAAATAAACCCACATAGTAAAAAAAAGAATTCTAAAACTTCATTTTAAAAAGGAAAGTCATAAATGTAATGGTTACCCAGATTAACCCATCAGTGGGTTTCCACATAAGAGAATAAAGGTGAAAATATGGATATGGAAGAGAAATCATACCATCGTGTTCTGATAGTGAGTGGTAGTGAACATGGCTATGAAATAGCCAACAATCACAAAGCCAAAGATTTGTGATGATCTTAGGTACCATCTGATTCATCGGATATAAGAGCACTAGGACAACATTTTTTGTTTTCAATATCATTTCCCTAAAGTAGAAAATTTTGAATTAGAAGAAATACTTGCTTGATTTTGGTATAATCTCACTGTTGATCGTGCTTTGAACAATTTACACATCATCCCTTAAATAAATGAAGTTGAATTTGTTATTCGTGAAGTGCTAACAGATCATGTGATAGAATGATGGGTCATTACATCTATCTCAAGGAAAAGGTTAGAAAAAGATATCGAATACATATGTCCATGTATTGTGAGGTTAATCAGATATGATTCCAAACATGGACTTATACTTCATTTATCATACCGCATAATAAAATAAAACTAGATTCTACTAACCAGGGACTTCTTGTAGGCCAGTGGTATGCAATAAATTCTATTTGTAATTCGGTTGTGGGTTCGATTCCCACAGCCTTGTCCGACGCGATGGGTTGTCACTCGTCCTGCAGGTTGTCCTTTTTATAAAATTACATCATTATGAAATTCCATCGATAATATCGAAAAAATTTCTAGCCATAAACTAACTTATGTTCAACATAATCCATTTCAAAATTTTAGGCTTATCCAAAATAATTCATTCCAAGCTTATAGTATAAAGAAAACAATTACTAGAAATGTCATCTACCGAGCATGTGAATACCATCATTTATCCCTGATATATCGTGTTCATCACATTCCAATCATTTGAATACCTTAATCATGAATTCTCTTGAAAAATGAATACCCATTTAACCTTAGTGAAAACATGAATTCTGTCAAAAGTTAACTCTTTCCACATACCAAAATCCCAAAAATTCTATATACTCAAACCATAATATCACTTAGTCCTTATATCAGTCACCAGCTCATGAATACAATCAAACATATCATTATCTTCTTATCCCTTCATTATGCGCATATCATCTACATTCCAAAAATATCTGAATATCATTTCATGTTTTCCGGTACCATATAATTAGTGAAAACCAATACATAGATATTCCAAAATTCCACAATACCATAAATGAGATTCCATTATACTATTTAGAAATCCCATTGCATAAACACTTAATCATTACATGACATCATTTTCATACTCAACATCACTAATAGTGATCGCATGAAACTTCCCTTTATCATTTTTTTCTTAAGAGTTTTCTCACGTTGGTCATCATTAACCCATGGATTAGGGCATTTATTAGCATAATTCCCCATTTCCTTTCACTTGAAGCATTAAAGTGTTGGTGGAGAGTTCCCTGTAGTCGTTTGTCTATTCACATTGTTAGCAACCTTTTTCCCATTACGTCAACAATAAAATTCTTGATGACCTTCTTTTCCACACTTAAAACATTTTATTGTACCTTTTAGGCAATCTCCACCATGCTTGTTTCCACACTTTGAGCATAAAGAAACATTCATCTTCTTTTCACCATTGTTCTGAGATTTCTCCTTGAACTCCATCTTTCGTTTCTTGTCAAAACCATGAGATGGATATGTAACACCAAATTCCATTTCTACCTTGATAGCACAATGCACAATTTCTTCATAGCTACTGATGTATCTTATAGCTAATTCCCTTCGAAGAATTGGTTTTAAGCCACTGAAAAATCGATCAACTTTACTTTCAGGTTGGATGATAAAGCCAGATGCATACCTTGCAAGTCTTGTAAAATTCTCTTCGTATATACCCACAGATTCATCATCATCTTTCTTTAGTTCAAGAAACTCTTTCACCATCTTTGTTCGAAGAATATGGGGAAGTACTTATTGAAAAAGAAGTTTTTGAACTCATCCCATTCCATGCACTCAATTTTATCTCCTGGCCTCGCATTCTTGATAAGAGTCCACCATTGATCAGCTTCACCTTCAAAATAATATACTGTTAAGATGTATTTATCATGTTCAGAACATTGACGAACTGAAAATATCTTTTCAGTGGTACTGATCCATTTTCAGCAATAAGTGGATCAGAAGACCCACTAAAAGAAGGTAGATGTTGCCTCATTAAGGACTCAATAGAATATTGTTCCCTTCTCTGCTCATTTGGAAGTCCAGAATGATTCATAGCTTGTGTAAGTATAGAAATAAGACTTTTCACTCCATCTCCAATAACATTGGTTTGTTCAGGAGGACAATCATTGCATTTTCCATTACATTGATCAATACAGTTCCTTCGGGTTCCTACAATCATCCAAAACCCAAAAAGAATAGTGTGAGAGGAAAAAATCATGCTAGGGAAAAAACATAATAAAGGGGGAGTACCATCAATATCTACCATCTTAGGTTAAATTCTAAGACCATTACCATTGTTCTTGGACTATATCATATATGTATACATATCCTTAGGGACATCCGTAGACAAACCTTAGAAATATCTCTAGGGATCTCACTAAAGTTTTCGCATCCTAGTTTCCAAAGGTCGACTAAAACTTTCCTCTGATACCAACTGTAGAGAACCAAATCTTGACGTACATTAACATTACATTACTTTTGTAGAATAATTAATACATAATTAGAACCAACACTCTAGTACCGTAATAGTTTAGTGTCTTTGGAAACTCGAAACATAATCTTCTAATCATGGTGAAAGATCTTCAACATCTCCCATAAAGATATACCCCTTTTGTTTTCTTACCTAAATCCATTCTTTAAATCCTGGGGAAAAGAAAACATGTAAAGGGTGATCTCAAATTCTCAGTAAGGGTAATCATGGATAAAATAAAACAAATCATATACATTTGACCTTAAAAACATGAACATAATGTTTAAACATCAAAATAATGAGAAATGACATAAAACATTGCAGTACATAAGGCATATATCATAAAAGAACATTAATCATGATAAAATAGCATGGGAATAAAACATGTAATTGAGTAAACCATTAATCACATGATATGATTTCCATAGTATCCAAGGCATTTCTGCCAAGACTATCTTCGTGGACAAAGTCCCTTTTTGAACCGAGTTCACTCCTCGTTCCAGTCTTGTATTACTGAACCGATTTAACTTTCCGTTCCAGCCATGTCTATATCATGAGATATAAATCTTTACCCAATTCATTGGAGGGAGATATAGGTCCCACCCATCCCATAATGAAATCATTCTAACTTGTGCCACAAAATAAACATACATCATTTATAATAACCCAATAAATAAAATGGGTGTCATAAACATCATCCCATCATCACATAATCCATATAAAAGAAATGGATATCATTTCATAATAATAAAATTGAAACCATGTAAATCATAGATAAATTATACTTGAAACATACAAAGATGAAATAATATCATTTTAAATGGAAAATGGTTTTTATAAAACACTTGAAATGAATTCTTGAGGAAAATATCCTTTCTTATTCCAAATCATTTTCTTTTCACAAAATGTCATTAATTTTAAAAGAAAAGGATTTTTTTTTAAAATATTCATGAAATATTTTGGAGGATGCTTCATGAAAATAAGGCTTTATAAAACAGTAAAAAAATTCCGTTCATGCTGTATAAGTTAAAAAAACATTCTTCTCGTACTTTTGCTGAAAAAGTCAACAAGTACCTCGTAAAAAAAGATTCCATACATACAATGTAGTAAAATTCAAAATGGGTAAAAAGGAAATTAAACATACATGAAAATACTTTTATAAAACATGGACATGGATTATAACAATAACCCTAGTAAATACTTACAAATAAGCAATCTCGGATAAAAATGAGACTTTCAAAATTATCCCTTACCATACGTCTGATATGCTTCGTATGTATCTGAAACTCCTGTATAATGATTTAAATAATGTCATTGACTTATTACAGAATCATATTCATTGTTATTATATCATATATGGTTCACTTATGACTTTATATTACCTATTCTTTTGTAAATTAATGTTAAAGTAGCATTTTGGGTAAAATCGTTTCATTTGTCGTTCATGTTTTAACTTGTAATTATTCATATGATTACTTAGATCATGGTTACTTACATCCAGAATGTAAAACATGATTTATATATAATATATATTCATAATATACATATATATAATAGATCGATAAATGGAAATAAATACACCGTTCATGGAGATGGTAGGCCGTATGTACGCATGAATGCTGTTTTCATTTCCTTATTGAATTGAATGGAGTTAAGTAGATGAAATACATATATATATATACATAAATCTGGTAGCATTATTATGTCATATATTTCATTATTACTTATTATATATACTTTATAATCATTCATGAATGGTTAATCATTGAGAATGAATCTCATCGTGTCGTGGAGACGGTAGTCCGTACGTACGTACGAGCGATGATATCATTCCCATGATCTTGGAATTGCATTGATGTGTATGTATGATATTTCACAATAAATATAACTTTTAAATAATCATATATAGTTATTTATTTACACCATTATACCCATCCTTGTAATGTGGTGGTCAAAAACAGATTACACCACGGCGTGGAGACTGTATTCCGTACGTATGCACATGCGGTGGTTTCGTTTTCCTTAGGATGGATAGATGGTAAAATAGGGTTGTTTCATACTTATAATAACATATCATTATATGAGTGATAATGATGTTATTAATTCATAATGAAACAACTAAATAACATGATGTAGAAGAAGAAATAATGTTGAAAGAATCGGTAACAGATATTACCTCTTCTTTCGACACGCCTTTTTGAAACCTCCTCTTAGGTAACTAATATTGGTCTTTGAAGAAGACAAGAACCTATATGATGTTTCTAGGGAATTGGAGAAGAGAAATTGGCAGAGGTTGGACGATTTTGAAGGCTCAAACAGGTGTGAGGAAGAGAGGGAGGAGGTGTCCTTTTATAAGGGAGGAGAGGGGCACCTTTGGAATAACTAAAAATATTATTTTATTATAAATTCATATTCGGTTTTTAATAGCTCCAAATTGTGTTATTTCGAAGCTAAGGTGTGGATGGGTCAAAATACTCTCATCAAATAGAATTTAGACAAATTTAGGGTTCTATTTTAACCTTATCATTTAGATTTAACTTTAAGTTAAATAAGTTTTCTTTTACCGTGTCTTCTTGTTTTCTTACACTATAAGGTTAATAAACATACTATAACAAGCCGAAAGAACCCCAAGTTGTTTATTATTAGTATATATAACCGTATCTAAGTCATTTGGACGATCCTTAGTTTTTTATGAATAAAATAACAATTAATAATATAATATTTGTTTTAAAAAATATTTTATGTCAATTTTGACACTATTTGGTAATTGTTTTTTGTAAAAATCATAACAGAATGATTAGTTCGAAAAAAGTTAACTTAATAAATAATACATGTCATATTAACCTATTAAATTAGTTTAATCCATAAAAAGTCTAAAATTACATTTATTTGGGTATTTATAACATCAATTATGTCAATATTTCATTAATAAGATAATTACCGCATCATCATTGTGTCATAAATAAATTAAATTATTTAATGTCTAAAAATTAAAAATAAAATACCATTATGTATTAAATCTCGTTATCTTTCTAATGAATATTTATAGTCGAATTTATCTTATGTATAACCCTATATTAAAAATGATTTAGTTATTAAACATTGATTTTAACGATTTTAACCCTTCTTGAAATAAATTAATAATAAATGTCCTAATCTAATACAAGTGGGCTTAAATGGTAATATTTTATGACTAAGGTTGTTTTTGGTCTAATTAAACATATCCAATAGAATTAGTACATGTTTTAGGGTAATAATAATATCATCTTTACCCTTAATTACCCAATTTACTTTTAACCGTGGTAAATAAAAGCAAAAAGTTACTATTCACCAAAAAATATTTTTATCTCATTGAACCACATTTTACTTACTAAAATAAACTCTGTCTCTCATATTTTTAAAATTCCATTCACAGAAGTGGTAAAATTATGTTTTATGTAAATTTGAAAATTCTCCTAGGAGGTGGGTAAAAGACGGTGAAAAGTTCAATAAAATTATTATATATCTAAAATTATTATAAAATGACTCTAATGAATTACATTGAACTTATATTGGGATTATGTATCAATTTTTAACTAAAATAAAGTTAAATAAAATAAATAATTATTTAAATAAAAAGTCAGTTTTTAAATAATAACAGAGTATTTTCACTATTCATCAAAAATTGAAAGTTTTCAGAAAAATACCAAAATTTCTCCCTAATCTAATTTCAATATTCCGAATCCAAACATGAAGTCCATTTTGAAAGATAAAATTTCAAAAAGTGGGTATTACTATTCATAAAGGCTAGTTTATAATAATTTTATAATAATATCTCGTTTAGTGAAACTTGGTATTATGTACTACACACGCTATCGAAGAAGGTCTTGATTGCGTGTAATGCAAGCCAAGTCAGGGCTGTGTGTAGTGAAATATCTATTTTGTGTAGCGTATAACATAGTCAAAACATATTTCATTTATACATTAATCAAAATCTATACTTAATGTTGCGTAGAATAATTTCCACAAAACAAACTTCAAATAGTTTGTATCACTAGCCAAGAATAGTGTTGCGTATACTGCAAGATAATATTGTGTTTCATATAGTACAAGCTAATCTTGGTGTAGCGTACAACACAAGACATCAAAGTAATTAAAAATAATATTTCTCATAAAATCTCGGGCTGTTACATTCTACCCCCTTAAAATGAATTTCTCCCTCGAAATTCGTTCGGGTTGTAAATGGTTTACTACTTGAAAGTTTCTTTCATAGAAACCCACATCGTAAAAAAAGAATACTAAAACTTCATTTTAAAATGGAAATTTAGAAATGTAACAGTTACCCAGATTAACTCATCATTGGGTTTCCACATAGAAGAACATAGGTGATAATATAGATATGGAAGAGAAATCTAACCGTCATGTTCTGATGGAGAGTGGTAGAGAACATGGCTATGAATTAGGCAACAATCACAAAGCTATAGATTTGCGATGATCTAAGGTACCATCTGATTCATCAGATATAATAGCACTAGGACAACATTTTTGGTTTCCAATATCATTTCCCTAAAGTTGAAATTTTTGAATTAAAATAAGTACTTGCTTGATTTTCGTATAATCTCACTGTTGTTCGTGCTTTGAACAATTTCCACTTCATCTCTTAAAGAAATGAAGTTGAATTTGTTATTCATGAAGTGTTAACAGATCATGTGATAGAATGATCGGTCATTACATCTATCTCAAATAAAAGGTTAGAAAAAGTTATCGAATACATAAGTCCATGTATGGTGAGGTTAATCAAATATGATTCCAAACATGGACTTATACTTCATCTATCATACAGCTTAATAAAATAAAACTAGTTTCTACTTACCAGGGACTTCCTGTAGGCCAGTGGTATGCGATAAAGGCCAGTCGTACTTCGTTTGTGGGTTCGATTCCCACAGCCTTGTCCGACGCGACGGGTTGTCACCCGTCCTGCAAGTTGTCCTTTTTCTAAAATTACATCACTATGAAATTCCATCGATAATATAAAAAATAGTTCTAGCCTTAAACTAACTTATGTTTAACATAATCCATTTAAAAATTTTAGGCTTATCCAAAATAATTCTGTCCAAGCTTATAGTATAAAGAAAACAATTACTAGAAATGTCATCTACCGAGCATGTGAATACCATCATTTATCCCCGATATATATTGTTGATCACATTCCAATCATGTGAATACCTTAATCATGTATTCTCTTGAAAAATGAATACCCATTTAACCTTAGTGAAAACATGAATGCTGTCAAAAGTTAACTCTTTCCACATACCAAAATCCCAAAAAATTCTATATACTCAAACCATAACATCACTTAGTCCTTGTATCAGTCACGAGCTCATGAATACAATCAAACATCTCATTATCTTCTTATCCCTTCATTATGTGCATATCATCTACTTTCCAAAAATACTTGAAAATCCTTTCACGGTTACCGGTACCATATAATTAGTGAAAACCAGTACATAGATATTCCAAAATTCCACAATACCATAAATGAGATTCCATGATACTATTTTGAAATCCCATTGCATAAACACTTAATCATTACACGACATCATTTTCATAATCAACATCACAAATAGTGATTTCATGAGACTTCCCTTTATCCTTTTACTTAAGAGGTTGCTCACGTTGATCATCATTAACTCGTGGATTAGGGAATTCATTAGCATAATTCCCCATTTCCATGCACTTGAAGCATTGAAGTGTTGGTGGAGAGTTCTCTCTAGTCTTTTCTCTATTCACATCGTTAGAAACCTTTTTCCCATTACTTCGACAATGAAGAGCTCGATAAACTTCCTTTGCACACTTGAAACATTTTCTAGTACCTTTTAGGAAATCTCCACCATGCTTCTTTCCACACTTTGAGCATAAAGAAACATTCATCTTCTTTTCACCATTGTTTTGAGATTTCTCCTTGAACTCCATCTTTCGTTTCTTGTCAAAACCATGAGATGGATATGTAACACCAACCTTCATTTCTACCTTGATAGCTCAATGCACAATTTCTTCATAGCTACTGAAGTCTCTTATAGCTAATTTCCTTCGAATACTTGGTTTTAAGCCACTGAAAAATCATGCAACTTTACTTTCAGTTTGGATGATAAAGCTCGAATCATACCTTGAAAGAATTGTAAAATCCGCTTCGTATATACCAATATATTCACCATCCTTTTACTTTAGTTCAAGAAACTCCTTATCCATATTTTTTCGAAGAATACGAGTGAAGTACTTATTGAAAAATAAGTTCTTGAACTCATCCCATTCCATGACTCAATTTCATCTCTTGGCCTCATATTCTTGATAAGATTCCACCATTGATCAGCTTCACCTTCCAAACGATATACTGCTATGATGAATTTATCATGTTCATAAAATTGAAGAACTGAAAATATCTTTTTAGTGGTACTGATCCATTGTTCAACAACAAGTGGATCCGAAGACCCACTGAAAGAAGGTGGACGTTGCCTCATGAAGGACTAAATCGAATATTGTTTCATTCTATGCTCATTTGTAAGTCTAGAAAGATTCATAGCTTGTGTAAGTATAAAAATAATATTTTTCACTCCATCTCCCATAACATTGGTTTGTTCAGGAGGACAATCATTTCATTGTCCATTACATTGATCAACACCGTTCCTTCGGGTTCCAGCCATCGTCTAAAACCCAAAAAGAATAGCATGAGAGGAAAAAATCATGCTAGGGAAAGAAACATAATAAATGGGGAGTACCATCAATATCTAAAATCTTAGGTTAAATTCTAATATCATTACCATAAATGTAGGACTATATCCTATATGTATACTAATCCTTAGGGACATCCCTAGACTTACCTTATAAATATCTGTAGGGATCTCACTAATGTTTTCGCATCCTAGTTTCCAATGGTTGACTATACCTTTCCTCTGATACCAACTGTAGAGACCCAAAGCTTGAAGTAGATGAACATTACATTACTTTTTCAGTGTACTTAATACATAATAAGAACCAACACTCAGGGACCATAATAGTTTAGTGTCTTTGGAAACTCGGAACATTATCTTCTAATCATGGTGAATGATCTTCAACATCTCCCATAAAGATCTTCCCCTTTTGTTTTCTTACCTAAAACATTTCTTTAAATCCTGGGGAAAAGAAAACATATAAAGTGTGAGCTCAAATTCTCAGTAATGGTAAGCATGGATAAAATAAAAAAATCATATACATTTGACCTTAAAAACATGAACATAATGTTTAAACATCGAAATCACGAGAAATGACATAAAACATGGCAGTACATAAGACATATATCATAAAATAACATTAATCATGATAAAATTGCATGGAAATAAAACATTTAATTGTTGAAACCATTAAGCTCATGATATGATTTCCATAGTAGCCAAGACATTTCTTCCAATACTATCTTAGTGGACAAAGTCCCTTTCTGAATCGAGTTCACTCCTCATTGCAGTCCTATATTACTGAACCGGTTTAACTTTCCATTTTAGAAATGTCTATTTCCTGAGATATAAATCTTTAACCAATGCATTGGAGGGAGATATAGGTCCCACCCATCTCATAATGAAATAATTCATAGTTGCGCCACAAAATAAACATACATCATTCATAATAACCCAACGAATAAAATGGGTGTCATAAACATCATCCCATCATCACATAATCTATATAAAAGAAATTGATATCATTTCATAATATGAAAAGTGAAATCATGTAAATCATAGAGACATTATAATTGAAACATAAACATATGAAATAATTTCATTTTATATGGGAAATGGTTTTGATAAAACACTTGAAATGAATTCTTGAAGAAAATATCATTTCTTCTTCAAAATCTTTTTATTTTCACAAAATGTCATGCAATTTTAAAAGAAAAGTATTTTTTTGAAAATATTCATGAAATCTTTTGGAGGAATATTCATTAATATATGTATTTATAAAACGGTATAAAAAATTCCGCTCGTGCCGTATAATTTAAAAAAAACATTCTTCTCGTACTTTTGCCGGAAAAGTCAAAAAGTACCTCGTAAAAGAAAGATTCCTTACATACCATGTAGTAAAAGACAAAAATGGGTAAAAAGGTCATTAAAAATAAATGAAAACACTTTTATAATACATGGAAATGAATGATAACAATAACCCCAGTAAATACTTATGAATAAGCAATCTCTGATTAAAATGAGATTTGAAAAATTATCCCTTACCTTACGTCTGATATGCTTCTTATGTATCCAAAACTCATGTATAATGATTTAAATAATTTCATTGACTTATTACATAATCATATTCATTGTTATGATATTATATATGGTTAACTTATGACTTTATATTACCCATTCTTTTGTAAATTAATGTTAAAGTAGCGTTTTGGGTAAAATCCTTTCATTTGTCGTTTGTGTTTTAACTTGTAATTATTCATATGATTACTTATATAATGGTTACATACGTCCAGAATGTAAAACATGATTTATATATAATATATATTCAGAATATACATATATATAACAGATCGATAAATGGAAAGAAATACACCGTTCATGGAGACGGTAGGCCATACGTATGCATGAACGCTATTTTTGTTTCCTTATTGAATTGAATGGAATTAAGTAGATGACATACATATATATATATATATACATAAATCCAGTATCATTATTATGTAATATATTTCGTGATTACTTATTATATATACTTTATAATCATTCATTAATGGTTAATCATTGAGAAGGAATCTCATCGCGTCATGGAGACAGTAGTCCATACGTACGCACGAGCGATTATATCATTCCCATGATAGTGGAATTGCATTGAAATGTATGTATAATATTTCAGAATCAATATCACTTTGAAATACTCATATATAGTTATTTATTTACACCATTATACCCATCCAAGTAAGGTGGTGGTCGAAAACAGATTACAGCACGGCGTGGAGATGGTATTCCATACGTACCCACGCGCGGTGATTTCATTTTCCGTAGGATGGATAGATGGTGAAATAGGGTTGTTTTATACATATAATAACATATCAGTATAAGACTGATACTGATGTTATTACATCACAATGAAACAAGTAATGATGAAGAAGTAGAAGAAGAAATAAAGTTGAAAGAATCGGTAACGGATATTACCTCTTCTTTCGACACGCCTTTTTGAAACCTCCTCTTAGGGTGCTATGATTGGTCTTTGAAGAAGACCAGAACCTCTAGTATGTTTCTAGGTAAGTGGAGAAGAGAAATTGGCAGTGGTTGGATGATATTGAAGGCTCAATGTGGTGTGAGGAAGAGAGGGAGGAGGTGTCCTTTTATAAGGGAGCAGAGGGGCACCTTTGGAATAACAAAAAATATTATTTTATTATAAAGTCATATTCAGTTTTTCATAGCTCTGAATTGAGATATTTCGAAGCTAAGGTGGGTATGGGTCTAAATCCTCTCATATAGTTGAATTTAGAAATGTTTAGGGTTCTATTTTAACCTTATCATTTAGATTTCACTTTAAGTTAAATAATTTTTCTTTTACCGTGTCTTCTTGTTTTCTTACACTATATGGTTAATAAAATTACTATAACAAGACAAAAGAACCCCAAATTGTTTATTATTAATATATATAAACATGGCTAAGTCAGTTGACCGAAACATAGATTTTTAGGAATAAAATATAAATTAATAATATAATATTTGTTTTAAAAACTATTTTATGTCAATTTTGACACTATTTGGTAATTGATTTTTGTCAAAATAATAAAAGAATTATTAGTTAGAACAAAGTTAACTAAATCAATACTAACATGTCATATAAACCACGAAAATTATTTTAATTCTTAAAAAGTCTCATATTACATTTATTTGGTTATTTATAACATCAATTATGTCAATATTTCATTAATAAGATAATTACTGCATCATCATTGTGTGATAAATAAATTTATTTAGTTAATGTCTAAAAATTAAAATTAAAATACCATTATGTAGGAAATATTTTTATATTTCTCATTAATTTTTATAGTCTAATTTATCTTATGTATAACCCTATATTAAAAATGATTTAATTATTAAACTTTGATTTTAACTATTTTAACCCTTCTTTAAATAAATTAATAATAAATGTCCTAATCTAATCCAAGTGGGCATAAATGGTCATATTTTATGCCTAAGGTTGTTTTTGGTCGAATTAAACTTATCCAATAGAATTAGGACATGTGTTAGGTTATAATAATAATATCATCTTTACCCGTAATCACCCTATTTACTTTTAACCGTGGTAAATAAAAGTAAAAGTTACTATTCACGAAAAATAATTTTTATCTCATTGAACCACATTTTACTTAATAACATCAACTGTGTATCTTTTATTTTTGAAATTCAATTCACAAAAGTGGTAAAATTAAGTGTTATGTAAATTTTCAAATTCTCTTAAGTGGAGGGTAAAAGACGGTGAAAAGTTCAATAAAATTTTTATATATCTAAAATTATTATAAAATGACTTCAATGAATTACATTGAACTTATATTGGTATTATGAATCAATTTTTACCTATAATAAAGTTAAAAAAATTAATAATTATTTAAATAAAAAATCAGTTTTTAAATATTAACCTAGTGTTTTCACTATTCATCAAAAATGGAATATTTTCAGAAAAATATCAAAATTTCACCCTAATCTAATTTCGATATTCCGAATCCAAAAATAAAGTCCATTTTGAAAGATAAAATTTCAAAAAGTGGGTATTACTATTCATAACGGCTAGTTCATAATAATATTATAATAATATCTCGTTTAGTGAAACTTGGTATTGCGTACTACACACGCTATCGAAGAAGGTCTTGATTGCGTGTAATGCAAGCCAAGTCAGGGCTACGTGTAGTGAAATATCTATTTGGTGTTGCTTATAACATAATCAAAACTTATTTCATTTATACATTAAACAAAATCTATACTTAATGTTGCGTAGAATAATTTCCACAAAACGATCTTCAAATAGTGTTTAACACTAGCTAGGAATAGTGTTGCTTATACTACAAGCTAATACGGTGTTGGATATAGTACAAGCTAATCTTGGTGTATCGTACAACACAAGACATCAACGTAATTAAAAATAATATTTCTCATAAAATCTCGGGCTGTTACACGAAATCCAAAGCTCCTTCATTTGAAATCTTTCCATCCGAATCAGATCGATCTTCAATTGCCTCCTTCCACTCTTCCCCCTCGATCTCTTTTTATAGAGTGGGGAAAGAGATGTATCTGTGGACATGCAACACCTTTTGAAGAGGCCCATGATCAGAAACCCAGTTTACGGATGACTTGTTCAATCCACATCTCTTGGGGGGGCATTGAGCGTACATCCTCCGTGAACCAAACTATCATGGGGAGTGCATCGTGGCTGCGTAGGGTCTTGCCTCCATTCCGCGAACGACAGTCGATGCGGCCGGGGATGGTTGACACAGTCCGTGACTAGGGCGGTTCGTGATGGTGGATCGGCTCGATGCTCGTCCTGAATCGTGCCCGCCAAGGATCCCCGCCTCTATTCCGTGAACGACAGAGGTCCACGGAGGGCCTACATCGTGGAACTGGTAGCGTACCTTTATCATTGGACCGGTCTGCGGACCGATTTGGCTTGTGCCATCTTTTGAGTATTCTTTACACATTTCCCCAATTCTTTGTGGGGGAAATTGGGTAGAATCTCCCTTGGATTAAAATGGATTCTCATTCTCCTTTGTGGATTTTTAGGACCCTACAATATGTCATTTACTTCCATTTAATTTAATAAGGAAACGAAACAGCATTTATGCGTACGTACAGCCTACCGTCTCCATTAATGGTGTATTTCATTCCATTTATCAATCTATTATATATATATATATATTATCAATATATATTATATATAACTCATTTTTTACATTCTTGAAGTAATTAATCAAGATCTATGTAATCATATGAATAATTACAAGTCAAAGCACGTACGATAAATGGAACGATTTTACCCAAAACGCTGCTTTAGCATGGAATTGATAAATGAAAGGGTAATATAAAGTCGTAAGTGAATAATATATGATAACATAAATATTATTATGGTTCTATTATAAGTTAATAATATGTTTAAACTCCCTATACAAGAGTTTCATACACATACAAAGAAGTTGGTCAAAAGTTAAGGGATAATTATTCCAATCTCATTCTTATCTGAGATTGTTTATTCGTATGTATTTACTGGGGTTATGTTTATCATCCAGGTCAATGTTTTATAAAAATATTTTCATAAAGTGTTTACTATTCTTCTGTATATTTTTACGGGTTTTTCACCTCATTTTGACTTTTTCAATGTGGTATGGAACAAATATTTCATTCATTTACCATACGAGGTACTTTTTAACATTTCCAGGAAATGTACAAGGAGAATGTTTTTTTAACATATATGGCATGAACGGATTTTTTAAGGTTTCATAACACCAAATTTCCTTGAATATTACTCTACAATATTTCATGATTATTTTCAACAAAATTTCATTTCATTTTGTGAAAACAAAATGGTTTTGAAGAAGAATGGATATTTTCCTCAAGAATTCATTTCAAGTGTTTTATCAAAATTAATTTCCATAGAAGATGAAATTATTTAGTATGTTTACGTTTCAAGAATAATTTCATTATTATTTACATGGTAATATTTTTCTTATGATTAAATGACATCAATTTGTTTTATATACATTATGTTATGATGGGATGATGTTCATAAAACCCATTTTACTCTTTGGGTTATGATGAATGGTTTATTTTTATTTTGTGTCACACGTAAGAATTATTTAATTATGAGATGGTTGGGACCTATATCTTCCTCCAATTAATTGGGCAATGATTTATATATCATTATATAGACATGGCTGGAATGGTAAGTAAAATCCAGTTCAGTAATACAAGGCTGGAACTACTGGTAAACCCAGTTCAGTGATGGACTTTGTCCACTATGATAGTCTTGGCAGTAATGCATTAGCTACTATAGAAATAATATCATGTGCCTAATGGTTTCTCCCAATTTCATGTTTTATTCCCACGATATTTTATCATGATTAATGTTCCTTTCTGATCAATGTCTTATGTGATGCCAATATTTATGTCCTTACTCATGTTATATGTTCATGTTTTTAATTTCAAATGTTTATGGATTGTTTGATGTTCACCGTGCATACCCTTACAAGGCATTTGATCTCACACTTTTTATTTTTTCTTTTCACTAGGATATAAATAATGGTTTTAGGTAAGAAAAAAGGGAAGAACTTTATAGGTGATGTTAAAGATATTTCACCATGATTAGAAGATTTTGTTCTGAGTTTCCAAAGATACTAAACTATTACAGTCCTTAGGTGTCTGTTTTCATTATGTATTAAGTATTCTGCCAATGTATTGTAATGTACATGTGCGTCATGCTTTGAGTCTCTACAGTTGGTATCAAAGGAAATGATTATTTAACCTTTAGAAACTAAGATGCAAAATCTATAGTTATATCCCTATAGATATTTCTATGGTATGTCTAGGGATGTCTGTAAGGATAAGAATAAGTATATGTTATAGTCCTAGAATTATCATAATAGTCATGAATAAACTAGTGTAAAACCTAAGATGTTAATGATTGAAAATATTCCCCTAGATTATGTTGTTTTTCTAGTATGATTTTTTCCTCTCACACTATTCTTTTGGGGTTTTAGATACTGGATGGAATTCGAAGGAATCATGTTAATGTTCAGTGCATTGGGAAATGCAATGGTTGTCCTTATGGACAACCAAATGTTATGATAAATGGAGTGAAAAATATTATTTCTATACTTACACAAGATATGAATCATTCTGGACTTCCAAATGAGTAGAGAAACGAATGATATTCTATTGAGTCCGTCATGAGGCAACTTCCACCTTCTTTCAGTGGGTCTTCTGATCCACTTGTTGTTTACCAACATATTAGTACCATTGAAAATATATTTTCTATACTTCGTTGTTCAGGACATGAAAAATTCCTTTGGGTTGTTTACCATTTTGAAGGTGAAACCGACCTGTGGTGTACTCTAATTAATAATACAAGACTCCAAGATGAAATTGAATCCATAGAATGAGACGAGTTTAAGAACATGTTTTTCAATAAGTAAATACCTTGTCTTCATTGAACAAATATGGAAAAGGAGTTCCTGGAGCTTAAGTAAAAGGATGATGAATATGTTGGTATATACGAGATGAATTTTATAAGGCTTGCATTCTATGCATCTGTCTTTATCATCCAACCTGAAAGTAATGTTGATCGACTCATCAGTAGCTTAAAACCATGTCTTCTAAGTGCATTATCTATAAGTGAATTCTGTAGCTATGAAGAAATTTTGGGTTGTTCTATCAAGTTAGAACTGTAAGTTGGTGTTACATATCCATATCATGGTTTTGATAAGAAACAAAAGATGGAGTTCAAGGAAAAATCTCAAAACAATGGTGAAAAGAATATGAATGTTTCTTTATGCTCAAAGTGTGGAAAGAAGCATGGTGGATATTTTCTTAATGGGACTAGAAAATGTTTTAATTGTGTAAAATAAGGTCATTGTGCAGCTGAGTGATGAAGTAATGGGAAAAAGGTAGCTAAGGATGTGAGTAGAGAAAAGAATAAAGAGAACGTACCACCAACACTTCAATGCTACAAGTGCAAGGAAATGTGACATTATGCTAACCAATGCCCTAATCCAAGGGTTAATGATGATCAACATCAACAAACTATTAAGTTAAATGACCAAGGGAAGTCACATGCGATCACTATTGGTGATTTTGAATATGAAATCGAAGTGATGGAATGATTAAGTGCATATGTAATGGGATTCCATAAGAGTGTTTTGGAATATCACTTATAGTATTATGGAATATTGGAATATCTATGTATTGGTTTTCAATAATTGTATGGTACCAGTAACCCTGAAAAATGATTGAAATATTTTTGGTAAGAAGTTGATATACACATAATGAAGGGATAGAGAAAAAATAATATGATTTATCGTATTAATGAGCTCATAACTGATATAAGGAAAAAGTGACATCATGGTTTGAGTATATAGAAATTTTGGGATTTTGGTATGTGGAAATAATTATCTTTTGATAGAATTCATGTTTTTAATAATGTTATACGATAATTAATGTTTCAAGAGAATACATGATTAATGTATTCACATGTTTGGAATATGACCAATAAGATATATCTTATGATATATGGGGTATAAATGATGATAATCACATGCTTTGTATATGACGTATCTAGTAATATTTTTCATTATACTATGAGATTGGACAGAAGTATTTTTGGATAAGACAAGAGATTAGAATAGATTAACTTAGACATTATATAGTATTGTTTACGGATAGAAATTTTTTATATTGTTTCTGAAATGTTATAATAGTATAGTTTTAGAAAAATGACAACACGTAGGATGGGTGAAAACTGGTCGCATCAGACTAGGATGTGGGAATCGAACCCACAACCGAAGTGTGACAAGCCTTTATAGCCTACCACTGGCCTACAAGAAGACCCCGGTTAGTAGAAAGTAGTTTTATTTTATTAAGAGGTATGATAGTTGAATAATATGTCCATTTTGGAATCATATATGGTTAATCTCAAAATAGACAGACTTGTGTATCTTTAATAACTTTTTCTAACTTTTTGTTTGAGACATATGGAATAACCTATTATTATATCGCATGATCTTCTAACATTTTGAGGAAAAATTCAACTTCATTTCATTAAATAAGAGATGAAGTGGAAATTGTTCATGTAATGACCAACAATGATATTACACCGAAATCATGTAATTATTTATCCTTATGCAAAAATTCATCAATTTTATGGAAATGATCTAGAAAACCAAAAAACGTTTCCCTAGTACCCTCGTATCCGATAATTTAGATGGTACCTTAGCTCATCACAAATTTATGGCTTCGTTATTGTTGTCTTTTTCATAGCCATGTTCTCTACCACTCTCCATCAGAACTTCATGGTTATATTTCTCTTCCATATCCATATTTTCACATATGTTCTCCTTTGCGGAAACCTAGTGATGAGTTAATTTGGGTAACCGTTACATTTCAAACTTTATTTTTTAAATTATGTTTTAGTATTATGTTTTACGATGTGGGTTTCTATGAAAGATACATTAATGTATTAAACCATTTAAAACCTCGATGAATTTTGAGGTCGAAAATCATTTTAAGGGGGGGTAGAATGTAACACCTCAAGATTTTATGAGAAATATTATTTTTAATTTCCTTTAGGTCTTGTGTTGTACTCTACACCAATATTTTCTTGCAGTATACACAACACCGTATTATCTTGTACTATACGCAAACAATATTCTTGTCTTGTGTTGCATGCAAGAACAACCTTCCTCAATAGCTTGTGTTGTACTCAATACCGAGTTTCACTAAACAATGATATATTTTTATAATTTTGTTATGATCTAGAAGTTATTAATAGTAATAAAAACATATGGAATTTTATAAATTATCATTCATCTTAGACATATTATAGAACATGGAATGTGAACAAAATAATTTTTTCATGTAAAATAAATATTTTTCAAAATAAGAAGTTTTTCCGCCTTTTGATGGCACACCCACATTAAATATAGTTTTGACACGTTTATGAGTTCAACATGACAAAATAACCATATTCATTACAATGTTGTAGGAGGTATGGTTGGGTGCCATTTTTGACTACTTACATACAGATTCTAACCCTCCCATTAAATATGGATATCCTATAGTACATGTAGACAATTATAAATATATCCCTCCCATCATTTTTGCAAACATCAATAGGGCCTCTAAGAATTTTATAGGTAAGAAAGAGATTTCTAATGTAGTTGTAGTACATAACTCTAAATGTTTCCACGAGCTTGATATATTTTCAGGATCATTGAATATTGAATCTTAGAAACACATCAATTGAGATATTGTTGAAATAATTTAGTATTTTTCTCTATGTGGGAGTATTCCTAGAGTTCCATGTTATACAACATTCATTCTTATAAATATAGTTATAGATCCATCATAATTAAAATAATACAAGAAAATAAGAAGGTTAAATTTACCATATAATGTTCTTTATACATATATCTACTGAAGGATTTTTGATGAAATTATATAAATGGATCCCTAATTAAGATAAGGATTTCACTCAAGGATTGAATATTGACACTTCCATTTCCATGTATCAAGAAGTGGTGGGTGATATTAAAAAAGTACATGTTCTGAACATAAACATAAATCATGATATGTATAAATTTAATGACAAGTTAGTGTGTAGTTTTACCATCACAGTCATGAGGGGATATTTATCTCAAAAGGGTGGTTGATATATTCATCCAATTCATTGGGTGTCTAGTGTTTAATGTTTTTTATAGGGAATATTGTGGGTTTTATAAATTAGTTCTTCGGATAAGATAGGGGGAACATCTTTCCCCTACGTTTTCATTATTATAAAACACGCCTTTAGTAGATAAACTTATCTATATAGAAATTATTATCCTCTCCATCCATTTTGGTGTAGGTTGTACTTCCTCAAGATTACTCACATTTTCTTTGGGGATGACCTTATCATCTTTATCAATAGAAGTTGTAGAAAAATCATCAATCATAACCAAATTCATGATTTATAATTTAAATGATGTATTGATATTATTAATATTGAAAAGAGTAGTGTATATATCTCAAGGAATTGTTCTAATATAAGGGGTAAAAAGATAAAATAAAGCTAAGGTCCCCAAAAATATAGTTTCCCATAAATTATATAAGGGCCTCAGTATCATGGGGTAGGGAAAACATCCAACATTATGATGTATTTTTTGATAAGATATCCACAAATATCCTTGGTTTAAAAAATTACTTCCTCTTATTTTGGGAGAGAATTACTCTGCTTAACCATGTATAGACATATATTACCCTGCATTTTTTCCAGAATTTTACCCAATATGGTTCCTAGTAATATATAAAATCAGATGGTCATCTTTATCAGGCATTCGCAAGAAGATGGTAGATATCATTGAGATTTATGGAACATAATAACTATTGATGTTGTGGAGGGTGGCATCAAACTCAGGACTGTTTTAAACACCATGCATTACCTATATGATATTTTTTAAAGGGATTACATGGAGGGGAGATCTTTACTAACTGGATTCATCATTATAATGTATAAGCAACATTTGTATGTTGTGGGTGGAGGATTTATATGCTCTGGGATTATACTCCCCATAAAATCCTTATAATAAAATAGAAATTGAGATGTCATTTCATGGATGTATTTATCAACTTATATAATGATTATTGGGTTCTAAATATTCTTATATTTCTAGGATTATTGATTTTATATTTCCATTTCCTACAAGCTAGTGGATTCCCCACCTCCACCGTTGTTATTATCAACCCTTAGCAACATGATATTTACCATGATATTACAATCACATAAAAAATGGAATGATTTTTGTCCATGTGTTTCTAGAATTTTATTCTCATCAATGGATTATCAACGTGTTCTGCCTGTGAACACTAGTCACAATTCATTTGGAGGAATTATTTGGTTCATTTCCATCCTGGCCAAACTAAACATGCTATTCTGGGGAATATGTAATTGTTCCCTTCCCACTGATGAGAATTTATGCTAAAAATTTATCTCAATTCTCTCCAAATTTGGTTTATTTCATGAACCCAAGGATGAGATGAAATCCCAAATCTTCCTTTAAGGTGAATGTGAATCCACTATTTGGAGTGATTTTAGCTTTTTCAAAGGGTGATTTGTTCAACATCTTTTTGGTGAATCATTTATACACTCCCAGTTATATAGAACATTGGATAACGTTCCTGAATATAGGGTGATGGCGATAATACTAGTTTCAAGATTTTGGAGATTATGGAATGCACAAAACATGGAAATACTTAATATTTATTTCAGTTCCTGGATAACTATATAGATTATGGTGAGATCATTGGTGGTGGAGATGGAATTATTACTCAAGTAGGGAGATCTCCCACCCACCATATGGAGGCTTATGGATAAAAGGGGCCTTTGTCTCTCAATTAACATGTAATCACCTCTTGGAAATTGGGTTCATTCTAATACCACTAATATAGCTCATAAATTGAATATTGACATGTAATACATGAATGGTTTAATGATGGGTTGAGGGAATATTTATAAATAGAACGGATCCATTCTTTTTGCATTCATTTTATGTTATGGCCAATGAGACTCCTTATTAGAAGATGAAACTACCATGATGAATGAAATAGAATTTGGTCACCACCATGTTGTTATTATTTATTAAATCGGAAGAGATTCCATGATTATCCTTATCTCAATCCAAGGTGTGTCAACTATTCCTTGGGATATAACATATTTAACTCACAAATGAAGGATATTTATTAATATTATCATTGATCTAACACACACATGGAGAGTGGATAACAAGGATGGGGACTTCAAGGCTTCCTAGGCTACACCTGATAATATATATATCATCTTTGTTAGTAAAATGTCCACCCCAAATGAGATAATCTTGTACTGGTTGATTCTTCAAGACTTTATAATGTTACACCCCCATGACTTGTTCTATATTTTTCCAACATTTCATTTTCTGAATTAAAATTTAATAAAATTTTAATTATGGGATGATACGCAAGATTCACCATAAGCTATATAAGAGGATTCAGTTGAGAATGATCCCACACCAGATATGGTAATTCAGACTGGGAGCTCTCCTCAGCTTGGAGTGTTAGATATTTCACCTTAATAGGACATTGAGGCATAGAGTATTGTGATTGAGTATGATCAAGACATTTAGTTCCAACATCCATTATAATTCCAGGGCATTGGTGGCCTATAGTATGATAAGTACTAATTTTACATTATTGATGGAATATTAGATATGGTAGATATTTCTATAGATAAAATGTGAAATCAAAATGGATTTATTCTCTAGGGAGCCTCTAGGGGTGGTGTGGACTTATATGGTTGGAAAGAAATCCTGACGGTCTTATAAGAGAGGCATTCAATGATATTTTTTGAGTAGATAATTCCCATAAAACCAAAGATGGAATTAACACTAATGTTTATATTGATTCAGTAAGAGATAATTTCATTTTTTATAAACCTATACCACATTATATACTTACTATGCTCTTATCCTCATTTTTATGGGAATTATATGAAGAAGTATAAATTTTTTTTTATTTTCGTTCATCTAGAGATTAGTGTTCATGTTACGGGGTTTAACAAAAATTCATATGTATAGTTTCTTCATAAGGACAAAATTTTGTTGACATTCCAAAATTATGGAAAAGATGAAGGTGTCCTTTCATCTCTTAGTATATTAACCGGTAAACATTACATTTCCAAAATGAGATCATTTTCTAGTAATAGGAAGATGATGATTGAGGAGGAAAAATATGGTATCATATTGGGGGAGCAGGGTAGAGTTGCTTTTACCCCCTCTTTGGAAGGAAAAGGTCCCCAATGTTTTAACTATATATAGAGTGTGTATTATCAAAAAAATTTACCATGACCACCGAACTAGATTCATGGATGTGTTATGGTGGGAAATAATTAGAATTTATTTTCTTGGGATTATTGGACATGGTCTCTATGGGGTGTGGGGAATATGTGTGCAATGACCAAGGTATCTAGGAAGGGTCCTCAATAGCAATCCAAATCACGATAGACTTTGGCTACAAATGCGATTTATGTTCTTATAGTCTAGTCCCATGAATATGAGGTGATAAGAGTGTTTGTTGTGAACTAGGTTCCAAATATCCTTTGACAGGTACGTTCAAAAATTATTGTTACGGTCAAGATTACCAATATGATATCTATTATGCTTTTGAGATAAGAGTTCCCATTATTTTATAAAAGTTGACATTATTTTTAGCCAAAATTTATAGGTTAATTTATATTATGAATTTGAACTCTTAACATGTCCTTGAAAACTAATTTAGATTGTCCATAGTGATTTATTATGTGTCCAATAGTTGATTAAATCTATAAACATTAGCATTAATTCAGGATCATAGAGATTTCTAGTTTTTATGTGATATTCCGAATGGAATGTTTGACTAATTATCAAGATCATAATGTCTCTCACTAGAGATATGATTCATTGAGAACACATAAAGCTGATATGTATTTTTAGAGTTGTTGGTGATATGTTATATAAGGAATTATGGGATAAGAAATAAGCTATATTGGAACTATCATTGTGAATGTAGCCGGACTGACTCTTGGAATAGAGTCAATAGTATCTCTCGATGTTTCCCCTCTATTTGTGGATTATTATAAGGATGGTTTCCCATATGAATTCTCAGTGATTCCTTCTGATAGTGAATTTGAATTTGAGATTAATCATATACCAGGGACACAACTTGTATACATTATTTCTTATCATATGGAACTAGCTGATTTGATAATGTTAATGTTAAAATTAATGGATCTATAGGTGAAGGTATTTATCAGACCATGAACATCACTTTATATTACACTATTGTGGTTTTACATGAATGTGATGGGTAGACATTGAATTTTAATGGAATATATAAAAAATAGGTAACATAGAAAATAAAGTACCATGTACCCAAGATTAGTTATCTATTCGATTAGTTACTATGATCCTGGTGGGTTTCCATGATTGATCATCATTCGTGAAACTATCAGTTAAGAGTCACAGTGGAGGATATTATTAACAAAAAATATAATAGTAATTAAGGACTATATTAGTATCTTTTTTAGATGTTTTGGTGGAAAAAATTTCTATAAGTGTTTATGTGTTTCATGAATCAGATAATTCATCCATATCTACACTACTTCGTTATTGTTTTCATGGATGATATCATGATATATTTGAGGATATCATATATATATTTTTGAAACCTATGGATTATATTATGTATAATATTATAACCTATTATTTATTCATAACTATTATAGTGGAACCATTGGATTAATGAATTATGATTCATCGTACATCTAATTTATGATGTTGGTATTTTAGTGTATTTGTATTAGGTAGAGGCTGTTATTTATTTTTGACATATCATAGGAATGTGTTATATATTAGAAGTTTCCGTGGGATTATGAGGTACTATGGAGTATTTATCTAGAAAATATCATATTTTTATGTTTCATGGTAGTTATAACAAAAAATGGGGTTTATGTTTATGTTTATTCTTCTCTATGAAGAGGCCTCCCTAAAGTTGAAGTGGTGTTTAGATTGTACTCTTTCTTTATTCTACCATCTCCTAGTATTTGATATGAAATGTACAATGATTCCATAGTTGTTTGGATGGGATCTATGTTGATGTTGGGGGAACTTTTAGTCATATATGGGTCACATTATGTTTGACCTTATAAATATATATACATGAAAAACACATAGATTTGGAATTTTTGGTCCACACACTGATGTGTGGAAGATATTATATCTTTAGAGAGTGCTTTTCCATCCACATGGACTACAGGATAACATGGTACATATTCTCTAAAAAAGAAAATAATTTCATGTAGAAGCATCCATTTGAGTATCTATGGAAAATTTAATATTTGATATACTATTAAATATGGGAAGGTAATACTATTTTGGATTCTATTATTAGGAAATGTTTAGAGACACGGGATCTTGAGAACAAACATAGAAAGAGGATTGTATTTTATGAGGTTCATGAATGAGGGGATAGTGGATATGTCAATGATAATATAGGTATCAATTTTAACATTTTAATTTCATATGTACATTAATTAAATTGTTAAAGGAAAGATATAAGATATATCATGATTTTGTAGTGTTGCAGTAGTGTTTTCTGAGGAAGGATTCAGTACACGGGTTGTCCGTAAAAGGGTAAGATCTAATATATATTCAAGATAGGGTTATATTTCTTAAATACATGATTGAGGATCTATTGAAAAAATATATTATTTGAAATTTTAATTTCATCAATGGCCATAAAACATATACAATGACATATGATGTTTATTTTTGTATTCAGTTATGAAGTGAGATGTCACCAAATTTTTTGATGATTCCTTACCCAAAAGAGGGTAAATGATGAGAATATCATCCTTGTGGTTTTATTTATTTGAATTTTATGACTATGTTATGGGGGTTGATGTGATGGTGTAATTCCAAATAAGGTTACCAAAGACTATGTAGAGTCATTATTTTTTTGGTAATAGTTAATCTTCTGATGAATTTTGATCTTTTCTTGCAGATTTGATATACCATTTCCCTATACTAGTTTAGGAATTTATATGTATAATTGATTGTATGTTTACATAGTTCTACTATGGGAATCATATTATATGGAAACCCACACTTCATGTTATATTATTAATATGTATAGAAGGATTAGGGTACCTAACTGAGACTGAGTATTTTATATCATATGTAGACTAAATGATATTTATATACTATAAATTATATATTATAAGATAATATATGGGCATGAATTAGAGTAATATTTTGATATTTATATTATTAACCAACCTTGGTTGAGATTTCATTCAACAAAACTTCAATTTTCTGATATAGAAGTCTCCTCTTGAAGCTCATTATTTCCTATCATTTCTCTAACTATTATGTTGACACTATGTTTGGAAAAGATGTAGTTCAGGGGATTACATTGGTAACTGAGACCTCCAAGAGATTTCAAATTTTTTTGTAATTTAAAGTTTCACCACTAATTATATAAAATGAATATTTTACAATAGTAGGATTTAACCGTTGATGTTTGATATGGGTTACTAAGATTTCATTTTGGCGACTCCTTGATCATGGAATCAATATTTATAGAATAAGGGGAATCTTGAAAAAATATTTGTTTTACCATTCAATATTTTCATACACACTTGGATAGTGTCCCACAACTTGAATCATCATAAATTGTATTGAGGTATTCATGATGTATTCTATGTATATCATCTATAGAGATACATTCATAGTTGTCTTTATGTGATTTACTATGAGGAAAATGATCTGGGGCCCAAAGCATCACTTTTGGAGCACCCAGTCAGGATAAAAAAAGGGTGAGAATGTATTGGGAGGGATGAAGGGTCCACATATGTGAATTATTGGGAATTATGGGGGACATAAAAGGATATACCAAAAAGTCCAGGGTCCGGTCAGATCCGTCCCTAAAAAATTTATTAAGAAAAAGATAATAGAGTTAGGCGTATAAGGAATTATTACAAAGGCGAGAGTATATTACACCACGCATGTCTGCCTCTACCAGTGGAGCACAGTATTCTGGTGCCGTGAAGGACCACATCATATTTTTCGCCATTATTGCTTTCTTTGCCAAAGCATCAGCAACTTGATTGGCTTCCCTATAATCATGTGAGATTTTCATATTGAGCTCGGTAACCTTGTTGAGACACGCAATCCAGTGAGGTAGAATTATCAATGGCACATCTCATGTTCTTTTTTTCAAGGCCTACACTGCAGTTTGAGAATCTGATTCAATCCATAAACAACTCCATTTGAATTGAACAGAAAAATTGACCACATGTATAATAGCCCATAGATCAGCTTCATAGGCCACCCCTATATCAGTGTAACAGTAAAAAAACCCTTCACAGAGCCACGATGTGTGCGGAAGACTCCACCACATCCAGATGGACCTGGTGTGCCAACAGCAGCCCCATCTACATTTACCTTGAGCCACGCGCCTATCGGATGTATCCATCGAATGTATTTGAGAGTTTTGGGCTTTTGGGGGTGACCGGGAACACCTAGCATTCTGGGGACCTGTAGGTCAGATAAGTTGTTATTAATCCCTCCAGTTTACACCATAGATGCCGCATACACTTCCCTATGCAGGGCAAGCATTCCGGTCTGGGCAGAAATCTTCTTGTTCTCAAACAGGATGGCATTGCGCGCATGCCAAACAGCCGCAAAAATTGCAGCACCAGCCACCAGCAGCAGATTCTGAATTTGCTCACTTCGCCCAGCGTTGGACTACCTTGAAAGGATCTCATCAACCTGTATATGAGAGCACAAATCCATCCCAAACAGAGAACCTGCATATGACCAAAGTTGAAGCACATATCGGCAGCCCACAAACAAGTGTTGCACATTTTCCTCTGCACACATACATAGATAGCATGCTGAAGCAATCTGAATTCCATCCCTCTTGAGTTGATCATGTGTGGGAAGTCTATTTTTTCAGATTCTCCAAATTAAGTTGAATCTGGATGGTTGGATACAGGGATCCTGAAAGGCTGTAATGCATCTCAGAGTGTGAGTAGAGCTCCCACATTCCATCCGATAAAATTCCTTGATGTTGAAGCACCCATTCCTATCCGGCTTCCATATCAGAGTGTCATGATCCATGAATGTGTAATTCTGAATTTCAAGTCTAATTTGAAGGGGAAGAAGGCTGTCAAATCTTTTCCATTGTGTTCTGAAATCAACAATGGGCATATTCCTTACTTCAGAGTGAGTGCTCATGATATCGTGCAGTGGCCTATCAAGCCAAGTGATATTCCAGAAGTTGGGATTGGAGTTCTCACACACCAGCCACTTTGTTTCGTTCATGATTTTATTGAAGGCATGTCTAAGCGAAGCCTACACGGAGGACCCAAGATAATGTTTGTACCCATTCAGCAACCTTTCCTTAAATCTTTTGACCAAAAAAGCATTAGAAGCATCATTAGAGATCAGGCTCTATGTGAATTTCCCAATGAGACCATCATTAAATATCTTTAGGTCCTTGATTCCAAGGCCTCCAAGATCAACTGGTTTGATACACTCTTTCCAGGTAACTGTTACCAATTTCCTTTCGTGGGCAGAACCAGTCCATTAGAAATTCCTTATCATACACTCCAACTCCTTGATGAGGCCCCTAGGCCACCTATACAACGAGAAGGAGTACACAAACTTTGATGTGATCCCTGAGATAATGAGACTCACTCTTCCAGCCAGGGACATAGCCTTCCCTTTCCAGCTAGCAAGTTGATTGACAATTCCAGAATAGATACCTTCCGGATAATTTATTTTAACATTCCCCCAGAAGAGAGGAACACCAAGGGATGAGAATTCATTATATGGGTGGATTGTAACATCATAAACATTCAAGGTATTTTTTTAGTTATGATGTATGATTAATTTTTTCTTACATGGTGGTGTGTATTATGTTTAAAAGGTCCGCATAGTTAGTGACACTATGAATAGGGTATTATGAAGCTTACCATGTTGTAGAAAAAAGGTGGCTAGCTAGCTGGTGTGGTGAAATGACTATCCTATGGGAAGCCACCAGCCAGCAAATCATTCCTAGTTTTTGGAATCAATAATGGATTTTACATATATTTAATATTACTATATTATTAAGTATCAATATCCCAATTCCTAAACATGTGTGACCAGAACCTCTTATAGAGCACTCTCTTAGTGTTCTAGGTGTCCCCTTCCCCACCTCTTTGGGTTCTTGAAATCTACGCCAATATGAGGCAAAAAAAATGTTATAATATATCTTTTTTATGACTAATTATCCTTATTTATATATAATCTATCATTAATTAAATACATATTGGTTAGATATATGGATATCCACCTTGATATAATAGATAATTCATTATTTACTAATAGAATAGTGTCAGATCATGATATCTGGTGACTTATCATGGATCGATTCTCGACCTACCATTGAAAATGGATATCTTTTTGGTATTTTATTTATACACCATATCATGGAAATATCTATTCCTTGAATTATAATTCTATAGAATATACGATAATGGATTTGTTCTTGTTCTCGTATACATTTTTACAAGTGCATGATTGGGGTTCCAGTCTATGAAAAGCCTTTAAATTTACATCAACATATTTAAGTTATATTAGGCCTTGTATAAGAATATTGGAATGATGTGATTGTAATTTTTTTGTGTGAATTGACCAATATTTTTATGTTTGTATAGTCCATGATTCACATGATTTACTTTTAACACATGAATGTGTGTGTTTATATTTATTCATACTCATGTTTAATATGTTACATTGTCACTAAGTTATTTATTCCCTATTATGTGTGTATTTTTGGTCTTTGTAGATTTTTGTTCTTTTAGAAAATTATTTCTTGGTTATTATGGATTAGTTTTCCCTGATTGGGGTAGTATATGTGAAATGTGATGATGATGTTGATGAAATGAGACGCGAGTCAGGGGTTTGATGGATAAGTGGCCTAACTAGTGGCATAAGCAGTGGTGTGATGACCTTGTTAGAAGACCCGTGATTGCGATGGGAATTGATGACATTGTGATCCAAACTTGGAATTAATGGACATGAAATGGAACAGATATATACGAGGTATCTTTATGGACCATCCATGTTCAAGATATATATTATGACCATTCTTCTAATATAGTTCCAAGTATGTTATGACTGGTTTTCAAGGATGATTGGTCAGTGCACAACCACTCAACAAATGTTTGATTGTTCCCAAACTATTAATTTGTTTATTATCATGGAATAATCCTCTTAGGATTGTGGAATTATGTTAATGATGCGTTATTGGTGTCCCACTGGTTTTATACTCACAAATTGCAAGGAAATTTCATTATGTGTAAATGATTCATGATCAAGTATCTAGGGAAGGTCACCGACATAGTGGAAGGGAGGTGAGGAGATGGAGCATCATGTTTGAGGTATACTAAGGATAGAATACATAATTTTTCCATATATTTTTTCTTTAATTTAACTATATTTTTATAATAGGGATTGAATTTACACATTAGTAGTCTATATATTATTATTGATATGACCAAGTAAGAAATCTATTATATCATCATTGGTTATGTTTTCCTCTATTTCAATGTTGAGTTAGTATGTGTATAGTTTATTAACTCTAGTGTAATGAAATTACCACTAAGTATATAGTCTCACAATGTCATTATTAAACCCTCTCTTTTTGTTGGCATCCTCTTGCATATTGGGAGGCACACATGAGGTCATGTGTCACTTCCGATTGAACTATGTGGTTCAGGTTGGGGTGTAACAGTTCCTACACATAACCACACTAATTACTAGTTTATAGAATTTAGTTATTAATTTCATGTTTGTAGCACAAGAGAGTCCTATATTGAATTAATTGATAAATTATAATTATATTTTATCCATGGAAACAATAAGATATTCCAGGTGTAGGGAAGAGGATATATTTGGTTAGAACACGACGGCCATTTCATTATCACCCTATATGATGTTATTTGGGTCCCTAACCTAAATATTTTTTTTATTTCATTATGAATATTGGACAAAAAATACATTATTTTGAGTTCTAAATTATACTTCCATAATATCTAAAAGTATCTACTACAATAAATATAAGATGTCTGGTTAGTGATATTTATGTGATAAATGGAACCCCCAATAATAGTAATTTGGTAACACCTATATCACATATACTAGTAACACATTATTATGTCATGGGACTATGGAGAATGTAAGATCCAATGGGTATGAAGAATAATCTAAATATGTGATCTTGAATGAAAATCTAGATATAAATATAATTTTTATGATGATTTGATTATATGTAAATCTAAACATTTTAGTTTTAATTGGTCTCTTTGATGGACAATCATCAACTTTGATACAACCACTCTAATATATAAAGAAATTATTGAAATTTATCCCATATTGGAGGCTCATATTTTTTAATAATCATTGATTATTTCACACATAAAATTTGGATTTATATTCTTAATAATAAATATGATGTGTTTGAAATATTCAATTCTTTGAAATGAATTGTGGAAACCCAAATTGGTTTAATGATAAAATCAATGGGGATATATAATTTTTTTGGAGAGAATATATACAGACATTATAAAATTCAATTAATTGAAATTAATTTTTAATAATCATGCTATTTTTTCATATTCTTTAATAGAATATGTTTCAAAATATATGAACTGTACTATATTGGGGTGGATTCATAGAATACTTCATGCTTCAGATAACCCATATCCTCTTGGGTCAAAGAAAGAACTGCTACAATTTGTATCATTAATTGATTTACATTTGTTGATAAAAATGTTTAACATATTAAATGTTTGAGTAATAATAATCTCCTTCATATAACCATATACATTTATTAGGTTGTACAACCAATCCCAATGTAAAATCTATCAAAATAAAACCTAGAGGTATAAAATGTAATTTTTTTGGGTATCCTATAAGGATTAATGGTTATAAATTATTTATTTATACAATATTTTATAAAAAATATACTATTAGAATATATGATTCATTTCATGAATTATTTCCTCATAATTTCATGCATAAAAATGATGATAATTGATGCCCATCAAACTAAGAGTGTTGAGACAACTAATCCTACCTAATTTGAGGTTCTTATTGAGCCTTCTCTACATGAAACTCATAATGAGACCCATATATATTCATTACATGATTTATGGACAAAGATTGTTCCAATAAATAGTATATGTGAATATCATCTCATCAAGGATATAGCTATGAGGTTCATTTTTCTCTTACTAATTTTGATTAAAATCATATTCAATCCTTACAATTAAATATTGACTGTATTATTATTTATTATGATCATATAGTATATAAATAGGGTTTTAATGATACATATTTAAATCATTAGATCTCTTCCATGGACAATGATATGAATTCCCTAATGAAAAACCATATATGAATTATTCGGAATAAAACACCCAATGCTAATGTAATGGGTTCTAAGTTGGTTTTTCAAATGATTCAAGAAAAAACTAGAGATATGCGAATTTAATTTATGGATGGGATTGAATACAATATAATCCAAAAACCTAACGGTATACTCTATTAATAGATATTTTATCCTATTGTGAATCACTTATCCATTTGGATACTTCATGATTTTTTACATACCATTACATTTATATTGAGTAGCATGTTTTAAAAAAATAATTTATTCTAGGTGACGTTAAAGACAAAGAGTATATAAATCCTTCTGAATTATATATTAATGAGTTCAAAATGAGAGATTTATGTTTATTGAATAAATATTTAAAGTCATGAGACAAGCCTCATGACAATAGTTTAAAATATTTTATTCATTCATACATGATAATTATTTTAGTATAAGAAAATATGATGCATGTGTTTATTTTAAATTGGTTAATATTTCCACTATCACCATAACCAATTAAAAATGAGGAAGTTGAATACATGTCACCAATTATATATACAAGAGCAGATTTTAATATCATATATTTTACTATTTACACCATTATTGAAATATATTTTTAAATCTTCACATTACGAAGATCTAAATATAATATATGAAAATAGTGTTGGCTTTCAATTAAATAGATTCATAGTAACAAGTCATTTTCACTAGAATTAAACAATTATTAATGGAAAATTGAAATTTATGATGAGTTGTTATTTGGATTTTTAGACACTAACAATACACAAAATGTTGATACTAGAAGTCCTATATGGGCTATATTTTTAGTGACTATGGACAAAATATTTCATATAAAAGAAACATATATTATATTTTTGACATATCTACTACTTATGAAGAGTAAATTTCACATACCAAGGCTACCAAAATTTCAATTTTGTTGATTGTTTGTCTTTATAAAATTTCTATCTATGAATCTAGTACTATAGACATTTCTCATCGTTACATTACTTTGAATATATCTACGAATTTTATATTACAAGGTTTTTCAAAACATAATGTTATTAGATTATATTTTATTAGATATATTACTAAACATGAAATGGTGTGTATGAAAAATATAGACTCTAAAAATAATGCATTCAATAGCTGTACTAATTCTGTGACATAGTGAAATTTAAAAAAAAATTGATATTATAAATATGATCAGATTTAAATAACATTGGGTGAGTTAATATATTTGATTTTATTCAGAAAGGGTGAATATATGTATAATCTATTTCAATAAAAATTTACTTTTTATTTATTCTATTGATTTGTATTTATTTATCATGTTTTAAATTGTTGTATTTAATAATTCTCGCATATTTTGTGAATTTCTTGACTGATGTACTACATATCCGTACCTTAGATTGAACTGAGCATGGGTGAACGCTATTTGGACTATTTTCTATAGATATTTAAGGTAAAATATTTCATCTTATCATTCCATAAATCTGATAAACCATGTTAGGTTTATGTTCATTGTTCTATAACTATTGTTATTATTTTGTATTATTTAATTTATTTTAGGTGGTAATTTAGAAAATAAACTCTACGAAATACCCTCTTTATCTTTAGTTTCTGTTTCTTCCTCAAAGACTCTGCACATCCCCACCACAATATCTGATTTACAATGTATTTCTTTAGGTATCTGAATCTAAATCTATCGAACACGTTTTTTATTTCATATACTATTTATAATTTTTTTATTTTCATATCCAGATATTTATTATTTTATCCTTGTTTCAAATGATTCCAAATCTAAAAGGCTATTCATATGTGAATTTTTTATTCATTAATGAATTCTATATCCAAGAGGTTTCTCATTAATGATCTATTACTGTGTACATTTTTCGTTCCATGATGGATTTATTTTCTTACACATTGTGGTAATGTGAGAAAATATAATCCTTCTAATCCATTTTGAAGAACAATTTGATATCTTTAAGAATGTATGACATGTATTTTTTACTTCCCAAATATTTTTTCATTATGAAATCTGAATTCAGTCATATTATTGATCATCCTCCTCATAAATTTCCCCATTTACCGTATTTTATTTTGATCATTAAAAACATATGTGAGGTGGTCATGTTATATTAATGAATATTAGACTGTAAATACTTTTAAAATATTAAATATTCATGTTCTTTCATGGTTTTCATTTTTTATTCATTTATATTATTTCTCATTTCAAGTCAAAAACATTTGTTACTATATTTATCATTTTCATCAATATTATAATTCAATTATTCTACAACAAAATATTTTGTTGAAACCATATTTACATGGATTAATGGATAACATTTATTTGGGGATTTTCTTAGAGAATTGTCCGAAACTGCATGTGTGGCCAAATATTATCTCTAATGGTAATGTAGTTGTGTATGGTATGTCGGGGATAATGGATTCTTTGGAAATAATTTTCATATATTTCATAGTATATAATAGTATTGGTGAGTTATTTAATGTGCTAGATGTTATTTTATTCAATTTTATATATCCATTATACTCCATTATCCTCTTGTTGGGTCTTTTCTATTGCATAATATCAATTTCCCAAAGGTCCTATTCTACTCCCCATATTCCAATTTCATCATCCTTTTTTTCATTGAAGACAACTATTTATTTTTTATTCCTGATTTATTAAGGTAGTGAAGCTTCTATATACATTGTATTTTATATTTCTCTTAGTAATATAGGAAGTATTGGGTGTTTTTATAGGTTTATAGCTGTGATAGATATGGGTATATTTTTGGTTTTTGTAGATAAGGATGTTGTTTCTTTATTAGTGGTTATTGATTCAATATAGTTGTACCAAATTCATATTTTATTCAACTGTTAATAATTTTTTCTAGAAGTGACCATCTTTTCAATCATATTGAAACTTATTATGGCTATTCTATATAGATATCCCTTATTTTTTATATAGTGTGGTTCATTCTATGGTGGTATATTTGGTCTAATATTCATTATTTGTGGTAAAATTATTGATTTCATCAATAGTGGCCTTGTTTTTTGTGGTAGTGATGACTATCATAGTTTTATATAATGATTGAAGGAAATGATGGATGCAGAATAATCAATATACTTAATTTTTCATTCCCTCACATTGGGCTTTGAGGAAAGGGGTTTCATGTTTGTTCTTTCCCCGATATCATGATTTATATTGGTATCATACATTAATTGATTAGTTTTCCCAATTTCCATTTATTTTGAACAAAAAAGTGAATTTTTGTCTCACTACCATAATCCCAACCCCAAATCCAATTCCATCTTATCCAAACCACTATTTTGGAGATCGTTGCTTAGTCGATGTGTGGTAAAATAGTTTTAATGACTCATAAATGCTTCTACGATACCATGACACATAGAAATAAATACATAAAAATAATTCAATTATCATTTTAAATACTAGGTTTTTTCCTAAATATATAAATGTTTATACAAGGTCCTAATATGTTCTTTAGATTGGATGGAATCATGAAGATCACACCCTATGACACTACTCCATGGTTTGATCCCCTAGATAGTGCTGTCAGGGTTCACCATAACAATATAATAAACAATTCAATGGATAAAATTGATTTATTTATTTCATTCCCACATTCTTCCATCATCCATGATGGATATATAAATAATTCTCTCAAAATTATTATAAAATTATACATTAGATTCGTGTAATTATTGGGACCATATAATTGTATATGTTAGCCCATAAATCAGAAAAATAAGGAAATAAAATCTATAGAGTAGTTATAAACTTGAAAAACATATCTTAGCTATAAAATTACATCCATTCATCTTATATTTTTAATTTTATTTTCACTAAACTTTTTTATCATTATCAACTTAAACGTATATTATTTTAATATAAATTAAAAAAAGTTGATTAAATTCTAAAAATAATAAAAATTAATCAAATAATCCCTCTAAAATATAAATAATTTAAAAATGTAGATATATTTAAATATATTCCATCAGATAATAATGATACATGATTGAATATATGTAATTCCTTTTAACATTTTACCTTTAGGAATTCAAATTATAGGGAGATGATTTAGTCTGTCAAAACTGTATAATGCTTTGATGAAAATTTATTCAACAAATTTTGATCAATCTAATTATTTAATCATCATTCATGTGTTTAAAACAATATAATTGATTTTTAGTACACGAATAACACACACACACACACACATATATATATATATTTAATTATTTGTGAGATAAAACACTTCAAATATTTAAATAAATGGAGTCAATTTGAAAAAATTATACAACTATTTTTTCAATTATACAATCTCATTAAAAATAATCCTATATTAATTGTATTTAAAGAATATGTATTATATGGTTCATTTCATTGAAAACCCTATTTTATGTCTTATTATTAAAAACACAAAACAATTTTTCTTTAAAAATTTCACATCTCACAAAGATGAAGTACTCTTTTATGTGAACCGTCATGTATTTAATCCATGTTAAATAAAAAAATTCATCCATAAAATGAAATATTATTATATTAATGACCACTAGTTTTATATATTCCTTATTAATCTATATGAGGTTACTAATCACATTTCATCCCCCGGATTTCATAGCTTCTCCCCTCTGATCCTCCATATCTCTAGAACACCCATATAAGAGAGATCATCTAATCTCACAACTCCTACTCTTGATGGTTCTATATTTTTAGGAGGTTATCTAAAAATATAGTGTCATATTATTAATAAATGTGTCCCTATACTATAATATGTGATTTCTAATGAATATATCTTCACTTTTGATAGGTTAGGAAAACACATTGAGCATAGTCACTCTACCGTGGTAATACTACGCTTATGCAGACAAAATTCAACACAATCTATAAAACCGAAAGCTCCTAAAAAACCCTAATGTAGGATTATCCTCATAAAAAAATATATTTCCATATTTCTAGAAACAATATATAAAAATTTCACCTACCAAAAATTTAGTTTTTTAATCCATCACTGAACATAAACAATTTGCTAATTGTTATATATTTTCATAGTGTTTTGAATCAAATGGAATCTATTTTTTAGTCCAATCCAGGTTGAAATATAAGATTATTTATCAACTTGCCTCAATAAATCCCATTATAGATCTAAATTTTATATTTTATCATGAATAAATTTGTTCCATTCTTAGAGAAATGTGATAATTTTTTTGAAATAATACAATGGGGAAATTATTTGACCATAAATCTATAAAAATTAATAAAAATAAATCTTTCATATTCTGCAATGGGAAATTAGTCCTCTCTATATATCCATTATTATGTTGATGAAATGCTAGAGTTAGATATAATAGTATATAGAAATTATAAATTAACCCATTTGATAAAAATTAAATAATGTGTGCACCTGGTTAGAAACTATTTACATTGGTACTCTACCTAGATTTATTACAACATCAACATAAAATTTTCCCAATATTTGGACCTTAAAATGATCTTAAATGGTTATGAAATGGGTATGTTTCATCATTATATCTAAAATAACCAAAATAATTTCAAATACTCTTTTTATATGTTTCAGAAAATTCATAATTTCTATATATAAGTAATTCCAAAATAAATGTTGAATAATATGTAGCTACATCTGTCTAGATAGAAGAAGGTGCTCCACCTTCACTCTTTGACATTATAGTCACTACACTAAAAATTTCACCACATCATTCTTAATATTCATCATTCAATAGTATATTTGGATATACTAATACATTATTCATTTACCATGTAGCACAAATAACATAAGATAATGAAATATATGCCATAAATTTATCCTTAAAACATAAGGAATAAATAGTTTTTATGGAAAAATGTTCTGATGGGTTCCACATTTAACATAAACCTATAGAACCTCGATATATATTAAGAGATCACACACAAACTCAAATAGAGGTTCACTAAACTAAATATATACAACTCACAGAAGAAGTATATAGGTCAATGTGAACATGAATCAATACTCTCTCCCATCAACTTCTTTTATATCCATATATACAATGACCAATCCTCTATAACTCCCAAATAATCATAATCATTCTAAACCATCCCCATGTAATATTCCATACCTAATTATTTTATCATAGAATCATGCTTTTATTTATTATATGATACCATAAATATATTAAATAGAATAATTATTACCCCTGGTAATTTAATATATTCATGATTCTCTATGATAATAAATTTATCCATCCCATGTAGTTAGTGACTACCAAATATTTTAATTAAAGAATGCAATGCATCAATGATCAAAGAGAAAAAATATATATTTATAAGTCTAATACATATGGGGAAAATAAACGTCAACCATTCTGTAATTACAATAATCCATGAGAAATAATCACATGTTTTGGAATCAATAAATAACTATGGCCCAAATGAAAATAATCATAATACACAACATATATTATTTTCTTAAGGAAAAATAAAATCATAAGATTATTGGTTTTATTTTTTAAGAATATTGTTGACATTTATGCAGTCATATTTCTATATAAAAAACATTCCCCTTCATTTTTAGGGATAGAAAAGAGGAATATATCCTCAAAAAATCTATAAAAATAAAAATATAATAATTATGAAACACAATAAAATGTATTATGCATAATATATTTTTTCTTTAATCCTAAAACAAGATGATAGCCACATATCTCAGTTCAACCAAAAATCCTTCTGCAAGATTGAATTTACCCATGAAATGAATCCATTAAAACCCAAATTAACACTTTTAAATCATCATATATATATATATATAAGATGTTTCATTATATTCTCCAATTATACTCAAATATGATCAACATGATATTAATTATTTATTGAGTGAATTTTTATGTAGTCTATTAATACTAGTAGAAATATATCCCAATAATGTCAAGACACCGGGTTCATGAAACTCAAGAACGCTGTTGAGGAAATAATCACCCCAAATGGAAGGAAAAAACACAATTCCTAAGTCAACATGAAAAGTGTAATTTTAAATATTATATACTCTCACTCACAACTAATAATTTCGATAAATAATTTCAAACATTGATAAAATTACATCTCCACTAAACTAATCAACTAATTCCCCAATATTAAGTAATACTTTTTCTTTATGTTTACTCCAACTAGTCATCAAATATCAATATAAATTAAATCCTACCAACATATTTTTCATTAAATTTGTTAGATTACCCCAAGATCAAGAAATTGGGAATATAAATCCACTTTGTAAAAAAACATAAACCAAAACCCTTATATTAAAAATACTACAAGATTTCATCCTATAAGGATTAATACAAAATATACACTTATTATAGAATAAGGATGATGTGAGACTCTACCTCTTACCCAGTTTGAAAATTGACTGCCCCATTAGAAAAATTATCATCACACTCTATCACTACCAATGGTACCTCTTATAAATATACATATATACTTATTAGAATATATTCTTCAACAAATTGTTGATATTCTATCTCATCTAGTGTCACAACTCAATAAAATGGTTCCCATCACAAGTGAATATAAATATACCTCCACTATGTCTAGTGAAGGTAAATATTCACTAGAAAAAACATTCCAATATATGAAGATGATAAAAAATAAATTTAAAAGGATAAAACTATGTAGTAACATATCTAATAGTATTATATTTTATTTTATACTTTTATATTAAATAACAAAAATCCAATATCAATATATCTCTCTAATAATTTATATCTTACTAAATGGATTTGATAAATTTAAGGGTTTTCAACCCTCATCAATGAAATTTTTATTTTTTTTGAGATTATCATATTAAAAATATTATGGGAATATGTTGTATATTTAGAAATATATATTACAATAAATATAAAAATAATAGTACCATTAACAATCTCAACTCTCACTATACCCTTGAAATAATCTACATCCAATGTATAGAACCATCCTCTGTTTTCTTGGCCTTCAGTCTACCTTCCACATCTATAAAAATACCCATCACCTAATTTTATCTTATCCTCTATGATAAAATCCTATTTATAGTTTTTGAGAATTAACACTAATTTTTTTTCTTATTCCTCTTGTATTATTATCTTAATCATTGTTACATTTTCCTTCTCCAGTTCCAACCACCTAATTTGGGCGCTGATTTTTTTCATACCACATATTTCCATCTTAAATCACATTATTCGTCAAATTTCAGAATTATATTGGTAAATAAATAATTTTTTGTATTATTCCTCTATTAAAAAAACATTCACTTAATCATCATTACCTCTCATGGGTATTAATAATTTCATTCCCCTAGAACCTATAATAGAACATGATAGGATTAAAAATGAGTCCATGAACCTCATCAATACACATGTAAAGTTGGTACAATCGATGAATTCACCTTCCTCCAATCCATGTTTATCTGTGGCCATGTATGCCTTTATAAACCCTAAAAAACTAATTTTATTCTATGCTATCATCTGTATTAGTCTATCATCTACCATTTAACTCTCTAAGACATTAATTTAATTTTTTAAGCACAATAGTCTTATATGGAATTGATTATATATTCATAGGCCTATATTAATGTTATTCAATCAAATATAACTATATAAAGTCATATAAAATAAATTATTATAAAATGAAATAAATTTATTGGTAATATATTAAATGGTTTAATCCCCATGTTAGACCATGATAATCTTTTTTGTCTCCCACTCTACAATTTCATTGATAAATACTCACTATGTAATAGTCTATTAGAATCTTTATATTAATTTAAAAAATTTATAGACATGCACACATAATAATTGACCACATATAATTTACATATAAACATAATATGTTCTCAAGATAATTTGTTATTGTATTGGTGAACTTATAATAAAAATGGAAATCATAAACTTATCCATCCAATTATGAATGAACTTTCAGAATCCCAACCCTAGAATCTTAGTAGTTTTTATATCATTAAATATATCATTAGTTCATCCCATAATCTCCCATAACATAATTATACTTCATTTATTGGTTTTTCCTATTAATATACATATGTTACCCAATCTATGTCCTTCAATGTTAGCTAATTTGGTGTCCCTTTTTTACAAATATCACATATTTATAAAAAAATCACTAAACATTTTCCTTCTCAATATCCTCCAAAATAATTATAGTTAAAACCTACTACTTGAACTATGATTCCATAGTATAAGTTCAATAATAGTAATAACGTTTTTGTAAAAATACATTAAATTCTATCATGACCATACTCAAGGTATATTTTATGATATTTACTATCGTTGGATGAAAATAATTTTTCCATGTCAAATACTCAAATGAAGAAAAATAATACATTGATTATAAATGATACATATCTCCAACATATATAAACCAATTATTTATATCACTAATGAATTATACACCTTATCACCAAAAATAATAATTCATAAGATTATGTTAACAACCATATCTGTATCAATATCATTTATTAATACTATGTGATGTAATGTTTACTTAGTATTATTTATTTAAAAACATCCCCTGAAACCTCACAATGTACCTAATCTAATATCTAATGTGGGATTTGATAATAAGATATAATATCTTATGTTACTGATTTTTGTTCTCCCAATACATTCCTATAATTTTTGTAGGAACACATCTAGTGATAATGTATCGATACATATATAATAAGCATTAAATTTATGAATTATATATCTATATATACAATACAATCCTCCTTGGATAATGTATAAATCATGAAATATTACTATTTAATTTATGAAATGGAAACAATCATATCATTGAACTCCTAGAAGAACCCCAAAAAATAATCCCCATACTATAAAATACATAAATAAATATATAAAAATACAATAATTTCATCAAGAATCCAAAACATTCTATTTACACATTAAATATGTTTACATATAAGGGACTCTAATATTCTCCCACTAGTATGCATGGGAAACAGATAATGTTTGAAATTTAATACGAAGGGGTGATAAGTAATACTCAATATAAAAATTTAATAAAGTGGAATTAAATGTGAATAATAATAAATAATTTTATGTGAAACATTTATTAATGCAGTGTTTATATTAACATTGATACCACAATAAACCATAACTCATAATGATGTGATTTGTTATTATTATACAACAAAATATTCAATTTTATTACATTGTCGAAATATCATCTGTTGGATATGCTTACATAATATATATAAAACCATGATTCCATATAAAAATATATGAAAAAATATCCCACATAGACTATGTCCTAATAAAGTTTCATTGTGTTTTTATAGCTCAATATGATATCCCTTTCATTAGAGAGAATAGTATTGATATAACAGTTTAGCTATATATACCCTCAATGTCTGGGATGTTGGATAATATACGATTTACATTTGGATGGAATTAAAAAAACTAAAATAATATCTTAGAAATAATAATAATAATAATAATAATAATAATAATATCATAGTTTCCTTATTAGTTCGTCTTCTAATATTCCCCCAAAGATAGACTCTCCAATGAAACAGAGGGCTAAATATCTCCACTTATCAGTATATGTTTGAATGAATACACATGTCTACCAATCACTATCCAAATCGATAATATAATATCATTTCTTTCTCATACATTGTATTATGGGTAGAAGAAATTAATTATTAATGCATCAATTTCCCCCATTATCCTAAATATAATGGTGATACAAAGTGAAAAAAACATATGACACATCATCATCATGAATCCAATGTTAGTATTCAAGATCATTATGTACCTATATTCTAACAAAATCATCAAATCAAAATATTTTTACAAAGAGGGAACATTCCTTATTTTCTAATATGTATAAATCTCAATTCAATGGGTGACTAATAAGTGTAGTTCCAAGAGTATCATCTTCATTCAATAAAAATCTGGCACGAGAGAAAAATATAAATAAAACATGTAATTTAACAAGAATGTTTTATTTCCAATTTAACTTCTATTTCCTAATCAATGTTACATCATCACTAAATAGCACAAATATTTAATTCAATGATAATTCAATTTAAAATTTTAATTTGCAATTCTAATTATCATTATGTTGAATGCTATTTTTTTAAATTGGAGAAAATTTTCAATATTATTACATAGGTTTCATTATATGAATTTTTTTCACTTCAACAATAAGAAAAATACATCAAATAGTTTATTTAAATATTTAATTATATAATGAATAAATATTTAAATCATTAAAATATATTATTTTACATTATAATTAAGATAATTATGTCATCACTAAATTTATCTATAGTCCACTCCCTATATACTTATGTCATTGATGAATTATTATATTCATGTTTGGAAAATAGAAAAATGTATCCCAGTACTATAAACCTCTATTGGGTATTATTTAATCAGAATTATGCTTCAAAACATATTAAATATATATATTTTTATTCTAATGATCCTAATGTATCAAGAAGATTAAAAACAATTAGTGTTTTGAGAGGCCATAGACATTCATTCATGAAACATAAATTTATTTTTACAAAATATATCTTTCTAAATGGAAAACCCATGTTCCCAAATGAAACCACACATTCATCGATACAATAATAATTTTTTTGTAACTCATTGTTCATCTGATCATTGACCAAATATAGTATGTATCCTTGCTCAACCGATGTTCATCTGTAGTACATGGGAAACTATTTGATAAAAATGTTCAAATATCCCCTATTAAAACTAGGTCTTTCCCACTATGATGTTTTCATGAAAACATAAACATGAATTTAATTTTTGACCATTTTATATGAATGATAAAAAATCTCACACATTTTTATATCACTCTACATTCAGATATCCCATGTTGGGCTGAAGTGGCCACTTTATGGTCATCCCCTAATGAATCATGTTATAAATATTCCTCTCTTATACTCTACCATTTTTCATCTCGCATTATATTATATCGTAGAGTATGATACCAAATTCATTAAAATTAACATTGTAAGTTTCCACCATAACAAGGATAAAAAATATTCATTATTTAAAATATGAGGACAATATATAATGATTAAAATATTTCGAGAACATATTGGTATAATAAAATATATTTATTATTACATTTAATATTTTTATCCAATAATTACAATTTTATTTCATTAGATTTGTCACATCATTTTTGATGAATAAATAAATTATTTTGAAATGAATTCATATTAATTGATTCGATCCTTGAAAATATAAAAATAGTTATAAAATATTCTATTTATAATATCACTAAAAATATAACATGGTTTTTTAGTAATTTCATAGTGGAATTTTATGAGACATGTGTGATTATAAAAAATCGAAGCATTATGAATTCAAATTCTAGTCCAATGAATGTTGAAGAAAAATGTTGAAAAATTATATTTAAGTTTAATTAAATCTATGATTCCAATTTTGATAAAACAAAATCCATTTTTATCATTAGAGTTTGTGTAATATTATATATAAATTTTATTTCACCAATTTAGTATTAATTAGTAGAACTAGGAGATATATTTAGATGTTTTGAACATTTATTCAATTCCAAATCACCATATGTTAATATTCGGAATTTTATTCATTTTTTTTCGAAAAAATTAAAAAAATCCTTTCATTAAAAACCCATCATTATCAAATTTAAAATCATATAATTCATTTTCCTTCATTGATAATTTCTAAAATACCATCATTTTATTATTTTTTTAAAATATCATTAGTTAGATATCTTTATGGAAAATTATTTCATTGACATTACTAGAATTAAAGTATATTCATATATTTTAATACATATATCTATAGAATTATTTTTTAATTTCTTTTGATGAAAAAATATATAAACACCTATTATTAATATTTTGTTAAATTCAATTTCCATATATTTAATTAAAATAAAATTTCCAAAAATGAAAAAAAAATAAACACTAAGTATTACATTTGGAAATGATTAATGGAAATATATTAGATTTTTAACCTTAATTAATATATATATATTATTTTACTAATAATTACATGGTGGAAATTTATTAAAATAATGAGGCCAACATTATTGATACCCAATGTCAAGCACATAAACCACACATGGTGGACCTGTGATTCATACCCATGAGAGTGCCAGCATGATGGGCCAACTATGGTTTTAGGAGACTTAATGGGCCATGTATAGTCCCACAATACCCCAACCAAGTTTGAGCACATGTGTATTGGTTGGATAGTCTACACAAGCAGTTTCCATCCAATATAATCCTTTTGTAAATGGGTGTATACTAGTGATGACCTGCTATTTCCGTCTCAAACCAGTAAAAAAAATAAGTTGATTAATAAGAATGTTCTAAAGAAATGTGATGACATATGTGGGATAAATGACTTCCTTCACAATAGTTCCTATATATAAATGATTCAGGAATAAACATGACCATATAATTTGATGCAAAAAAGAAATTCAGTAAGCATAGCTCATTCATATTCATCCTCATGATTTGATAGTGATATATATGTACCAATGTTTTCCATGATTAGTGGTTCCATGAATTAGTGAAGAAATCACAGATTTCATCTCTATAAATATGATAAAATGTTTTCATTATATGCATGAAAAATAATTTTATTGAATTATTTTATGAAATATAACTTAAACAAGGATTTTTTGAAGAAATAAGGTTGATTAAATATCTGATAAGCAATATGATATAGAAGATTATAAATAAATGATGTAGCATGTGGTTTGTATCAGATGCATATCCTCTCTACAATCATTTTTGGATATCTCTACAAACATCATCTTTTCACAAAAATGATAGAGTAATACAACACCTAATTATAGGTCATCATTTTTAGTATCACCATAATCTACTGGTAGCGTATGGTTTTGTCAATAAGTCCATGTATTGATTATACTATATTGTTAAAGAAGATAACCAACCACATGAAAATGGTATCACTGCTTCAAGTCCATGATGGTAGTTTTATAATGATGGAAGTGAATTTATACTCACCAATGGTAGATCACTTCATCCCAGTGGATCTTCACTTCATGGTAGAACCCTTCAATGGTTGCAGAATCTACTAATTATATTCTTTAATGGTATATCATCCAACCATGGGATCATAGCTTGGGTTTTGGTAACTTTCATAAATATAGCTTTTTAGTGGTAGAAACAACATGCTAATACAATGTATTTTTATATACCATTAGTTAAAAAATATCTCTAGATTTAAAATTGGAATTATTATAATTTAAATTTTTTTAATAAAAATTAGGTTTTATAATATTTTTATGGGAATTATAAATACATGTTTATTTTAAAATATTTTGTTCTTATATTATATATATTAACATATAAAATATATTCATAATTATTCTATGTTTTTTTTGAAATTTCAATAAATTACAAACTTATTAATATTATTGAAAATATTTTATGAATGATTAATCTATGTGTTTTTTCTAATGACCATTATTCAACTATTATGATGTTATTTTATGCATAAATAAGATACCACCAAAACTATCTGATATTAATCATGATATTTCTAAATATATGTAATAGTAATATTATGTTTTTTTATTTGCTAACTAGTGGTACGTTGTAATTTGATAATGTGATGTTGTGAGATGTCAATTAAATTTATTACATAATATTAATATTTTGGCATGTAATGATGGTGTTAAATAAACTTCATTAGGTTTATTCATAGTAATATATGTGTTTTAAACATTTTATCATCACATAAAATCAATCTTCATTGTCTATGTCATCTGATCTTTATATTATATTTTATTATTTTTATTATTCTTCATTTTTTATTTATCTTTTTCTAATTGTTCACATTGGTTTAGTATTTTACCAATAGAAAAAAAACATGTATGTTGGTTATTCTACCTCCCAAAAGTATGTTCTTGGGCTATGACTCTTGAAGAAATGATAGGACCGGTCTTGGTTAAGTCTTCTGTAAAACGTCTAGGGAGTTCCGTGGGGTAATGAAAAAATAAAATTCTATAATAGTTTCAAAAAACATATAAAATTGAGTTATTCATAGTGTGTACCAATATTCTTGTATATTTGAGAAGTTTTATGAGTGGATTATTATATTTATGACATGAACCACTATAAAAACAATGTGTTCATTTTTTTTTAATTTCTAATATTGCATTAAACCTAAAAAATACACTCTCTATAAATTCATTAATTTATAAACACTATGTGATATTTTTTCTAAATATTTTAATTACACTTCATAATTCGATAGCGTATTTTTTCTTCAAATATGATCCACGATGATACATCTATTTTATAATGATTTTTTAATATCAGCATGGAAAATAGCCCATCTTCCATTGCTCTATGTAGATCATAATTAAGATTTTGTTCGTTTAATTAATATTCCAAATAAAGTTTAATATTTATAATTTATTGATAAATTTTTTTAAAAAAATATTTATAATTATTTCTATTCTAACACTTTTCAAAACTCTCAAACAATATCATCATAAATAAAAATTCTAAAATGAATAAAAATTTGAATCCCACAATTTTAAATTTGAAAATGGAATTCATTTGAAATTATAACATAATGAAAATTGGTAAATTATAATTTCACTATTTCGTAGTTTAATTATTAAATAAAAAATTATTTTTTAGAATGAACCCATCTATAGAGATGAAATACCCATTTCATGAAACAAAATAAATGGTAATATTAATGTTATTGAAATTAAAAATTGTTATTAATAGGGTTTTTATTATAAAATAATATATTTTATATCATGTTGGAGTAAGTATTTTTCATAATACAATGAAATATTATTTAAAATTGGTTGAAATATTTTCGGTTATCCCAGTTGAAGTTATTTTTTATATTGTGGATAATTTTATATAATTAAATTATATAATTCTTATTTTTGGTAGATTTTTTGAGATTATAACAATAATATATTAGAATTTCTTATTATTTCTTATAAGCATAGTATTTGAGTAATGAAATTTTAGTTTTATTTTAATGGAATGGTTAGTTTTTTTTATTGATTTGAAAATGTTATTTTTGTATTGTACTGTTTATGTATTGAGGAGTTATTTTGAAGTTTGTATTCTTATAATATGAAATATACAAAAATTGGAATATAATAAAATCGGGTAGGTATGTATGGTTTTAGGATCATGTGGATTTTTATTAATATTTAGTATAGGTAATGTTTAGATGATAATTTATTATTGAAATAAATTTTTTGGGTTCAATAATGACAGATTTTGAGATTACATTGTCCTGGTTTTGATTAAATTTTTAAATGATGAATTTAGATGGAATTTTTTTTATATTATGTTTTATAATTGGATTATTTTTATATTTTACTCAATGATGTGTTTGAATGATTACATCATATATACAATACCTCGATAGTAAGATCATATTGTTTTTTACTGTGAATTGTGAGTAAATTTTGATGTAAGGTGTTGGTTTAATAAATCCATTATTTTTTTATATAATTAAATCATAAATTATATTTTTTTATTTTTATTCTTCAGTAAAATGGATTATATTGGGTTAATGATACGATTAAGTTGAGGTTTTAATTTTTTTGATGGTCTTAGGGACATTCATGGGTCTAATTATGGATGTTCAACTTCAACCATTCATTTTTAGTAGTTTCATAATATGTCGTAGTCATATTGATGTTTTTAAATGGTTAAAACCCATTAATAATATTAACAAATAAGAAATTACCTATTATATTTTATTATGAATTTTATAAACAATACCTCAAACTATTTATGGTTGAAAGAATATATATTATCTAAGAGTAATATATTCATAGTTGGTAAACCAAAAATCAAAATATTTTTATCTTACAATATAGAAAACACACATATTCCATTATATTTTAATAATAATAATAAATTTAGATCATTTTCTGATCTTATATGAGGTAGATACCTTATAATAAGTTCGAAAAGTAAAATTAAATTAAAAAACCATATCTTTTTATTCAATTTAAAATTTTATATCTACAAGATATTATGTGAAATTTAATAGAATTATCTACAAAAGTAGATCATTATAATTAATATATAATATCATGTAATACTAAATATTTCAGTAAAAACTCCCAAAATGTTTTTGAGATTCTTATTGGCTAACTAGAAATCATGTACTAGGAATATTATATTGTTTAAAAATAGTTATAAGTCCATCATGACATGATCCATATCTGGGTACTAACATTAATACAATTGTTTGAGTATGGTTGAGTCTAAATATTTATTTGATTTATAGGTCAATGTTTTATCTACATTGTGGCCATAAATATATGATATTATTATAGATGAAATTTTTTCGAACAATTTGATTTCAACTTCTTTTCATATTATTTTATATATAGTTTTACTAAAAAATATAATAGGGGGAACTTATATTTATTTTCATGATTAAATGAAGGGATTGTTTGAATTCATAATATTGGCGTAGAATAACTGAGTATGTTAATTAGTTTCATATTATTTATGAATTTTTATATAATGGAATGATTTATGATGGATTTTATTAGAGAAATTTTATTTTAATAAATTTTTATTATAAAATGATTATTTAATTTATATTGATAATTTATTTATATTTTTAATAATTTCATGGTAATCTTTATTTTTATTATATTTCATAAATAATTCTTGTTATCAATGATAACATGAGTTTCTATTTCAAAAATTTATAAAAAATTTAAATTAATCTTGGTAATTTTTCTAATTTTAGAATTGGGAATATTAAATAAATTTTCTGATTATTATTATTATTTTTATATCTATTAGTATATTTGGAATAGTTGGTGGATTTTTTAAATAATGCGATAAAATTATTATATTATATAATAATTAGAATTTGTTTTATGAATCTCTTTTGATAATTGTGATCCCCATTATCTAACACATTTTTTTCATATGACCCAGAACCCTGAAGTGGTGTTTACTCATTTTAAATTATAAATACCATCATTTGTGATGATGTAGTGTGGATCATGTTATATCAATTGTTAATATTATTGTTGTTTTTATCCTTTTTTTTCTTCTTTTTTGTTGTCATTGTTATTTTTATTTTTCTTCTAGATAAGGTTTTGGTAAAGTGGTAGTGATAATATTCCCCTTATCATTGGTAGTAGGGGATTGAATTTTGGTTATAATTAATTAGGCCACCAATTTCACGAGGGGTGGTGATTTACACTCACACTGGTAACAGGAATGCGGTGAGTGAATTCGACTCTATATGTGAATGAAGAAATATGAAATAAGTGATATATGAGCTACAAGTGTTTGATATGCACTATAAATGACTATTTCATAGAATGAATAATAAATTTTCTATCGGTGTAGGTAATGGGTGAGAGTGTGCACTATAAATGACTATTGCATGGAATGAGTAATAAATGTTCTATAGATGTAGGTAATGGGTGAGAGTGTGCACTATAAGAACAATACATATCCAAAAGGTTGTGAAGAATGTGTAACCCCTTGGAATATAGAATAGTAGACAATAAAAAGGACTTGGGGCATTTTTTGATCCATCACCTCATAGGCCTTTCACCCACTATCAATTCATCCATTACAAATATAATATGTAATAATCTTTATTGTATATTCATGCCATTCTTTTTTGTTATGTATACAAAATTACCCACTATTATTCCTTAGGTGTGTTCATGTTTGTGGTTTGTAATCCTGTCTACCTAATATATGTTATTATTGTTGTTTTTAATTTTTTTATTGTTATTGTTTTTTATGGATAGAATTATTTTTATTTGTATAATTTATAATAATTATAATATAATTATTTTTATTTTGTAGTTCTTGTGGTGATTATTATGATTAGATAGAATATAAGGTCTCCTAGAAGCTATCTCATGGTGATGAATTGGTTATCATGGTTTTGATTATAGATTGGGTCTCAATTGTGTTATCATTTAAATCCAATGGATTTGTTTGTTTATCTTTCATAAAACACAGTCTATATTGAAAAAAAACCATCATGATTTCCTTATTAAGGGATATTTATAACCTCATATTTTTTGATCAAGTATTATGTTATGTATGTTTATTTCTATATTACACAAGTTTCGTTTTTTATTTTTTTTTAATTTTAACTGGGTTTCAATCTTTAGTGATAATAACAATTATTCTACCAAAAAGATCACGAAGAATTGATATATTGTTTTTTTGGATGCTAATATTATATTTTTAGGTAAAACGTGAATGTGTAATTAAATTTTACCTCAAAATATTGTATTTCTTATAAATTGAGAATTACAGTAATTTTGATAATATAATTAATAGATTATTATAGATTTGGGGAATTAATGAATAAAATATTACATCCCCTAAAAAATAATTTTCCATATTTATTACTTATATAAAAGAAATATTATAGAATGGGGATTTGGTTGAGTATATCTTAATATAGTTCTTATGATAATAATGTAATTGGATGCCTTTATAAATATAGATAACGTCATAAACTCAATCACAATTTTTGGGATTCATATCTACTAGCAATGATGGTTCTTCTAGAATCCTAAAATTCTATGACAAGTCACCTATACTATATAATAAATTATCAAATTTTATTTGAAAACTATATATACCTTGTGTGGGAATTTTATTAGGGTTCATATTTAGGAAAAAAAATTATCATCCCTTTCTAAAAATGTAAAATTGTTTCAATAGAAAAATAATGTGAATTATCATTTTAATTTGAAAAATATGTTTTTTCTATGTATTATTGTATTATTGGTCACATTAAGATATATTTATATACACAATTAGATTATTTTACTATAATGTGACTGTAATGTCTATGATAGTTTCAAATTTGATAGGAGGTCTTCAAATATACCTACATAAACTAAGAAATTACAATATACTAGTGAGAATATTACAATTCTATGTTATTATTATAATGATTTTCTAGGTTCAGGGGATGGTGTATGAGATCTAACTTTGATCATGATTGTCATTTTGATGATGTTATCAGAGGATATTATACCTAGGAATATCATTTATCCCTTTAAAATTCTACTCTAGAGATTTTAAAATAAAGGTATTTTTGGGGTTCAGTGGGTGTCTCGCAATAGGATAAATCTATACAAGTGTATTATATGCATGGTTGTTTTGATCACTTATCTAATCTTTTTATCATAGGAAAATGTTTGTCTTAGTATTATATTATATAATTTTACAAATATGTTCTATTTTTCAACAATATATGTTTTGGTATGAATACAGATAGATACTCTAATGAGGACTACTCATACATATTATCAATGATGAGGATATAACACTCTTTTTAATAGTATTATGTCTCATTTATAAGTAGAGACTAATAACCAAATTATTCTCAATATTATATAAGGAATTTAGTATAACATTTGATATTTGGGGGTTATGAAATCATTTCAATGAATTTATAAATATATGGATACTTTTGATAAACAAGATAAGAATTTAATTGATATAGAGTTATTTTAATCAATTTATCCATCTAATACATGTTGAAAAGATTCTTACACTCTTTTTCAGTTAACTATGATTAACTGATATCATGGTGGTTCCAATTATTATTCTTTTGATGAAATAAATGAAGCTAAATGTTACAATAATAATCTAATCTACAATAATTAACTTTATTATGGGTCAAATCACATTATTTTTGTTTTATTAGAACTTCTCTCAAATTGATCTATATTTGGTTCTTACAATTAGTGTTCTAATTTCTCCATATTTCATGTACTCAATTTTTTTAATTTAATTATATAAAAATATCATTTCACCCCAAAAAATTATTATTATAATTATTTATTAATTTTATCTTTATTATTATTATTACTATAACTGTTATAGTTTCTATTATTGTTATTTTTATTTTTATATTTTTTAATTATAATATTGTTTTTTATATATATTATTACAATATTATGTCTGATCTAATTTCCATCTTTATAGCTTTAATTTAGACCATTTAAGAAGTTGGTAATCTTTAAAGATGGTGTAGAAAAAAATTAAATCATGGTCTCTTATCAGTAAAATTATTTTCTATAATTTATATCATATTCATAACAATGTTATTGTTAATTTTTTTAAACCACATTTTTCAAGATTGATAAATTTTTAAATGGATGGAACATCCATGGGTTTTTTGTATCCTATTTGTCTTAGACTATGTTGTGGATGGAATTTTATTCAACCAATATTTTTTCTATAATCAAGTACAAAATCATTCATCTATTTGAGAGGTTGACTACATATTGGACATGCTGTTTGGAGTTTCTTTAATCAAAAATATTTCTGGTCTCTCAAAATTATTAGGAAGATAATTTTTTTATATAGTATTTGAAATAAGGTAGTCTACTAAATCTCTTCTTACAAGGATTGATCGAATTCCAAGAGATTTGTGTTGTATTTACTAAATATAAAATTTTAAAATACCCATTTTCAGATAATTATAATTTTTTTCAAGTTGTAATATTTTCATATAACTAACTCAAATTCTCTGTTTATTTTTATTGTTATTATTAGATTTATTAAATTTGTGGTATTTTAAAATGGAAACATAACAATTTATAATAATAATAAATATTATTATTCCAATGTTGTTAATGAATATGTTTTTCTCTCAAACATTCAATGATTAGGAAATAAGTTTTTTATCTTATATGGATATTTGATGAAATATTTTAGCTTTATGAAATATATAAAATATCAGTTATTGATTAATAAATCTTGATAACCTGAATTATAATCCTTCTAGACAATGTCATGTGAAGAAAAATATATATTATAATTTTTTTGGACTTATTATTGTGATGACCAAGTTGAGGAGTATAAATAATCCTTTCATCCCCCCGCATTGTTAGATAAAAATTTAATAAAATTATAGAATATAAAAAAAAATAATGAAACACTGAATGCATTTTAATCTATTTTATTATATCTATTTAATTATTTTTTATATTTTCCATGAGTTTCAGGGAGATCCTAAGAAATATTATGAATTATTATAATTTTAACAATTGTTAATGGTTTATATGTAGTTATTAAACACCATATGACATCCAAATATATTTTTCAATAGTATAAAAAATTAATTTGAATTGTTGAGACACTATTTTTAAATCAATCCTACAAAATCATTTTGCTACCATGTTGATCCTTGTAAAAGGTGCACGATTCAATCATTGTTTTGTAATCCATAAAACCTAATTATTTTCTAATACATGTCATTTTAAGTGAAAATAAATACTTTTCCAA